>JAESUZ010004754.1:0-647395 GCA_017311185.1 Proteles cristata cristata
CATCCGTACACGATGCTACTTCCTGGAAATCTATAGAATACCATTTAGATCCTTACCTCACACCATATACCAAAAGGGAGAGTGTCTTAGTCACAGGTTGATGCTTTTCCTGCTCCATCCTTCTTGTCAATGCAGGTGATTGGCTGCCTGGAGTTGAGCACAGCCTGGGGCTGTGGAAAGTAGCTTTTCTCTATGAGGAGTGAGACTAACATTTCTGTTATTCTTTTCATTTCTAGAAAATGAAGCGCCGGCTCCAGCCCCAGCCCCAGCCCCAGCCCCAGCCCCAGCTCCAGCCCCAGCCCCAGCCCCACCTCCACCCACAGGTGAGTAAAAACACTGCTTCACATGTTTGGGCTGCAAATACAGAGCATCCATCCAGCCCAGCATGATCTGGCCTCCACTGAAACCGTGAGTTTTAATCTAACTCCTACGGAGAAGTTGGATGACCACAGTCGTAACAGTTCATAACAATAATGATAATGATGATGATGATAATAATACATTGTGTTTGTATAGTCCTCTCACTTTAATCTGATTTGGATAGCACATCATACACTTATGGAGACCCTTCTAGTTGTGCCAAAGTTGTTATCATGTCCACGCATTAGCATTGTAAGACCTGGGCCTCCAAGGGGATGAAGGATTTGCAGCGCTTTTTCACATATAGCTAAAGCCAAACAAAGCCCACATCTTTCTTGTGAACTACATCACCATCAAGCAGTTCCCAGGACAGTTCGGGGGCCTCTGAGGCTTAACTTCTCCACTTCTTAGTACCCTGTTGTCCCCCTGGAGACGACGACGACAACAACAACAACAAAAACAGGAATAATGAGTTCCAGTGAGGGGCACCTGGTTGGCTCATCTGGTTGAGCGTCCAACTTAAGCTCAGGTCATGATCTCGCCGTTCGTGAGTTCAAGCCCCATGTCAGGCTCTGGGCTGACAGCTCAGAGCCTGGAGCTTGCTTCAGATTCTGTGTCTCCCTCTCTCTCTGCCCCTTCCTGGCTCATCTTCTGTCTCTCCCTCTCCAAAGTAAATAAACTTAAAAAAAAAAAAAGAGTTCCAGTGAACCCCTTGGGAGGTAGAGGTGATGCCCAGCAATAGTGGGCATTACTACCACACAACAGGTGAAGCCTGCTTTTACGTTCACAAAGACCTAAGGAAAAGAACAATATTGGGCCCCTAAGTAGAAAACATTTCCCTCAATTCAGTTTGCTTACAACCAAGTAGAAAATAAAATACAGCCTGGAGAACCACCAAATATAATACAACCACTATATTGAAACATGAGGAAATACTATGAGAATCTCACAAGGCAATAAGTGATTTAAGGAAGGTTTCTTGAATTGACAATGTGGTGTGAAGTCAAGGGATGAAAGGTCACTGTAGACAAATACAGTTTAGATGACAGCAGAAACTGAAGAGGCCTCAGTTACTGGTGATGTTTTTGCATGGAAATTTATAAGGGGATGAAGCTCTTCCATCTGGAGATCAATTTCAGGAAGGCACTTTAAGAAATTTGGCTGTCCACAGAAGCCCCTTTGTCCAGCTAAGAATACAAAATTCACACACTCAAAACACATAGAATATTGCCATGTGTCAAAATAGGTGAACCAGGCTCAGTGCCATGTGAGTTCAAACAGGGACAATCTCAATTTAGTTTTCTTTTAACCAGAGTAGCTGTATGACATTCTTCTTAGGATCTTCTTCTTCTTTGGTATGTTTTCTCCTTGCACATACAAATTTATTTTTGCCAAAATCGAATACACTGAGAGCCTACAGGCCATTGCAGACATAATTTTCCCTTCTGTTCTTCAGATCTGTTGCTGTCACTGGGCCGGTGTAACATTCTCCTTATTATGACATAGGCATATTTCATATTCTTCATGCAATACTGACCTCCTGTTGCTAAAGCAAGTCTCCCCCAAACTGTTAAAATAGTTATTAGTTAACTAAGATTCAGACCTCTACTTCACCTATCCAAAAAAAGAGAATCCATGCTTAAAATACTTCTTTTCTCACATACATCATAAGTCAGACACCATTTGCAAATATCTAAATTACTATGATTCTGGACAGAGAGAAGGAAGCCAGAAGATCTGCCTCAGCTGATGAAATTGGTTGTTACTGCTCTCATGTTGCCTTTATTGCCACTCTACTCAACTTAGAAAATTAGTATGTGTACCAAAATATTTTCTTTGAAACTATTGTACAATTACAGATTTTATACCCTGGCTCATTAATATAATATCATCTCGAAGTCCAAACAATTAGAATCATTACACGGGTCAAAGTTTCTTAAAAAGTTAGTCCCTTTTGGGGTATAAAATGAAGTGACCCACATTTTATACTCACTTCTACACCAGCATGTTTAACACAGTCCCAGCATAGCTAAGTATATTTTAACAAAATCTGTATTGCATGTATAAAGTGATCAGATTCCTTTTATTAAGTTTAATGTGATTCTAGATTATAAATTCCCAAATTCATAACTCATGTATAGCATAATAAATGAATATGTAGTGTCATTTATAATCTCTTTTGTTGTCATTAATTTCTTCTTTCCCACCCTCCACGCCTATTGCTCATCACACAATTAAATAAATGCTTTCTTTAAGGCACTTTTAAAAATGTACTTGTATTTTCTACACAGAACCAAATAAAGAGAAGCAGGCTGGAACTACACCAACAAAAGGTGAGTTGGAAGGAGGGAAAGTGAGGCTGAATTCAACAAAATTAGAAGCAGAAAAAGGTCAGTAATGGTTCCCATGGTGGTCCCATAGAACTTCTCTGCATTACCTATCATTGGTGTGTTTTAGAGTTCTTCTTCTGCATCTTATCTGCATGACCAGTCAGCATGATGAAGGGTGCTTTGATCTGTTTTCATGATACACATTTTAAAAGAAAAACAACAATGATAAAAAATGTCACAAGCATTTGTTGAGATGCCAGCAAATCAGTTGATAGTTTCCAAGTTACCATGTGCGTGTGAAGGAAAAGAGGTGTCTGGTCTTCTTGGGATTATGCCAGTTTGGAAAGTTATGTGGATGACTCATTTTTTCAATGCAATGTTTTCATGTTACTGATGAACGGTTCCAGGTTTCACTCATAATTTTTAAGGCTAGTATCTCGTTTTGTAGCACTGTATATTTTGCACAGATTTATATGATGGTTTAAATATATTGACAGTACAACCTTATGCAAACATTATGTTGCTCCTTATTGAACTGGACACTCATTTATTATTGTAATATTATTCTATTTTTATTTTATGTGGAAATAGTCCAGTCTTAGAAAATGAATAATCTTAATCATGTACTACTGTAGATCTGTGTAATATTCATTCCTTTGTCTCTCCATGGAGGAAGTCGTTGTCATTACTGACCACCTCTCCTAAGCTAAGGAGAATTACCCTTCTACGAAAGAAAGTTTTCACAGAGATAGATTAGAGAACTCTGCTTATATGTTTGTATTATCATTTTTAAAAGTACATCTTTTATTTGTGGATTTAATAACACAGTTTAAATTTTTGAATAACCAATTATTTCCTGATTGCAGTAAGATCTCTCTCTCTCTCTCTCTCTCTCTCTGTCTTTCTCTGGACACTACTCAAAAGCATGCTAAGTATTTATTTGTTCTTATTATGTCATAAATCATTACCTAATTCCTATGGTATTATTCTCTCCTATACATTAGTAAAATACTTTTTTCTTTCAGTACATTGGACCTCTCTTATTCAGTTAACTTGAACTTACAATCTCATAAATGAACACATAATGTTAGTGCACTCTCTTTGTCCTTGACCTTAAGTAGCTTCCATGGATAGTAACATGAATAGTAATCTTGGCCACGTGGGCTACAGTCTGAAGGTTATTTGTTTATGGAATGCAGACAGTGCAAACTTCTAGAACTCTTTCCATGAGATGGGTTCAAGGATGTTTAGACATCCTGGCTGAAGCTATTGCAACATTATTCTCTATAAGGCCAGTGGCATGCCCCTCTGTTCCAAATTTAGAAAGGTGGTTGGACCAGGCTGTAAGGCTCAACCAACAAAGTAGATGATATAATCCCAGAGGACAAGCTGTCAATGTTTAAACAAAGCCTATGCCTGGTCCTTAATGTGAAAAGTCATCATATTATATTTGTATGCTTAAATGAGAAAATGCCTTTCTGTAAGTTAAAATCAACCAATCAGCCAGTCAACCAATCAACAAAAACTCTTTTCTATATGTAGAACCCAGCATGATGAAATGCTTGACCAGATGTCTATGGAATCCTGAAATTAGCAGCACTTTTTCTGAATTTTGCAGAATTAAGCAAGGCCATGACCACATGTAGTCACACTCCCAGCAACATAAATGGCCCCGTTTCTATTTGCTCTCCATGATTAGGGAGCAAATCAGTTTAGGATAGAAAATGACATCCCTAAATAAAGAAGGTAAGTGGATGGAAGTTATTTTCTAATACACAGTCCTCTTCAACTATTACTTTCATCAAGAGCAGGGAACTTTCAAAGAAAATGCTTATGTAAAAGGTAGACACGGTAATCACTGCTTTATGTGTCTCCCTAGTTGAGAAAGGCTTGCATAAGCATAAACAGGTGTAACAGACCTTTTCTCCAGCATTGACTAGAATGTCCCTACGTGTCCTTTACCCTTCCTCAGCTCTCAGTCCATCTCATTGTTTTCTAAGCATCAATTTAGGTTTCACACCTCTGTGCAGCTTTCCTGGACTGTCTTAGCTCTCTTTCATCTGCCCTTCATCCTCCTGATTTCTCTTGGACCTATTGCCTCTGGCTTTAAATCATCCTTTCCTCAACTTAATTACATACTAGTGGTTCACTCCTTCCCCTAACAGGTTCTAAGTTTTTTGACAGTCAGGCACGATGTCCTAACACCTCTTCGGTCCCCTTAGCTCATTTCTTCCAGTGTTTGGGAGAGAGCTGCATGCAGCAATTCTCTAATAAATCCTCGTAGAATGAATGAACAATTGAATTTCCAGGTAGCCTTAGCTGTTGGTCATATAGACAGCGATACTCTGGATAGATTTTATTTCCATTTCCCATGTTTGCTGGGCAGGAATGTGAACATCCCCCCCACACTCTTGAGTCGGTGAGATTCAGAATGAGACACTGGTGCTGTGCATCCTCAGAAGAAATGGGTGATTTTTACTGTGAGGCCAACTCACTTAAAACCATTGAGAATGGCCACTCCTGGATATTAGTACATTCTCAGCACTTAGTCTTCTATACAATTAGTTGAAGTATATTCAGTTAGTAGCTCTAACTGTCGCTACTAAGAAGTTTTGCACAGCAATGTAAACTTAATATTTTTCTCAGGTTGCCTGGATCTTTCTGCAACAATCTGGAAACATTCTGAAAAAATTTTTTACAGCCACAGAATGTTGTTTCATTCCTATATCAATCTTATAAGTAGTGTCTGTGGTTATATTTTCCAACTCTTTCAGATTTACTTAGGGGCCTCTGTCTGGATATATTATAAAAACAATGCTGCTATGGCTTAGAATATTCCCGGAATAATAGATACCAATCAATGGAATGTTAGGTGTAGGTTCTTTTCTACATGCTCAGTGGGACCAAAGATCTGTCTTTTATTCCAATGCCCATTAATTCAGCAAGTTTTCACTAAGTGTTGGCTCTGTGCCAGGCATAGTTCTGGCTGCTGGGTCCTGTCCTTCTGGAGCCAACTTTAGGGAGCTTTGGAGGGGAGATTGATCATCAGCAGAGGACAGTGGTTTTCAGTTTTGGAAGCAGACAATTGTCACAGAGAGCCATGTGTAGAAAATAATGTGGGTGATCAAGTGGGATCATAATTCTTTTGATCAGTCAGCCTTGTGCATGTGAACACAGGGAAATGAGATTGAGTCCCTTCTCTACCTTAACTGGCTCTACAGGAAGTTCAAAGCTGGTCTTGGGAGTGATTCCAGATGTGCCAGAGCATTAGAAGCAGAGATTACTTTCAAAACCAGTATTCACTTCAATGCCTAAGTTCTGGCATTTAAAAACAATTTTTCTTTAATTTTTGAATCTTGATATGTTTTGGTAATCCCCAATGGGACATTTACTTCCTCTTTTTATTTTTCTTCCAGGAAAAAAATATTTGCTTTTGGTAATCACTGCAAGTGAATAAAGACTTAATTTCTTTTTTCCAGGCATTAACTTTAATATTACCCCATAAACCAACATGAATGAACCTTGTGCATATTGAAGATCTCCTATAATTTGAGATGAAGAGCCTTTCACTTGGCATGAGTGTGGCTGGCAAATGAGGACATGAATCAGCGCAAGTTCTAGCAAGTTTTCTCCTAAATGATGTGATTTTTTTTTAATTCAAAGAATGATTACAATTTTTGTCCTCATTTAGATCCCTTTTCTGCAATAACATTGTTCTGATGTTTTTAATTCACATGCTGAAATTTTTTGTGTGCTATTTTACCTTTAGGTATCAGACAACCAACCATCCAATGTATTTTCTCTATGCTTTCTAATTATATTACTTCTTTGTAACAATCTTTGTTAAAAACTAATATCACTAATTGGTCTCTTGATTTCAGCTCAGGTCATGATCTCCTGATTCATGAGTTTGAGCCCCAGGTTGGGCTCTGTGCTGACAACATGAAACCTGCTTGGGATTTTCTCTCTCCCTTTCTCTCTCTGCCCTTCCCTCCCCCCAACTCTCTCTCTCTCTCTCAAAATAAATAAATAATCTTTAAAAAACTAATAAGGGGGCACCTGGGTGGCTCAGTCGATTGAGCATCCAGCTTTGGCTCAGGTCATGATCTCAAGGTTTGTGGGTTTGAACCCCGCCTTGCGCACTGTGCTGACAGCCAGCTCAGAGCCTGGAGCCTGTCTTCAGATTCTGCGTCTCCCTCTCTCTCGGACCCTCCCCTGCTCACCCTGTCTCTCTCTCTCTATCTCAAAAATAAATAAAACATTAAAAAATTTTTTAAACCAATAAAAAGAAAAAGAACTAGTATCACCATACATTTCAATTCTAAGACACAGCCATTATAAGATGCAACATTGATTTAATAGAATAGAGAAGATAAAATTCAATAAATATATGTACTTACTGTAGGATGAATCCTGACTTTAGAAGTATCAAGGTGTGAGGGGCACCTGAGTGGCTCAGTTGTTTTAGTGTACAGCTCTTGATTCTGCTCAGATCCTGATCTCGAGCCCCATGTCAGGCTCTGCTCTGAATGTGGAGCCTGCTTGTGATTTTATCTCTCTCCCTCTCTCTCTGCTTTCTCTTTCACTCAAAAATAGATAAACATTGAAAAAAACAAGAAATATCAAGGTATGAAGGCATGTGCCTTTCATTAAGAAAATATGAACCCGGGCACCTGGGTGGCTCAGTCGGTTAAGCATCCGACTTCAGCTCAGGTCATGATCTCATGGCTTGTGGGTTCATGCCCTGAGTCAGGCTCTGTGCTGACAGAACTTGGAGGCTGCTTGGAGCCTGCTTGGAGCCTGCTTCATATTCTGTGTTTCCCTTTCTCTCTGCCTCTCCTCCGCTCATGCTCTCTCTCTCTCTCAAAAATAAATAAATTTAAAAAAATTTTTTTAAAGAAAATAAGATCGATTAATCAAATGCCACCAAACATGATGAATTCATGTCAGCTGTTGATTTTATTGCCTTCCATACATGGTTGTTGCTGCTGCTGTTAATTTGGTCACATGAGCCAATGTTTTCCACAACTCATTACTATGCTTGCGGAATTCAGAATTTGGTCACAATCAAACAAGATATTGTGTCAGTAGTTAAGTGACGCTTGTTGAGAGTCACATATATTTTAATTTCACATGCTTTTTGGTCTTTTTTAAAATGTCAGCAATTGTCCCAAGTTTGTATGACTTAAAAAATTAATTTAAAAAGACAATTTAAATCAACCATAGCTAGAAGTTATTTTATGCCAAAGAGAATGTGTAGAATCATAAGAATCTATATATTCTATAATCTCTGGAGTTCTCTCCTTGCATTCCAGAGTCCATGTGTGCTCCCCTAAAATCCCAGGCTTGTAATACGAGACTGAGTTTTTTCTCTACTTTCCAGGCCCTCTTCTCGGGGAACTTCAGTTATTTAAAGAACCATTTTTATGGGTTTAAGAAAAATGCTATCTTCCCATGACCTAAGGACAAGTAATATTCTGCTTTGGTAAATCTCTCTTCCGTGAGCTGGGGGAGAGAGTCTACTGGTCCAGTCTGTGGTCTTCAGATATGCGGTATTCTAAAGCCCCCCAAACAGATGTTTTTCATCATCATTGTAGTGACTTTCAAATAGAAAAGAAGGAAACTATGGCTTATGTATTGTATTTTTTGTTTTGTTTGAAAATGTTCTTTGCATGATGCATTGGCTTCCATATATATGTTGTTGAACGAGGCACAACCCACAACAGTTGGATATTCCATTTCCCTTCTAGCAGTAGAAACTGTTTTCCCATAGTAAATAAGAAAATTAGACCTTTCATTCTCATCCAATTCAACCAAATTCAAGCAGGCAGATTTTTAAGAATTTAAGATCAGAATCCAGCATCTTAACTACATTCCCCAATATAATGTGATGCCAGGACCAAAGCTATTTTTGAAAAATTTTTAATGTTTTATTTATTTTTGAGAGAGAGACACAGTTTGAGCAGGGGAGTGTCAGAGAGAGAGGGAGACACAGAATCTAAAGACAGCCTCCAGGCTCTGAGCCAGCTGTTAGCACAGAGTCTGTCGCAGGGCTCGAACTCAGGAACCGTGAGATCATGACCTGAGCCAAAGTTGGACAGTTACTGACTGAGCCACCCAGGTGCCCCCAAAGCTACTTTCAAAGGAAGGAATCATAAAATTGGCTCTTTGTCAATTATGCTTCCTAGAACTTCAGTAGCGTTAAAAATTTATGTACAACGAGGGGCACCTGGGTGGCTCAGTCGGTTAAGCGTCCGACTTCGGCTCAGGTCATGATCTCACGGTTTGTGGGTTCGAGCCCAGCATCAGGCTCTGTGCTGACAGCTAGCTCAGAGCCTGGAGCCTGTTTCAGATTCTGTTTCCCTCTCTCTCTGGCCCTCCCCTGCTCATGCTGTCTCTATCTTTCTCTCAAGAATAAATAAAATGTTAGGGGCTCCTGGGTGGCTTAGTCGGTTAAGCGTCCGACTTTCGCTTGGGTCATGATCTCGCGGTTCGTGGGTTCGAGCCCCTCGTCGGGCTCTGTGCTGACTGCCAGCTCGGAGCCTGGAGCCTGTTTCAGTCTGTGACTCCCTCTCTCTCTGACCCTCCCCTGCTCACGCTGTCTCTCTCTCTCTCCTAGAAATAAATAAAACATTAAAAAAAAAAAGAATAAATAAAATGTTAAAAAAAAAAAGAAAAGAAAATTTATGTACAACGAAGCACCGTTTGAGAAGTAATTGGTTTTTGGAAGTAATGTGGGATCATCCAGAGTTATCATTTCATGACCCTCTGATGCACTGCTTTAATATGTGGTGCCTTATAGTCTAAAATAATTGTGAACGTCCCTCCAAATAGTTTTAACACTTAGTGAACTCTGAAACTACTCACCCATCAAATTTCTGCTTAACAAATGGATTCTCTTTTCACTTTCATTTTATGAAAGTATGTAAATACTCTTTTCTCAATCATTTTGCATTCTAATCAATTAATTCACTACGCACAGCGCACAAAGCAAATTAGCAACCACAAAACCTGTATAAAATAAAGTGTTCATTCGACTCAAAATGGTTCCAGCTTTTAGTTTCTAGTTAAAGATGCTCTTTTCTAGGATTTGGTTGAGTTTTAAAACTTCATTTTCAAGAGTTTTGACAGGACTTTAAATCAAGACTCTACATATTTCAGGAAATAAAAGCCTTTGAATAGGTTACAAGAATAAAATGCTAAACACTGAATGATTTAAATGCATGAAATATAATACAGAAAAATCTCAAGGTATTTTATTTTTGGTTATGTAAAATTGTGATTATCTAACAGTCTTCTGTAATAAGTAGCTCCAAAATACCTATACTTCCCCAAATGCACGATTTTGTGGAATGTTAATGGATGTTCCAGGAGAAAAGGATTGAAAAGTGCACTAAGTTTGGGAAAGGCTAACTGCTGTCTCACTTCTGTTTCTACCCCTCAATGCCCATTAGCATACGGAAGTCTGCAATACCCCTCAGTAAGCGTACACCCGTACAATACAATATAATACATTTAACTTTATTTACCCTAGCATTTTCCAAGCTTCTTTGATCCCAGAAAATTTCCTTTGAAGAATCCCAAATTCCACAGTGTTCAGTGAATCCCCTCTTGGATTTCAAAGACATGACATTAAGTTTTTCTACACATTACATTAGTTACTTTGTTAAAAAGTAATAACACATATGCCTGGTTGGCACTTTTAGAAGAGGAAGTTCAGGCTAGTGAATAATCTTTATACTAAATATTCTAATAGATTATATTATATATAATTACATATAGTATTATATAATTATAATTATGATATATTATATAAAAATGTGCTATTTTACCTTTTGTCAGGAATTTTTAAAGCACTTTAAAATTAACAGCCATCTACATGTATTTTCTGTATCCTATTTTATATATGAGTCATATGAGTTTGTGTTTTGAAATTCACAATTATTCTAGTGTTTTAAGTACAAAGATTACTATTATTTACACCAACATTAGTTTTTATACTTTGAGAAAGGAAGGGCAGAGGTTCAGATAACACCAAATGCCTATTTAAACATCTAAAATTAGAAAGACGCTTTGAAATTCAGACAGTTTAGAAAAGGAGAATTATTCAGTGCCTCCGCACATAAATACTATCAGGCATATTTTGAATTTTACGAATATGCCTTCATAAATATTTTTTAAATTATATAGCATTGGCCAATAGCAATATAATCATGGGGAAATGCTCATAAAGTTCCTAAAATAAATATTGGTAAACTTAGTAAGTATGACAAATTGATTTATCTTAGTTAATGTAGTTAGTGTTGTCTTTTATCTCTTAAATATAAAAAGGGAATTAATGACAAGGTTTTGGGGGATGGGAAAACAAATTATCTTTCATGTACACTTTTTTATGCCTATGCTCAAATGACTGTGGCATGCAAATTATGTTTGACATCGACTTTATTTACAAAATAAGAACTCGAAAACACCTGTTGTTGATTTTGTCAGGGTTTACTTTTTAGCATTAATTTTTTTCCTACCTACAATCACATGAAACGTTTGCAGAGTTCCATTTCTCAATCTATGCTTTCATTGGATTTCTCTATTCTCTCACCCTTTTATTTATTTGTTTTTCTCTTTGGTCTGTAATACTGAGTTTCATCTTTCAGGTACCGAGTCTTCTAAGGCTAACTTATCAGTTCACAGTGTTTTGTGTGTTTTCTCTCATTTTTTTTTCAGCTTTCTCTTTTTGCAGGAGATTCAGGACAAAGTCCTTTTCTTCTTGACTTTTTCTTCCTATTTGTTGTTTCAGATGAAGAGGAAGCCTCCACGCCTAGTGCTGTGCCTCCAGGTTAGGATGATTCCAATTCTTACCCCACTTTGTAATTTATTGTCAATTGACAGTAAAGAAAAAGAAAAGGCAGAGGACCTTGATGAGACAGTGTGCAGAGAGGGGGCACCAGCTTTTCCCCTTGATA
Organism: Proteles cristata cristata; assembly: GCA_017311185.1. NCBI lineage: Eukaryota > Metazoa > Chordata > Mammalia > Carnivora > Hyaenidae > Proteles > Proteles cristata. Next base: position 11,651 of record JAESUZ010004754.1, read on the forward strand.
ACACCAGCAGGGAAAACTTGGGTTTTAATGGTGGGGTTTTTTTTTTTTTTAATAAAAGGAAACTTTCTTTGTGAAATAAATAAGATTAATAAATCTTGGGTATGAATTTCAAGGACAAAAAAGTTTTTCTTCCATTTCAGCTATATGCTCTTGTCCCCTGTTCGTCAGATATGTGAATTATTTTATTACTATTTCTTAAATGAGACATGCTTTTTATAGATGTGTTCATACTTGAAACTTTACTAATTTTCCAAACAAGCCGACTTCAATTTTTTTCCCCCAAGCTGACTTCAGTTTTTTCTCCCCATCATGAGGAGACACAGGGTTTAGGGGAATCCAAGAAGGTTGGGGTCAGCTCTCCATTTTCACTCCTTGCCCTTGTATCATCCGAATCACACTTTCCTTTCAGGTGTGGGTAGTCGGGCCCTGGAAAGAAAAGATTCAGGTGAGCACTCTCCTGCAGCAGGGCGTTTCGACCACATCCTAATATAAGTCACTAATGATCTCATTTCTTGAAGCTGTTTTGATTCTAATCTTTGTTTTATTCCGTTTGTAACTTTTTTTAAAAAACAATCTTTTATTACAAAACTTCTTACAAGAAAACTAATGTATTGAGAAATGATTAATTTTGCATGACACACACATACAAATACAGGAATTTAGCCACATGTATCACAGATTTCTTTGTTTTAACTATCATTTTTTGACATATATCAAGAACAAAGAGATTAAGAAACTGAACATTTCCATATTGGGGATATGCTAAAGTTAGAGAATAATTCACATTTCTCTAGAACTTTATTACAGTTTGTAAAAACCTCCAAATACATCTTGTCAGCAGTTACTACAATTTTGTGAGGTCATTCATTCATTCGACAAATTCCTGTTAAAGGCTCCCTATAATCCTACTGTGGGCCTCATATAGGCCACGCACTTTTGCAGACACTTGTGGGTATAGCATAAAACAATACAAATTCCTGCCCTCTTGTTCCAAATATGAGTGGGCACAACTCATTCTTACCATGAATATCACAGACATTCATACACACACACACACACACACACACACACATACACACACGTAATCATATAACTACATTGTATAACTTCATTGTGGAAATGATGATCTCTAAGGATAGCATGATTGATACCTGAAAACTAAAATAACTAAATGTACATTTCCTTCTTTTCAAGAAACACTAACAGAGAGTTGGCAACCCAGGTATTTTTTTCCCCAGTTACTAAGTGGCTGAAACTGAACTTCTCTGCGTTTAGCTCTTAGAGACAGAGGGAAGGAATGTCTACAGTTCTCTCTCCTGCCCTCCTTGCTGGAGTTGACTGCTGATTAATACCAGCTCAGCACTTGGAGTACAACCTAGAAGATGAAAATAAGATTCACTTTCAGCTTCTCTCTCTTCATGGGAAAGCCTCAACGAGTCGATTTTTCTTTTTCTGTTTTCCCCTCTTGCAGGATGCACTTAGTACTCTTGAAACTTCTGCCTGCACGTCATGATCCCTTACTTAATTGTCAAACTACTGCCTCATTTATGCAACTTCAGTGGAATCATCTAATCATATAAAAGCAAGGAATCTAGAAATATCAGGCTAGGTTTGGCTCTCTGATCCTTCCGAATTAACCAGTGAACTGATTTATCTCTTTAGTCTTTTCCAGCTCCATTTTTGTATAGCTGTGGCACATTATAGTCATTCGCCTATTATGACACAGTTCTGCTTTAATATACTTCCTACCATTATTTATCTGTTAGGGGACAGACAGGATGGGGAAACTCTGGCTGCCAACAAACACAGAGTAACAACCTACCTGAAAAGCTTTACTATTTCTAGGAATTAGAAAATGTTCTTTATCCTGTTATGGAAGAGGCATCCCTTCTAACAATGGGAATCTGTCACTCTTTACTGACGGCTTCAGGGGAGATGGATGGAAAGAATGATGTTATATTTATCCAGGTTTATTGGACAAAGAAAAGCTTCAGTGTTGACAAGAAGGACAAACCCAGGTAAGTCTGCCTAAGAAGAACCTGGCCCTGAAATGATCCTTTCCCTCCTTCCTTCTCATTAGAATGGTCTCTTGGCGAATCACCTGCTGGGGAGGAACAAGACAAGCAGAACGCCAATTCCCAGCTATCCACCCTCTTGGTGGAAAAGCCCCAAAGCGGATCAGTGAAAGTTGGTGAGTACCAAGCATTAAATCTTGCTTTCTTTTGAAATGGAGGTGAAATTCACATCGCATAAAATTTACCATTGTAAAGTGAACAACCAGTGGCTATTAGTACACTCAGTGCTGTGCATCCACCATCTCTATCTGGTCCCCAAACGTTTTCATCACGCCAAACAGAAACTGTATACCCCACTAAGTAGTTCCTGCCCCTTATCCCTCCCCCAGCCCCTGGCAACCACTAATCTGCTTTGTCTCTATGGATTTCCCTATTCTGGATATTTGGTGTAAATGGAATCACACAATATGTGACCTATTATGGCTGGCTTCTTTCCAATAGCATAATGTTTTCAAGTTCCATCCAAGCTGTAGTATGAGTCAGTACTTCATTCCTTTTTATGGCTGAATACTATTCTATCAGATTTATGTACCAAATCCTGCTTTTTATAACCTGAAAAGGATAGTGGCAGCTATCATTTTAGTAACTTTTAGCACATAGTTGTTGAGTTCCTGGACTCTGGAGCTAGGTTGGGTTCAAATCACTTTCCTCATCTATAAAATGGGGATACTATGTGTGGGGGTGGTTTGAACAGTGCCTGGCATATCTTAAAGCTCTGAGCCAATGATTACTGTCAATTATGGCACAGTTATTCCATAAGATGTTTACAAATCTACACACATACCATATGATAATATATAGTATCTCAGCAAAAACTAGTGGAGAGAGGGTTCAACTTTAGGGATATTCATTCCAAAAATATTGATTACACATCTGTTTTAGACACTGTGCTGAATACTGAGTATAAGATGTGAGAATTCAGAACTTACAGTATTTTTTTAAGTTTATTTACTTATTTTGAGAGGGGGGAGGGGAGCAGAGAGAGAGATAGAGAAAGACTCCCATGTAGGCTCAGTGCCGTCAGTACAGAGCCCAAAACAGGGCTCCATCTGACAAACCGTGAGGTCATTACCTAAGCCAAAATCAAGAGTCCGATTCCTAACTGACTGAGACACCTAGATGCCTCAGAACTTTCAGTCTTAATGAGAGGAACAGACAATGAGAAATTAAACAGATAATCACAAAGCCAAGTGCCATGAAGGAAATAAGCAGGATGGTAAGTTAGAGAATACCTGGGGGTCCAGGAATTTTCACAAAATAAGTCTTTATAAGGAATATATTGTGATCAGAACAAATGAGCACATAGCTGATTGACTGTATTCTAAAATTACTTCTTTCAGGTCTAGAATATAGAAGCACATTGCATGTTGATGGGAATATTGCTTCCCTTTAGTTTCTAGAAGACACAAAGTGCTTGGCTGAATGCTAGGCTAGAATTTTTATGTCCTTAGGTCCCAAAGAATAAATATAAATGGATAAGCAGTTTTATTTCAGAAAGATCAATTTTATTTCGTCGTATTTAGTCATGTAAATCCGGACTTCCCATCATCTTACCTAACAAAAAGGATGGAAAAAAATTCATACATTTGTGAGGCTTTCCATTTTTATTTCATATATATATGATAAAGCCAAACAAAAATTATTTTCACTGATTAAACCATTGCTCCTTTTCTGCCTGATAAACTCCAAAAGCAGAACAAGTTGGAGTATCCTAAGAATTCCTAGGGCATGCATAAAAAAATCAGGGCACCAGGCACATTGCAGCCTCTGCAGTGCAATCCTGTGCAACTCCTTCCAGTTGAGAGCAAATCTAATGGCACTTTTTTAAGCCACAGCCTGAATCGCTTGTGCTTTTTCTAGGTGAGAATATCACCTTTATAGCCAAAGTCAAGGCTGAAGACCTTCTTAGAAAACCCACCATCAAATGGTTCAAAGGGAAATGGATGGACCTGGCCAGCAAAGCTGGGAAGCACCTCCAGCTGAAGGAAACCTTCGAAAGGCACAGTCGGGTATGGCTCTCATCTCCTGGCATGGGGGTTAAGCTAGGTCATTCCTTCTGTGTCATTTTCAGATTCAGCTTTGAGAGATTTCAGTCCCAGAAAATTCTCTAGAGTTACCATTCCTAGTGCCTATACTCAAGCCTGGTTGCCCTGCTGTGTCCTAAGTTGGGGAGCACATTGACCCCCTCCTATGTTGACAGTGCTGTGCTGGAGCCCCCAGATAGAAAAACAACGTTAAGCCAATGCTGAAGAATTTCAAAAATAACTGAAATGTGATAGCTTCTTTCAGTTGGCAAAGCTGAGCTGAAATGTGCCACATGCGTTTTGTTGCAGATGTACACATTTGAGATGCAGATCATCAAGGCCAAAGAGAACTATGCAGGAAACTACAGATGCGAGGTCACCTATAAGGATAAGTTTGACAGCTGCACATTCGATCTTGAAGTACACGGTAAGAGAGTTTTCTTGTCTGGATAGATGTTTTCTCCCCCATGGGATGTGAGGGGATAGAGGAGAAGAAAGTCATTTAATACTATGAGATTTTGAAAATAAAGTTTTCTTTCAAACTGTGTGTGTTTCTGATTATGGTAGTCTCAGCAAGCCTGCTGAGTTAAATTGTTATGAAGCAGTTTAGAAATGGAATTTTGGGGATTTTACTGCTAAATACCTCTTGCCCATGGTATCTATATTCCTGCAATCTTCTGGATAAAGGCTGATGCCATTTTTTCTTCTACTGAACGTGCCTGTTTCATTGGGTCCACATATTCCCACTTAAGTCTGGGGATAATTTCATATGGTACCCAGGATGTTAGGATACCCAGGTGGAAGGGAGGATTTCTCTTCTAAGACAGTTCTCCATCCATATGTTCTGTGTGGTGCCCAGAGTAAATTTAATAGGGAAAATGTAAATAGTGGGGTGGGGAACCCACTTCTATAAGTGTACAAAGAGAAAGTTGACTTAGGAACAAAGATCATAAACTTAAGATGAATCCAAAGTGTGATACAGCTACAAGAAACAAAGCTGGTATAATTTAACGCTGGGCTATAACAAGTGGAATAGGATCTAGACTTAGGAAATGTTACTCCTGCAACATGCTACTGGTTTCACATTTAGAGTAATGTCTTTTGTCATGGGCACCATACATCAACCTGGATCTCTTCTGGAGTAAGGTACCCAGGAGGATGAAGAACCCAGAAACCATACCCTAGTCAGCTGAATGTGGTGAAAGAGGCCAAGCATACATAACTCATAAATAGGGGAAGTGCTATCACACAAAAGCATTTCGGACAAATTCAAATTTAAAGGTAGGGATTATAAGGAGGTGAATTTTTTTGGTCTCAACTTTAGCCTGAGCTCTTTCATTAAAGCTATGTAAACAGTGTGGGAAGGGTATGAAATCCCCATTTCAAGAGAGGCCAAGTAAAGCCTACAGAGATTTCTGTATCAAGTGGGAATCTGGTCCTGAGCAGTGCCTCTTCAACTGGCCAGGCATCTCTGAGAATCACCTGAAGGGCTGTTAAAGAATACTGATTTCTGGGTACCCATCCCTTATCTGGTGAATCGAAATCTCCAGCAAGGGGATCAAAAAGTTAATTTTTTTTTAAGTTCTTCAGGTGATTCTAGTGGGAAGGCAGGTAGAATGACAACTGGATATATACCTCCTTCAGTGCCCACATAAATTCTGTGTGAGGGAGGATGAGGTATGATGCCTCAGCAGCTCAGCCATCCAGGAGGAGAGCCATCCCCCACTCTGGTGTTCCTTCCGTCTGAGGAATCCCCACAGCCTGGAAAGGAACTGAACACAAAATTGCCTTCTTAATGGGTATTTATTTTATTGTTTTCTTTCCTTTCAAAGAATCTACTGGGACTACTCCAAACATTGACATCAGATCTGCTTTCAAGAGAAGGTAACTTCAAAAGGGGAATCTAGGTAGCTTTGGTATAACGTGCAAGTGGAGGGCTTTAAAAACACTTATTTCCTTCCTCCTCACTCTGTCTTCCAAATGAGAACACCTCTTTAGTCAAACATACTATATATACAAAGGTTAGTGTTCTAGAAAAGCTATAAGTTTACTGTCAAATCAGTTATATACTGATCATGTTTTAGATTATTCCAGTCATAGTGAAGCTACCATTTTTTTTCAGGTTTCACAGTTGCCTTTTGAAAACACAGTTGCCTTTAATCTCTTCACATGTGACTTCGTCCTTAATTACATTATTTTCTACCAAATGGCCAAGAAAGATGTATAATAATATTGCATCAGTTAAGTAATGTCAGAAAACTTTTATTTATGTTGCTTTTCATGTAGAAATTACTTATAGAGCTATTTACTCATGTGCCCAGAAAACCACAATTAAATAGTGACTTACTGAAGTTAGAGCTATTTAAATATGAATTATTAAATGAAAGACCACTGAGTCCACTAGAATAAAGAAAACTATAGAAAGGCAAAGTATAGATACCCATTTGATTTACTTTGTAGTTGCCAAGCTGAAAAATTGAGGGTTGGGGGACAAGGAAGAAAATTGAAAACAAAAAAAAAGTTCTAGTCTATAGAAAATGTAACTAGCCCCTTCCAGACACGATCTTACTCTCTGTACTTAATTTTTCCATAATGTGAGTTCATAATGAGAACGAATGTTTTGTTCTTCTTAAGACTGAATCCACTTAGCTTTGTTGAATAAGAAAAGCCATCCCAAACTATCATAAAGTAATGATTTAGTCTGTTAAAAAAAAGCATATTTCTCTCCTAAATTATTAATTAATGAACATTTTAATTACTTAAAAATATATTTAATATTACCTGATCAATAAGTTGTTATTTTTTAAGTCATAAGTTTGAATCCTATTACTTTCCTCCTCCTTCCCTTCCTCCATGATCAGCAAATGCTTAGGTCTAAAACTATGCTCATCCTATGTACAAGCATAGTCTAAGAGAGGGAGATGTAATCTACTAAGTTTTGTGCTTTAATAGAATAGAAATGTGTCTACTTCAAAAGGTCTTCTCTAAATACCTGCTATTAAAGAAATTTTGAAACCACATCGAGTTTAATTCTTATAATTTACGTGTTATACACACTGTTTTTAAACCCGCAGACTCTTTTCTTAGAAACCATAACTAACATTTGTAAAGAGCAGGAAACAAAATCTTCATTTAAAAATTAAACATGTAAGTAAATATGTAGTGCCATTTAAATGTCAGCTCCATAGCTTCTATTTAGAGTTTCTATGAAATCATGAAGGTGGCTGCATGCCTGATTTAAGATGCATTTCTCTATAGGAAAGCACTCCTAGTAAAGGGCTCATCAATAATTCAAAGTCACATTTTTGAAAAATACATTTCAAAAGGTATAAATATCAACAAGAAAATGAAAAGCTTAAAATGATTTTCCTTTAAAACAGAAAGGAATGCATCTTTTAAAAAGCTCTGCACTAGCTCCATTTTTGTTATGTTGGTATCACATTATCTGATTCAACTATTGATGGACACAAAGAAGTTACCTTTGAATATAAGCTTTGTACTTATATATTTGACACTGGTATGCTTCATCCTCCAAGCCAATCTCTGACATGAATAACAGAGATCAGCAAAAGTCCTTTGCTTTTTACACAAGAATGTTTCTACAGCCCCCAACTTGAAAAAACAAAGTACTTTGTGTTGCTTGGCTTAAGTGCATTTGTGTTACTCTGTTTTAACACAAATCCAAGCAGTTTTATATATGCAATCTACAAAAATGTGTCTTCTGAAATCGTAGAGTAACACAAGCTCTTTGTGTTTACTTTTCCACAAGTACATACTCCAAAACTTAAAATGTCACTTGTGTGAAAAGAAATAGTTTGTGTTTGATTTAGTCCCATGACTTGTGTGCCAGTACAAAATTGCATATACGTTATATGTAGAGTGTTTGGGGGAAACTGTTGTGTATATGTCTCAGCATTAAAAACAGATTTGCTTTTCTTTTGTTAATGACAGTGGAGAAGGTCAAGAGGATGCAGGGGAACTTGACTTTAGTGGTCTCCTGAAACGTAGGTGAGAACCAAGCAATGGAGTGAGGCGCTGTGGCCTGGAAATCTTTTAGACACCTACTGAGAGAAGTCAAGTTTAAAGTGAATGTTTTTCGAAGTATTTCTCATTTCTTAAAATGTGTTTTGCTTATAGAATGTAACACAGAATCAACTAAGAAAGAGACAGAAAAACCACTGCATACTAATCTGCTAAAAATTTTAGCTGATGCTTTTTAACCTTCTTTTTAATCTTTCATGAGTTTCACATATGTTCTTAGCTGGGGATGAAGAGATCTGAAAACCTAGGCAAAAGACTTAACTACCTAGAAGCCTCTGATTTCTCTAATGATTTCAATCATTTCAAGCATGATTCTTTGTCATGACCAAATAAATAGAGCCTCTATTCTCCTGTCTTTGATATTTTACCAAAAAGTCAATTTCACAATTTTGGTAAAAGTCTCTGCAGGTGTATGTGTGTGTATATATATATATATATATATATATATATATATATATATATATATATATATATATGTATATATAAACACATAAAATAGTATTTATGATTAGGTTTCATCAAATCTAAGACATCATTCATTTTAATATACATCTTTATTTTATAAATCAGTAAGCAATGAAAAAATTGCTCCAGTGTTTATTATGACACACTATTGATTATAGGAAACAACCTTATTTTAAAGATAAGTCAAAAAGTATGCATTTTAGAAGATATAAATGTAGTAAAATGTAAATAAGTGTTTAGTATTGTTACTCACTCCCTTAACAATGTTCTCTTACAATGAAATTTATAGATTTCATTATGGATATTCAGTACATAACCATTTTAAAGGATTTCTGCCCATATATGCATATAAATAATCATATAATGTATTGCATATGAGTTATATATAAACCTATATATATCCAGATATTTACTATAGTGCAACTAAAAGAAGTTGATTTTTTCTGGGATTTTATTTACCCACCAAATGTGTGAATAACTCATGAAACTACAGTTCTAAATTAATAACATGTAATATTGATATCAGATTTTATTTACCTTTTCAGGTTCGCTTTTTATTACCTTTACCGCTTTCTATGGTTACTAAAGAAATATATGTATAATAAATCCATTTCACAACAAGTACAAATAGAATAAAATGGACTTGTGTCTGTTCTTAGTTTAGTTGGATGGCTTTATTCAAGTCTCTACGAATGAAAAATTCCTCCAGGTCTAAGTGTTTAGGTTGAGAGCAGAAATAGTAACAGTATTGTTAATATTTAATAATTTAACAAATATTGGTAATTTATTAATTACCAGTGGATATTAGCCAATCAAGAGACCTTGGCAATATCAAGTACATCTTTCCTTCTTTAGCTACTTCAAATAATCATTAGTCTCAATAATATCTATTAATTCCCCAAATTTATTTAAAGTAATAGTATATGAAGTGACCCTAAGTGAACCTTACCCTTCCTCATGCTACAGGTGAGAAACCAAAGACCAGAGTTGTCAAGTGACTTATCCCGAGTCTTACAGCTAATTAGAGACAGGGCAGGGACCTAAATCCACGTTTTCCTCTGAGTCAGCTCATCCCATATAATAAATACTATACTGAATTTGCTTTGGAAGTTGGTGCTTCAATTAATAATACAAATTGACACTTTAGGAAGACAAGAGATTTTTTTTTTCCTCCTACAATCATTTACTCAACCAAGAAAACACTAAATGCTTCCTTTGTGCCTTCTATGTGCCAGTGCCTACAAGTGCCTGGAATGCAGAAAGGGCCATAATACACATCTGTGGGAAGGAAAAGATAGTGGTAAAAATATGGATGTGGGTCTCAACTCTCCCAGTTACAAACTGCATTGCTTTGGTGAAATTACATGTCCTCTTTGAGACTTGTTTTCCACATCTGTAAATGTGAAGAACAAAAGCTACTTAAATCAAATGTAAAAGGCTGGCTCATAGTAGGTGTCAAATATTCACTCCCACCAAAAATGTGACATTTTCCTTTGAAGAGCCTTTGTTTCCTTTATTCATAAAAAGATGTAACACACACACACACATACACACACACACAAATCAATCAATCAAGATGTAATACAATAGATTATTAAACACCATGTTCTGATTAAAAAGGAAAAAAGAAAGAAAAAAGAACATACCACCAGTAGTTTGCAGAGTCAAAGAAATCTAACTAATGACCAAAATTACTGAAGAAAAAGTGGGCAGCCAACATGTTTCCAGTTCTCATTTTCTTTACATCCCTTAATTATGATTTTGACTCATAATTAAATTGTTGTTAGCATAAGACCATATTCATTTAATATACTATAGTAATCCACCATTATAATTTTAGAAATCATTGTGTTTTCATACTAATTTGTGAATTGCATGTGTTTTCATTGTGGCAATGACACCATTTCTCCTCTAAGAGTGTGTGGCAAAATCCCTATCAAAATAAATATCTTTACAATCAACATCTCTCTCCAACAAAAGATCTCCCTCACCTGAACAAAGCCGGAGTATTTCAAATAAACATTAGCTAAATCAGAGTAAATCTATTAGGCAGAATCTTGTTATGGGATATGACATATATGTATATATATATATATATATATTTGAAAGTTTTAGCCTATATAAAATTTCTATAATTGCTTTGTACTTGACTAGGACCATCAATTTATAGAAATTTTGATGTAGATGAAAATACTGTGAATATTATATAGGTCTATACCAATGCTTGAAAAAGAATCAGTAGTGCCTACAGAAATATGAATTTCTGTCCCTACTGTAATTTAATGTAACCATGCAGATAGGGCCATGCACAGCCACCATGGTAAGTAAAGATATGTTCTGGATGAGCTAAGGTAATGCTGCAGGTGGAAGCCTTAACCTCACACTCCAGCAAAAAATAACGAATACTTCTTGCAATTTGGAGTTGAATTAAGTAATAAAGAGAAAAAGAAGGAATAGGCAAGAGGTCACTGGTGTGTGTATACCAAGTCTGATAAAATTAAGAACATAGTAGAGCAAGGTGTATTTTTGTGTTTTAATGAAAAAATGGTGAAAATGATTGGTTTTATGAATCTACCAACACAATTGACTTAAAGAAATCACACTGACAACTATGATCATTATCCTGGCTTCCCACTGTATAAATATTCACATCATGGATCTAGTTATATCTTAGTGCTTGACTTGTGCTTCTTGCTATTTTAATCTAGTTTGGTACCTTTAAATCCTTTTACCAGTGTTGGGAGGATACTTGAAATGTGGATGTAATTCTTCTTGATTGAAATACAAATTTAACACAGTGTAATATGGCATTCTTTTACAGTGTGGGGACTATCTATAGGCTGGAATACAAAAAAAGTAGAGCATTAATAAAGTGGTTGAAGAAACATGAACAAAGACTATGCATAGGAACATTCAGACACATTTTAATTGCAATTTACCAAGACTTTCTACAAAATATTTAAAGTATGTATTTGAAATTTAGACTGCTTTCAGACAGTAAACCTAGTAGATCTGGCAAATTATTACCAATATTCCAACTTTAGGACAATGTTCTCAAGCTCTTCAAATTATCTGTGTTAATAGAGTGTGTAGTTATTATCTCAGTGACATACAAGGATAATACTTGTATCTTGAGTTTTTAGGAGGCACATTTTCCTAATGGTGTTGTCAGGTCCTTCCCATAAAGGTTACTGATGGACCAATGACCTCCCATTTCCTTCCACTTTCCAGGAGATTTGCCTCAGTACCCTCGTCCACTGGGCAAAAAGACTTATATGACAATGTAAATCAGATATTTACAAGTCATTCTTGCCTAACGCCACTCTAAATTCTATGTTAATATTTAACTCCTCTCCTTCCCTTTGATTACAATCCAGTATTTTCTCAAAAAGTGCAGAAACAGGTATAATTAATGTGATAATATAAACACATGTAACCCATCACTTGCTAACATGATAGCATGAATTTGTTCACACTGGTGTTTAAGATGTGTTGATCAGTTTTCTTGGAAAATGGTATCCAAACCAGCATTATTCACAGTAAGTAGTCACTGTAACATTTTCAAATTAACCTGATAAAAACAGTCAACTAAGTCTTTAAAAGAAAATTATTCCTATTTAGCTGACATAGGAAATCAATTGAAGTTACATTTTGCTTTTACACAAGGGCTTTTCCTCTAACAAGAGTTTATTTTTGAGTTTTCTTTTCATTTATCGGTTTTAAAATAAGGACAAGTGTACTTTAAATCTCATATTTTCTTACTTGTATGTGTTCTTTATATTTTCTGTAAGTTCTTTAGATCAAAACGTAGGGTCATAATTTTGATAATTATAATTGAAAGTATTTCCCCTTGTTCATGGGAAATTAGTCATTTGTTTTAAAAGTTTAACATTTATATTTTTATAATTCATACCCAACCTGGTTTCAAAAAACTATAAAACAGTGCTTTAAGATGAGATACGAGAGAATTTTTGGCCTCATTTTCCTTTTCCCCTGCCAATTTAGAAAAAAAATTATTTAAAAAAGTGAATGTATCTACAAAATTCATATTTTTTAAAAAACCTTCTGGCAATGTCAATATTTTTTGTGTACAAAAGCAGCAAAAAATGGCTAGTATACACATTTACTAATATGGTAGGAAAATGCTATTTGCAAAATCCTAAAATTTGAAATACTTCTTTGTACTGTCTTCATATATAGCTAGAATGTATACAACAATGAGAAAGAGATCATTTTTCTTTCACAGACTAATATTTAAATCTTCTCACTCTTAATCCACTTTTCAAAATTATTTCAGTTGCCCATAGCCTAGGTAACAACTGATCTTAAGTTCCTCAAAATCTCACCTTCTCTTTAAACTTTCAAGTTGAAAATAAGTAAAAATAGCTTCAGAATATTTGCTGATATCTTTCTCTCTCCCTAATAGTGTATTGTTAACTAGGAAACGTGTCATTATAAGCGCAGAAACCAGATCTTTATCTGGAAGTTTCCTTAAGACTGCGGCCTTTAAGTACTCAGCCTTTAAAAAGGGGGACTTTTAATACTGAACGCAGAAATCGGTACCATACTCCAACCTTCCTTGTGCTTCAGGGCCGGTGGGAGGCTACTAAACTAGGAAATGGTTCTCCCCGGTTAGGGAGGTGAAGCAGCAGGAGGAAGAACCCGAGGTAGACGTGTGGGAGCTGCTGAAGAATGCAAACCCCAACGAGTATGAGAAGATCGCCTTTCAGTACGGTATCACCGACCTGCGTGGCATGCTCAAGCGGCTCAAGCGCATGCGCAGGGTGGAGAAGAAGAGCGCAGGTGAGCCCTCCTGGAGGGGCGAGGGGCGGGGGGCGGCGTGGCAGCCTGGCCAGCATCTTAAGCGCACGAAGGATATAATGGTGAACCACTACAGGGATGCTTCCTATCCCTCGCTGGGTTTGGGGTGGGAACAGACGGGGTGGAATTTGCAGTTTTCCTCCTTACCTTTGGCTTCGAGCGAAGGAGTTCACGGCTCTGCACGTGAGTAGTACGGGGGTAGCGGACTGCTAGTGAGGGGTTAAGGTAAAGGAGATGGACTTTACAAGTGCCGCATACCGCGTGTAACGGAACATTAAACATCTTCGCTCTCACTGGGAGTTTCTCGGTGGCCTCCACATCTCCCTCACTCTGAAATTCTTGATTCTTAGAGTAGATTCGATGTCTCTGTTTTACTATCATATTCTCCCACCCATTTAGTGGGGACTGGGGAATTCACCTCTTACATCCAATGGGGTTGTAAAACAGCTCTGCTGCTCCCCAGAGATCTGAAGTGAATGTGTTTTGTTGTGGTTTTAAATACTTTTAAGAATTAATTTGAGATGTTGAATTTAAAATTTAAAGAAGAGAGACATTTTAAATTGATCATAAGCTCTTCAAAGTTTCCTAGACTTGGTCATTGGCAGTTACCCATTTTGTTACACATCAAGGTAACATATCAATCTTATTATTATTTACTGTTTATTAGTGTCCAAATAGAATTTATTTATTTATTTAGGCACCCAACCTGAATGTCCAAGTAGAATTTAAAGACTCACCATTTCTTTTTAAAAATCTGCCCTTTATTTCTAAACCTCACTGTAAACTGGATGAGAAATGGACCCAGAGAAAGATAGAAGTGTTGTGTTTTTGCTCTGTTTACCTAACTCAACCATCCTCACTATTTCAAAACTTCAAAAGTTTCAGAAATTTAATTCTTGGGAGGTATCTGCAATTGTTTGCTTGTCACAAGCATGTAAATGCCAAAGTAAAGAGCCAGCTGACATCTCCTTCCCCCCCCTACACTGGCCTAATTCTTGCCACTTAGCTCTGAATTGATGTCATGAGGTATATAAATAACTTTTTTAAAGCTAGTATTTATTTTATTATGTTAAAATATGAGGAAGGGAGTTTATTTAAGCAATACTATGGCAAACTTGTAATGATGGAAGTAGACGCATAAAAATTCCACGAGGCATTCCACAGGTGTATGTATTTTCCAAACTGTCTAAATTAGTATTATCTTTAAAATAGGGAGAAACTATTAAATTTAAAAAGCAGTTAATTTCTGCCTGGGACCTTTCAAATAATATTTTTTAAACTACTATGTTCTGTGTTATTTAAAATGTTTTGAAATCCTCAGTTCCTAACCGTATAGGTAAGAAGTATTTAATATGTGTCACTATTTGGACAAGTTTCCGAAGTACAGAAACTTTGATAAGTCTACTATTTCAATTAGTCAAAGGCATTCAATTTAATCTTATGAGTCATTGAATGTACCTCATAAACTCTGTGTTAAAAAACTATCTGTGACATACAAGAAGTACAGAGAGAATGCCAATGATCCTGATAGTAATCATGCTAGAACAGGCATATTCTTCAAGTTCACTTTCATCTGGATCCTTTACAATTTCCTGAAGAGTTAGGACAATCATTTTTAAAGGCTCTTCAATAACTCTTATGATTGTTTCAAAAATCTGTGGGTTCTTTTCAAATTGTTAAACCATCTTATCATGTATAAATCAGCACAGAATTCTAAAATATAGAGGATACTTTGGAAGGTTCCTAATTTTTTTCAAGTCTCAATTTTACATTCAGTTTTAGGTTCATATACGTACATCGACTATTTAAATTCACAGCATAAGTACACACATATTGACATAGTTTTGCTCTTTCTCTCTACCAGCTTTTGCAAAAATTCTTGACCCTGCATATCAGGTTGATAAAGGAGGCAGAGTAAGGTTTGCTGTGGAACTGGCAGACCCAAAGTTGGAGGTGAAATGGTATAAAAATGGTCAAGAAATTCGACCCAGTACAAAGTAAGTGGGCTTTGCAAATAATCAGTGATAGCTATGTAAATCAAACTGTAGTTTGACTTAGTTTTCTGTGAATAAAAACATGCTTTTGTTATACCTTTTTAATGCAAAATCACATGGAGGGAGAGTAAAAATTTTTCATATATTTCGGAGCCATTCAAATTACAGTGCTATCTAAATAAAACCTTGTTTTATGTTTGCATTCTACACAAACTATTTTGAGTGATTCCAGCTCCAGTTTTGTGTCAATGTCGGTTATATGTAACTATTTCAGAATACTGTCAAAACTTCTCCCAATTTTTAAAATAAAATTTTGAAAAATTTGAAATATGTATTTGATATACCAGCTGGGAATCACACCTTATAATTAGAGAACTTTGTTTTTCCAAAAGAGCATCTAAAACCTGTATTTTATTTCTTGGCTTTCTTACAAATGAAGGAAACAAACTAATCCTTGATGTCTGATGGTATTGCTAGTCTATCATAAAACTACTTTACACAGATCCTTCTCAGCCTGAGAGATTTTCAACTCCAGTATATATTTTTTAAGTTAAGAGGAGCCACATGCACATTTATAAAAAGACTTTAATCCTGAAAATCTGTCACTTCTGGAGAACAGTTAGGTGGTTTCCAATTTCTTCATGTGGTCATGCCTACAGAGTGACTTTGTGATAATGTTTGTGTCTGATAAAAATCTCTTGAAAGCAGTTTGAATTTACCAAAAACATAATTTAAGTCAGTTATTTTTATCTACAAAATGTTGTGTAATGCTTTATTCTTGAAGTCTTCAATTTGACAATTTTCTTCAGTCTGTTATAATGCCCTAATATATTCAGCCATAATCCAGATCACAGACAATTAAATTTTGTGATATTCCTGTCTTTTAGTTTTTTGTTTCCAAATGTTCAAGTTCTTTTTTAGTAGATGGTTACTGTGATATGATAATACTAGTTCTTAAGCCCATTTAAAAGAACATCAAATTTGAAAAAATTACTGCCTGTAACGGATTAGGTTCACATTATTGCTGAAATTGTATAATCACTTATTCACCTAACAAAATCTATTGTGCCACTGCACTAAGCCATGAATGGAATCAATAAATCAATGAGTAAAATTGAGTACCTGTCCACCTATAAACTAAATAAATTAGGGGGCGCCTGGGTGGCTCAGTCAGTTAAGTGTCCCACTCTTGATCTCCTCTCAGGTCATGATCTTGCAGTGGTACGTGGGATCAAGCCCATGTCAGGATCTACACTGACAGTGTGGAGTCTGCTTAGAATTCTCTCTTTATCTCTCTGTCCCTTCCCTGATCCCCTCCATCCCTCCCCATGCTCTGTCTCTCTCTCTCTCTCTCCCCTCCCCCACATCCTCTCTTTCTCTCTCTCTCAAAAATAAATAAATGAACTTAAAAATAAATAAATAAACTAGATAAATTGGTCATTTAAAAAATTACAGAGTTCAAAATCTCTCTGACAACTTCAGTCAACCCTATTTTCCAACAATGGGTTAAACTAAAAAGCAAATATGTGAGTACTAAATTATATATGAAATAAAAACTTCTATAAAAATACAGATATTAAATATTATGTGTAAACATGCATATGTATTACAATGTGCATTATAAAGCTAAAAATTGGCTTCATGTTTTGTGTTAACTAAACTATGTAAGATATGCTACATAAATGGCAGATCAAAATTATATCCCTGACTTTTAAACATTGCTAAATTATAAGCCACATTTGCTGGTAATAAAGAAAAAAATAAAATCAAGTTCACAGACTGTTATCTCCCTCCTATTTCAAACAGATACATCTTTGAACATAAAGGATGTGAAAGAATCATGTTTATCAATAACTGTTCACTGACTGATGATGCAGAGTATTATGTGACAGCTGGTGATGAGAAATGTTCCACCGAGCTCTTTGTGCGAGGTAAAGTACAATCTCTTACTGTAGTCTTCAACAGCCTTTGGCACTCCTTCTCCCAAGGGTAGTTATCAAAATGAGTATGACAGGTGAGCTCTTAAGCTCTAGGGCACAGATAATAGAACCCCTAGAAATGGGTTAGCTTGGGTGTAGATTGGCTCTGCGTGGAAGCTCTTCTATGTTAGCAGTTATTATGTCTCCTTATTAATCCTTTAGTTTGTTGAAGACTAGAAAAGCTTAGGGGAGAAAAAAACTGGTGAGTCAAAATACCTCATGCTTTTGACTCAAGCAAACATAATTATCCCAGTTATAGCTTCTGAAACCCAACAAACTCTACTGGATGATCCTTATTTCACCCATTCAGCTGATTGCAAACAGACTTCTCTTGAAAGCAGTTTTATTAATAAAAGGGAATTAGTGATTGGCACTGAGGATGCTGAAGACCATCTTGTACTAAAACATTGTGAGAATAGAGCTGGAAGGTGTCAATGAAGCCCTCTGAATACAGAGAGCTCTGCAATCTCTACCATCTCCAACCAGAACCCAAGAATCATACTGTTACAGATTCTCCATCACAAATATCTACCACGTAGTTTCTTATTTGCCAAAGGAAGGATATTTGATACACGTTTTGTCTACTTTCCAGAACAATAATTGATTTGATTTGAAGAGTTCTGAGAAAATTGAGAAAACTTATCCAGGGCTGCAAAAAAATCACCCACTATCAACCACCATCTAGCCATAACTCTATGATAGATGATACTTTTCTTACTGTTGGTCTTTTATCTGTCAACAAATCTGTGGTCATGAGCAGATTTGGGGTATTTAATGATTCTTATTCTCCTTTTTTTTTTTTTTTTAACAGAACCTCCAATTATGGTAACCAAACAGCTGGAAGATACGAATGCTTACTGCGGGGAAAGAGTGGAATTAGAATGTGAGGTGTCAGAAGACGATGCCAATGTGAAATGGTAAGTAGCTTTCCTGAGGTCTTTCCATTTTTAATAGAGTTTTAAAAATATGCCTTTATAGATTGGAGAACCGGAAATGGCTTTTACACATATGAAAAAAAATCACAACCTCATTTGTGTTAGTAGAGATGGTAACTAAAACTACAAAGATACTGGGAGTTTTATCACCTCCCAGTGATAAATCTTCGGAAATCTAGACTGGTAAATGTAGGGAAGTAGGCACTTACTAAGAAATGGATGGTTCACAATTGTCCAGATCTGTTTCATTCCAGATCCCATGGATGCTCGTAAGTTCCAAAACTTGCTTACTCTCACCATGCCATGCTGGCAACTTACATGGGAAAATATTATATATTTTCCCTAGTTACCTTATTTTTATCGTACCTCAGGAAAATGTTTTAAACTAAGAATCAGCAATTATTTTAAAAAATAAAACCGTTTTTTGTCCAGTCACAGAGTGTTTTCTCAAGTTCTATGTGAGTAACCTCAAAATTAAAGCTAAGAGATTCAGATAATAAAATGAAATCCTTTATTGAAAAGTATAGTAAATTACACAGCATAAATCCGTGGCAATTGGTACAGAGTGGATTGTTCATTCTAATGTATAATCATTGCTATCTTTAAAACATGTTAAGTGAGGGGTGCCTAGTTGGCTTAGCCAGTTAACCATCTGACTTCGGCTCAGGTCATGATCTCATGGTTCGTCCCGCCTCGGGCTCTGTGCTAAGAACTCAGAGCCTGGAGCCTGCTTTGGATTCTGTGTCTCCCCCTCTCTGCCTGCCTCTCTCTCTCTCTCTCTCTCTCTCTGTCTCTCAAAAATAAACATTAAAAAAAATTAAAATATACTAAGTGATGCAATTCTTACTAGTGAGCAGAAGAGATAATATTCACTCTTGGCATTCAATTGATCTTGAATGAGAAGAAAGGGCTTATGTTCTTTTAATGTAATTTTTCAGACAATCCTTGTTACATTATTAATCTATTTGATGTAATGATCTGTACATTAAGACAACTAAGAACAAATAGTTCTTAGATACCAAGATAAAGCAAAAAACAAAACAAAAAAAAGAGCCTAAAATAAGATCAATAAGGTCCATCTCCTGAAGGGTTTTTTATAAAACTTTTTATAATCTATTTAAACTCAGGTTTAAGAATGGTGAAGAGATTATTCCTGGTCCAAGATCAAGATATCGAATTAAAGTTGATGGCAAAAAACATATTTTGATCATAGAGGGAGCAACGAAGGCTGACAGTGCAGAATATTCTGTAATGACGACAGGAGGACAATCATCTGCTAAACTTAGTGTTGACTGTAAGTAAGATCTCCTTAGGTATCTTCCAAGTTGGCTAACTAATGGTGTTGCATTTGGTAATTCAATTTTAGGAACGTTTCAATCTATTTTATTGCTACTGGTAGCAATTTTATATAAGTAAAATTGGATTCCATTCTAACTGAGTGTCTATGTCATATCAGTCAGGGTCTCTGAAAAAGAAATCGACTACTCAGATTAATAGTAAAACACAGCATTGGGAAGGAAGTGTAAAAATCACCTGCCAGAGAAATTATCCAAATGGTTAAGAAATACTGTAATCCCAAGACCACATAAATAGAGGATACTTAGATACAATATACAATCCTGATAATGTTTCCATAACCCATGAGTGAATTTGCCAGTCGGTTCTGCTATAATACAATATATGCGTTTCTAAACTCACTATGCTATACAAAGTCATGCATTAAAACCACAAGACTAATGGTGAAAATGAGGTTATGAGCACAATACTCAAAAATTTTTCAGCCACACATTAAAACAAAACAATAAGAACCTAATTTTAAAAACAGTATCATAGATCTAAGATCTGTGGCAACTGTTCTTAAGCTTGGCTCTATGGATCCTGCCCAATGGTTAATAAATATAGCACTTTATGTTAAATGAGACCTAAAATTTCCTTGGGTAGGCAGTGTGGGAAGTATAGTAGTGAGACACTGTTAAATAGTGGGAAGAGTTTATCTGAAATTGGATGGACAATGGTAATCTCTGATGTGCATGAGTGTGGTTTGTGTTGCCTGGGTGGATTCAAGCAGCTGGTAGATGTTTGACATGTGTATGTGTGTGTGCATGCACACACATGGACATTTTGTGCAGTTGTACCAGACTCAGTTCAGCTGGGTACCATTTCTTCTTCTTCATGAATGAAATCATGCATAATCAAACATGATATTTTGTTACGTTCTGGTTATTCCATAATATATCAATTGCACTGGAACAAATTCTCCTTTTCAAAACAAGATACCATCTTGGCCTGTCTGGAGTTTGGGTTTGGCATTTATAAATGTTATTTCTGTAGTGAAACCTCTGAAGATTTTGACACCTCTGACTGATCAAACTGTAAACCTTGGAAAAGAAATCTGCTTGAAGTGTGAAATCTCTGAACACATACCAGGAAAATGGACTAAAAATGGCCTACCTGTTCAGGAAACTGACCGTTTAAAGGTTGTTCACAAAGGAAGGTATGCAAGTTAATTCGTAACTGGTCCCAATATGCACTCTTTCTCTACTTCCTAAATTACATATTTGGCGAGGAGGTTTGGCGAGTAGTTATAAAGAGAGGATCTATTTCTGGTTCTTTGCTCCCAAATAGCAAGAATGTATGACTCCTCTGTTCTACATCATGTCCTACCAGTGATCCTTGATCTGCACTTTATGGTATGGTACTTTGTCTATTCAAAAGCCATTGACTGACTCTTTCCATCTAAACACAAGGCTAAAGGAATGATACTAAATCCTATGGATTCAATCAAAAGGATTAACTGTCCCAACCTAATAAGTTACGTGACCTTTCCACAATTTTGGGGGGTGGACATAATATCCTAGAATCTAACAAAGATCTAAGGCAAGAGTTCTTAACCTTGGATCTATGAATCCTGGTTATGATACTGGTTAAGATCATTAATGAACTTCAGGGGCCCCATAAATCCTCTGAACTTGTAAGCAAAGTCTGTGTGTACAAAAATACATACTTTTCTCCAGATCAGTGGTGTCCGTCAGATATTCATTGATCCACCAAATGTTAAGAACTACTGCTTTTAGATTTGGCATATAAACCTAAAGTCAAGATTGTTCTTAGTAATATTTTAAATCATTAAGTATGGCACTAGTGAGATGTTATATTTTAGCCTTTTTTTAAAGCTATGAGATGAAAAAGGAATATTATACTTTTGCATGCATAATAAGCATACTGTATTTGTACAGATAATTTCATAAACTCAAAAATGAATATTTGATGAAGATCAATAAATATTGTCTGTTTCTTGGTCTTTCTCTCCAGCCTGCACTAAACAAATTCATCAGATAAAGGCCAGCTGTCTCTTTAGTTGGGCCATATACAATCTAAATCTTTGCAAATTCTTAGAAATGTTTTTCTTGTTTCCTTAGAATCCACAAGTTAGTGATAGCCAATGCTCTCCTTGAGGATGAAGGTGATTATGTATTTGCGCCAGATGCCTACTCGGTTACTTTGCCTGCCAAAGTTCGTGTTATCGGTGAGTAGATAAATCATTGCAGAGTTGTATTCTTGTTTTTTTGTTTTTGCTTACCTTGGAAATATAATACATTCAAAACTGTGATATTTAAAGAAAAAATACATGAATTGGTATGTCACTAATCATAATAGTTGATTCTTAAGAAGTTTTACAATGAAGTAGCTTTGCAAGGTGCCAGGCACCAGCTACTTTGAGTCCTCTCATATTCCTTTTGGCCAGATAAAATACTGGTGCTACCAGTATTTAGCACTAGCAAAATACTAGCCCAGATATTCACATGGAAATGATTGTCTGATAACAAAGGCCATGTTTAATATTCTAGATCCTCCTAAGATCATCCTGGATGGTCTTGATGCTGACAATACAGTGACAGTAATTGCAGGAAGCAAGCTTCGTCTTGAGATTCCTATCACTGGAGAACCACCTCCCAAAGCCCTTTGGAGCCGAGCGGATAAGGTTTGTTTGAAGTACACACACACATACACACACACACACACACACACAGCCCATGACACTTGCTGCCTTCCATTAGTCAGATGAAAGAAGAAAACAAATAAATGTACAAGGGTACAGTATAGATATAATTCCTTGGATTAAGAAAGATCACTGATTTTCAGGCAAATATAATCATCATTCATCTACTTTTCATATTTCTGAATACCTACTCTGTGACCAGGTATATTTTGATGTGCAGTAAAGATCCCATTTTTCATTCTAATGGGTGTCAGGGAGTGAAGTGGAAGAGAAATAAATGATGAATTATTAAATAAACAAATGAACAGGGGCACCTGGGTGGCTCAGTCGGTTAAGCGTCTGACTTCAGCTCCGGTCATGGATCTCACGGTTCGTGGGTTCGAGCCCTGCGTCAGGCTCTGTACTGACAGCTAGCTCAGAGCCTGGAGCCTGTCCTCAGATTCTGTGTCCCCCTCTCTCTCTGACCCTCCCCTGCTCATACTGTCTCTCTCTCTCTCTCTCTCAGAAATAAATTAAAAACATTAAAAATAAATAAATAAATAAACAACTGAACAAAATCACTTTAGATAGTAATAAGTGCTATGAAAAATTTTTTGAAAACAGTGTAATATGATTAGCAAGTGATTGCAAGGGAAATAACAATAGTCTTCAAAGGAAAGAGATTTCCAGATA
This sequence comes from Proteles cristata cristata, assembly GCA_017311185.1. Lineage (NCBI taxonomy): Eukaryota > Metazoa > Chordata > Mammalia > Carnivora > Hyaenidae > Proteles > Proteles cristata. The sequence goes on from JAESUZ010004754.1 coordinate 34,657, forward strand.
AGGTTAATGCAAGAGCAAAGGACAAGAAGAAAGGAAGAAATGAGCTTGATGTGTTGAAGGAACAGAAAAAAAGGCCAGAGTGAATAAGGAGGAAAATAATAAATAAGGTTGGGGTGGTAGAGTAGTACTAGCTCAAATGCCATTCTGTGGCTCCTAATGTAAAATGTGTTATGGACAGTAAAACTATTCCATATGATACTATAATTGTGGACATATGTCATTATAGGTTTGGCAAAACTCACAGATGTACAACATAAGAGTGAACACTAATGTAAATTGTAGACTTTGAGTGATAATGATGTGTCAACGTAGGCTCATCAATTGTAAGAAATATACCACTCTGATGTGGGATGTTAGTTGTGGAAGAGGCTGTGTATGTGTGGGGGAGGGGTTATATGAGAACTCTCTGTACTTTTCATTTGATTTTGCAATGAGTCTAAATCTGCTCCAAAAAATAAGTTATTTATTTCAAAAAAAAAGAGTTGAAGAGTGTTTTCTCTTTTTCTGTTTTCTGGAGGAAAAAACAAAAGAGCATCATTAAGCTTTGGGACAACTGCAAGCAGTGAAATGTATGTGTAATTAAAGTCTCCAAAAAGAAGGACTGAAGAATATGTAAAGAAATTAGAGCTAAAATTTTTCCAAATTTGATAAAAACAAAAATTGCAGATATAAGGAGCTCAATAAAATCTAAACATAAAGAGCATTAATAAAGCCACACCAGGGACACCTGGGTGGCTGAGTCAGTTAAGCGTCTGGCTTCAGTTTGTGGGTTTGAGCGCCGCCTCAGTCTCTGTGCTGACAGCTAGCTCAGAGCCTGGAGCCTGTTTCAGATTCTGTGTCTCCCTCTCTCTCTGACTCTCCCCTGCTCATGCTGTCTCTCTCTCTCTCTCTCAGAAATAAATAAAACATTAAAAAAACTTTTAATTAAAAAAACACGCCAACTTGACAATAAATTATATTACATAAATAAATAATAAAAATAAAGAAAAGAAAAGAAAAAAACCACCAAAACCCATTAAAAATCAAATTGCTCAAACTTTCTGATTAAGAAAAAAAAATATTTAAGTAGATGGGGGGAAAGTCACATTAAGTATATGGAAATAAAGAAAAGAGTGATAGCAGATCTCTCTGGAAGCAAGGCAAATGAGAAGACAGTGAGCAATATCTTTAAACAGAAAACTGTCAACGTAGAGTACTATGAATTCTAAAAAATTCTAAAAAAAAAAAAATTTCAACCTAGAATTCTATACTAAGTAAAATTTTCAGCAACAGCTTGGATGAATAATTATACTGAATGAAAGAAGCTGAATAACAACAAAAACAACAGAAAGTATTTTAACAAAAATTATTTTTAAAAACTGATCATACCAAATACTTACAAAGATATGGAGCAAGTCAAGACTTGGAAACAACCAAAAAGTCCAATTGCACAAACATACAGTTTGTACATGCATAAGCCAACTGCACACGGAATATACAGTAGAATGTTACTCCACAGTAAAAAGGAAGGTGCTAGTAATACATACAGTAACACGGATGAATCTAAAGAGTATCATGCTAAGTGAAAGAGGACAGATTCAAAAGGTTACATACTGTTTGAGTCTTTTATATGAACATTCTGGAAAAAAGGAAAACTAGAGAGACAAATAACAGATTGGTAGTTGCCAGGGACCAGAGTGTGGGAGTGAATGAGTTGACTGGGGACATTGTTGGGAGTCATGGAAATGCTATGTGTCTTGATTGCAGTGGTGGTAAATTACACAATTACACAAGTTTGTCAAAATTCATAGAACTGTATTTCTAAAATGTAAATTACATAGCACAATAGACAAGCAAATAAAACATAGAAAACTAAGGAAGATAATGTACCACCAGCCTAAGTATTTTCTTTTCACATTAAAAATAAAACAGAAGAACTTTTATAATCTTAAGCATGAATTTGGCTAATATGAGAAAATTTTGTTCTATTGTAAAACAGAAGAATTATGAAAACTATCTCGGGCATTCTTATTGCTCTCACAATCTCATGTTATTGAAGACTTAGGAGTCCTAATCCAGACACAAAAAAAGTAAAGAGTTAATTTAATAATTATTAGAAAATTACCCAGTTTTCTAAATTACCTTGACCTTCTCTGTTTTTTCTCTTTGTATACTGGCTATCCATTGTCATATAGGAGATATGTCCTAGGAATTAGGAAAAATGAAATGCTACTTTAAATTTCTGATTTAAGAAAGAAAGAAGGAAAGAAGTGAGGTAGAAGAAAAAGGGGATAAGTAGAAGGATGAAGAGAAGAAGAAGGAGAAAATAAAAGAAAATATAGCAGAAGGCCCAGCCTCACTCGGTCTTTACTTGGGAATTAGATGTTCATTCTTTCATGTCCTATTGGAAGGGAAAAATCAATACTCAATAACTTGTATGGAAAACTGGCATTGTAGTCTTCTTCAACCCTTTTCAGTACTTCTAAATCTTTAAGACACATAAAGAAATAAGCAAGTCATGATAGTTCTTAAATATTCCAATTTCATTTACAAAGGGACTTCTCTACTAAAATAACACTTCTGCACTCCTATTTTTAGTCTTCCAAAGTTCTCTTTGGTGGGTTTGTGGTCAGTGGGCTTTGGAGACAAATCCCAATTCTTCTCATTGTTAGCCGTGTGGCCCTGAGCCACAGCTTTCTCCTGTAATATGGGATGTTAACACCTTTACCTTTAGGGTTGGTGGAGGATTACATTAACAACAGGTATTTTAGGCGTTAGCACCATATCCAGCTTAAGTTCTAAGGCACTTTGGAATAGTCCTTGTCATATAGGTCATGCCGTATTTTGTTCTCTCCTCCCTAGGCTATTATGGAGGGCAGCGGCCGGATAAGAGCAGAATCTTACCCTGACAGTAGCTGTCTGGTCATTGACATCGCTGAAAGAGAAGACTCTGGTGTTTACCACATAAATCTGAAAAATGAAGCTGGGGAAGCACATGCAAGCATCAAGGTTAAAGTTGTGGGTAAGCCTTCTGGATCAACAAACTTCTAGAATCAAACTGACATGCCCATATCCAGAGTAGACTTTGCCAGCTCTTGGTTCTCTCAACTCTTCTGGGTAGCCAACAAATAAAACACATATAGCTATATTTTATAAATCACTGTTGTTCTTTTTCCACCTTTTCCATTCATTTTCTTTTCTGTCCTTCCCTTCCCTTCCCTTCCCTTCCCTTCCCTTCCCTTCCCTTCCTCTCCCCTCCCCTGCCCCCTTCCCCTCCCCTTCCCTTCCTTTCCTTTTCCTTCCCTTCTCTTAGTCTTTTTTCTTGCCTAGAGGTTCAATTGCAGGGATGCATAACTAAGGTTAGCCACTTGAGGTTGCTGGCCATTAGCTTTCCACAGGTGTATTCCCTTTCAGTTCCTTCTAAAGTCACTGAAACAATTGCTAAACAATTTCCAATATCACAACCATTGTAGAAGAGTAAGATTTGCATTAGTCCTTAGATGTCCACTGAAGTGCATTTTTCCTAAGCCTGAAAGCAAGTGAAATAAGTCCAGCAGATTATTGGTGGTCCAAACTTTCATGATCTCTTCAGCTCACTTTATTTCTCCCTTAAGAAACATATTTCAAATGGACCAAAAACTAAGGTCACTTTATCAAACACTCAACTATGTTAACAAGATATGGTAACTTGCCATTTTTTACTTGGATTTCTACCAATTAACATTTGATTCTTCCAACTGATTTACAACAGTAAGTCCTTGATTCAGTTCTACTGGAAGTTCAATTTGTAGTTAAAAACAAAACACAACACAAAATCATATCTGATATTTATGCAGTAATTTCTTGGATACCATTTTCTTTTTTTTCTTTTTATTTATTTATTTATTTATTTATTTATTTATTTTTTACAAATAGTTTATTGTCAAATTAGTTTCCACATAACACCCAGTGCTCATCCCCACAAGTGTCCTCCTCCATGCCCACCCCTCCTCCCTCCCACATCCGCCAGTCCTCAGTTTTTGTCAGCATTCCAGAGTCTCTCATGGTTTGCCTCTCTCCCTTTCCCCCACCATTTCCGCCCTTCTTCTCCCCTTGGTCCTCTGTTAAGTTCCTCCTAATCCTCCTATACGTGCACACGTATGATATTTGTCCTTCTCTGCCTGACTTATTTCGCTCAGCATAACACCCTCAAGGTCCATCCATGGGGCTACACATGGTCATATTTCATTGTTTCTCATTGCCATGTAGTATTCCATGGTATAGATAAACCACATCTTCTTGACCCATTCATCTGTTGATGGACACTTAGGCTCTTTCCATGGTTTAGCTATTGTGGAGAGTGCTGCTATGAACATTGGGGTACATGTGCTCCTATGCATCAACATTTCTGTATCCCTTGGGTAAATTCCTAGCAGTGCTATTGCTGGGTCATAGGGAGTTCTATTGTTAGTTTCCTGAGGAACCTCCACACTGTTTTCCAGAGGGGCTGTACCAGTTTCCATTCCCACCACCAGTGTAGGAGGGTGCCCGTTTCTCCACATCCTCGCCAGCATCTAGAGTTCTCTGATTGGCTCATTTAGCCACTCTGACTGGCGTGAGGTGGTATCTCAGTGTGGTTTTGATTTGTATTTCCCTGATGAGGAGGGATGCTGAGCATCGTTTCATGTGTCTGTTGGCCATCTGGATGTCCTCTTTGGAGAAGTGTCTGTTCATATCTTCTGCCCATTTCTTCACTGGGTTGTTTGTGTTTCGGGCATGTAGTTTGGTGAGTTCCTTGTAGATTCTGGATATCAACCCTTTATCTGATATGTCATTTGCAACTATCTTTTCCCATTCCGTTGGTTGCCTGTTAATTTTCTGGGTTGTTTCCTTGGCTGTGCAGAAGCTTTTAATCTTGATGAGGTCCCAACAGTTTATTTTTGCTCTTCATTCCCTTGCTTTTGGGGATGTGTCAAGTAAGAAGTTGCTGAGGTGGAGGTCAAGGAGGTTGTTTCCTGCTTTCTCCTCTAGGGTGTTGATAGTTTCCTGTCTCACGTTCAGGTCCTTTTCTTGGATACCATTTTCAAGGTAAAGGACATGTATCTTGAGTTCCATATGGGACTTGTTCTTGAATGTTGTACCACTAGTTTAAAGGACTTGAATACATAATTATATTTAAATTTATTGGGCTCACCTTCCCTTATCCCATATGGGGCATGACTTTTTGCCCAAATTAGTTACTACATGCATTTCAATAAACATGAAAAAGTATTCTATGATTATCACAAAAAACTGATTTTCCAGTTAACATTTTTCTTGTGCTCTCACTTACTCTTATTGTACTTTATTTTACATTTTCTATTCTACTCTATTCTATTCATCTATTTCATTTTTTGTTTGCTACAGACATCCCTGATCCTCCAGTAGCACCAAGTGTGACAGATGTGGGAGATGATTGGTGCATCATGAACTGGGAGCCTCCTGTCTATGATGGAGGGTCCCCAATCTTAGGTAACTGCATGTTGGTCAGTCTGTGGAACCACCATTGGAGGTGGAGTCCTCTTTATGCTTATTAGTACAGAGCACATTTAAAAATATGGCATGTAGAATAAAACCTATTCTACTATGACTTTAAATATCCATTCAAATTGAAATATATTTTGGGATTCTCTATAAGTATTTGAGTCTAAATAACTTTGATGAATATCATCTGACTGCCTATTCTCTTTTTTGTTTGACATCTACATTTAGTATCTAGTTTTGTAATATCTGTAAGTCTAACTTTAAATTGTTCTGGTTAGTAAATAGTTCCATAGAATTATGTCCATGAAGAAATTTTTTTTAGAGATAAATGCCTAGAAGAATTTGCTTTCCTGTGGAACAAGAATTTTTTCTACTTGAAACTCACAAAAGTGAGTTTTCCCTCTTCTTACGTATATTGTTTAGACTCATAGCCAAATCTATTACTCAGTCATAACAATAGTATTTCTATGTTCTACATAGCTGTGATTTATTTTTCTCTCTTCTCTTCCTGTACAATTTTAATTTTTTCTAGTCCTATGATGTTAATGTTTGTATTCCCTGGAATTTCCCTCAAACAACTCATGGAATAAGGTGGCTCAAAAATATATACATACCTGACTATTTTACTTAGAGATTTTATGAATTCTAATATGTGACGAAGTTTAATTTTGGAAGCCATGGAAAAACCTTAGTTTCCATTTTGTGTCACCTACAGGATACTTTATTGAGAGGAAAAAGAAACAAAGCTCCAGATGGATGAGGCTAAACTTTGATCTCTGCAAAGAAACGACTTTTGAGCCCAAGAAGATGATTGAAGGTGTGGCCTATGAGGTCCGCATCTTTGCAGTCAATGCCATTGGCATCTCCAAGCCCAGTATGCCCTCCAAGCCTTTTGTTCCTTTGGGTGAGTCAAGAGAGATATATCTCTGTCATGGAAATCATTGCCCTAACTTGTAACTGCTCCCTTCCAACCTCTAACTGGAGCAGACCTGGGGGCTTCTTTGAGTGGTGGATGAGCAGGAGGTTGGAGGTGGTTAGGGGCAATTTTCTGTCTAAGAAATTGAAAAAGAACTTTGGTAGAATTGAATGTCTTCATAGTGTAGACCTGGAATTTATTACCAGAATTCCAGTGAGAAATATAGGTGGATCTGGTTGCTGCTCCCCACTGAAAACATGTAACTGAGCCCACTGACACATTATCACTCCCCATTTGTCCTTCTGAAGGTATAACCCAGGACCTAGGTATAAACAATATAACTAAAACAGAGACCACTTCTACAAAGCACTCTTGAAAACTAGTCTCTTTGCTTTACAATCACACCTTAAATGTTATCTACTGAACCAACAAAGTCAGTTCAGTAAAGGCAAAGAAACAGAAGATAAGATGTCTCCACTCTTTTATGGTAATGAAGTACTACTTTTTTTTTTTTTTTAATAGAAAGAAGATTTAGTATAAGAGTTTCCACTTTAAAATTAGAGTATTATTAGAAATTTACTCCGGATCATTAGATCTCAAACTCTGGCTTTTTCAACTTTCTTGGGCCTCCCAGCCTCTCTCAACATCCTCCCAACGTGGAGGGAAAGTGTGGCAGCATTTCTAAAAATTTCCACACCTAGCAGATCTTTGCCTTCCACACAGCTTATGCTCAAGGAGTCTTCACTGAATTTTATTAAGGCATGAGCCTCTGTGTATATTTTTATTTGTATCCTACTTCATTGTATCACAGCCTGTGCTTTAATACCATAGTTAATAATTTCTTCTGTTTCTTTCTTTCCTTTCTTTCATCTTTGAAGCTGTAACCAGCCCTCCTACTCTTCTGACCGTTGACTCAGTAACTGACACCACTGTCACAATGAAGTGGCGGCCCCCAGACCAGATTGGTGCAGCAGGTTTAGATGGCTATGTGCTAGAGTATTGCTTTGAAGGAAGTAAGTACAACTGGAAGTTAAAATGAATACCATCATCAATAGGTGAGATATTCCCCCCCTTCTTTGTTATCTTCCTTGGGAACTCTTCTCCTTCCTACTGAAAATGACAACAAGCAAAAGTCTTCCTTCTAAGGTGGATAAAAATTTATTCCTTCTTTGGTACTTGATGCTGACAAATGGAAACCTCAGAAATATCCTAGATAGGCTGCCAGATCAGACAACATGGTAAGTCTAAGACGTAGGAAGAGGAGATTCTCACAAAACTTCAAGGATTTCCACTTCTTGAATTGGTGGAATTAAACTGCGCCAAGCAAAATAAAAGTCTAGCTAGGATGAAGCAAGTTGAACATTCTAAACCCTGTACAGAGCAGAGGTCAGCTATCACAAAAGCTGCCTATTTCTGGGTAATAAAGAGAGACTATGTATTCGGCTAGCTGGTGATCACCCCCTATCTTCCTAAAGAAAAAAGAGAAGAAGAATTAAGGACAACTTTCAGTGTTTAAAGGAAGCAGCATTAAATCTGAGGGCATAAGCAATCGGTTTGACATATGACAGGAACTCGTCTCAGTATATAAAAATTCAATCACTGAAATTTAGTAAGAGACGAGAAACAGGCAAAAAAACTTGACAGAAATAATAGACCAAGAGAAAATGACACAAGAAAATGTGGGCCAGAGTGTACCTCAAACCAAAAATGGTGTGAAATTCACTGAAAGCCTCTTGTGGTTTTGGTATCCTACTTGTCATGATTTGAAAATCAATGAATAAAACTGCCCCAGTTTGAACTCAGGCTCCACTCCAGATGAGGCAGGTAAACAACCCACCGGGGAAGCCTGTACGTATATCCACAAATGATAGGCCAAGATTTAGCCCCTGAGAAAACTCTCTGGACCCCAAACTTTAATATGGATCTTACCTGAAGGAAAGAGAGACTACAGAGCACACTTGGGAAATCAGGAATGTGACTGCCAAGGCACCCACCCTGGAGGAAAACCTCTGTGGAGAAGAAACTTCCTATGAAGAGAAAACTGTGGAAAAGAAAGTCCCAGGCCCCTGGATTGGGGCAACCCTGGAAGCCACCATTGGTGCTGGTTGGGAGGGAACAAGAGGAAAGGGGGCAAGGCATCCTGGTAACCGTTCCATTGACATATGCTCTGCTCACAGAGCATTCTGCTTCATTTCTCCAGGGCATACAAAGCCACTAACCAAAACTAGTGGGGACATTATGAGAAGGTTTCCAGGCATCCCAGCATGGGAGGGGGGTGGTGTCTCTAATGCGAAAAGGTAAATTCTTGAGCACTTCAGAATATGGTTTGTTCCCATTCTGTTCCTCCCCCCATTTCAAAAACTCATGAGTACTCCACTCTGTTATTTATATCACCCCTCCAGCAAAATCTCCCCATCTTACATGTGGTGTGGCTGCTGAGCACGAACAGTTGTGTTTGTATGAAACAGAGCAAATTCTTTACTCTTTTCTTTCTGATAGGTTTAAAAAGTAAGAAGATACAGCAAAATGATAGATGGCTGTCATTTTGATGTTACCCACCTTAGATAAAATACAACGAAGTGTATTTTACATAATTTTGTGTGTGATCTGTGTAGATACATATGTATACGGGTATATACATATGTATATGTACACAGTCATTATTATGTATATATTTTGCCACATAACGTTTTGGAATTAGCTTTCTATGGAAGTTCTTTTATAACGTGTATATCTTTCTTCTTGCAGTCTTTTCTTTCTTTATGTGGCTGCCCTATTCTTCATTCTTTTTAATGGCTGTTGTCCTCCAGACTAATTTTCTGTAGTGTTTAATGCTTTAGATATGTCAGGGTTTATTCTGTAAGAGAATTCTTTCTTTCATAAGATCGTGTGTTGGTTTTGACTATGCCTTTCTCTCTCTCTTTTTTTTTAATGCCTGCAGCACATTACTCTTCTTTGTTTTCCTTCTTCACTCTAGCTCTTTCTTTTCTTTCTTAAAAATTCTCCTCATGTATCAAATAACTTTCGTATTCTGTCCCCATCCCCTGGATACCATTTTCTTTCTCTGTTTTCCTCAATTAAAGTGGTTCAGATGTGAAGGGATGGGCTATTTTTGTTCCCCTCTGATCTTGTTTTGTCCTGTCTTCTCTTGAAATCTCTCCTTTACTAGTTCTTCACTATTTCAAGAAAGTTTTCTGTCTCTTATTTTCGTTTTCTCATCAACTGTCTCTTCACTATGATAACATCAGCACAGTGGCTCCCAATCTGACCATTGGCTTAAAGATATATCTCTTTTTTAGTGTCCTTAAGTAATTTTTATCATCCACATGCCCTTGCAGCCACCAGGATATTTTGGCTCCCTGCTCCTCCCAGATACTCCTAGAAGGGATGCGTAAGAGAGAGAAGGTTCCGAGGGGTTCCACTCCCCTACTCCTCTCCCGATAACTGGAAAGGCATCATCCCAAACCAGCGGGGTATACCCAGGACCACCCCAGGAGCCAGCAACATTCCCTCCAGTCATGTGGATCTCAGGGACCCAAGCAGGCTGAATTTGTTTTCTTGACTGCCGAGCTCATTGTCATGGCAACCAGAGGCTGCCTCCTGAGCTGCTGGGAAGACAGGGCTGACTTTATTCTCAGTGCCCTCAGTCCCAGACTGTGATGCTTGAACCCCATAGCAGGAGCACTGTGTTCTCTGGGTACCTGGGAGGACCCTTGGCTGTGGTTACAGGGACAGATGACAAGATAGACTGTTCTACTGTGTGCTTCTCCCCTGTGGAGTCCAGGACCCGCTCCTCCTTTCTCTTCAGGGTCTTGCTTTGTTCCTCTCTACCTCTTGTTCGCACAGCTAGAGGCGCCCAGCCTCTTTTCTGCTCTTCTTCTCTGTGGCAGATGCCTCAGGACAAAACCACAGTCTGAACAGAGCAGACTGTGGCTCTCCTGAGGAACTCCCCCACCCCACCCCAATGTGTTTGGTCTCTTCCGTCACTGCTCTGAAGACAAATATCTTTGCATACTTTGCATACTTTACTAACAGAGAATGCTGACTACTCATACGATATTCTTCTGGTGTGAAAGTGGGTGTCTTTAATTAATTTTAATGACGGATTCTCAAAGGTACATCAGCAAAACAGTCTGATGAAAATGGGGAGGCTGCATATGACCTACCAGGTAAAGTATTCTATGAAAGCTTTCAAACTTTCTTACTATATGATACCGTTTCTGGGAATGTTCCATGGCCAAGCATGAAGTACACCTATCACCCACACATGAAAAAGTCCTTAGAGATCAGGGGGGTGGGCAGACAGGGAACTAATAATGTGGGACCCAAGCCTTCCCCCCCCCGACACCCCATGGGTATAATGCATACAAACTTTTAGAAGTTGAAATATTTGCAACCCCTGAATGCTAGGTTTACATTCTCTTGATGTTATAGACAAAGCTACCAAAACCTTTTAAAAATATCATCATTTTTTATTGAAGTGAAAGAATTATGCCAATTCCTTATGAGGCCTTGTCTCCGGAGCTGTTTCCTCTCTGCCATGGATGTTAGCTTCTTATATTCGTAAATGGGAACATGATCAGCCTCCCTATGCACATATGAGTGCCTCATAAGAAAAAAAACAGCCAAATTAAACAGAGAGATTATATGACTATAAAGGTTTGTGTCTCTCTTTCATAAGAATAGCGTTCTCCTGTTCTTCTGAACTTTAACGTATGTAGATGGCTCAATGTCATGATTATGTCAATCCTTATGAAACTGAATTGGAACAAAACTGCTACAAAATTCTTGGGGATAGTTACCATGATTCAGGATATTCTAGTATCACTTCAGTATCCAGAATCGTAGTAACTGTCCCCAAGAATTCAGGATACTCTAGTATCATAGTAGCCTGAATAAGAGGTTTTTCAGAAACAGCAGAATCTGGTTATCCTTCTTCCCATTATTTGCATTAGCCATTCTAGGCCATTTTTTCATTTAAATATGAAAAATGCCTACCCATGTTGTGTGAGTCCAGACCAAAGTTAATTTCCTCCAACTGATTTAATTATGAGTAAAATACCAGTTTGGAGTCGACTGTACCAATTAGGATGTTTTTTTTCACTAAACACCATTTTTTCTTCTTCTCCTTTTCTTTTATGGATTTTAGCTGACAATTGGATAGTGGCAAACACAGAACTGATCGAAAAGACCAAGTTCACCATCACAGGTCTGCCTACAGATGCAAGGATCTTTGTCCGCGTGAAGGCTGTGAATGCCGCGGGGGCCAGCGAGCCAAAATACTACTCCCAGCCCATCCTGGTGAAGGAAATCATTGGTAAGTGGCAAGGCTTTCACATTATTTGATTTTACTTTTTAACCCCTTTCTTTCTCAAACTTCCTATTTTGCTGTCACTCTTTTGATGTATTGTTAATACCCCCTGGGAGTTAGACATGAACAAAATGGCTCTTTGTCACCAGTGTGGAGGTCAGCTCAGGGTCTGTAGCTCCGTATGAGGACCAGCTAGTTAACCTCCCTGGGCTCTGAGCTGGCTCTGACGGGGCTGCCTGCTCCCCCTGAAGAGAGGCAGCATGCATGCCGTGGTGCCAACAGCAGCAACGTGTCTCCGATCGGTCATGAAGAACCATCTTCATGATGAGATGGATGCATTATTTGCCCTTTTCAGCATTCGACATCTGTTCGGATGGTACAAAAGTAATTGCGAGTAAAAATGCAGGTGCTTCAGCACGGGTCAAGTCAGTGCCACCGAACCAGCCTAGTTCTTCCTGTCTTCCTCATCACCTTGTGCTCGTAGTTAAAAATCAAAGGGCCAACTTTGCCTTGGCATGTTCTTGCTGAAGATAAAAATTATTCATTTTATTAAACCTTGGTCCTTGAGTACACATTTTTCTTACCTCTACGTGGCAGTGAGATGCAAAGTATGTATGTGTAAAGACCTCATGCTGCATACTATAGCACAGTGGTTGTCTGTAGAAATAGCGTTTGTACCACTGAGTAAGAGGCTGAACTAGTGACTCTTCTCACAAAATTCTGTTTTACTTGAAAAAATGACTACTTGGCAGGCATTTTTAAGAAAACAAATGTAGTGAGCTGTCACTTTGAAGAAAGCAACTTAGAGTTTTTATTGTTGGCCTTTCAGTGAAAAAAATGGGAACTTTCAAGCAAAAATTGGAATTTTGGGCAACTTACATCCACTGCCATGGACCTGACAGCTCTGAACACTTAAAAACTTTTCTCATGAAATAGGGAGATATTAATAAATGTAATTTTTTATATTGAATAAGGTAATATGTCAACATTTGGAAGATCTATGTAATTTGGTGAAGCGATGTTTTCCATTAAAAACATGCGTGGGTAAAATGTACATTAAAAATGTAAGATAGACCAGTGGATTTTAACGTAACAGAGTATGAAAAGTTAATTGAAGTGGCTTCAGACCCACATTGCAGGTCACCTTTAAGAAATTACAATTTATCATATTTTAGTGTAGAATCAAATAGGAATGTCCATAATTGTCTGAAAAGTTTATTAAAATATTTCTCCTGTTTGTGAGAAGCCATATTTTCTTCATTTAAATGACTTCAGCCAATACAACACATTACGACACATTGCAACAGACTGAATGCAGAAACAAATAGGAGACTCCAGATATCCTCTGTTAAGTCAGACATTAAATAGATTTGCTAGAATATAAAATAATGCCATTAAAATGTTATTGATGTTATTATTTTAAATTAATAACTAGATATTTCAAAAGTTCAGTTTTAATTTCTAATACAGTAAAAATCGATAAGCCCACATAAGCAGAAACTGAGAAATTGCTTTTGGGGGAAGAGTCCTTGATAATTTTTAAGAGTATATTAGTCTACTGAAACCAAAACATTTGAGAGTTGCTGTTCCAGGAGAAAGAACATTGGACCGGAGGCCTGGATATTTGAGTTCCAGACCATGTCTGCCACAGACAATTGGGAGTGAGTTACAGGACGGACGGATGGATGGATGGATGGATACAGGAAAGCATGAAGAGTGCATATTTTCTTAAAGGATTCTGAAGCCAATCTATTTAAGTTGAATCCTGTTTCCATCATTTATTAGCTATATGATCTCAGATAAGACACATGATCTTCCTGAGCCTTAATTTTTTCATCTCCAAAACAAAGACAATAATAGTACTTGATAAGGGCACTTGGGTGGCTCTGTCAATTAAATGTCTGACTTCGGCTCAGATCATGATCTCACAGTTTGTGAGTTTGAGCCCTGTGTCAGCCTGGAGCCTGCTTCACATTCTGTGTCTCCCTCTATATCTGTCCCTCTCCTGCTCACACTCTGTCTCTCTCTCTCAAAAATAAATAAACATTAAAAAACTTTTTTTAAATAATCATACTTGACCATCAAGAGGCTATCAGAATTAAATATACTGCTTCATGTTGCTACTTCACAGAGTGTTTGCCACATAAACTCTCCATATGTGTTAGTTTTTATTATCGTGATGGTTTAGTTTACTACAGAATCTGGCTAAGTCTCCTTTTCCTTATATGTAAAGTTAGGGAATTATGACATCTTCAACTTCTCTTCCAATCCCAACAATCAGTAATCATCATCATCATCATCATCATCATCATCTCCTGAAGTTTATTGAACACTTACTATTCTCAACCATTAATCCTCACAACAATTGTGCAAATTAGGTGTTTTCATCATCCTGATTTTATGGAACAGGAGTCTGAAAACAGAACTACTGTGTATCAGATCCAGGACTCAAACTTGGATCTCTGACTCTGAAGTCCATGCCTCCAAGTAGAGCATAGGCACTCAAGGCTGACTCCAGGGTTTTGTTTTTTGTTTTTTCTTCCTTTCTTTTACCTTCCTTCCTTCCTTCCTTCCTTCCTTCCTTCCTTCCTTCCTTCCTTCCTTCCTTTCTTTTTTTCTTTCTTTCTTTTTGAGAGAGAGAGGGCACAAGTGAGCAAGAGGCAGAGAGAGAAAGAGAGAGAGAAAGAATCCCATGAGGAGCACAGAGAGAGACAGAGAAGCATGGCTCACCCAAACCAGGGTTCATGTTCACCTGAAGCAGGGCTTGAGCTCACCTGATGCAGAACTAAAACTCTCGAACCATGAGACCATGACCTGAGATGAAATCAAGAGTCAGATGCTTAACAGACTGAGCCACCCAGGCGTCTGAAGGCTGACTCCAAGTTCTAATCCTGGCTGTGTCACCAAGGGCACGTTACTCAACCTCCTATGTGCCTGTTTTTTTTTTTTTTTTTAATCACAAAGTAAAACAGTATCTATCTTACAAGGTGGCCTTGAGGTTTAAATTAATCCCTTCATCAAAAGTATTTAGCCTAGTGTCTGCCAAATACTAAGCCCTCAAGTGATGACACATGTTTTATCCCTGTGAGCCTACGAGACTTTGACTCTAGTATCTTTATGGTGTTTAATTAATGAACATTAATAGATAGTGGGCTAGGGCTACCTTTTAGGTAACTTATAGCCACAGGAGGAGAAAGTTGCTATAAAATTCCAACAGAACTACCTAAATAACAAATGCTAGGTACTAAAACTTTTTTTTTTTTTTTGTGAGAAAGAATGAGCATTCTTATCAGCTAATGTGGTGCCTATAGATCTTTTGTGGAATGTTCATTGGAGAATACACTTGCTGTTAGAAACTGAAAAATATATACAAAGTCCTAAGAGAAAACTTGGTATTTTCTATAAAATTGCTTTAGACTTATAATGACTGTAAAAACAGGAAGTTGTCATAAAATCAAGGAGGTCAGGGATAAATTTTGTTGAGTCAAACTGTGAAAATATCTCTGCTTGAAAAAAGCATTTGAAACTAAAGTTACCATACGTAATCTGTTAATGGCACATCTAAGATTTTACTGTAGAGACGTCAGCACAAGGATATCCCAGTGACTCTCAGGCCAGCATGTTTATGTAAGGCTATTTCCAGTGTACTCTACTGATCACAAAATTATTTGTTCTGCCCTCACTCAGAGCAGCCAAAGATTCGCATCCCAAGGCACCTGAAGCAAACCTATATCCGCAGAGTTGGAGAAGCCGTCAATCTGGTTATACCTTTCCAGGTAATAATTCAGGGTAAATATTTTCTCTCTCCGATGCTGGCGTGTTTAAGTGAAGACAGACTCTAGCACTTAAATTAATCATGATCCAGGATTTCCTCCGAGACAAAGTAGATAAACAATGCAAGAGATCTGGGGAGTGATTAAACGATCTCATGCTTATTGAGAAATCTATCAAACTGATAGATTTTTCTTTCTGCATGAGACAAATGACACCCAGCTTGGACTTGTCTGAAGCCAGGGACTCCAGTGGGGTAGAGAGAAAACACCAAGGAGATACCAAAACAAGAAACGCTTGAAGATTCTTTCTGGCCCTGTATATCTGTAAAAGTGGTCTTCATTTTAAGTGAAGCTCTCAGTGCAATATTCAGGAAAACAACATGTGCTTACTTCCCATGCCTCACCTATAATAATCAGTTTGGTCTCATACACACACACACACACACACACACACACACACACACACACACACACACACACACACTGTACCACCACTCTATTACTTGTCTGATTCCTTTTAGGCCCCTAGGAAGCACTATTCAATAGAACATTCTGTGATGGTGGAAATGTTTTATAGGTTCAATGTCCAATATGGTAGCCACCACCAAATATGGCCATTGAACACTTGAAATGTGAATCTTGGAGCTAGTGCAACTGGGAAGATTAATTTTTAATTTTCCTTAATTTTAATTTGTTTTAGTTTAAATAGCCTTGTGTCTATTACATCAGACAGTATGGAATTAGAATTTAGGTCTCTGCATGCATTTGAACATACACACACCGCTCATTCAGACCCAGCCTCCCATGACAAACGAGCTAAAGGACAGCCAATGCCAGCCCTCATTGCACCCAAGGCCTCCAGCTTGAAGAGGTGATTACCTTCTACATAAAGTGTGTGAAATCAGAACAAAAGTCAAGGAAGACATGAGTGTAAACAGGGCAGGGGAGGAAAGAGGTGGCTCGGCAAGGTTCCCCCCACTTCTCTCCCCACACAGCCTCAGATAAAACCAGGAGCTGGCACTAGGCAGGCACACAGACTGGTCTGGGGCTGCTGAATCTGGGGTGCAGAATCTCTAGTTTTGCACCATGTCAACTTCTCGCACTAATCCCAGTTCCTACATCTTGGGAGTCTGTGTGTCCAGCTTCTGACACTGTGTCTGGGGGTAGGAAAGACCAGGAGAATGGGGACTTCACAGGTGTGGCATCCCAGGGGCTGCTCAGCTGCCAGGGAGAGAACGGAGAGACCATTGTGCCATGTTTATCTGTTTGCAGAACCATGAGAGTTCTCATGAACATCTCATTTGATCCTAAGAAACTCCTGGTGAGGCAGGAAGGCAGACTTCCTTACCGCTACTTGACAAGAGAAGAAACTGATGGTCAGAGAAGTTAAGTGACTTACCCAAGGCCATACAAGTAAATGGCACTACCAGGAGCAGGGTCTGTCTGTGGACGCTTACTCCAGTGCTTTTTTTTCTCACTGCATATGTTATCAGAAAACTCTCGGTTCCCCCCCCACCCCCAATAGCTAAAGCAAATTCTGTAAATACATTTACAGAAATGAAACCTGGAACTGTTTTTTCTAATCTTTAACACTGCTGTTCTCTACTTCCCATGTGCAAGTCGAAGCACCCCGATTACTCTTCAAGCTCTGTAGGCAGGGGTTTGATGTGGGTCTCTCACATTCCTTATCATAACCTATCAACAAGCCATGTTAGGAACCCAGAGGAAGGCTATGCCTTACCTGACTCAATTAATCTTTAGTTCCTGTCTGCAGGTTGACCCTGGGTCTTTCGAAATCCTAGGAAGTTCCTTTGTAATAAAAACTGAAACATGTGTCCTTTAATGAATCCCTCAAAGCCTGATGGTAAAGAATAGTTTCAGCAGTCAGAAAGAGCAGAGAGAGAATCATAGACAAGTCTGAAATGAGTGGTATGATGCTGTGAAATAATATCATGTACATTTAGATAATACTAAAGCATGTATGTAGTGTGGAGAAGCTTTAAGAATTTCAGTCTTGGGGCACATGGGTGGCTCAGTCAGTTAAGCATCCAACTTTGGCTCAGGTCATGATCTCACAGCTCATGAGTTCAAGCCCCACATTGGGCTCTGTGCTGACAGCTCAGAGCCTGGAGCCTGCTTCAGATTTTGTTTCTCCCTTCCTCTGCCTCTCCCCTGTTCACACTGTGTCTCTCTCTCTCAAAAATAAATAAACATTAAAAAAAAATTTAAAAAATAATAAAAAGAACTTCAGTGTTTATAACCATCATGTGAGATAGGTAGTCGTTGTTCTCATTTTATAGATTGGAAAGTTGAGGGAAAGAGAGTTTAAGTAACTTGCCCAAGGTCACACAGCTATTAAGGGGTAGTGTCAGCATCCAAATACAGATTCCTGGGCCCCAGAATCCACGTTCTTAACCATTGTGCTGTGTTATACAGGCTTTGGAGCTAGAGACGCAGCTGTAAGACCTGGTTCCAGCCCTTACTTAAGCCTCAAGACCTTGAGCAAGCCACTTAATTCCTTTATCCAAAAAATGAGGATAATGACATTTATTATCCTGATGTGAAGATTAAAGGAAATAGTAAACCTCATGTACCTATCATCATGTGTGCCTTGCACACAGAATGCAGTCAATAGGCAATGCAAGTATTACCGTTTCTGCCATAGTTGCCAACCACCAGATGGTCATCTCCAGCCTTGCCTAGAATGGGGTCAGCAACTGTCATGTTTTGTAGTGCTGAAAAAAAACTTGAGACAATCTGTTTTCCCTCCCCCTCTACTTTTTCCTGTCTTCCTTTTTAGGGAAAACCAAGGCCAGAATTAACTTGGAAGAAAGATGGTGCAGAAATTGATAAGAATCAAATAAACATTCGCAACTCTGAGACTGATACAATCATATTTATCAGAAAAGCAGAGAGGAGCCACTCTGGGAAATACGATCTGCAAGTCAAAGTGGAAAAATTCGTGGAAACGGCTACAATCGATATCCAGATTGTTGGTAGGTTTGGAAGAATGTTCTATCAAAGCAATATTTGTACTAAATGCCCTTGTCATGAAGACAAGAGTAAGAATTTTTGTTGGACTGGCTTTCCATAAAATTCTTTTTTTAGAATTGAAACTAAAAGATACATTAGTAAGATTTGGGAGTATTTCAAAATACTTTTTCTCTTACTAGAAAGACTAATCATTGGAGACTTGGGCATATATGTTAAAGAAAATTAATATATGTACTTTTTAGTGCAAACCATCTGTACTGCTTTATAATCCAGTTCTCTCCTATTCTGTTTCTTAACTCCTTGATGATGAAACTATTTCCTGTTTTGAATTCCTGCATAAAAAACATAGCAGATTTTAACCATAGTTTAACATGTTTCCCACGGCACCTAAAATTTTCTGCTAAATACAGTTTTAATGGAGAGTGAAGAGTTTTTATCAAATGTAAGGAACATGTACTTAAATAGTTAAACACTAAATTGGTTGACCCTACAAGGCTAGATACTCACTCTCCTGTCCAACTAAATAAATAGATAGATAGATAGATAGATAGATAGATAGATAGATAGATAAATAAAGTGTACTTCTTACCGCTGTCCAGAGTTACTGGAATAGAGGGAAGATCTCTCACAGATGAACCCCTCTCATTTGTACTGTTCTGTAATTTTTGCAATACAAATAAATACATTTAAGAATATAGCTAGAGAAGCCTTGTTTCCAGTCCAGTCATTTTTATTATTATATTTCAGCAAATTTGCTGAAATGAGGAGCTTTCTCACTAAAAGAGCAACTTCCTGTCAGTTGAAAGTTCGTACCCTCTTCCTACTGGCTAACCCTTCTTGATTTTTGTTTTGTTGAGGGGAGTGTTGAGGCTTCCCTGTACCCTCGTACCTGGCTGGGCTCCATTCTATTGGGAACCCCCATGGAATCCCCCATTCTAATGGAAGTCCCCAGGTCTGGAAGAGCACCTGCCATCTGAAACACATAGAAGGACTTTTCTTTTCTACTTTGCCATGTAGTTACTTTAACAGGTAGTCCTAAGTGCCCAGGACATTGCTTGCACACTCAAAGTGTTCAATAAATAGTAACAATTATTATTCTAGTTATTTTATTAGTTTCAAATTTAATGTTGGCAGAAAGATAAAACAAGTTTTCTTCATGCCTGTTAAAGGCACCTTTTGGGTACAACAGAGGAACCCACTCACAGGCTGTGGCCTCCGTTCCTTGCTCCAAACTCCAAATCTGCTGGGCCCAGATGCGCTCTAAGATTTGGAGCCCAGGGTCAGCTTGCATTTCCCATTAGGTAACCTAGCCTTGTGATTCATTGCCAGTAGCCTGCGATTAGAGGGAAGGTTGATGAGGTTTGAAGAAGTTTCATTTAAATTTTCCTTTCAAAATCTTTGTCTTTCTGTGAAGATAAAAGTCAAGAGTCTCTAGATAAGCTTAGCTGGAGGGCATCCCCTCAAGTTTAAGAATGGTGAAAGAAATGTGGGTAGAAATGTAGGGAAGGAAGGGCATTTAAAAATATCCTCCTGCAATGAAGTATAGCAGCTCTGTTTATCAATGCAGACACGTTCCCAGACGTCTGAAACTGTGGGTAGTACCAAGCCCTATGTATGCTGTTTTGTCCTATACATACATACCTATGATAATAAAGTTCAATTTATAAAGTAGGCACAGTAAGAGATTAACAACTAACAATAAAACAGACCAAGGATAACCAGGTACTGTAATAAAAGTTAATGTCTCTCTCACAAAATATCTCACTGTACTGTCCTCACCCTTCTTCTGATGATGATGTGAGATGATAAAATCCCTAGATGATGGATGACATGAAGTGAGGTGAATGATACAGGCATTGTGATGTAGCGTTAGGTTACCACTGACTTTTGGACACTGTATCAGAAGGAGGAGCATCTGCTTCCGGATCTCAGCTGCCCGGGGTAACAGAACCTCAGAAAGCAAAACCTCTGTTTAAGGTGGGAGACCACTGCATATGCTGGGAGGGAAAATGACCTCACAATGATGCCATGAATTCATCTTCTAGATCGTCCAGGTCCACCTCAACTGGTGAAGATTGAGGATGTCTGGGGAGAGAATGTTGCTCTATCGTGGATACCACCAAAGGATGATGGAAATGCAGCCATCACAGGGTACACAATCCAGAAGGCTGATAAGAAGAGCATGGTAAGGTCTAGCTTTCTCTGGTTCAGCAACAACAAAATCACATTTCATCAGAAGTAAAGAGGCGGAGGGTATGAGGTCCTCTTAAGGACATGAATATTACTTAGCTTGATTATCACGAGGCTAAAATGATATAAAGCAGCTGGCATATGCTTAATAGAATTCAATAATTTCATTTGTTCAAAAAATATTTAGTCACTCTGGATTCTGACTCAGATTTACATCCATGCAACTCTTTCTCCTTGTAAAATAAATGTTGGATAACATGTATAGAAAGAGACCAGTTAGAAAAGAAAGATTCTAAAGAGAACAGCATGTGCAAAGTTCCTGAAGAGGGAAGGAGCTTAGTGTGTTCAAGAGACAACCCAGTTGGAGTACAAATTATTATTACCTATATTTAATAGATGAAGAAACTAAGGCTCAGAAAGGATAAATGACTTGCTCAAGATCACCAGATTTTAAATGTTAAAGTCTAGGTGCTCCTGTATAGGAGGATTAGGAGGAGCTTAACAGAGGACCAAGGGGGAGAAGAAGGGGAGAAATGGTGGGGGAAAGGGAGAGGCAAACCATGAGAGACTCTTGAATGCTGACAAAAACTGAGGACTGGTGGATGTGGCGGGGAGGAGGGGTGGGCATGGAGGAGGGCACTTGTGGGGATGAGCACTGGGTGTTATGTGGAAACTAATTTGACAATAAACTATTTGTAAAAAATAAAAAAAAATAAAAAAATAAAAATAAAAAAAAGTCTAGGTGCTCCTGCATCAGAATCCATCTACTACATCGTACTACTCCCCTACCTGTATGTGAAAAAATTAATAAATGAATATTTGGACATACAATGGCATCAAGCCACTCTTCGTTCTCATAGGAAGAGTGAAATTTCATAATGGTATTGACAGGAAGTCTTTAGGCATTCACACTAGTAGATGTCAGTAAGAACTTGTCTTTTTAGATAGCCGGAATTTGTCTTCTTACATAGCCAGTCAAGTCCAGGTGAAACTGGACTTTCCCATTGCTGACTGAGTTCTACCTGGTGACAGAGGCTGATCCCCAACCCCTGCACCCCTGTGTTTCTGTTGCATTTCAGCAGGGACAGACCTGTAGATCAAAAGATATTCCCTCTGCCCAGTGTAATTCCAGATCACCATACATCACTGTGGCTACAGGTGATACTCTTCACTTAAATTCCCATTGTCGTCCATAACTTCATAGACATTTTTTTCATTATGTATACCAACACATTGATTTATTCATTTACTATGTGTTGAGCACTGTTCTAACTGGTGAATCAGAAAAAAGAAATAAAAAGGAGCATTCACAACCTAGGCAAGGAGAAAGACATCATAAAGCCAAATGACAAAACAGTGTTGGAATACATTTTGGAATAAAGTGCTTTGGGAATAAAGGCAGGCATAACTATATTTGTCTGGTGTCCTAAAAATATTCAAAATATGGGGCACCTAGGAGGCTCAGTTGGTTAAGGGTCCAACAGTTGATCTCAGCTCAGGTCTTGAACACAAGGATGTAAGATCTGCCACCTGTGTTGGGCTTTGCTCTAGGCGTGGAGCCTACTTAAAAAATATATCTAGGGGCGCCTAGGTGGCTTAGTCGGTTGGGCGTCCGACTTTCGCTTAGGTCATGATCTCACGGTTCGTGGGTTCGAGCCCCGCATCGGGCTCTGTGCTGACTGCCAGCTCAGAGTCTGGAGCCTGTTTCAGTCTGTGACTCCCTCTCTCTCTCTGACCCTCCCCTGCTCACGCTGTCTCTCTCTCTCTCTCCTAGAAATAAATAAAACATTTTAAAAAAATCTAAAATACAGAGATAATGATGGCCCCTTAAAATTCTAAAAATCTTTTTCCTTTATGAACTTTTTATCAGAAACTGTATTTTCTCAGGGCACCAGGGTAGCTCATTAAGTGTCCAAATCTTGATTTCAGCTCAGGTTATGATCTCTTGCTCATGGGTTCAACCCTGAGTCTAGCTCTGTTAGGGCAGAGCATGCTTGGGATTCTCTCTCTCTCCCCTTCTCTCTGCCACTCCCCCATGCGCGTGCTCTCTCTCTCAAAATAAATAAAAATAAAATTTAAAAACATCTAAAAATGTATTTTCTCAATTAGTGGTACTAAACACATGTGGGCAATGTAGTTCTCTAGTGGTTGTAAGATAAACTTTGAGACCACTATATTTCTTGTTATGGTGAGGAAAAATTGAAAAGAAAATCACTTGTTCTAGCTTCTTATTCATTAATTCATTCAGGTTGTCAGTAAACATTTATTTTGTGCATAGTACCTACTATGTGCCAGGTATTATAATAGGCACTGGAGATACAGGGGTGAGAAGTCTGTATTTTCTTCTCAGCAGGGTGTGTTCATTTCAGTGGAGGAGGTATACAGCAAACAAGTAAAACAGTAAATATATAATGTAATTTAAGGTAGCAAGTGCTGTAAAGAAAACTTAGCCAGGTTAAGGTGATAGACTATGACCTACACAGAATGGTGGTTGGGTGAACAGTTAGGGAGGAAATACTATCTGAGCAAAGACTTGGAAGAACCTACTTTAATAATATTCGCAGACTTATCAGGTGATATTACTTTTTCTCTAGTGATTTATCATCATCTCTTCCTGAGAATAGATGTTTGCACTAAAATTCTTTTTTTTAATGATTTTAAAATGTATCCTTGAGAGAGAGAAAGACTGAAGGAGGGGCAGAGAGAGGGGGACAGAGAATCCAAAGAAAGCTTTTGACTGATCTGGATTTGGGGCCGAACTCACAAATCAGGAGATCATGACCTGAGCTTAAGCTGGGTGCTTAACTGACTCAGCCACCCAGGCACCCCCATTTGCACCAAAATTCTATAATTAGATATTGTTATACAAAAGATAGGTGACATACACTGTACACTTAAGAAGAAAATATAAAGGTAGGAATTGATATCTAGGGCATATGAATCTAATGTGCAAATGAAGATTAAACTATAGGGGTGCCTAAGTGGCTTAGTCGGTTAAACATCTGACTCTTGATATCAGTTCAGGTCATGATCTCATGGTTCGTGAGTTCAAGGTCCCTCATCAAGCTCTGTGCTGACAGTGTGGAAACTGCTTAGGGTTCTCTGTTTCCCTCTCTCTCTGCCCCTTCCTGATTCACATTCTCTCTCTCAAAAAATTCAACATTTTTAAAAAGATTAAATTATACATAATCAAGTATAAGTCTATTATAAAATGTTAAACAAATTAAATTTACATTGTTATTACTCCCAATATAGAAGATCAGTGCTATTTTTCTAGTAGTTAATAAAACATCCCCACTATTTATTCTAATCAACAGTTGGAATAGTTGTGTATTTTTAGATGATTTTTCTCAAAAAAAATTTTTTTTCTTTTAGGAATGGTTCACTGTCATTGAGCATTACCACCGAACCAATGCCACCATTACTGAACTGGTCATAGGAAATGAATATTATTTCCGGGTCTTTGCTGAGAACATGTGTGGCCTCAGTGAGGATGCAACGATGACTAAGGAGAGCGCTGTGATTGCCAAGGATGGTGAGTTAGCAGTGGACTCATATAAGGGGGTTCTGGACTCAGTTCCAGTATTTGGGGTGTGAGGGGTTTCCTTTGGTTGTTGTTGTTTGGTTTTTTTAATAGAGTCTTCACCACTATAATTGAACTGATCTCCCCTTCCAGAAGGTCTGGGGATGGGACTGAAAGTTTGAACCCACTAACAAAAGACCCCTTTATAACTTTCCTTACTTAGGAGATTTCAAGGATTTTAGGAGCTCTGTGACAGAAATGGGGCTATAAGATCAAATATTTACAGTAAAACCTTGGATTGCAAATAACTTGTTTGGCGAGTGTTCTGCACGACATGAACAGTTCTAATAAATTCTTTTTTTACTTCTACTTTGATTTATTTTATTATTATTTTTTTTTTACAAATAGTTTATTGTCTAATTAGTTTCTACATAACACCCAGTGCTCATCCCCACTAGTGCCCTCCTCTATGCCTATCCCCCATCCCCCCCACATCCATCAGTCCTCAGTTTTTGTCAGCATTCAAGAGTCTCTCATGGTTTGCCTCTCTCCCTTTCCCCCACCATTTCTCCCCTTCTTCTCCCCCTTGTTCCTCAGTTAAGTTCCTCCTAATCCTCCTATACGTGCACACATATGATATTTGTCCTTCTCTGCCTGACTTATTTCGCTCAGCATACCACCCTCAAGGTCCATCCATGTTGCTACACATGGCCAGATTTCATTGTTTCTCATTGCCATGTAGTATTCCATGGTATAGATAAACCACATCTTTTTGATCCCTTCATCCGTTGATGGACACTTAGGCTCTTTCCATGTTTTATTTGTTTTATTTCCATGTTTTATTTATTTATTAGGCTCTTTCCATGTTCATAGAAGCACTCTCTATTGTGGAGAGTGCTGCTATGAACATTGGGGTACATGTGCTCCTATGCATCAGCACTTCTGTATCCCTTGGGTAAATTCCTAGCAGTGCTATTGCTGGGTCATAGGGGAGTTCTATTGTTAGTTTCCTGAGGAACCTCCACACTGTTTTCCAGAGGGGCTGTATAAATTTTAATGTGATAAACGAGTGATGTCTAGCAATACAGGTAGTACATGAGACCAAATGTCACATTATCACAACCAAGCCAATGGTTCTTGAAATTTGCTTTGATATACAAAATGATTTGGATTACAAGCATGTTTCTGGAAGGAAATTTGCTTGCAAACCAAGGTTTTAATGTATTTCTTATTATAAATAACAATATCACAACTGGACATATGGAAACCTCGGTTTTCAATTACTACATGTTCTCAAGAAGACTGGATGTAGAGATGTGGTAAAAGGGAATTCTGAAATCAATAAACACACATTTTTAAATTGTGGTAAAAATGTTCGAGTAAAATGTTTTCTTTACCAGTACAAATTTTTATTTGTATTTATTTTTTAACTGTTTATTTATTTATTTTGAGAGGGTGTGGGCAGAGAAGAGGGAGAGAGAGCATCCCAGGTAGGCTCCATACTGTTAGTGCAGAGCCCAATGCTGGACTCCATCTCAAAAACTGAGATTATGACCTGAGCCAAAATCAAGAGTCAGACACTTAACTGATTGAGCCACCCAGGTGCCCCTTAGTTTTATTTTTAATACTGTGTTTTTTAAAAATATAAACTTCAATTCATTCCAACTTCTAGGCTGTGCGTCTGGATGGCTAAATTAACAGAGATAGGAATGTCATTTCCTAATAAGCCACTCTCCTTAAAGTCCTCATTGCTCATTGCTTTCACATTAAAATACACTGTTGATCAAAATACTCAGATATCAAATTTTTATCAGTAGTTCTTTCAGTCTCAAATGATCATACTGGCTTTCTGTCTCAGGTGTGATTATCCATTTGAACCTTTCAGAATGAATGTCGTGTGTAGTTCACCCATGTTTTTTTACATGTTTTCCTAAGGTCAGGGGAGTTTTAACAATGAATAAAGTATGCCAAGAATAATATATTCTCAGGCCAATTTGTATTTGTCTAATTCTTGGTTTTAAGGTAAAATCTACAAAAATCCAGTGTATGAAGATTTCGATTTCACGGAAGCACCTATGTTTACTCAGCCTTTGGTTAACACCTATGCTGTGGCTGGTTACAATGCCACCCTGAACTGCAGCGTGAGAGGAAACCCTAAGGTACCATTTTTTAATCACATTAGTTAAATTTAAGAATTAGTCTCAAATTCCCTTTTTTAATGTTAGATTATAATTGCAAATTATAATATAAACTGTGCTATTGCATCCTTTTCTGGGATAGAAAGGAGAGTGCAGCATTGTGGTATTGGTGGATAATTAGGTCCACTATTAAATGCTTATATTTCTTCACTATCTAAAGGATGACTATTAAGGAAAAACCAAAACATCCACTTTTTTAAAAATGCTGAGAGGTAGGAGATGATAGTAATATTGTTTCACCTGAAAAATCCAGTGATAATATTGGTTCATCAAATTTTCTTAAATAGATTAAAGCAAATAATGATGAAACTGTAATTCAAGGCAGAATATAAAATGTGCTGTGCTAAGGCTACAGAGTCCTAAGAAGGAAAAAATCATATCCGACTGAAGAGATTTAGGAAGGTTTTAAGATTTCTTGTTGGCATTTGAAAAAAGCAATGAATTAATGAATGTTGCCCATAGCGATATTTTTTCCCTGTGGGAAAAGTGCCCTAGAATTTGGAAGCATTGCAAAGTGGTATTTTTCCTGCATATACCATGAGCAGGAATAGAAGAGTCAAGGGAGAACGTACACTGAGGATGAGAAGAAGATCCTGAATTCATGTTTAGTTGGAGGTGATGTCAGTATAAGCAGGAATAACCAGGAGGGAGAATAAAGTGTCACCCGGGCTTAGGAGAAAGGCCAGAGCTGTGACTCATTGTTTGGAAGTCCTGAGCATGAGGGTGCTATATTCCACCTCTTGGAGCTGAAACTCTAGAAAGGAATATCATTGAGGAAAGGAAATTCATCGAGGAAAGGAATATCATTGAGACTAGTAAGCAAAAAGCCAAAGTCCTAGGCATAAGCCTCAGTGAATGCTCCTATTTGAAAGGAGGAAGAAGGAAGGAGGAAGACGATGGTATGAAGGAGACAGAACAGAAAGTCTCTAGGGTCTGAGCAAGGCAAAAGCATATAAGATGCAGAAGAGAGACTATGGGGATTGTACATTTACCAAAGGGAGAAGACAATATGGAAAGGCAGGGGAGTCAAGGCTAATCAAATGTAATTCAGAGGCCAAGGAGAATAGAGTCAGCTTCCTAGATGACTGGTCATTACTGATCTTGCATTATCTGAAGTAGACCGATTCCACTGGATGATGAATAGAGAGCTGTTTGAGGAGAGATGAAATGGTGAGGAGGCATAAGCAGAATTAGAAAAGAATGTCAGGAAAAGGTAGTGGGGAAAATCAGATGGTTGTGACATCTTATGAGGATTTTCTGAAAAATGCCCAGCAACATACACTCTCCAGGATGAGTTGACCTCAGGAACATGTAGATCAAATTGGAATGCGTCTGAATCCGCTTGGGAAGAGAGCCCCAGATCTGTCCTCTGAGCAAGTCTGGCTTGCTTTAGACCCGCCCATTTGCTTTCTTGCCAAGTACTACGTAGAATTTAATTTGAGAGAAACAGTGCTCAAGTAGATGTGGATTCTTCTCAGATGTACTTTCTTTCTAAGCCATGCTTTAAAATTTGGTCACCGGCTTTAATGGTCTATCATTTATTATGCTAAATACCGATATATTTTGACCTATTTTCTTCAATCTTAACTTCAGCCCAAAATAACCTGGATGAAAAACAAAGTTGCTATTGTGGATGACCCAAGATACAGGATGTTCAGCAACCAAGGGGTCTGTACTCTGGAGATTCGCAAGCCCAGCCCCTATGATGGAGGCATTTACTGCTGCAAAGCTGTCAATGACCTTGGGACAGTGGAGATCGAATGCAAACTGGAGGTGAAAGGTATGACATCAAAGATCTTGTGTATTAACTAAAATGAAAGAAAGTCATTTAATTATTGTCCTTACTACAAAATCCAAACTGTTTGCTAAAGTGTTCAGGGGTGGCAGAGGAAGGGGAGGGAGAATTCTGGGAGAGAAGACATTATTACATTCTGCATTCACTCTGATTTATTTAAATAGACTTAGTCTCATCTCTTGTAATTCTCATTAATGACACAAATATTAATTTCAGTGGAATGCTAGTATGTGTGCAGCATGGTGAGACTGAGTAAAGTCAAGGAAATAGGACTTTCATGGTATAATTTAAAAAGCCTAGGACAAAAGCTCATCTAATGAATCTGCAATTAAGGAATTTATACTATTTTTTAATTAGCCAACTATATTGTGAAACTTCTAATATATATATATATATATGAGTGAGTTTGTTAATTTAGCGTTTAATATTGCCCATAGAGAATATAACATATCCATATTATCATATTATAATCGTTGCTTTTAAAATCTCATTAGGAAGTTGTCATTTATAGGTATGCATTTCATTTATACTAGTTTTTAGAAATGTTGCAACTAATGTAAACCAAGAAAACATATGAGGATTTATGTGGTAGAATAGTTTCAGAATAACCTGTCATCTTAATCAATTTTTATAGTAATTGAGTATAATTTTTATACTGAAGTTTTTTCTTGACAATCAAATCGTACTTTGGGATACCATGAAAACTACATCTGTCAGAGTCACTGTTATAAGATAATGGGTGACATGATCCTAATGTCTTTTCTCTTTTTCTTATTATGTTATATTGCTTTCCTGTGATAACCAAAATCTTTATTTTTTTTACCTCTCTGTAATGAAGAAATTATGATCCAAAAGTCAAAAAGATAACTTGTAAATATCTCTTTTAGAAAAACAAACCACAGTAAATACTTAAGGTACTAATGTAAAAAAAAAAAAAAAGAGGTTTTAGTCCTAAACCTAGTATAAATATAGTAAAGATACTACTTTAAAAAATTTTCTTTCATAACTTAAAAAAAACAGTATTCTTTCTATGATTTCTTTCCATTCTCAAATACAGTATAGTAGATTGATAACTGAATAAGTATAAATCATTTGATTTTTTCTCTCAAATATAAAATAATATTCTTAGAAAGTGTCAAATGTGACTATTGAGAAAGTGTTTACAAATTTAAGCATTATTTTATCTGTTTATTAGTTATAAATGCAGACTAAGTTAAGAGTTGCAAATATATCTGGTTTCTCAACTCCTAGCTTTTCAAAAGTATTGCTGGTACTTATGTCTCAATATCCAACAAAAAACAACAAAAAAACAGTATGACTTCTGCATGTTTTGAAAATGAAAGAATGTTGCTAATGGTGTAAAATGATTATTTCATAAATGATTCAACATTTGGGATCTTCTATAGAAGCAAATAATACTATACATATAGATGATGTATCATTTATAGTAATTATCTAGTAAATTGTATAGTAATTAAATTTAATGATACAAAGAATGTATTCTAGTACATGAGTTCATAATAAGGAATCAACTGTGATATATTGGTGAAAATTTTTAGTCCTAAGAGTAAAGCCAAGATTGTTTGTCATCAGATTGTTATCTGATAATAGGTGACTTGAATCAAGTTAAGCTGTGAAAAAAAACAAAAAGGTAAGAATGTCAACTTAAGAATAAATAAATACTGGTACAAATATTCTAATCCTACAGTGATATATCAAGGAGTAGATACCCCTGGACAACCAATCTTCCTGGAGGGGCAGCAACAGGTTTTAAAAGTTCATATCCCACTGGATATTTCTACTTTCTGTTCCATTCCTCTTACATGAAATCGCACTTTGCATGTAAAGCTTGACTTTCTCATTTGCTTTTCATTGTATCTCTTAGCAGCTCATGGCATACAGTGTTTATGCCATGAACATGAAGGCCAAATTATTCAAGGATATTAATTAATGTAGGCACTATGTCTTGTCAGAAAGCTAAGTACCATACCATACGTCCCTAAAAAAAGCCAAAGAACTATATTTGAAGATGAGCTTATTGGAGACATCAGATTATCAAAACTTGGGAATCAATGACATATCTTTAATATCTTTATTTTTCAAATGTAGAGAAATATGATCTTCCTTTGAGATAATTTCTGCTGTAGTTTCCTTAGATTCATGATAAAATCCAGAAGACTGAGCATTTTTAAGTTGCTAAGTTGTAGAAAACATATTCTGGGCATTTTTGATGGAATGAGGATACAAATAAAATATTTGGAATATTTGGATCCAATATTTGGAAACTTTTATATTTAAGATTTTGAATGAAAAATTTACCAGTAGAATATCTGTGACTCATCTATCTGTTGGACATTTTGGATATTTTCATGGGACTAAAATTATTTCATATATTTATGAACTTGAAAGCAAATTTCAGGTCCTATTACTAAATGTATTAAATAATAAATGAGTCCTATTCTACAAGTATAATTCACCCCTATTTGGAATAATGAATTAAGAAGTTCTTTGGGACTGGGTAAGCAACCTGATGTAAACTCTAGTGATATAAATCTATGCCTGAGTTTACAATTCCCAGACATAATGTCAGCTTGCAAAAATGACAGAATTAAGGCTCTCTTTTTAAAGTTTTGTAGATTATACATAGAGTAGCTTTCTACCCTAAGTTTGTTTAGGCCTTGTGTTTATTTAGATCAGTCATATATAATCAGTTCAGAATACAATATTATAGAATATGCTAGTTTAGTATTTATATCTACTTGATAATTTTGCCTTTTAGAATTTCAACATATATATATGTACACTAATGCTTTGTCTCTTGTCTCTGTTTTTCTTTTGTTGAAAAACACAATATATATATGTTGTAGGTTTTTTTTTTTAAGCTAATGGTTTGGAAGCTCTTACCATAAATATTCACTGTTCAATCAAATTGGCTTTGCCACCTGATCAGGCAAAGCTCTTGTGCATATTAATAAATATTTTACATATTAATTATTCTTTGAAGTGACTGGATCCCTGGCCTTCACTCCATATGCTTCTATTTTCCTACGTCTTTCACATGACTAAGGATTAATGAAATCACCTCATCATAATCATGACTATAATTTCATCCAACAAGTACTCAACTTTGGTTTTAGCACTTTATTAATGCTTACAACTTCTCTCTCTCTCTTTCTTTCTCTCTCTTTCCCTTAGTTGTAGCACAGTAAGGATTTTTGAATGTATATTATCATCTAAGGTAAGCTTTCATATGGTTTTGGCATATGAAGCTTATGACTGTCATAAGCCATACAAAGCCTGTGGAGTATGGCATGATTTTCATTCTGTAATCCAATGAAAATAGACTATTTAAAATCTCTAACTTTGTAGTTTTAATTTGTATTTAAGTATCTTAAAATTAACAGCTAGTACTTATTCATCACAACGATCTCCTGTTAACATGAAGCAAGTTGTTGAATGAAATAGAGCATGAATAAACGCATTTAATGTTGATAAAAATGATACCCAAGCATTCTGAACGCTTTGCATCAAGGAATGGACATGTATATAAATGGCATCATTTCTACCAATATGTGACTTGAATTTTTTTTTAAAAAAAAAGGAGAATGACTTTCCCAAATTTGCATTAAAGAAGTTTTAAGAATGTTCAAATGGCATGCTGTTTTTGCCTGGACGTGAGTTTATTAGCAAGTAATGAAGCACTTCCTTAAAGGACCATGAATTTTTATAGTTTCATGGGTTCTCTCATGAGGGGTACTTTTATTTTGTAAATATAATTCAGACACATGGAAGGTAAGTTTGAAATAGTAGTAGATGTTTCACCTTCAGAAGGCATTGGACGGGGTTTTACTATTTTTAACAAGATCTTTCCAATTTTTGCACTTTTGACAGTGTATAAATAGCCAAAGTTAAAGGAATGGTCCTCTTTTTCTTCTCCAAAGTGCTTGGGTTGGAATTCTTTGTGCTAAATTAAAAGGAACATTAATGAGCAGGAAACAGTTCTTCCCACTGATTCATAACATGGTCTGCATCTACTCTGCCATTCAGCCAGAAGTCTTAAATCATTGAAGAATCCCCAAACCCAAAAGAGCAATAGATCCTTTCCAAAACCAGTTAGGAATTTAAACTAAGATCAAATAATAGCAGGAAACAAGAAACTGCTATGGACCTGCGGGGAACTTGCTTTTCCCTCGAGATGCCAATTGCTTTAAATTGTAATTTAGTACCTAAGTGTACTAAAGGCAGAAGATTTCCAAGTAAGACTGAATGAATCTTTGTAACTGGAACATTATTAGTTACATTTCTAGGCAGCTAGTCAGGAAGTAGTATTTCAGTAATTTTTCATGTAGACGGTTTTGACTTGGCCTTTTCCTTTTTTTGTCCTCTTTAGGTGGCCTTTCCTTCTGCAGGCTCCTCTTGCAAGGCGTACCTCCTAACATAATTGATTCATATTTGCGAGACTTGCAATCAAGCAACCCTGAGGAATACTAAGGCCCTGGGCCCTGCCTCCCTACACTCCATGCTTTGAAATCTGGTTGCAATGAGAAAGCATTTTCTGTTTTTCCACCAGCACCCAAGTGTGGTTGTTTTCTTTCCTCCTGATGTTGAAGAAAAAAAAAAAAAACATGTCTGCACGGATTGCTTAATTAAAAATGGCATACAAAATTTTATTTGAAGTCAGCATTTTGCTCATGATTGTCTGTGCTTGGTCACCGTACTTTATAAAAAAAGCAAGCTAGAGAATTAGCAAAAGCCATTGTTGCAGTTTAACATAGTAGGCTGTAATGCTTTCTTTTTTCCAGAATAAAAAGACATAGTATTGTATACCACACTCATATCTTGAAAATCCATCTTTCTCTTGAAAAGTCACTCTTCTCTTGATCTAATAGATTTTTCTAAGCAAAGCAGGGTTGTTTACTTCACACAATCCTGCTTAACACCAGTGGTGCTTAACCCTTTTTCCCATTTGAATTCCCAAAAGACTTCATAAACTCAGACATAGTTTTCTCAAAGGAAGGGAAATTGTATTCAGTAGATGGTACAATAAGTTTGAAGCACTTGTGATGAGATCACACAATATTCATTTATGTGTTTGGGGTTGTGTGCACAGACAGAACTGAAGACAAAAGGCTGGGAGATGGGTGCCATGAAACTCAGGCCTGACCTTTATTTGTCTCTGGCACGGCCTCCAGGCCAAATGTACCAGAGCTCCTGCCAAAACAGCTAGTCCTAGTGACAGAGAGCTACTGCAGACAACAGAGCAGTTACAGATTTAGAGTTTGCTGATGGCATCCATTCAAACTGACGGAGACCATCAAAATCTAGAAGTTGAGAAACACTTGCAGGAGTGCATCATCTTTTCAGTGCTTCCTTTCACTCTTCCTGATGTTCTAGAGAACGTTTCAGTTAAGGGAGTGAAGGGTAAGTAAGTCACCTCACCATTACTGTTTACTCCCTGGCCTCCCCCCATTTCTTTTCAGTCTTTTGTCCTAGGAGCTAAATACATTGTGACCTGTAGGCGGGCCCCCAGCAACCTAGGACAACATTTTAAAATATCTGCTGGGCTTCCTTTCCACATTAGAACTGGGAGTTTGTATGGGAGATCACACTCCTGATGTGGGTCTCATCAAGGGAAGGAGGAGTGGAGGATCCAGGTAGCTGCAGTACATTTGGGAATAGCAAGGGAAAACTTGGGTTTTTGTCCAAACTACAATGGCTGCCTCTTCTGTTCTGATGGGTTGATGATCCTACCTTATTGGTTGTGAAGAATATTGGCTACTATCCCATATTCTTAATCATTGTGAAGCAGTAATGTGTGCAACCCCTATGTAAATACCCGTTTCAATCAGAAAATATACTTACACATTATTGACTAAGATATTTTATGTAAAAGAATTCTGGCATCTCTATAACGTCAAGAAAATCATATCCTTCTGTGCAAACCCAATAAACAACCGACTGGCAAAATTAATTGGTGTGGCCTCTGCAGTCCAGCTGCTTGGTCTGAACTCCAGGATAGCAACTGAGCTGGTTGCCTAATTCACTCGTTGACTGATTTTGCCAAGTCAGGGTCAAGTTTGTTAGGCTTTGTATATACACATTACCTTAAAGTGATTATAAAGTATCCTTGCAGAATATTGGTTCCCCAGTCATGGCTTATGCTCTCAAATATATTTTGTACTAGATAAAGTTATTTTTCTACATATGACCTCTTCTCTTATTAATGGTATTCATTTACCACAAAGTTCTAAAAAGGAAGAAAAAGTGTATTTTGAAATGACAAAAGAGCAAAAAATGTCAGAAGCTGTCATTGCTATAACCTTTCCTATAACTTTGTTCTAATTTTGTTTGAATTTCACTTTATTAAAGAAAAATTATATATCACAGGAATTTACCAAGAATGCTTTTTGGAAGCTAAACATTTATTAAATGTTTTAAAGGATCACATTTATTTACTTACTTTAGAGGGAAGCTTAATGAATGTTTCATCTAAATTAATACAGAAATAGGAGAAAAACCCACTAATTTCAAGAAACAGAACAAGACAATATGTCCTTAGTCACTCATTTTTAATCATTCTGAAACCTTCTATTCAGCTCAACAAATGAATTATTGAATGTCTGATGTGTACATGGCACTGTGATGGATTCAGTAAGAACCCAATGATGAATAATCCACTTCATGCCTTCAAGGAGTTTATAATGTGGAAGACTAGTAAACAAAGGAGAAAAAATAAGCAGGGAAGACAGCAGGTGTAAGAAAGCCTTATAAGGATTCAGAAGTTGGATAATGTGGTTTATGTATTTGTTATTATCCATGTACGTATCATACTAGGATGAAGTATAGGCTATGCCACTTTATTTTTCTAAGTCAAATTAAAATATGAGCTCTCCACTAGCTAATGAGATTGAGAAATTCTCTCTGTCCTGTTTGGGGGTCCTGCCTCAGGCCCTGGGTCAGCTGGAATATTTTTTGTGCCTAGAAAATGGAGAGAAGGAAAGTCTCTCCATTTCATTTCACACTGGTGGAATGTCTGTATCCAACACACTATGGTCCACTCAAAGACTCTGAGCTTCCTGGACAAGTGTGGACCATAAGTGTGGACCTCTAAGGCCATAGCTTGGCTATTTACCTACTACTTTTAAAGATGTTCTTTGTGGGAACACAGGACAGTTCTACCACTTAATACTAGCATTGCATCTGGGCAAGAGGGAACTCTATGCTTTCAACAGCTTCACTCTGGCCTTCTTTCACCATTATTTTCCTCCACAGGGCAGGAGGGCCATGAAGCCAAGGGGATGTGTCTACTTAGTACACTTACCACACCTGCCTTCTTATAGACTGCACCCAAGCTAACTTTTAGGGACTTTGTGGGCCTTTTCCCTGAGTTTAAACCCCTCAAGAAGAAACACAAGGCCAGTTTATGCACACTGAGACCCAAGGGTTGGGACAGAGACACCTGTTTGCCAGGAGGTAGGGGTGGGGGATGTGACTAGAGCCTGTGCACGAGGCTGGGGCATCTGCTTATATGTATCTACAAACCCTCTTGGTGTGCTGCAGGAAGGAGCTAGGATGTAAAGAGCAGGGAGACTGGAGATTGGCAGGGGGTCAACATATTCTGGCAAGTATCTCTGAAGAATCTGACAATTCTACAGTTCAAACCTGGCCTTCTAAGTCATTATGGATTCAGCTCACAAAGACTGGAGAATACAACAAATTTATTAACCATCCATTAGCTTCGTTTATAACTTCTAGATACTTATGTACATGAGCTATAAAAGTTAGGAGTAGCTAACCCTCAGCATTACCTTGATTCCAAAACCAGACAAAGACCCCACTAAAAAGGAGAACTACAGACCAGTTTCCCTGATGAACATAGATGCAAAAATTCTCAACAAGAAACTAGCCAAATAGATTCAACAATACATTAAAAGAATTATTCACCATAATCAAGTGGGATTTATTCCTGGGATGCAGAGTTGGTTCAATATCTGCAAATCAATCAATGAGATACATCACATTAATATAAGAAAGAATAAGAACCACATGATCCTTCGATAGATGCAGAGAAAGCATTTGACAAAATACAGTATCCTTTCTTGATTAAAAACCCTCAGGAAAATAGGGCTAGAAAGATCATACCTGAAGATCGTAAAAGCCATATATGAAAGATCCAACACTAATATCATCCTCAATGGGGAAAAACTGAAAGCTTTCTCCCTTAGGTCACAAACACGACAAGGATGTCCACTCTCACCACTGTTACTCAACATAGTGTTGGAAGTCCTAGCCTCAGCAGTCTGACAATACAAAGAAATAAAATCAGCAAGGAAGAAATCAAATTTTCACTCTTCTCAGACAACATGATACTTTATGTGGAAAACCCAAAAGACTCCACCAAAAAACTGCTAAAACTGATCCATGAATTCAGCACAGTCAATGTACAGAAATTGGTTGTATTTCTATACACCAATAATGAAACAGCAGAAAGACAAATCAAGGAATTGATCCCATTTACAATTGCACCAAAAACCATAAAATACTAGGAATAAATAAACCTTACCAAAGAGGTTAAAAATCTATACACTGAAAACTATAAAACGTTTATAAAAGAAATTGAAGAAGACACACAAAAAATGGAATTCCATGCTCATGTTGTAGAAGAGAAGGTATTGTAAAAATGTTGATACAACCCAAAGCAATCTACATATTCAATGCAATCCCTACCAAAATAACATCAGCATTCTTCACAGATCTAGAATAAACAATCCTAAAGTTTGTATGGAACCACAAAAGACCCTGAATAGGCAAAGCAATCTTGAAAAAGAAAACCAAAGCTGGAGGCATCATAATTCCAGACTTCAAGCTGTATTACAAAGCTGTAATCATCAAGACAATATGGTACTGGCACAAAAACAGACACATATATATCAATGGAATAGAATATAGAACCCAGAAATGAACGCACAAATGCATGGCCAACTAATCTCTGACAAAGCAGGAAAGTATTCAATGGAAAAAAGACTGTCTCTTTAGCAAATGCAAATGCAAATGCAACTGCAACTGCAAATGCAAACTGCACAGCAACATGCAGAAGAATGAGACTGGACCATTTTCTTACACCATACACTCAAACTGGATAAAACTAAAAATGGATGAAAGATCTAAATGTAAAAGAGGAAGCCATCAGAATCCTACAGGAAAAAGGAGGCAAAGACCTCTTTGACCTCAGCTGCAGTAACTTCTTATTTGATATGTCTCCCAAGGCAAGGGAAACTAAAGCAAAAATCAACTACTGGGACTTTTGCATGGTGAAGGAAGAAATCAGCAAAACTAAAAGGCAACCTACGGAATGGGAGAAGATATTTGCAAATGACATATTGGGTAAAGGGTTAATATTCCAAATCTGTAAAGAACTTATCAAACTGACCACCCCAGAAATAAATAATCCAGTGAAGAAATGGGCAAAAGAAATGAATAGACATTTTTCCAAAGAAGACATCCAGATGGCTGACACATGAAAAAATGCTGAACATCACTCATCATCAGGAAAATACAAATCTAAACCACAATGAGATATCACCTCACTTCTGTCAGAATGGCTAAAATTAATGATTCAGGCAACAA
Organism: Proteles cristata cristata; assembly: GCA_017311185.1. Lineage (NCBI taxonomy): Eukaryota > Metazoa > Chordata > Mammalia > Carnivora > Hyaenidae > Proteles > Proteles cristata. The sequence goes on from JAESUZ010004754.1 coordinate 72,465, forward strand.
CAGATGTTGGCAAGGATGCAGAGAAAGAGGAACCTTCTTGCACTTTTGGTGGAATGCAAACTGGTGTAGCCACTCTGGAAAACAGTGTGCAGCCTCCTTAAAAAATTAGAAGTAGAACTACCCTACAACCCAGCAATTGCACTACTAGGTATTTATCCAAAGGATACAGGAATGCTTTTTCGAAGGGCACATGTCCCCCAATGTTTATAGCAGTGCTATCAACAATGAAAGAGCCCAAATGTCCATTGATTGATGAATGGATAAAGAAGTTGTGGTCTATATATCTACAATGGAATATTACTTGGCAATCGAACGGAATAAAATCTTCCATTTGCAACAATGTGGATAGAACTAGAGGGTATTATGCTAAGTGAAATTAGTCAGAGAAAGACAAAATATAACTTCACTCATATGTGAAATTTAAGATACAAACAAATGAACATAAGGGAATGGAAGCAAAAGTAATATAAAAACAGAGAAGGGGAGAAACCATGAAAGACTCTTAAATACAGAGAACAAACTAACGGTTGCTGAAAGGATTTGGTGTGGGGGGATGGGCTAATTGGGCAAGGGGTATTAAGGAAGACACTTTCTGGGTTGAGCACTGAGTGTTAATATAGGTGATGAAATCTATTCCTAAAATCATTATTGCACTATTTGTTAACTTGGCTGTAAATTTTAAAAAATAAATTAATTTTAAAAAATTAAAGGAGTAGCCATCCCTAAACCACCTCTGTTTCTTTCCCTGTATCTCCATCCAACATCTCTCCCACTCCATCCCTTCCCCACTCACCAAACTCCAGGTCTGACCCTCCATATCCTTCCTCCCTTAAGTTTCATAGAAGAGAATTCTTGAAATATAAGTTGGCCCTTTATTCCTGGGAGTAGGAATAAGATCAGAAATAATAATACCGGTACCAATTCTCCTATGATATTAATTGAATTCTAGATTGAACTCCACATTTGTTTTATTTCTTTATTTTTTTATTTTTTTATTTTAGAGAGAGAGAGGATTCACAAGTGGGGGAGGGGGCAGAGGGAGAGAGAGAGAGAATCATTTTAAAGTATTTTTTCAATGTTTATTTATTTTTAAAAGCAAGAGAGACAGAGCATGAGCAGGAAAGTGGGAGGGAGAGAGAGAGAGAGAGAGAGAAAGAGAGAGAGAGAGACAGAATCCAAAGCAGGCTCCAGGCTCTGAGTTGTCAGCAGAGAGGCTGACATAGGGCTCAAACTCATGAACCATGAGACCATGACCTGAGCCAAAGTCAGATGCTTAACTGATTGAGCCACCCAGGAGCTGAGAGAGAGAGAGAGAAAGAGAGAGAGAATCTTAAGCAGACTCCACACTCAGTGCAGAGCTTGAAGTGGGGCACGATGCGAGGGCCCTGGGATCATGACCTGAGCCAAAATCAAGAGTCAGAGGCTTAACCAACTGAGCCACCCAGGTGCCCATGTTTTGTTCTTATTTTAGCTGGGCCACTAATTACCATTCTTGTACCAAAGATTCAAGTGTTTGCTACAGGTATGTATTTATAAATTCCTTTGTAATTAAACTTTGATAACTAAGAATGGACTAGAGAAACAAACTGCCTGATGAACAACCAGTTCTCCTGATTCTAAGGTCTGTCATCACCCTCTTAATGTCATTTGATCTCTCTCTCCCCAAATGCACTGGTCTGAGCAATCTATGGCCTAGCTGAATATTTTTCTTCTATATGGAGTAGATTTCTAGGAATGAAATACCAGAGAGGTAACAATACAGTTAAACATTCCCAGAGAAGCCACTCAAGGTGGCTTGGGGCACTGGCAGACTCCAGTCATGAAAGGAAAAAACATCGAACTCAAGTGCATAATCCACCATAACTTCTTTCACCCCCAAGCAATAGCTTTAGAAAGCATCTTTCTGTTCTTTGTAGATAAGCACTTAAACAGCTATCCACAGGCAAGAGACTCCCTCCTTTATTACTGAACTCTCACCTTCATCCTAGTCTCGGAGACCAAAAAAACGTTTTAAAGACATTTTATACCAATTTTATTGGTATGTATATTGGCTTAATTTTTGTTCTTTTTGGTTACTGAAAAAATAAATAAAAAAGAACTAGGGTTACCAGCAACACTGTGGCAAGGAAAGGAACCATTATTTGGACTTTGTAAGGCATCCCTCTTGGATGATTAGGACAAGGGTAATCATTGGAAATGATTAGGTAATTGGAAAGGAGCCATGTTGCAAAATAAACAAAAACTGATTTGGAGTCAAGTGGTCATTTGGAAAATTCCAGACACTAGAGAGCCAAGTAATGTATCCCCTGAAGTGCCAGTGGACTGGTCATCCCAGCCACACTCCTGAGTGTCCACTGAGGGTCATTGTCCATTCACTTCCCATTCCTGCACTGGGTGGGTACCGCTGAGTTGGAGCCAGGTTGGGTGGTAGTGGAGGTTGCCAAGAAGAGGCAGAGCATCTCTGCACGGAGTTACTTTTATGAACTTCTTAATAGTTCTTAGTTAGGGCTCAATAAACATTAGCTAGCAGTAGTAGGATTTCCTTGGTGAGATAAGTTTCTCCATGATTGTTTAGTCCTCACAGTAGCAAGCATGGACTCTGAACCAGAGTGTGCTATTACTAACTCCACTGTCTGAGGAAGTTAAGCAAGACTGATGGACAGATCAGCAGGAGATGGCAAGATGGGGCTTGGGGATGGCCAAGACCAAGAATCAACACCAAACCAGGGTGGGAGGGGCGGGGCGAAGGAAAACAGACTAACACATTATGATTTGTACCAAGTAAAGGGAAGTCAACAGCAGTGAGATAAAAATGAAGCCAGAAATAACCTCACAAGGCAAAGAACTAAAGTAAGAGGAAATGACAACGAGGAAATCAACGATTAAAAAAAAGGGCACCTACCTCTGTGCTTTATAGGCATTATCTCAGTGGTGGTTACTTAACCCTGTCCACCACTGCCCTCCCTATCTATTCCTTTTTGCAAAAGAAAGGAAAAACTTGGACAGAACCTGAGAGCATAGCCTGAGGCTGCCACCACAACCCCTTGTATGCTTCCCCATTGATGTTTATGCATATGTTATATTTTTCTCCATGATATAGTTTATTTTAAGAGAAAACAATTTTTTATTCCCAGATCTGCCAGTGGATGTTGTTCCAGGCACACTGTCAGGGAGCTAAATGTGTCCCTGTCTGGGAAGCTTGCTGTAATCTTAGAAAAGCCCCATCAACAACCAACAACAGACACCTTCACTGGAGACCAACAAATGGATCACAGTTCCACTGGTGATAATATCATGTAATGAGTTTTAAATACACATGTATATATATAATATAAAATCAGAAATATAAAATAAAATACAAAGTCTTAAATTATCTATCTATATCTATCATCTATCTATCTTATCTATCTATCTATCTATCTATCTATCTATCTATCTATCTATCATCTGTCTAACTCTTCTTTGTCCTGGAAAGAACAGCTTTAAGTAAAATTAAGTAAGCCCAACTGGTCTTTTTTTTTTTTTTTTAATGTTTTATTTATTTCTGAGAGAGAGAGAGAGACAGACAGCGTGAGCAGGGGAGGATCAGAGAGAGAGGGAGACACAGAATCTGAAACAGGCTCCAAGCTCTGAGCTCACTGTCAGCACAGAGCCCGACGCGGGGCTCAAACCCACGAACTGTGAGAACATGACCTGAGCCACAGTTGGAGGCTTAACCAACTGAGCCACCCAGGGGCCTCCCAACTGGTCTTTCTTGTCCCTTAACTGCCCTGAGTGCTTTCTCTCTTTGTTCTGCCTTAGCCCCCTTCCACCTGGGGTTTAAAGGGCTTCTTCAGAGCAATGCCTCTACCCAAACCTTCTAAGAGTGGATGTTGCACTTGAAATGTGGTCTTGTGACCAGCAGCGCGGGCATCATCTGGGAGCTTGTTAGGAAAGAAAACTCTCTGAGTCCTATACCTGTTCCTTCAGGAGAGGTGTGGCTCCAGCCTTCTTTCTCCCTAGCTCCTTATATGGATATTTATTTGGGGCCATTCTCTCTTACCTGCCCAAAGGAATGTCAGTCTGATAAAAGTGTCCCTCCTAAGGCATTCTTGATAACAACCTAATTTAGCACTGACATATGACCTAACCTATCATTCCTAAAAGCCCAAAGACAGGAATAACTCTTGGGATTTCAAGTACCCCCGACTGCTGGAGAAGGAATTTTTGAGGTAGGATGGTCCCACTAGTGCTCCTCAAATCATATTGTGGAAAAAAATCTTAAAGCAGTAGGGTGTGAACTCAGGAAAGGATGGTAAGTTAAAATGGTTAAAGGATATTAAAAAAAAAAAAAGAGTGCTAAGAACTGTCTGCGAGGGAAATCAGTTTCCTTCATCCTAAACTGCTTTCGCAATTTCAGATAAAAAGCACACTTACGACATCTCAGCGATTATATTGTGAAATACTGTTTTCTGATTTCGTTCAGGAAATCAAGCATTTGTAAAAGAAGAGAGCAAAGGGTTTTGGCAATCTATTATTAAACACTGCATGTCTGCTCATGGATTTTGTAAGGCATCATAGTTCTATAAAATACGGACTTTAAAGTCTCAAAGTACAGAACTAGAAAAACATAAATTAGATCAATGCAAGTAAATGAAAAAAGATAAGTATTCACACTGAAGAACTATACTAATCTTTACAGATACTCCATTCTATGAGTCTAAACTTATAAACACACAACTTGACTCCCTAAATGATAATATTCTGCTACACCAAAAATCTAGCCAGTGATTTCTTTTTTTTTTTTAAGTTTATTTATTTATTTTTGAGAGGCAGAGAGAGAGAGGGAGAGAGAATCCCAAGCAGGCTCCCGGATGACAATGCAAAGCCTGACAGGGGGCGTGAACCCACTAATGGCAAGATCATGACCTGAGCTGAAATCAAGTGTCTCAGGCTTAATGGACTGAGCCACCCAGGTGCCCCTAGCGAACCCATGGCTTTTTCCAAACCAATCAAAGTTGGTGGCTTTTTGAAGCCATTATATCACAACAGATGCACCTGATCTGGCTCTATGAGACTGTGTTACATTTTGTGGGAAGTTGGCTGAGATGCGAGGATGCTGAGGAAGGAGTTTTGAAATGTAAGTGAAAGTTACATACATAAAGAGAACCAGAAGTAAAACCAAGATATCCTTTCTCTTTTGAGAAAGAAATTCAGTTTAGCTAAACAATCAAGTAAAAATTTTGAGACCTATTGTACTGTGAATATGTTAAGATGTTACCATTGGGGAAGGCTAGGTGACGAGTACAAGAGACCTCTCTGTATTATTTTTGCAACTTTCTGAGTCTATAATTATTTAAAACTGAAAAGTTTTTTTTAAAGTATGGATGTCTACTGAGTGCCAGGCATTGAGGAGCACACTCAGTGAGGAATGTGATCCTAGTACTCTATAAGCTGGGCAAGAGGTAGATTGGTACATAAAAGTAAGTGACCAAAGACAGTGGAATATAAGTACAAAGGCTCTGGTTGTGTGGAAGCAGGAGAGATCAAACTGAAAGAATGTGAGAGGTCATCTCATAGAAGATGGAATTTAAGCTGAGCCTTGAATGATGGGTGATGTTTTAGAGGTAATGAGGGATGGAAAGTACCCCCCAAGCCCAGGGAGAAAATCAGGACGTGAGAAAATGCTGGGTGTGTTTGGGAACAGCTGATGGAAATTGGAACATGAGACATAGAAACGGGAATGAGGGAAGAGAAGATATTTGGGAGGTAAGACAGGAAAAGTAGATTCAGCCTTCATATGCCAAGTTAGGGAGGCTGGACTTTACCAAAGGTGTCTGAACAAGGGAATTCATCACCAGTTTCAGTATTTAAATAAAACCATTTTTTACATAATATCTAGAATGGCATAAAATCTACATGATATATAGAAACTGGATGGTTGAATATTGACAAAAATACCCATCTAAGTCCAATATTTATATATATAATTTACTAGGTGGCATTTAGCAATGGTTAGCAGTATAGGCTCTGGAATCAAACTATGTGGTCTTGAATCTTGGCTTTACCACTTTTCTAGTTGTGCAGTCATAGCAAGTTTTTGAACCTGACTGGGATCCAGTGAAAAAATCTGCAAAATGGGGACAAGAATCATACCTACTTCATAGGATTTTTAAAATATTACATGAAATAACTCCTGATGCTTACAGCAGTGCCTCACTGGAGCTCATAAACGTAAGCTACCATGTTAGTTCAAGAAAAAATTGTGAACATCAATCACTATGTGGTAAACCATGATAATCAAAGGAAGCTATGATGCAAGAAGTAAATTAATAGGATACCTCTAATCTACTTTTTTTTGGCATGAGACAGGTGGGCCCTAATAGGTCTTTAAAAAAAATTTTTTTTAATGTTTTTTTATTTATTTCTAGGAGAGAGAGAAAGACAGCGTGAGCAGGGGAGGGCCAGAGAGAGAGGGAGTCACAGACTGAAACAGGCTCCAGGCTCCCAGCTGGCAGTCAGCACAGAGCCCGACGCGGGGCTCGAACCCACGAACCGCGAGATCATGACCTAAGCGAAAGTCGGACGCTTAACCGACTAAGCCACCCAGGCGCCCCAGGTCTTTTAAAAAAAATTTTTAATTTCTTTACACTTATTGATTTTTGAGAGACGGAGTGAGACAGAGCATGAATGGGGGAGGGGCAGGGAGAAAAGGAGACACAGAATCTGAAACAGGTTCCAGGCTCTGAGCAAGCATTCAGCACAGAGCCTGACAGGGGGCTCAAACCCAAGAACTATGAGATCATGATCTGAGCCGAAGTTGGATGCTTTAACTGACTGAGCCACTCAGGTGCCCCAATAGATCTTGAATTCATTTGAAATTTCCAAAAACTTGCCCAAAAAACAAGGGGGAAAGCAGCTTAAGAGTATGAGTGTTAGAGAAAATGTGCTTTTAATTTTTTATTACTTTTACTACCTTGTAAAGAAATAATATTCCATATTTGCAAAAGAAAATGATTATACATATATAGCATAAATAAAATGAACACCATGTTCCTACTACCTAGTTTAAAAATTGTGGCTGAGATAGCAAAATGGCTCTTAAATATCCATTTTCCAACTTTTCAGTAATAAAAGAAACTATTTAAGTGGGCAAATGGTTAGCCAGCTAAAAGCTACTTTTCCAGTCTTTCTTGCAGCTACACATAGCCATGTGGCCAGGTTCTGGCCAGTAGGATAAGAGCAGAAGTGACATGTACAATTTTAGGCTATACCTTCTCTTTTTTTCCTATTTGAATTGGTTGGAACTTGTGGTTGGCCATTTTTGACCACAAGGACAGCGGACAACATCCTTAGACTAACAAAATGAAAGAAATCTGTGTCCCTGACACTTTGGAGTTGCCATACCGGCCCAGAATTGCCTGACATTAGGTGAGAGAAAAACACTTAGACCATAGGGTTTTGTAGCCTAATTAATATCATTACCAATACTTTGGAATCCATCTGTGTGCCTCTCTACAATCCCATTTCTGGAATTTTATATATATATATATATATATATATATGTTTTTTCTTTTCCTCATAGCTTTGTCACATACATACATATTCCTAAATGCAAAGTCATGCATGTTTTTGAACTTTGTGTGAAATAAATCATATTATGTGGATTTTTTCTGTAACCTGCTTTTTTCTCCCCTCTCTCAGCACTATAGTTGTGCAATTCATCCATGTTAATAAGTGTAGCTATGGTTTATTAATTTTCTCGTGCTATCTTAAACTTAGTATATGATATTAAATTATGTGAAAATCCTTCAGCTTATCCATTCAGTGTTGGTGGACATTTAGGGTACTTACAGTTGTTGATTATTGTACAAAGATGAATATTCTTATACCTGTTTCCTAAGACATATGTGCAAGATTTTCTCTAGGCTATACTCCTGGATCAGAATTGTGGTGTTTGAGCATGTGCATATTCAACTTTACCAGATAATGCCAAAACCTTTTTATTTTTAAATTTTTTTTTAGCATTTATTCAGTTTTGAGAGACAGAGAATGAGTGGGGAAGGGGCAGAGAGAGAGGGAGACACAGATCTGAAACAGGCTGAGCCATCAGCACAGAGCCTGATGTGGGGTTTGAACCCACAAACTGTGAGATCATGACCTGAGCTGAAGTCGGATGCTTAACCGACTGAGCCACCCAGGCGCCCCCAAAACCTTTTTCACAATGGTTGTCCCCACCTATTCCTCCTTGTTAACAACACCTGCACTCAGGCCATGCGATTAAGTTCTGGCCAGTGGGATGTGTGTTGAAGTGTTGTTTCAGAATTCTGGAAAACACCTTACTTTGGTGGCTCAGCTGAGTGGTATCCAACTTATTTTTTTTTTTTCACTCCCTTTCTCTTTCCTGCTACTTGAAATGCAAATAGGATGGCTGGAGCTCAAGGGACCGTTTAGAACCAAATGATGACCTTAAGGTACAAGTCAGAGAGAAGATGTTAGAGCAGAAAGACAGAAGAGCCCGAGTTCCAGACGATCCTGAAGCCACCATAATTCTAGACTTTTATGTGAGAAAGAAATAAACTTTTTTTGTTTATGTCACTAGATTTTGGAGATTTTTGTTACAGGTATCTGAATATAAACCCAGTTGATTGTTTTTCTGCCTCTTATTGATTTTAGGAATCCTTTATATAATCTGGGTAGTAGTCAGTGTGGATTTTATTTGAGAGAAATATCTTTTCCTGGCTTGTGACTTGTTCTTTTCATTCTCCTTTGATGTTTTGATGTGCACAAGAAATTATCTGTAATATAGTTACATTTATTAATGTGGAAAAGGATTTCTCCCTGGATTTTTCATGACATTGATAAATTAAAAAACAGATGTCTCCAAGTTTAGTGTACATAAATCAGCATAGTTAAAAATGGATCTCTGTCATTCTGATTCCTTTCCCACATTTGTCAGCAATTTTTTTTCACATGAAAGATTAGGACGTGTGTATTCAATGAATGGTTTGATCTGTAGACACCTAAGGCAGGGGTCACCAAACTGTTTTTTGTAAAGGGCGAGATGGTAAATATGCCAGGGTTTGTAGGCTCATATGGTGTCTGTCACAACCACAGAACTCTGCTGCTGAGTGAGAAAATAGTGTAAACAATATGTGAGGCATAAACATGGCCTTATTCGTGACACTTAAGTTAGAATTTCATATAATTTCACATAAAAAAATAAATTCTTTTGATTCTTTTTCAGCCATTTAAAAATTTAAATACTATACTTAGCTTGTGGGCTGTACTAGAACCGGTGGTGGGCTTTTTGCTGACTCCTGTCCAAAGTGTAATGTGAATCCCGTGGGACAGACTGCATCTGCTGATACATGTTGCTTAACACACTATCTTGGAAGCAATTTCTGAGCTTGTTCCATGCCTTAGAAAATTGCATGAAGATCAGAACCAGAAAATGAAAAAAAGGCAAATGGCAGGCTTATCTCAGGCTGTGCAATGTTTATCACAGGATGTCCCCTGCCTAAAGAGGTGCATTGTGAGATAAGGGGCTTGTGAACTACCATTGTGTGGCAAGTGTGCTGAGTCCACTGTATAGTAAGAGGACACTGACTGAATTCCTGTCCTCTATCACCAGAGAAGGCTGTGTGTAAAACTATCCAATTACTGGTACTGGATGCTGTGAAAAAAATGGTGCTTGGGTTTTTAACCATTCAGTCCCCTTGTTAGCAAGCCTTTTCAAGTCCTGATTTTTCTTTTTAACGTCTTGGTCTTTGAACCCTGAACTTTGAACCCTTAGCGAGAGTTCTCTAGAGGTAATTAGTGGCTGAGCCCCTGTCCTCCGGGTTGGAAGAATTGTTTTTGTTGTGGGTTTATCAAGCAGGACCCCTTTCTGAGCAGACTGATGGGGTCATCAGGCCGGTGACTCAAGACGTGCAAAATCATGTTCTCACACAGCCAACCACCTTCCCCTCCTGGCAGACTCCACACGCAGCGTTGTCCTTCAGTGGTTAGTCAAAGGCCAGGGCACACCCACACCAGGAGAAAAGAGTTGTGCACAACATCACACGTTAGAGAAACCAGCCTTTAACTGCCCAACCAGCAAGGAGCCTTTCCTCACGGAAGCCCTACCAGATATTCCTGGAGAAGAATCGAACCTTAGAGGCAGGTACATCAGCCCCTTGGGGAAGTCAGGGCCCTTGCACGTCAACCAGAAAGTTACTGTCGGCGGGACCCGAGTGGCGACCTGGTAGCCAGCGAGAGCCGGTCCAACCCTCCCGAACACCTCGCCGGACTCTCCCCAGCCCCTCCCCCGGGTCTCCTCTCCGGAGGCCCCGCCCTCACCCCACCCCCGCGGTCGCACTAGCGGCCAGGCCGCTCTGGGGGCGGGGGCCCCGGGACCTGGGGCGGCCCGGCCTGACCTCGACCTCGGTCCAGCGGGCCCGACCGGAGAGTCCCACCCGGCCGGCGCAGGTCCCGATCCGCCAGCCCCTCCCTCCACCTCTCCCCTCCCTGGCGCCGGGCACCGGCCGCGCTCCGTCCAAGCGGCGGGGCCCGCAGGCGGCCATGGCGGCGGGCGCCGGGGCCAGGCCCGCGCAGCGTTGCCTGAAGGCGCTGACGGAGCCGCTGAGCGCGGCGCAGCTGCGGCGGCTGGAGGAGCACCGCTACAGCGCGGCGGGCGTCTCGCTGCTCGAGCCGCCGCTGCAGCTCTACTGGACCTGGCTGCTCCAATGGATCCCGCTGTGGATGGCCCCCAACTCCATCACCCTCCTGGGCCTGGCCATCAACCTGCTCACCACGCTCGTGCTTATCTCCTACTGCCCCACGGCCACCGAGGAGGTAGGGCCCACCTCCCGCCCGCGGCCCGCTGGGCCTCGGAGGAGAGACCCCCCAACTGCTCTCCTGGGACTCCCGGTCTCCCGCCCGAGCTCCTCCCGAGATGCGCTGCAGTCCCTCAGCTGGAGGTGCCCGGGGAGCCGGGAGACCCCCGCGAGGCTGAGCCTCGTGGGTGGGAGTGGGGGTGGGGGTGGGATACCGCCACTGCCCCGCGCCGCGTCCGCCCGGAAGACTCCGGTCGCGCCGCTACCCTAACCCCGCGTCCACGCCGAGCCTCCTGGGGCGGTGGCGGGGTTGTCAAGGTCACTGTCTCAACCCGTTTGCACTTCAGCCTCCCCCGGGCTACTGCGAGCCTGGGGCCTGCCTACCCTGCCTCCACCCCATCACGCGCCGAGCCGTGGGATGGACAAGCTGTCGGTTACTATGCACACTGGGGACTGAACGCTCCCAGTCTCCGTCCAGCCTGGCACCGGGGCTTGCGGTCGGGTTGGCCAAGCCGAAGTTACCCTTTGGATGCTTTTATAATCGTCTCTTTCTCACGGTTTTGCTAGTGATCCTGAAATTACTGGTAGCACTGATCAAAGATAAGTTACTTCCAAGAGGTAACTTCCTCTCTGCCTCATTGACATGCAAAACAAACGAAGGTATTATTAGCAGGGCGATAATCCTTATTATCACGACCCAGGGGTCACAAAAGACAACAGATTTTATTAGCAATGACATATATCTGAAATAAGAAGTGTAAATTTAAAAGAGAGTAAATAACGTGAGCTTTGAACAAGTGTGAATCAGAAGCCCCTCTGGGGCTCAGTGTGACTGGTAGAAGGCAAAGGGGGGTTCACTCCCACAGAGTACATGAGATAAATATCACATTGCACATTCTGTGACACTGTTTTTTTGTCTTTGCTCTCCAAATAGTGAAATCCCTTTTATAATCCTATTTGAGGGGGGGGAGGGGGGAGGGGCATGGAGGAGGACACTTGTGGGGATGAGCACTGAGTGTTATGTGGAAACTAATTTGACAATAAACTATTTGTAAAAAAAAAAAAAAAAAGAAAAGAAAGATATAATCCTATTTGAGTATAGGTTCTGTGGGGAATTAATTCAGGTTGAGATTGGATAGCAAGAATACAAGGGAAATATTTTATGCCTTCTATACTATGCATCCATTAAAAAAATATTTAATGGAGCCTACAATGTAAACATATCTTGCCAATTGATGGTTAATTTTATTACATATGAGATCTTGGCAGATCTTGGCAGATGTTTCCATTGTTATTCATTTCTCTATTGTTTGCCAAAAGTAAGTTTCTTTAGTTTTTCATTTTTGCAGTCTGTTTCCAGAATTTCCCAGAGTTGGTGCACTGGATTTAGAAGTGGAAGTCTTGAGTTCTCATGGGGCTCACCACACCACAGAGATAACCACTGATCAGTTTTCCCAAATGTGAGATTGAAAATCATACTTGTCAAACCAATTTCACAAGGATGCAGTGAGGACTAAATAATACATTTACCTACAGATAAACATAGAAAAAGGTAATTTGTCCAACAAATTAAAAATATTACTCAATACATTAAAAATACCACTATTATTAAAAATGTCCTGAAAATATAGCATAAAATTTAGTTTTTATTGGGCCTAGATTTGGCTAACTACATTCGGATGTTTCTGATACTTGCCAATTGAACTATGAACTTGTCAATATTATTAACTTTAGAACCATTTGTTGAGTACTTACAAAGAGGAGCACACAGAAACAAGTCCAAGAGATTATGTTTAGGAGTGTCAAGAGGGGCCTGATGGAAGAGGTAAAATTATGAGTAATTAATTTTTAGGCTCAACTGTCTTAAAAAAAATGGTGATGGTGGGGAGAAATCTCAGACACTTAAAAAAAAGTGAAAAAATCAGAACGGCCCCAAAAGGAGGAGTAAGGGTTAACAGGTGAAACTGACCAGAGTTTCTGAAATGTGTGTCATTAGATTCTGCACATGCTTGTAAGAGGCTGAAGCAGTGAGGGGGAATTCACATTGCCTATCTGGTAAAATCCAAGCAATAGCAAGAAAGAAGCACAGTAATTCTGGCTGTTGTTTTCAGATCACAGAACTAGTAAATGAGAGGACCTGACAGAATTCAGATCTAAGTCAGTCTGACTCCAAGCTTACATATATTTATATATTATATATTTATTTATATTATATAATATATAATGTATGTATTCAGATTCAGATCTAAATGCATCTACCCCCAAAACTTCCATTTATCTATATATACTATATATATTTAATTATATATATAATATATAATTATATATGTTATCATATACCACCACCTTCTGATTCAGAGCTCCTGACTTTCTCTATGTGGTATGAAAGAAAAATTCCTTTTTTATATAAGATTTATCAGGTATATAAAGTGCCTTCACACCTATTGTGGCCTTTGTGTTTTATGTCCACCCAAAGAGGTTGGCAAGTTTTTTCCCTTCCTAGAATAGCCTTACCACCATTTTAGTATTTCTTCTATCCATCCATCCTGAAGTAATACTAGTATATACATTTTTATTAAGAGAAGATTGAAGCCCAGGGGGTTAAGTGACTTATTTGGCATGGAATATAATTTCTAATTTTTAAACTTAAGAATTGTTAGTGCTTTTTCAAACTTGACAGATTGCTTCCAGAAAGGGTCAGGAAAAATATATACAGTTTTTGCATTTAGATACTTTGGTTTATGTACCCGTATAGGATGTAATCCTACCCATACAGGATTACATAGACATAATGCTGACTACATTATCTGTATTAATAATAACACTTGGTCTAATTTTTTAACTACTGTGTTAATTTCTAGGACATAAATGGGGATGAAGGGAAATTAATAGAAAAAAATTAAGTATTTATATTAAGTCCTACAGTGGTGTTCTGAACCGCATATCATGCCACTGTTTCTGTTTATTTTTTAATCTATTTTATTGCTTTGTATAGCTGCTTTTCTTTTTTAAATTTATTCTTAAGTTAGCTAACATACAGTGTAGTCCTGGCTTCAGGAATGGATTACAGTGATTTATCACTTACATATAACAACCAGTGCTCATCATAGCAAGTGCCCTCCTTAATGCCTATCACCCATTTTTTCCTGCCCCTCCCTACCCACACCCATAAAGCCTCAGATTGTTCTTTGTATTTAAGAGTCTCTTATGGTTTGCCTCCCTCTCTGTTTTTATCTTATTTTTCTCTACTCTTCTGCTATGATCATCTGTTAAGTTTTTCACATTCCACATATGAGTAAAATCACATGATACCTATCTTTCTCTGACTGACTTATTTCACTTAGCATAATACCCTCAGGTTCCATCCACATTGTTGCGAATGACAAGATTTCATTTTTTTCATTGCTGATAGTATTCTATTGTGTATATATACCACATCTTAATCCATTCATCAGTTGATGGATATTGGGCTATTTCCATAATTTGGTTATTGTTGTAGTGTTGCTATAAACATTGGGGTGCATGTGCCCCTGCAAATCAACATTTCTGTATCCTTTGGATAAATTCCTAGTAGTGCAATTGCTGGGTTGTAGGGTAATTGTATTTTTAATTTTTTGAGGAACTTCCACACTGTTTTCCAGAGTGGCCGCACCAGTTTGCATTCCCACCAACAGTGGAAGAGAGTTTCCCTTTCTCCACATCCTCACCAACATCTTTTGTTCCCTGAGTTGTTAATTTTAGTCACTCTGATGGGTGTGAGGTGGTATCTTAATATGGTTTTGATTTGTATTTCTCTGATGATGTGTGATGTTGAGCATCTTTTCATGTCTGTTTGCCAACTGGATGTCTTTGTTGGAAAAGTGTCTATTCATGTCTTCTGCCCATTTCTTCACCAGATAATTTGTTTTTTGGGTATTGAGTTTCGTAAGTTCTTTATAGATTTTTTATACTAACCCTTTATCCGATATGTCATTTGCAAATATCTTCTCCCATTTTGTCAGTTGCCTTTTAGTTTTGTTGTTTCCTTTGCGTTCAGAAGCATTTTATCTTGATGAAGTCCAAATAGTTCATTTTTGCTTTTATTTCCCTTGCCTTGGGAGACATATCAAGTAAGAAGTTGTTGTAGCCAAGGTCAAAGAGGTTGCTGCCTGTTTTCTCATCTAGGATTTTGATGGTTTCCTGTCTCACATTAGGTCTTTAATCCATTTTGAATTTATTTTTGTTTATGGTATAAGAAAGTGGTCCAGGTTCATTCTTATGCATGTTGCTATCCAGTTCTCCCAGCACCATTTGCTAAAGAGACTATTTTTTTTTTCCATTGGATACTCTTTCCTGCTTTGTCAAAGATTAGCTGGCCATATATTTGTGGATTCATTTCTGGGTTTTCAGTTCTATTCCATTGGTATATGTGTCTGTTTTTATGCCAATACAATAATGTTTTGATGATTACAACTCTGCATTACAGGCTAAAGTCTGGGATTGTGATGCCTGTAGCTTTGGTTTTCTTTTTCTTCTTCTTCTTTTCTTTTTTTTTTTTTTAGATTGGTCCTAAAGTCTTTTATTATTTATTTACTAATTAATTAATTAATTATTATTTTTTAATAGTTTATTGTCAAGTTGGTTTCCATATAACACCCAGTGCTCATCCCAACAAGTGCCCTCCTCCATGTCCACCACCCCTCTTCCCCTCTCCCCCACCCCCATCAGCCCTCAGTTTGTTCTCAGCATTCAAGAGTCTCTCATGGTTTGCCTCCCTCCCTCTCTCCAACTATATTTGCCCTTCTTCTCCCCCATGATCCTCTGTTAAGTTCCTCCTAATCCACCTATACGTGCAAATATATGGTATCTGTCCTTCTCTGCCTGACTTATTTCGCTCAGCATAACACCCTCAAGGTCCATCCATATTGCTACGCATGGCCAGATTTCATTCTTTCTCATTGCCATGTAGGATTCCATTGTATAAATATGGTTTTCTTTTTCAACATTACTTTGGCTATTTGGGATAGCCAAGTTTACAAACTTTAGGATTGTTTGTTCTATAGCTCTGTGAAGAATGCTGGTGCTATTTTGATTGGGATTGCAGCCACCATATCTGTTAAGGAACTGCCCACTGCAGCCAAATTGAATTACTTGCTACACCAAGGATTTCTCTTCTTTTTGTCCTTCTCTTTTCTCCCTCCTCTTCCTTCCTCTGTCCTGTTTCCATCTGTCAATGCCCAGTTCTAACATGACTTTGTTATGAAATTTTTCTTCCTTCTCTGGAATCAAATCAAACACTTAATCCTCTAAACTCCAGTAAAAACTACAGTAACAACTAACATTTACTGGGTATTGACTATGTACCAGGCATAGTGCTGGTAGCCTGTTGTCTCATTTAATCCTCTCATCAACTTTATGAAATAGTACTATTACTATCTCCATTTTATAGATTAGGAAACTGAAGGGAAATTAACCTCTTCTATGCAGGGTAGCTTTAAAAAATTGTTTTTAATGTTTATTCATTTTTGAGAGACAGAGTGCAGGCAGGGTTGGGGCAGAGAGAGAGACTGAGACAGAGACAGAATCTGAAACAGGCTCCAGGCTCTGACCTGTCAGCACAGAGCCCCATGCAGGGCTCTAACCCATAAACTGCAAGATCATGACCTGGGCCAAAGTTAGACACTTACTGAGCCATCCAGGCCGCCCCATGTGTAGGTAGCTTTAAATGGAGACCAGAATTCGAGGCCAGAAGGCTTTTCCAATTTCTCAAATTGGAAAAACTTCTCCAATTTTTTTTTATGTGTGTCCTTACTGCACAGGACAACCTACCAACTTTTAAGTTCAGACAGCGATTGCCCATTTGTACATTCTGCACTTCACAGCACCTTGCCAAAAGCAGAGGCATAGTAAATATTTGTTAAATTATTGACTGCATGAATGAAATGCCATCTTGGGAGATGATGTTTTTCTACCCTTACTCAGTTTAAGCTGGTTTTGGATTAAATACTTATCAGTTGTTTGGCCTGGGAATTTTAACAACAGTAAGCAAGAGTCAGGGCTACTAGAGAAAGCAGAAATTAAATTGCCCCCTCCTCACCTCAATGAAGCATTTCTATCGGAATTTTACTCTGTATGGAGTCCTTGGCTCCCATTCCTTGCTACCTAATCCTAAAATAGAATCACAGACTTCTACAGATAAAGGACTTTAGAGCTTATTTGATGCCTTTCCAACATTTAGATATAAGAAAACTCAGTGATTTGAATCTAGTTCTTTAGGCTCCAGCCTAATAACATTCTTTACCACAAAATACCCATACATTTGTTTTTGACTAGTTTAAAGTGTGGCTCCATTCTCTTTTAAGCTTACTTGAGTAAATGTCAGAAACACATCAGTGTCTTTGTTAAGAGAATTATAGGGGCACCTGGGTGTCCCAGTGACTCTTGATTTCGGCTCAGGACATGATCTCATGGTTCGTGGGTTCAAGCCCTGCATTAGGCTCTGCACTGGCTGTGCGGAACCTGCTCAGGACTCTCTGTCTCCCACCTGCTCCTCCCCCATGCGGGCATGCCCTCTAAATAAATAAATAAATACATAAATACATAAATAAATAAAAATTAAACAAACTTAAAAAAAGAGAGTAGGAATTATAGCAAATGGGTGCCTAGTATAAGGTCAGGTCAAGGGAATTAATGCATTTATTTTATTTATGATGATAACAAGTTGACCCAAACAGTTTTTCTGAGGAAGTCAGAAAGACCTTAAGAAATGGTTTATTCCCTATGTAAATAATTAAAATTGTAGTTGCGTTTGCAACTATAGGGTTATTTGCTGGGGAATATTAAGAAAAGACAAATAATCTTTAGATTCCCACTCAGACTTTTTTTTTATTGAGTTTGGTTTCTTTGAAATCTAGTATTTCCGTTTTATTACCTATCTCCGCCTTTTTTTCCCTTAATTTTAATCAGCTCAATAAAATCAGGCATCGTTTATTAAGGCAGGACTCTTGTAAGGGAGTGGCCTCTCTTACTGAAACAAAATACAAACTCCAACTCCTTTCAAGAGTTGAAAATTCTAGAAGCTGGACAGGGACTAGCCCAGCTAGTGCAGGCAAGCAAGCACTCAGGCCTCAGGATTTAAGGAGGCACATGCATGAGCCTGACCCTGGGAGTACATGCAGCCTCAGCTTCTGAAGCCTGGATGCCTAGAAGGAGCTTCTGCAGGTAATTGCCTTGGCATTTGTCCCTTTGATTCTTAATCAAATCTTTCCTATACTTGATTCCCAAGGTATATAAGCTATTCCTCTTTTAGACTTTTGACCTGGGCAGAAAGGCTCTGACCACTGGGGTTTTGCAAAGGTAAAGAACAGAGCAGATGTTAGAGCACCCAGTACGTTGATGTTGACAGATCTGACCCCAGGGATTCTCTTCATACTCCTCCTCCTTGTGCCCCTGAGCACAGTGAGAGGCTGGCATTTTCAACAAGAACTCTAGTAAGTACTGGTGAAGGTTAAAAAAAAAAAAAAAAGGAGGGGGAAAAAAAGGACGATTCCCCAAAAGAATGAAAACTACATTTCAAAGTACAAATTTCTAATGTCATGAGAGAACCCTTTGGTCCCAGAGTGTTGGTTGAACTGCATTTGTGTAAAAGCTGCTGGCTTTCCTTCCCTGAGCTTGTTACCTGCTTTGTTCCCCAAAAATGGGTGTATTCTCATCAAACGCTGGCCCCTAACCAGAACTGAGGCCTGAAGGTCTGGGTTGAAGACAATAAGCCCCTAAGGTCCTTTCTGATTGGCGACTGAGAATGATCTTACCCTTGCTGACCCCCAGCTGCTTCTGGAGCCTTGGAGGGCTCCGGTGGGAGCCCTCCCTCTGTAAACAGGGAAGTGCTCCACCAGCCACAAGCACACAGTAAACAACCTCTTAATCCCATCACTGGGTTAGAACAGTGTCAGACCAGTAGTCTGTTAGAAACATGAATTTCCTTTTAAAAGTCCACTTTTTAACACCACACTAGCACTCTTCCATATATGCATGATTTGTCTTCTAATTTTCTTTCTTCCTACCTCTTATAAATGCACTTTCTGTTTTTATGGAGAGGGAGGTCAGTTGCTCTTTGGATAATTGAAATCTTCCTATGAGCAGCTGACCTGATTATTACTGATTATATAATACCTTTGATACATACCTGCGTATGTGTCAACTCACACCCAAGGCCATTTAAAGCAAAGAGGTCATTTTTTCCAAGTATAAAAATTTATAGAAATAGGCATTATATAGTTCCAGTATTTCCTAGATTTTAAATTGGGAAGATTTTTTACTTTTGTGTATTACCTACATATATTTTTAAAGACATGGACTTTTAAAGATTTATTAAGTTTAAATCACTTTTAAAGACATGGACTCATTCTAATCCTTAATATCTACAATGTCATAGATTTGACAGCTATGCTAGCTATTTTTTAAATACGTTAAAATATTTCCAAAATAATTAATATAAAGCCATAAATAATAGAATGAAAAGTTGACCCATGAATCACCTAAAATTGTTAACTTATGTAGTATCAGTAATAATAACAGTAAGTAAAATTTGCTGATCTCCTTCCATATGCCGGGCACTTTTCTCAACACTTTCCATGTAATTCTTTGTTTGATTCTCACACTGAGACATGAGCAGTGTTTATTTTCATTTTTCATAAAGGGAGACTGAGGTACTAAGAGGTTAAGTAACTCATCCAATTCATTCAGCCAGCGATGAAAGCAAGGATCTGGGTGAGGTGGTGTCCAGACTCCACACTTCTCACCGGCCTGCAAGAACAGCACAGGGCATGAATTCTTCCCTTTGGAAACCATTTTACCTGATGAGGAACAATTAGATCATGTAGTTATTTAGCTCCTGTGGTATGTACAGGAGATTTTAAAAACAGACAACATGCCTCATATCCTTTAGAGGATTGTATTCTAATGTGAAAGATGGGACCTTGGAGACTATCTAGTATAGCATTTTCATTTACAAAAGACCTAAGGATGTGTTCCAGAAAATCAAGTATTTTAAGGTCCAAGCTTGTAAAGTGACATTTGTCCAATGAGCAGAGATGTGCTCACCGATCACTTTCTAATAAATCTTTGCTTCCTTTTCCTGAGGCATGTATGCTCATTCAGATGCATGTAAAGAAAGAGGATAAATAATTGGTTTATATGTGAGTGTTCTCTCTGACCCAGAGCTATTTTTAACAAGAACAGTTGCCATATGATCTGGTCCAGAACTCTGGTTTCTCTAATTAGGAAATGAATAATGGCATCCTATAATTCAAGTAACCAAAAAAGTCCAATTTCCCACTTACTTTCATACAGCTATTTTTTAGTGGTATAACTGAAAAGCAATTTAAATTTATTACTGTTTTAATTTAAATGATTAAGGGTTATGATTGATTCTGAGTAATTATTTTGTTTTCTAGAATAATCTTACATAATTTTTAATTACAGCAAGATTCATCATTAGTGAAGTAATTACTTAATTTGTGAGATAGCCACATCATTTGAATACCTGTCATCATTTAAAAGACTAATGTAGGTCTTTATGGTTGACCTGGAAAGATTCCTATGACATACTGTTAAATTCTGATCCTAAAAGATACAGTAGATATTATGAAAATAGCCGAATTTAAAACTTTGCACGTTAGGAGTTTAATACTACCTGGAGAAGTTCTACTTTTGGGAATAGGCTCCTTCTATAGTACTTACTTGATATCAAAGGTGCTTATGACTTTAATAATGCATAATCTAAGACTGACTTTTCTATGCTTATGTTTAAAATCTTTGAAAGTAAGTTCACATGAAAACCTGAAATGAGTTGGGATGGCTCTTGTAGACCCTCCTTTAACCTGGAGTCTCTTCTGTAATTACACCTGTTTTGAGGACTCCTGGAAGGAAGGGTCATCCTGTTCCTGGCCAGTGCATCTCTGGAGCTGATTTTGCAGAGATAACAGGTTAAAAAAGAAGATGACAATTTGCAGGCTATTTAACAGCTTCCAGGTGGGGGTGGGGGTGATGACAGCAGGGAAGAGAGAAGGTAGGTTAGGTCCCTGTGGCCTTGGGAAGACTGGAAAGGAGTGAACCAGGTACTGAGAACTAGCGTGCCTTTCTGGGTTTAAAAGAATGGCTCACACCCATTTCCTAGGGCTCCCTGTACTTGAAATTGGGTTGTGTGAGTAGGAAAGTGCTTCTTAGCAAGTTTGAAGAAAAAGGTAGTTAGTGAAATAAGAATTCATGTCTGCGCAGCCTGCAGCCTGATGAATCCCATATCCTGGGGCTGGTCAGAAGACCGGGGTCTGACTCCTGGACCATCTGGCCACTCATCTGGATGGGACTTTGTCATCCCTCCTAAGTTTTACTTTCATCTTTAATAAAGGGAACATGATAAGTGCCCTGTCTCTGTGAATTGCTGTATCAGATAAAATACTGCTAAAAAAATATCCTTTGTTTTACTGTTTTAGATAATGTTACTACCTTTCCAGTCTGATCTCTTGTAATTACCTATGGATCTTCTGGTCCCAAGACAGGTATCTGGTCACTGACTCATGAGTAAACCTTTCATTTTCTAGGCCTCAACCTTTGTTTCTGCAGAGACCTCCTCTCTCTTTTCCTTGTCTAAATTCCCCTGCACTCTTACCTGTTCAAGCTCTAAACCTTTAGTTCTTCTAGTATTCTAATGAAGTAGTCTTAAACTAGTGAACAAGTCTTCCTTTTCTTTTTCCAAATGAGAGACAGAATCCACCCCCAACTATGGTGTCCTAGAGTCAGCGAATTTCCAGTATGGATTTCCATTAATGCCTTGACCTTTCAACTTGCCTGCAGCTAGTCTCCCAGACCAGAGGTCAGAATTAAGCTTTTAACATGGACCTTGGCTCCAGTTGTTTTAGTAGAAAAAGGTTCTGGACATAGAAGGGAGAAATGGAATACTTCTCAGGTAGATGATGCATTTTTAAAAGTCTGTCATTTAGGGGGAGAGTATTTGATGGAAAATAGATGATTAAAAAAGTGACCTTTTATGTCATTCCAGAAATTATAATAACTTCAGTTTCCAATTTTACATAGATTTGAGATGTAACTTTTCTCTCCTTTGGTTATCAAAATGAAAACAATATTTTTCATAGTAGGAAAAAAAGAGCTGTGGATTAGGAACCCAGATCAAGGTCCTCATCCTTGCTCATTTAACCTTGTATTTCTCAGTCTATGGACTTGTGTGTCCCTCTCCCCAGATGACCTAGAACAGTTCATCTGATTTCTCAGTTTGGTTCTCACCTGTAAAAGGAGGCTTATAAATGGTTTTTATATCACCTTGAGGTGATATAAGGTGAGAACACAAGAAAATGTGTCAATTGGTTTAGGTTGAGCCATTTTCAAACAGAAGCTAACTTGTTGTCACTTACCAATATTTATTATTCACATTTCTCTTTAGGCACCATACTGGACATACCTTTTATGTGCACTGGGACTCTTTATCTACCAGTCACTGGATGCTATTGATGGGAAACAAGCTAGAAGAACAAATTCATGCTCTCCTTTAGGGGAACTTTTTGACCACGGTTGTGACTCTCTTTCCACAGGTAAAGTAGTGAATTGGTGAAGGTTTTTCCTTTTTTTTAAAGTAATAGCTTAAAAACTAACAAGAACTGAGCTGTTTGGTCAACTTTTTGGATAGGCATATATTTGGGGGCACATTTTCAGTGTATTTTGACAATATTGTCAAAAATTAAGTTTGTTTGGTGTACCTTATTGTGATGCCAAGGTTACATACCCTAAACTGTATTTCTAAACATGGCAATTATTTCAGTAATTACTTTTAATTCTTAACGGTTCTTAAACCTTGTTTCTTTCAGTATTTATGGCGGTTGGAGCTTCGGTTGCTGTGCGCTTAGGAACTCATCCTGACTGGTTGTTTTTCTGCTCTTTTATTGGAATGTTCATGTTTTATTGTGCTCACTGGCAGACTTACGTTTCAGGCGTGTTGAGGTTTGGAAAGTAAGTATGGTTTTTAAGTTGTACATATTTTAAATATAACTCAATTTATTTTTACAATCTGTTATACTTTATCCATAAGAAGAACAAAGCTTCAGTCAGGAATTTAAATTATCTTTTAATTTATTAGAGCATGGATAAATGCTACAGCTTAATTTAAGTCTTGCAGGGATTCTGCATATAATAAAGTTACGTATTTGACAGTAATTTTATTTTTTCCTCACTTTTCCAACTTAGTAGCTAACTAACCCAAGCTTACATTATACAGGAGAAAGAAAAATAAAGGATCTATATAATGTAGAACAAGGATATGCAGTACTTAAGTAAACAGCATTTGACTTATATAATAAAATAATGAAATATGGAATCTAAGGGTCCTTTTTGGTCACTCTTCATGTACCCAAAAAGGGGCACCCATTCATCAGTCATCAAAAACAGATAATTGTGAGACTCCTCAGTTGTGGTAGACAATTGATGCGATAATGTAAAAGCACCTTGAAAATGTTAGAGATAAACATCAGATGATAAATATGCCTCTGGTGCCTCTTTCTTAGACATCAGGAAACAGCACACAAAGCAAGAATTCAATTTTGTTTTCCTCTTTCCCATCAGCTCCCTCTCTGCCTAATCCTTCAAAACTGTCCGCCATTGACTCACTCTCAGCTCTGCCTTCCCATATCTACTGATTCTTTGTAGTCCCGCTTTATTGCTGCATAGGAGAAACAGTTCTGGAAAAACAAAAAACAAAAAAACCTCTGATGATACTAAAAGTATCATCAGGAGAAGCCCAAGTCTATGAATCATATAACAGAAGGAAGGCCATAGGCAACTCATCACATTGATTCTAAATTATGGAATAATTGCAGTACGACCTCATGTGCTTGCATGTTTCAGGCACTATTCTAAGTGCTTTACATGCATTAGCTCATTTATTCCTCCCAGTAACCCTGTAAGGGTATTATTACCCACTGTACAAATGAGGCAGAGAGATTCTGTAACTTTCTTACACTGCTATTAAGCGTAGAGCCAGGAATAAAACTCAAGTCCGTTTGACTCCAAACTCCACACTCTTAGCGACTGCTGTTCAGTTCCCTGGGACCAGCAATGTATTAGATTCTGTGGAAGGATACAAAATGCATTCTTAAAAAAATTCCCGTTTTAGGATATATATATCAAGGGGATGATATAATACTTCTGTGACACTGCTAATACAGACCATTGCCAAGTGTAAACTGTCTTGCTCTAGGTTTCCATAAGGACTGAAGAAACCCTAAGTAAGGAGAAGTCAATTGTAGGTTGAATTAGTTTAAGAACGCTTTTATGGAAAATTTGACTCTTTTTTTGATTCCTATCTAATGATCAAGAACCCAAGGATCAAAACGCCTGGTTAAAAATTCAAGGAAACTATGTAAAATAAGAATCTGTATCTATTTATAAATTAAGATATGCTAAAATAGAAAAGTAGCTTTGCAAAATCTAATGCATTTTAACTTGCTGAACTTCCTAGGGTAAACTAGAGTAATAAAATAATGCAGTGCTCTGGTTAATTATTATTACTGTTGTTACTATTTAATGACTAACATTTTACCTTTTTGGCTTCTAACTGCATTAAAAATCTTTCTAGCCTAGTTGTAAATTTTATATTAATTTGCTATTGATTGAGAGCCTATTGTGTGCCCAGAATTGGAGATACAAAGATTTTTTACTTGTGGGTGGACTCTGCCAGACAGATTGGAGTAAATCTAGGCAGAACCATGAGGAAAGAAAGTACTTAGAACTTTAGGGAAATGACTATTGTGATGGAGTTCACAGCACATAGGGGACAGAAGGAAATCCTGCAGTGTTTGGGCAGGGATGGAGGGGTGGGGACAGCCATCTAAAATACTAACACTGGAGAGATGCCTCAGTTGGTTGAGCATCCAACTCTTGGTTTTGGCTTATGTCATGGTCTCTTGGTTTTGGCTTAGGTCATGAACCCTGCATCTCTAACAGCTAACAGCGCAGACCTTGCTTAGGATTCTCTCTCTCTCCCTCTCTCTCTTCCCTTCCCCCCACACACTGTCGCTGTCTCTCTCAAAATAAATGAACTGGGGCAACTGGGTGGCTCAGTGGTAAAGTGTCCGACTTCGGCTCAGGTCATGATTTCGCAGTCCATGAATTTGAGCCCCATGTCGGGCTCTGTGCTGATAGCTCAGAGCCTGGAGCCTGCTTCTGATTCTGTGTCTCCCTCTCTTTCTTCTCCTACCCTGCTTACACTCTGTGTGTGTGTGTGTGTGTGTGTGTGTGTGTGTGTGTGTGTGTGTGTGTGTGAAAAATAAATGTGAAAAAAATTTAAATATAAATAAACTAAAAGAAAATAAATAAAATACTAACACTGGATTGCAGAGATCCTAAGCCCTATAGTTTATTATCACTTTGTCAAGGTGAAAATATCATGGAGCTTTGAGTAGGATAGACTGATGTTTCAGCTTAACATTACAAGAAGGATCTATATGTAGTACATTCGCACCTTTGGAAATGCTTACAAACTATGTCAGTATCAATGGTCTGTTGGTTAGGATGGATTTCCTGAAAATTTGTCACTGAGAGGCTAAATTATTTTTAGAACATTTAATTTCAGCATGGTTAACATATAGTATTATATAGTTCCGGTGTATGATATATAGTGATTCAGCAATTCTGTACATTAGTCAGTGATCATCATGTGCTTTTAATCCCCATCACCTATTTCACCCATCCCCCCGCCCACCTTCCCTCTGGTAACCATCAGTTCTCTTTAACTGAGTCTTTTTTTGGTTTTTCTCTTTTTTAGTTTGCTTGTGTTTTATTTCTTAAATTTACATGAGCGAAATAATACGGTATCTCTCTTTCTCTGACTTCTTTCACTTAGCATTTTACCCTCTAGCTCCATCTATGTTGTTGCAGATGGCAAGATTTCCTTCTTTTTATGGCAGAGTAATATTCTTGTGTGTGTTTGTGTGTATCTCATATCTTCTTTATCCATTTATCTATTAAGAGACTTAATTTTTACAGTATTTATATTATTGGAATACAGAAGAGAAGTAGAAATGCTATACTACTTGTGGATATTTTCATGGTTACCTGTTATATCTTTTGAAAATACGTGGATTTCAATGTAAATATGAATTTGTTACCTTGAATTAGATCATTTAAACTATAAAGTATTAATAGGTGTTTTTAACTATACTTTTTAACTGCTAAAGATTTTTTTAGTCAGTGGTACATTAGTTAGTATTTTCCTTAGCACTGTATAGAATTATAGTTAAAATTTGTCTCTATACTAATGCTTGCCATGCGAGATAAGGCATATTTTATTTATAGCATGTTTGCTCTCCTGTAGCAAATATCTTATGTAATTCATTAATAAAGCAATGATTTAAAGCTTAATCTTAAATCCTAAACCATGTCCAATGTTCAGTTGTATTGTGCCCTATTTTGTTATTTACATGTGAACATTTAGACTTGGTGTTAATTTTATTTCAAAAGCATGAGAATTTCCATGTGGCATTATGGAAAAAAAATTACGGTAAAGGAGTAGTTTCTACCCCTACCCTCCACCCGTTGGTGGACTAATAACATGCAGTTAAAAACTAAAACACGAAACAGACAATAAAATAAAGTCCTCAATATTTCATTTAATTCAACAAATACAAAATTACTGCATCATTATCACATAAGTTTTTAAATGTGTAGTCTCAATTTCTTCACTCCTTGCAGACTGGTAACTAATTCTAGATCACACTTTGAATAGCACTGTTGTAGACTGTCCTCCATGATAACAGTTTGGGGATTAAGGATATACTTATACAATATCCCCAATGCCCATCTTTCTTGGATTTTTAAAGTCTTTTTTTGGATCCAAATTTTAAAAACTTGGACCCATTAATGAGTTCTCTTTGTAAACTGTTATACAGAATATTCTTTTAATTTAAATATATTAGGCATAATATATTTTTCAAGCTTCAACTATTTCTTCACAGTTCAGATATTTGAGTATTTGGCGAGTGATTCTCTCGTTTGATTATATCCTTTCAGCTTTCTTGTTTCCAGACTCAAGAACTGTCGTCTAGGGAGAAGGAAGCTTTGAGTTTAATATAAAATCTGTGAGGCGAATGGTGCATATGTGAAACCCAGGTTCCTAGCTCAATCCTCATATGCGTCATTTAATTCATTGAGAGAAAATTTATTCTATAATCCCTACCAGCTTTCCTAGTTGCTTCTGGTCACTAGTCATACCCTGGGAAAATTATGGATAATTTAGTGTAATTCTACCCTTCTTACTGGAAAAGAGCACAGAACTCTGGTAATAAGTTGTAAGTATAGTGGGAAGAGAGCTGGCCCTGAACGCGTTTTCCTGTGGCAATATTCAGCTGTTCCAGTACAGACATGGAAAAACCGTTTCTGTTTCCCTCTCCAAAAAATGATTTATTGGTATAATTTATAGCTCATAAGACTCATAATAGATGCTCAGTAGTTGTTAGTACCTTTCTTCCTTTTTCTCTACAAAGTACTACATGTTATACTATTAGGTTTACATTTTTGAACCAGCTTGACTATTTCTCCATTCAGATTGGAGGCCTTGGTTTGCCTGCCACTGATCTTACAAAAAACAAAGCAAAACAAAAACTGGATATCATTTTTTATATTTTCCTTTTCTTTGTGGTTTAATGTTCAGTTCACCTTCTCCTCCTAACTGCCCCCAAAGTAACATAGTCTGGAAGTCTTTTCTTCCCTGCCTGGTTTTAATTTATCATCTAATCACACTACATGTCTTATATTTGCTGAGCAGTAAGTATTCCTAGAGCATCTGAAGACTCCAGGGCATCAAAGGAGAGATGTCAGGTAGGTAGACAGATATCAAAACCTGGAGCTCAGAAAAAAATTATGTGAATTTGGAGATAGGGATTTTGAGGTCCTTAGCCTATAGATGGTAGTCTAAATATAGATAAAATTGTTCAGAAAACCTAAAAGGAGAAAAGATGGAATTCTGGATATTGTAGCATTTCAGATATGGAAGAAGCAGCAATCTAGGAAGGAACATGAGAAGAGCTTCCAGCAAGGCAGGAGAATCAGGAGAGAGCATGGAATAAATAAGAACATAGCAGAACATTTCGAGAAAGAGGGAATGATCAGCATTTTAAATAGTGCAGAGAAGTTATCCAGGATATTAACTGAAATGGATTTCTTACATTTGATCAATTGAAAGTCATTGTTTCCCTTAAACAATTTTAGTAGAATGGGGCCAAAAAACAGACTACAGTAAATTAAGCAGCAAATATGAAGAGGAGGAAATTACAAATGAAGACCACTTTTTAGTTAGCCTGTTTATGGAGCAAAGGAGAAGAGGGGTCAGTAGCTTCAGAGAATACAGACTAGAGACTGATGTTGGTTGGTTTTGCAGAGGTTTTTTTTCTTAAAGAAACTTAACATGTGCATATATTAGGGAAAAAAAATGTCTGTGGAAACAAAAAAACTATAGTGGCTATTAGTAACCTAATAAGGAAAGCTGTTTGAATTTTCCCTAGTTTTCAAGTGAAATTCACTTGGGAATATTTAAGAATTTGTCCTGAGTTATCTGCTTGTTTTTATATCATTCTAATTTTTCCTCATTACAAGATTACTACATGATTGTTATTTAAAAATTCAATAATTCAAACATTATTCAATTCAAAAAATTCAATTCAAACATTACATAAAGTACATAAAGTAGAAAGTAAAGTCCTTTTGTAACTTCAATGATAATTGCTCTCAGCAATTTTATACATGCTATACAAGCTTTTTTCCTCTGTGCATATCCTCGTGTTTACCTGTATGTGAGCACATGCTGTTCAGTGGGCTCAGTTCCACAGTGTAAATTGATAATTCAGTGATGGAACTAAAGGTACAAATAAGCTAAGCTTATAAAGATTCTTACACCTTTGATATTTAACATATGGTTACTGATCTTCATATTTAGGAATTTTATTTACAAACATCTTTTCTATTCTTTGTCCTTCGTCTTCAGAGTGGATGTAACCGAAATTCAGGTAGCTTTAGTGATGGTCTTTGTATTGTCTACACTTGGAGGAGCAACAATGTGGGACTATACGGTAAATCTGAATATTTAAATTTACATTTAAGTACTTTACAAATATTTAGGAAAATGCATTGTTAATTTTCTTTAGAATTCTTCATATTGTATTTAATGGTCATACCACTTCTTAACCTTTTTTTCTTCATTTTATAATTTTGCTATCCCTATATACCTTATTATGGCATTTTTCCCTATGCATGAATATATTATCACAAAGAAAATAACCCCATTGCCCTAATACAAAATTTAACATGCTAGTGGAACTACCTTTTCTAGGCTAAAATTTATCACATAAAATAGATATATAAAAGAGTAAATTCCGTAAAATATTTTCTGTTTGAAACTTTCCCTCAATATTAGGAAAGAAAAGTTAATAATTTGCATTTTTACAATCTACTATGAGGTAAAGTTTCCCATATTAAGGATTGTTTTTATTTTCTGCTTGGTTGGCATCAGTGTTTTGGTAAAAGTTGACTCTAAGGAGGCCACTGTGATAAATTCATGCTTTGCATAGAACGAGAATTTATGAAGAAATAAATGATTCTGTCTTTAAAACCTAAGCCCATAACACTGGCTGACTCAATGCCATAGAGTTAAGAATAAGAAGAATAATATCAATAGCTAACAACTAACATTTATTGAACATCTTATGTTCCCACAATTTAGCATCACTGTTTTAGCTGACCCTCAGTACAATACCCTGAAGTAGATACTATCATTATTTTGTTGTATAAGTAAGTCTTAGAATGATTAACTAATTTGTCTAAGGACACATAGCTAGTAAGTACTGGAATTAAGAAGACTAATTCCAGACTCTAGGTTTTTAATCACTCATATATATATATTATATATATATATATATATATATGTGAGTGTATATATATATATATATATACCTCCGGTAAAAATAGTAAGAGATACAAAACTAAACATACTCTTACCATAGGATCCAGCAACTGTGCTCCTTGATATTTACCCAAATAAGCAGAAAACTTATGTCCACACAAGAACCTGAACATGGATGTTTACAGCGGCCTTATTCATAATTGCCAAAACATGGAAGCAATCAAGATGTCCTTCAGTAGGTGAATGGATAAATTATGGTACATGCAGGCAATGGAGTATTATTCAGCGTTAAAAAGAAAGCACTATCAAGACATGAAAAGACATGGAGGGACCTTAGATGCATATTACTTAGTGAAAGAAACCAGTCTGAGAAGGTGGCTGCATATTGTATGATCCAAACATATGCCATTCTGGAAAAGGCAAAATGATAGAGACAGTGAAAACATCAGCAGTTGCCAGAGTTTACAGGTGAAGGAGGGTTAATAGAAAAAGCACAGGGGATTTTTAGGGCAGTGAAACTATTCTGGTATGATACTATAATGGTGGATATCTGTCATGCGTTTGTTCAAACTCATAGAATGTATGTACCACCCAGCCCCTCTGGAAAACAGTGTGGAGGTTCCTAAGGAAACTAACAATAGAACTCCCCTATGACCCAGCAATAGCACTGCTAGGAATTTACCCAAGGGATACAGAAATGTTGATGCATAGGAGCACATGTACCCCAATGTTCATAGCACTCTCCACAATAGCTAAAACCTGGAAAGAGCCTAAGTGTCCATCAACAGATGAATGGATCAAGAAGATGTGGTTTATCTATACCATGGAATACTACATGGCAATGAGAAACAATGAAATTTGGCCATGTGTAGCAACATGGATGGACCTTGAGGGTGTTATGCTGAGCGAAATAAGTCAGGCAGAGAAAGACAAATATCATATGTGTGCACGTATAGGAGGATTAGGAGGAGCTTAACAGAGGACCAAGGGGGAGAAGAAGGGCAGAAATGGTGGGGGAAAGGGGGAGAGGCAAACCATGAGAGACTCTTGAATGCTGACAAAAACTGAGGACTGGTGGATGTGGGGGGGAGGAGGGGGGGCATGGAGGAGGGCACTTGTGGGGATGAGCACTGGGTGTTATGTGGAAACTAATTTGACAATAAACTATTTGTATAAAAAAAAAAAAAAAGAATGTATGTACCACCAAGAGTAAACTGTAATGGAAACTATGGACTTTGGGTGGTAATATGTCAGGATAGGTTAATGCATTATAACAAATATTAACACTCCAGTGGGGAATGTTGATAGTATAGGATACCCTGGGGGTTGAGGGTAGAGAGTAAATGGGGACTTCATGTATTTTCCACATAATTTTGTCATGAATCTAAAATTGCTCTAAAAATTAATTCCATTAAAAAAACAGTGAGATTTCTCTGAGGCATTTAGTTTCAGAATTGCCAGCTACAGTTCATATCACTGGGCTCAGACTTGGAGCATATTTTTAAGTAGTGGTACATTTCCTGAGACATTCATATTCCTTCTCATCCTGTAAGAATGATAGAATCAAGGATATGCCACTATAGGCCTCTAAAATATACATACTAGAAGGATGCAGTGTGTCTTTTATATTAGCTGCCTAGCTAGTTCCCATAAAAAGGTGAATGTTGACCAAGAGGCAGTTAGCTTATTTATTAAGTCAGATGTGGTTGTCTTAAATTTAATTCTGATTTAGTTATAATAGGGAAGAATTTAATCTTAAAATCATTTCATTCAATATTTTGGCAATACCATAGGAAGAAAGCACACCTGCTTATTCTTAGCAAGAATACTTTTTTAGATGTAGATTTTCTAAATTTGTTCATTTGTAGTTTCCACAAAGGTTGGTATAGTATTTCAGTCTATTTTCAAAACACATTAACCTATAGCTTTTGGCAATTTATTATTACTGTTTTTTAAATCCTTTGCTGCCTTTGGAAGTTTTCTTGAACAGCAAATTGACCAACAGGTAAATATACCGCTAGAGATTTAATCCTGGATATTAACTACACAAAATTCTTGCATGCACACACACTGTGATATTTGTCACATTCTTGATGCAGATCATGGTGTCTGACTTTTCCTGTGATGCTGCCTTTTAGAGGTACTAAATGCAAGTGAACTATCATTTTTCATGTTTAAGTCAGATGAAGGCTTGTGAGATTAAATATTTCTTCACAGTTATATAAGTAGACTTCCCTGAATTTGGTGGATTCATTTTTCACTTAATGAATAAAACCATAAAAAAAAATTTACTGCTTTGGGCTACATCCAGGAGTTAAGGTTTGATTATATAAGAAAAAGGATAGCTTAATGTACAGGGCCGTATCATAATGTTTCCTTACTATTTAATAGGAAAAGAAATTCTATTTTCTTAATGATTTGTTTCTTTCCTCTACTCCTAAAGATACCCATTCTAGAAATAAAATTGAAGATCTTTCCAGTTCTTGGAGTAGTAGGTGGAGCAATATTTTCCTGTTCAAATTATTTCCATGTTATCCTCCATGGTGGTGTTGGCAAGAATGGATCCACTATAGCAGTAAGATATTAATTTCATCATCATTTATTATTAATTTTATTGTAAGCTTTATTACTACCAGACACAGAAATACTAAAAATATGCCGATGTTCCAAGAACAGGGAAGGGAATTCTAAATATCTTTCTTTTTAGGCATGTAATACAAAAACATCTTAAAACATTTTAACTGATAAAGCATTTTTCCTCTTTTCTATAGCCTTTTTCTTAGTAGATTTTTCTGGCATTCTATTTAATCATCTACTGTCTCATTACCATACATAACTAAGAGTTGCCATTTGTTTTCTTGCATATTGTGCCTTACATTAATAAGGGAGAGAAGGAGGGAATGAGTTCCTGATTTAATAGTGGGAAAGTTGCCAAAGGTCATGGTTTCACATACAGGGAAATTTATTACTCATGAAGTAAATTTTATTGAAATTTCACTGAAATATATTTTTAAAAATAATTCTACTATTGGAGCACCTGGGTGGCTCGGTCAGTTGAGCATCTGACTTAACCTAGGTTATGATCTCACGGTTCATGGGTTTGAGCCCCTCATCAGGCTCTGTGCTGACAGCTCAGATTCTGTTTCTTGAGCCTTTTCAGATTCTGTGTCTTCCTCTCTCTTTGTCCCCCCCACCCCCGACATAAACATTAAAACATTTTTTAAATTATTCTAATATTTTAAAAGGTAAAATTTTAAACCTTAATTCTTAAGTTGAATAGGTACAGTGTGTTTCTGGTTTTTTGCTTTTTTTAAAATGTGATTTATTGTCAAATTGGCTTACATACAACACCCAGTGCTCATCCCAACAAGTGCCCTCCACAGTGCCCATTACCCATTTTCCCTCTCCCCCAGCCCCTGTCCACCCTCAGTTTGTTCTCTGTACTTAAGAGTCTTTGGTGGTTTGCCTCCCTCCCTCTGTCTGTAACTATTTTCCCCCCTTCCCTTTGCTCATACTATAATACTTTTGTATTTATATATTTTTTTAAAACTTCAGTACTTTTATGTGGGAAAGGGTCAGAATTCCTGCCAGCTTTTAAAGCAAATATAATATCTGTGTTTTTAAAAAGCCATATTGTCATCTTTAAGATAAATATAAGAAGATAAAGGGGCACCTGGGTGACTCAGTTGGTTAAGCATTTGGCTCTTGATTTCAGCTCAGGTCATGATCTCACAGTGGTTCCTGGGATCAAGGCCAAGTCGGCACTGGCAGCACAGAGCCTACTTGGGATTCTCTCTCCCACCCCTCCCCACCTCTCTCTCTCTCTCTCTCTCTCAAAATAAATTAATAAACATTAAAAACAAACAAAAAACATAAGAACATAAGTACTTAGTCCAGCGATGTCATCATCTGCCAAAACATTGCCTTTTTAGAATCATTTGAGCTGTAATTTACTCTTTGATTTCCTTGGTATTGTAGTTCAAAATTTCTTTCCTTTAAGGATAGATTTGATTTTGGGGCGCCTGGGTGGCTTAGTCGGTTAAGCGTCCGACTTTCGCTTAGGTCATGATCTCACGGTTCGTGGGTTCGAGGCCCGCGTCGGGCTCTGTGCTGACTGCCAGCTCAGAGCCTGGAGCCTGTTTCAGTCTGTGACTCCCTCTCTCTCTGACCTTCCTCTGCTCACGCTGTCTCTCTCTCTCCTAGAAATAAATAAAACATTAAAAAAAAAAAAAAAGGATAGATTTGATTTTGAGAAAAAAAGACAGTCATATGGAGCCAGGTTTAATAAATAAGAGTAATAAACATGAAATATGGCATTTTTAGTAAAATAAGTCTCATTCTCTTAAATAACTTATAAACTGGCTCTCAAGACAATTTTCAAAGGAATCCACATAATTCATAAATTATCAATATTTATGAATATACATTATGTACATAATTAAAAAGCAAAATATAAAACATAGATACATAAGTCCTGATATGTTTGGAAAAATTAATTTGTCATTTTCTGCAGTTTTTCAGTTGATCTCTGGACAGCACTGTGCATGAGGTGCTTATAAATACTTGTTGCTTGACCATAGATGATAAAAATAGAATACTACCTGGAACATGAATTCCACTAAAGAAAATAAGATTTAGTTAGGATCAGTGTCCACTTTAGAGAATATTTTTTTAAGAAATCATTGATTACGTTTTGAAGGAAGATAAAAAATCAAACACTATGGCTAAGAAGTAGTTGATTTCTAACTTAAACTGGTGCTTTTCCAGTGTTTTTATTCCAGCAGATTTTCTTGAATAAAATCTACAGAACCATAATACAGATAAAAGCACTATTTTATTAGTCTAAATTTTTATAATTTATTAACATATAGTATACATAGTATTTTATTATGTATATGATTTTATAGCATTTATAATATTACTATAATTTTATAGTAAATTCTAACCTATAACATGTAAACAATAAGAATAAGGCTGTTTTAATGAATAAACTTAAATTAGTAGTTATAGATTTAGTAAGCCTCAGTACCAAATTTCAATATTTGGTTTGGATAAACATTACTGAGAGAATCCTGATTCACATAGATAAAAACGTAATGGGTTGGATTTACAGTGTTATACACTGTAGGCATTTGCATTTGCAGTCTAAATGGAAAAAAAGGTGAGAGTGGGGGATGTTGGTATATAGACCAGGGCAGAATTAAACTTCCTAATCAATGGTTAAGATATTTTGTAGAATTGGCAGGTTGGGATGCCTTGCTATCTCAGTTGATCAAGCATGTGACTCTTGATCTCAGGTTTATAAGTTTGAGCCCCTTGTTGGATGTAGAGATTATCTAAAAATAAAATCTTGGGGTGCCTGAATGGCTCAATCGGTTAAGCGTCTACCTTCAGGTCAGGTCATGATCTCCCAGTTTGTGGGTTTGAGCCCTATGTCGGGCTCTGTGCTGACAGTTCGGAGCTTGGAGTTTCAGATTCTGTGTGTGTCTCTCTCTCTGCCCCTCCCCCACTCATGCTCTGTTTCTGTCAAAAATAAAACATTTTTAAAAGTTAAATAAAACCTTAAAAAATTTTAAAAACGCTTTATTTCAATATGTGCACAAAAATATGTTAATTTGGCAATCCAAATATTGGATTTTTGTATATAATAGCTCATATTGTTACTTTTTTTTGTATAGATCATATTGTTACTTTTTAATGGTTATTAGTTTAAAATATGTGGTATATATAAAACTGAAATCAAACATTTATGGCACTGTATTACCTCTTTGTAACCCTATAGTTTTGTGGAAGTTGGAAGGCACGGTTAAGATCTAGATACTCCTTTAGGCCATGGACATTATACTTCTTCTTTAGGTCTTTAGTTCTTAACACAAAATAGATGTTCAGAAAATGTTTGCACTGTGATAAATGCAGTGCTAAAATATGATCCTGATTTTCTGATTTATCTATCCCTTAGGGCACTAGTGTCTTGTCACCTGGACTCCACATAGGAATAATTATTATATTGGCAATAATGATCTATAAAAAGTCAGCAACTAATGTGTTTGAAAAGCATCCTTGTCTTTATACCCTGATGTTTGGATGTGTCTTTGCTAAAGTCTCACAAAAATTGGTGGTAAGAAATTATTTTATGTTTCATGATATAAATAATATACTTGGTTCTCAAATACAAAGCTGGAAACTATTTCATACAATGGTTAGGTTTTTAATGGTGTTATCATTACAATAAATAGTTAGCTATTCATGCTCTAAGTAAAACTGTGAATGAGTTAATGTTATATTCAGGGAGATAATTTCCTTTCTGTAAGGTAAAGTCTTTTAATTATCCATTTAGCTGTAACTAGCAACTATAACTTTCTGATATCAAGGAATTTAAATATTGGGAACTTTAACGAGCTACCCAATTATGAATTTGAGAAGTTTTAGAATCATTGTTTCCAGATCAAATGTGAGATTAAATGGTCTCTTTATCTTTGCCTGAATAGTGAATTAAAGTTATAGTTCTGTCCTGAAATATAAAAGCTAAAATATTTAAAATATAATAGTGAAATTATTTTGTTTACTTTTTTATAGATAGCTCACATGACCAAAAGTGAACTGTATCTTCAAGACACTGTCTTTTTTGGCCCAGGTCTTTTATTTTTAGACCAATACTTTAATAATTTTGTAGACGAATATGTTGTTCTTTGGATAGCAATGGTAAGTTCTTTTCTGCTAAGATTTTTATTTGTTTTTAATAGATGTCAGATAATCCTATGCTTAAGAGTCATTTCAGTGAGATAGCAGATAGCCTTACTGTCTAGTTTATACTGTAAATGTTTCTGAATATTAAAAATTTACTCCTTTTAAGCCATTAATCATTTTTCTGTGTGTATAGAAATGGCCCACATTATCTGGAGATCAGGCTTTCAATAGCTTCAATCTTTAAAAACACAACTGTGTACCTTAAAAATACATCTTTCTCCCCTACCAAAAATGACTTCTCTCTACCCAGACAACTGCAAATACTTATTAAGTATCTTACTTATTCAAGCTTGTTAGAATTATACCGAACTTATAGCAGGTAACTGGTAAATTAGATGGAATTAGTGTTAGCAAAGGTGGGTACTTCTTGCATCAAGAACTGTCAGTTAATATTGAAAAAACAAAACAGAAAAGACAGTATTACCAAGTATGGGATTCTGAAACCATTTTGTGCTAAAATTAAGCAACCTGATGTACCTGTATGGCTCATGAGGACATTATATCAATAATGATGATTCATCAAGCAAAGGTTAAATTCTCATTGCCTATGTCCTGCTTAAGAAAGTGGTATATAGGTAATATATATATTAGTTTCTATTCAAAATGATTATAAAACATATAAAGCTTCTTGAGAGAGAAGCTCTAGCCATCTGAGGAAACGGAAATCATTGTTGTTACACCTTAATCACAAACATGGATAAAGGAAGCATTATTCAATTTTTATTTTATTGAGATATTGTCTTTATGGTCTTCAATTAATAGTGGTTCTGAACAGCTTTGCGTTATTTTCCCCTACCTCCGGACCTCAGTGACTTTCACCTAATTGTTAGTGATATATAAACACATATTAAAGTGTACTAAAAGAAATCTGTCAGTGAATCTCTTGATAATTTGAATAATTTACCCTATTTGTTAGATTTAAGCATTAAAATATATCTGTTCTGTGCATGGACCACAGTACATCTGATGATCCTTTATGCTAGGTTCTATAGTATTATTCTTTTTCTGGAGTAAATAGTTTAATATCCATTCATGGTCCCTTGAAAAGTCTTCCATTCTTCAAATGGCAGTGAGATGTAAATCTTAATACTTGGAAGTTTTTCAGGCAATAGTCTAAAAAGTGTTTGAAAATCAGAATAATTTTCTTTAATTTGCTATTTGCCATACATAATTTTAGGGCTCCAAAACAATCTAAATTTAAAAAATAGAAGGTAATTATTCAAAATATCCAAATAGTCAACGTAGGGTTTCTTTTACTAAAGTTAAATGTACATTGCCAAATAGAATTGTTAACGTAATTAAAACATCAGGTGTGAAAAATTAAAGCAACAGGGTGCGTGGCTGGCTCAGTGAGTGGAGCATGCAACTCTTGATCTCAGGGTCGTTGAGTTCAAGCCCCACTTTGAGCATGGAGCCTACTTAAAAAAAATAATTCAAACACTTATTTTGTAATGAGTTGGACTTAAACCAGTCCAGTGGTAGAGATTATGGTGATGAAGGCAAATTGAACTTTTCTCTAAAACACTATGTGGATCACAATTAAAAAACAACAAAAAAACATGTGGATGACAATTAAAATAACAAAAGCCATAAGGTTCTTGCTTTAGAGAGAAAAAGGTCAAATAGAGCTTTTCAAGTAAATGATACATCAGGGAGATTTTCCCCTCGTGGGTGAGAATTCCTTCTCCACTGGCAGAGCTGCGAGCTTCCTTTTTCTGAAAGGAAGCATATGCCCTTGGTCTCTTGTAAACTTTTTAGAGTGTGCCTTTCTCCTTAATTTTGTATTCAACACATTTTGTATATATCTTTCCTCAACTATAGTGTCTTTTCCAGGCCTTTCTTACAACCATCTCAAAGGAAAAAGAAATGTATGTGATGGGATGATTTTATTAAGTGACTGATAGTCCCTTCTAATAGAAAATTTATGACTTTGTTGTACAGCAGAAAATTGAAAGAATGTGGAGTCAGAGGATGAGTTCTGTTACTTTCAAGCTTTTGCATTTTTGTCTAGGCCTTTTACCATTCTGAGCTTC
Organism: Proteles cristata cristata; assembly: GCA_017311185.1. NCBI lineage: Eukaryota > Metazoa > Chordata > Mammalia > Carnivora > Hyaenidae > Proteles > Proteles cristata. The sequence goes on from JAESUZ010004754.1 coordinate 110,978, forward strand.
AGTTTTTATAACTGTGAAATACCCTGCATGTTCCAGAGGATTATAGTGAGGTCCAAATATGAGATATATGAAAGTACGTGAAAATGTAGTATTTTTGTTGAAGAATTTAGGTTAAAGTTCGAGATCTGCAGGGTGGGATAGGGAGGGGGACAGAAAAATAGCTACTGCTTCAGAAAAGATAGACCTTAATCCATTTTATTTTTTGCTTCCAAAGGTCATTTCTTCATTTGATATGATGATGTACTTTAGTGCTTTGTGCCTGCAAATTTCAAGACACCTTCATCTAAATATCTTCAAGACTTCATGTCATGAAGCACCTGAACAGGTTCACAAGCATACTGACTAATAGCCCAAGGAAAAGAGGAGAAGCAGTTAGGGGAACCTATGAGTGAAGGAAATTCCCCTTTGCAGGAGGCTAGTATACAATAAATAAGGTTATATTTGAATGAAAAATATTAAGTCCTGTAGATTCCATTATATATTTATTTCAGTTGTGAATCCCTCATTGTATATCGACATTTTTGATCGTATTTACCAGAGTATTACAATATATAAATTAAAAACAAAACCAAAGAAAGAAATTTCAGTTTAATGAGGATAAGAAAGTAAAACACTGTGGTTCTAAGGATGAGTCTTTTTATCTCGAAAATACTTATCAGATACTTTGGGTTTCCATTGCTAAGGGATTACATAAAAGTTTAGGACTTAAAGGATTTTAGCTATCTTAAGGGCAATGCTTACTTTAATTGCTAAAAATTGACAAGTAAGTTCATAAACTGCATAAATTCATAGATTGTAATACAGTAATTATTGAGTCATATGATGTAAAGAAATGATTTCTTTTAATTAGCCATTTTTCAAAAGAGGTATGTTAATTACTGTTCTATAAAAGGAAATACTTGCTTGCAACTAGAATTTAAATGGACTACTAGAATTTTCCATAATTTGTATTTACTAAAAGGAGTTTGTCTTACCAGTTCAGAAAACAAATGAATCTTTATACATCATTCCTTGATATTCTGATTTAAAATTTCATTGTCACAAAAAAGTGGACATTAAACATTCCCTTTTATGAATCCTTAAACAGCAACTAAAGCACAGTTGACTTAAGAAAATTAGTAGTTTATGAAAACATGGCCATATCTTCCCTTTAGAATATCAGCCAAATTAACATCAAGTACACATGGACTCATGAGGATAGGAGGATGATATAATTATCACTTGAACCATCACTAAATACATTATGTACTGATTCTTATCTCTCCACTCACTTAAAAGTATTTATGTTGCTCATTATGAAAATTGGAACTATTACAAGGATTGTTGATTCACACTCCCATCTTAACCTTATTTTTAATTTTATCCAACCGTCTGTAGACCATAAGCCATACGATGAAGTAATCAAAATTAAAGGGGAAATGAACACATACTCTATCTTAGGCAATAAAAAGGCATATTGAAAAAATAGTGAAAGGTGATATTCCTTAAAAGGATAAAATATGTAAATTAAGCACATAGAAATCACTCTGCAGTACTTATTTTGCCTCTATTGGTAAACTTTTTTAAGTGTTTGGATAGGACTTTTTAAAGTATTTGAATAGTACTTAAGATTTACATTCCAACTTTGGCTTAAAAAGGGAAGTCCTTTACACAATGCAAAAATGCTTAGGAACTATCTCCTTAGATAATCATTAATTTCTTTCTGTATAACTTATCACAGTTAGAAAAAGAGAATCAGTATGGACTTATTTTTTAAGACTTGGAAAACCTTAAAACTAAGGTAAAGGTGGGTAATAAGGGCAAAAATTAGAATTTAAAACATGGAAAAACAGGAGAAAATCACTCCTTTTCCCCTAAGAGGATATTTGTGTTTTGATTGATTCAATAAATGTGAAACAATTAAATATTAAATCAAATGTTTCATATGTTATGTTTTCAAAAATGCACACTTTTAGAGACAAGGTATAAAATTAACTGCTCAAGTTTGGAAATGAATGTAATCAAACTTCTGTATACTTAATGAATATTAAACCTGAAAAACAAAATATTTTCTAGGTAATTTAAAGACCATCATGAAGTATTTAAACCATAAGTAATTAGGTATGTTAGATATACTTTTAATCATTACTAAGGGCATGTGTCATTTAATTGTGGACCAAGCCTGATTAAATGCCATTTTGAAGTCTTTGTGGAAATGACATATTCACAAATCCACATCTTAAACCGGATTATTTATAGATCTTGTTTGGTTTTCTTCATAGTTTTTAGCGGTTTAATTTATTTATGAACAGAAACCTAGGTTGCTTTTAATAAATTTTATAAGTCAATAGAATAGATTTTCTTTTGAAATCTTAATTAGAATTGGTTGTGTAATTTAATGAGTATATATGATAGGATGTATATATAACATGGATTTTGTGTATTTTTTCTTAAGGAAGAACAATTTAACCTTTTACACTTGTGCTTTCTAACTGTTGGAATTAATACAGATACACTGAAGCCAAAACCTGAAATTAAATCATTTTTATTGCTAGAAGTTAATTGACAAGTGTTAAAGAGAAAAATTCACAATTACTATTAACTGAAGGCTTGGTATATATAATTTAGGAATTGCTACTACTCACATAACTGTTCAGCTTTATGTGAAGGTTAACAGAAAGGGGTTCTTACACTGAAACTAAAGATTAACACGATGTATTATTTTAAATTAAAATATTTAAACCACTGTAAAGAATTACATGCCTCTTAGCTAATGTTATAATTGTATCATATTATTTAGGTTCAAGTTCTTCCTTCAAAGAGTCATCAGAATAACATGGATTGAAGAGACTTTCGAACACTTGCCATCTCTTGCTGCTGCTGTTACATGAAAAGAAATATTAAACATTTGTTTAATTTTTAGATAAGTGTTATACATATTTCAGCAAATAAAATATTTCAGTGCTTGCATTAATCCTTATTTTTTCTCAATTTAAAATATAATGACTTACAGTTTCCATCATAATTTTTTTTTGCAACATAGCCATTTCTTTTCTAAGTTCATTTTGTGCGCCAGTAAGTAGATTATCATGATTCTTTTCCAAGTCCTCCATACTCTAAAACGCAAAAGGCTAGTTCAGTTACCACCACTTTTCATCTCAGATTCTAAACCTGTATAATTAGTTTTCAAAAGTAGGATCTCCAGGGGTGCCTTGGTGGCTCACTCGGTTAAGCATCCGACTTTGGCTCAGCTTATGATGTCCCAGTCAGTGGGTTCAAGCCCTGCATCGGGCTCTTGCACTGACATCTCAGAGCCTGAAGCCTGCTTCAGATTCTATGTCTCCCTTTCTCTCTGCCCAGTCCCCTACTTGCACTCTCTTTCTCTCAAAAATAAACATTAAAAATAAATTAAAGAGGTGCCTGGGTGGCTCAGTTGGTTAAGTGTCCCACTCTTAATTTAGGCTCAGGTCATGATCTCGCAGTTCATGAGTTCGAACACCATGTTGGGCTTTGCATTGCACTGTCAGCATAGAGTCTGCTTGTGATTCTTCCTCTCTCTCCCCCTCCCCTGCTCATGCTCACACTGTCTCTCTCAAAATAAACTTTAAAAATTTTTAAAAAGGTAGGATCTTTAAATAATGTGCATTATTTATTCCAAAGAAAAATATTCTAATTAACAGTAGAAACCAAGACACCCACTAAAGGAATAAAAAGCATCAGACATGGATCAAATGTTATTATAGGAGGTATGACAGTAGTGTACTTTACTCAGAATAACAAGTTAATGAACTATTAATAAAGAATGCCATAATTTTTAAAATTTCTAATAAGATTTCAAAATAGCAGGTAGTTATTATGTTATTATGACTAATAGTCAATGGGATGTGAATGTATTAGAGGGAATAAAATGATCTATACTGTACCTTTTTTCAATTTATGAGAAACAAATTATGTTATAAATCTTTACTATTCATCTAACAAACAGTGGTCCTAACTCGTACTATATAAAAAGAACTATATTAAGTGTTGTAGAAAAATTAAAAAACAATATATGATCACACTCTTATTCCAGTAAGAAACTATAAACAATGTAAAATTTTATAATAGGAATGGAAATGCAACTTGCTATGGCTATGTAGTAGAAAATATAGGGAATAACTCTAATTTAGTTGGCAAAAGAATACAATTTCAATAGAGAAAGAAAACGTAAAAGTATTTTAGGGCAAGAGCAGAAGCATAATACATAGTGAGTGAGTTCAGAGAAAGCAATTATCTGGAGGAGTGGGAATTAACAGACAAATGTGGTAATTGAAGCATAAAAAGAGGATCACATTATGGGCTGGAGGGGGTGGGTAGATATTGAATACATAAGAACTGAAAATGAGAAGTTACTGACTTTTTCAAGAGGGAAGAGATGTTTTAGGAAGAGAGTATGACAGACCTATGGAAGAGTAGTTTGATGAACAGAAAAATCAGCTGATGTTTAATAGTATAAGCAAAGAATGATGAGGTTGTAAACTAGGGATAGTAGCTATGGGAATTAAAAGAACCATTGCAGAAGCAAAAATTATAGGACCTACTAATAACTGGATGTGAAGAATAAGGGAATCAAATATAATACTAAACTTCCTAAGTGTAACAGTGATAAGATTTAGAAGAAATCTTTTCTAGCACTTTATCTACCTTCACCAATTAACAAATGGTTTTTAGAGTGCATTAGAGCAAGCTGATTAGAAAGTTTTTTTAAAAACATGTATTTATTTTTGAGAGTGCAATCAGGGGAGTGGCAGAGGAGGGGACAGAGGATCCAAAGCATGCTCTGCAGTGACAGCAGGGAGCCCGATGTGGTGCTTGAACTCACCAACTGAACCATGAGATCATGACCTGAGCCAAAGTCAGACGCTCAACCAACTGAGCTACTCAGGTGCATCTGACTGGAAACACTTCTAAAAATAACTTTGGTGTACATACATATTAAAATTCTTTAAAACTAATTGTTTTAAACTATTTTACTAGTTTATTCAGAGCATCCCAGTTTCTTTAAAAGGGTGACATTGTAATATTTGAACAAGATTATTTAAAAGCATCCTCCACATCAAAAAAAAAAAAAAGTATGTGCAGGATTCCAATGAGCTCCTATGAACAGATACTAAAAAAAATATATACCTGCGTGAATAAGAGGCCAATGCCACAAACCACAATTTGCTAATATGCCTGTCTCAGATAATTCTCAATCCACAAATTTTTAATCATGACTTTTTCATTCTAGTATATGTCTGAGCCATCTCATGATTATCAGTTGGCACTTAAAGCTATTTTTTTGTCACTGTAATAATCCTAAAAGTAAATATACCATAAAGTACATATGTAATACATTAGAAAATAAAATATTCCTCGTTTTCAATTGTGTACTTTCTATTTAGCAAATACTAGAGATACAAAGACAAGTAAAAGACTACCTAAAAATAATTTATGGATGTTCTATTTTTAGTTAAGATGGAACTATTACTACTAAAGTTAATAAAGTATGAATTTTATGTATAATATATACATTTAGGTAAAATTCCCAATCTACCATTTCATGTCTTTAATAATCCCACAATAACAGTCTTAAAATGAACATTAAAATAAAAATATATTTAACACTTAAATAAAAATGGGAAGTAATTAAGAATTTAAAATATATAAGCAAAATGTTTCCCTTAAACTTAGAAGGAAATATTTATCTTATATTTCCAAATATAATGTTATATAAGAATGTATTACATAACCAAATACAACAGACCTTTATGAACTGCTCATATAACTGTCTGATTGTTTTCAGTCTCTGGCTCTGAACAATTCTAGATTGTTGAAAAACCTTTTGTTGCTGTCGAAACAGGTTCTACAAATGTAAAAGAAAAAAATTATAACAATTTGGGTAAAATTTAAAATTTGGCAAAAAATAATTCTTTAATTTAAAAGATATAGTTTTTAAATCAACACTGTTTTAAGAGGCACCTGGGTGGCTCAGTCGGTTAAGTGTCTGACTTTGGCTCAGGTCATGATCTCATGGCTCCTGAATTGGAGCCCTGGGTCACACTCTATTCTGACAGCTCAGAGTCTGGAGCCTGCCTCAGATTCTCTGTCTCCCTCTCTCTCTGCACCAGCCTCATTCATGCTCTGTCTCTGTCTCTCAAAAATAAACATTAAAAAATTTTTTTTTAATATTTTTATTTATTTCTGAGAGAGAGAGACAGAGAGAGAGACAGAGAGAGAGAGACAGCGTGAACAGGGGAGGGTCAGAGAGAGGGTGACACAGAATCTGAAGCAGACTCCAGGCTCTGAGCTAGCTGTCAGCACAGGGCCCGACTCAGGGCTCGAACCCACAAACCGTGAGATCATGACCTGAGCTGAAGTCGGACACCCAAACAACTGAGCCACCCAGGTGACCCCCCCTTTTTTTTTAAAATTTTTAAATGTTTTTTTATACTCTCAAAGATAAACATTAAAAAAATTAACACTTTTAACTATTATTACCAAGTTCACCACTATATACAACAATGTAGTAAACCTAACAGTCATTGAGTAGCAACACTTAAAAATACTCAAAATATGTTTTAATTCTTGGTACTTTCAGTATCAACATGAGTAATCCTTCCAATAACTTTTCAGTTTCTTGGCCTACTTTCCACCAGTGGTTTTTTTGTCTCCCATCCAACTTTAGCCATTTACTCATATGCTCATACCCTAGATTTTGTAATTGCCAATATCTACAACCTCTACATAGTATTAACAATAACAAACTTCATAGTAACCATGTGTTAGATACTACTCTGAACTCTTCAAATTCACCTTTGCAGCTACGCTATCTGCAGCTGGTCATGACTGCAGAAAACCCCACATGCTGGCAGGTCTCACTTTAAATCATGATCACTGTGATCACAGCCTAAATTGGGTCCTTACTGCTACTTGGAAATTACATTTCCCTAGTCTATTCACTGGCCCACTCTTCAACAAAGTATTTTATATCTTCTCATTTGACTTCAAAAAGCAACTTCTTTTCTACCATCCAATGACCTTAATTATTTCACTAAGTAAATAAAAGTAATACAAAGAGAACTTTGGGTCTCTATTACTATTATCTACCTACAAACCTACATCTATCTGTGCTCACATACTCTACCTTATTTCCTATTTTTAAGGATGAACTATCCTTTCTCTGTGACAGCCAAGTTTTTCATATGTCTCAACCATTCTAAAGAATTCAGCAATTGTCCCCCTCTTTCAATTACTTATTTTTTCTCAAGATTATTTTTGTTAACACACAAACATGTTACTTTTTCTCCATTCTTAAACAAAAAACCCACATACTATTCCTTTTCTACTCAGGCTACCACCCCATTTCTATCTTTCCTATTCTCTCTTATATTCATTCCAGTCAACTTTTTGTATTTACTTTTCTACCAAAATCATTCTGATCAAGAACACTAACAACCTCCACAATGCCAGATCTACCTTATGTGGCCTATAAGCAGCATATGACAAAGTTTATCCTTTCTCTCTCTCAAAAGGTTTTCTTGACTTCACTTGGAGTCATTTTCTTTCTACCAATTATTCGGCAACTCATTCTCAGTCTCCTTTACTGGTTCTCCCTCATCTTTTTGAACTTTAAACATTGAAGTACTTATTCCAGAGCTCAGTTTTTAGACTTACTTCTCTTTTACATTTACAACCACTCCCTTGGTGATCTTATCCAATCTCATGGTTAAATGCTGTCTTTATGTTGAGAACTCCCAACTTTGTAAGTTCAACTTATTTCTCTTTCTAGAACTCAACTCATACCAATGGCCTGCTCAACACATCCCCTTGTTTGTTTCATATTAACATTTCTTTTTATTTTTTTAATGTTTTATTTATTTTTGAGAGAGAGACAGAGACAGCATGAGCAGGGGAGGGTCAGAGAGAGAAGGAGACACAGAATCCAAAGACAGGCTCCAGGCTCTGAGCTAGCTGTCAGCACAAAGCCTGATGCGGGGCTTGAACCCATGAACCGTGAGATCATGACCTAAGCTGAAGTTGGACACTTAACCGACTGAGCCACCCAGGCGCCCCTCATATTAACATTTCTGAAACTGAGCTCATCAACCCTAAGATTATTTAATATGAATAGTACCTTAACTCTTAAATAAGAAATGTGTGATAATTTTATAAACAAAAGAATTAAATAACATGATAGTTAACATAGTTATATATGGGGAAAGGGGCTGACTTCTATCTCCCATAGAGATGGGCATGTAACAACAGTCTGGCCATTAAGAGAAAACCATGTTTTAACCATAATGACTGGTTCAGGAATGGGAGAATAATCCAAACCAGACCAATGATATTCCTCCAGAGGACTTTTCTTCCTGGCAGTTATTGAGAAAGTCTATTTTAGTCCACTGGGGTTACTAAACTTGTAGCAAGTTTACAAATGCAAGAAGCTATCTATCTTGCTTATCACACTGAAAGAGCTTATTAAGAATTGAGACAGAGCCAAATGACACTATCTAAGCAATCCTTCCTTACATGCATCCAGCTATGTCTGAATCCAAACTACCCCTGGACTTCTTTTATATAACCCAATAATGTTTTTTTGTACCTTGACAATTTCTGTTACTTGGAACTGCAAGAATTACAACCAATATAGGAAGCAAAGGCCAACAGCTTTTCTAAGTATGGAATGCCCCATTATTCTCTGGTTTACCATTCAGAAGGACCAAAACACAACCAGCATGGGAAGTGAAACCCAGCTGAGTGTCACAGATATATACATAGCTAGGCTCTCCATTCCTACTTGACACTTGGTTATAATAGATCAATTATAAAACTAAGTATGATTATGATACTAACAGCTAGTTTTTCTTCTTGTTCCTCAGCTTTCTGCACATCTAAATCCCACTGATGAAACAAAGCCAGAAATTGCTGAGAATACTCTTGGTTAAGCTTCTGCCTGTAAAACGTAAGAATGAGTATTTTCATATTTCATACCAATAATGGAAAAATTCAAAACAAAATTGACATAATTTATATTACAATAAAAGAAGGAAATGATGGCTCCTTAAATTTTCAGATGTGGAACCAAAAAGTAAAATTATGAATTATGCTAATTATAGAAGTGTTTATTTTCCTAACCAGCTAACAGAAAAGCCTTTCACATGCTTTAGTTCTGAAACCTATGGAAGTTTTATTATAGACATAAATTTTCCTGAAAGTCCATTTTATCTCCATGCAGTTTATTTCTCATTTTCTCCATCTAAATATAGGTTCCAATATGATAAACATTGAATAAAGTTACTATGTTTATCATGAAGGATTCCAAAGAGAAATATTTCACTTAATTTTCTCCCCATTTTGGTATAACAATGATTTTGTAAACAGTAACAGTTAAGCCATCAGCTAAAATATAAAGATTATTTAGAATAAAATTGATCTTTTTCTACATTGTTAAATAGGTAACTATCAATATGACATTCACTTTTCATTCAGTCTGTGAGAGTTTCTGGAATGAATGTAAATAACCTTTATAGTAAAAAAAAAACAAAAAACCCTCAATGGCTATTTAAATGGAGAAAAAGATAATCTTCATGGATTTCTAGGAAATCATCTCAAGTCTATGAAGGAATACAGTTATAACACTAAAGAACTTTGAAAAAAGTCAAGCCAAATGTATTTTTGACTAGAGACACCAATAAATAGAAGGTGATAGTATTTTTCATAATTTGCACAATGAATACTAAGAAATTATAAAAATGTTGTGTCTGAAAAACCAACAACCTTACCTTTGCTCTTGTTGGGTTTTCCAAATATATTCAATTTTCTGGTTACTAGTTTTGAGAGAAGCCTTGGTATACATTTCCAGTCTTTTTCTCTTGGCAAGAAGAGCCTTGTTAATGTCAGCTTTATTGAAAAATAATATTTATTAAATCTTAATGAAGAAAATTATTTTGTTGCCACATGTTCAAATTAAATAGGGATATAGTTGGTATACAGTTTTGGAAAGACATTTAAAATTAAATTTAAAGTATATTATTAAAAAGCAAGATTGCTTTTTTTTTCTAAGAAAACTTGGAGCTATAAGTATCCTGATTCTGACTTTCCTAGAATTAATTTTTTAACTTTGAGATTATTTGAAAAAGCTAAACATGAAAAAAAAAAAGGGCAGTCTCAAAGATAGACTTTTGTCTTCCTGAGAAAACACTAGTAAGGGCTAAATTTTTCTAAATTTGTAAAATACTCTCCAACTGAAAGAACTCATTTAGACATATTATTGCTAGAACTCATCATATGAAACACATAAAGTTATTTTTAAAAAGAATCCAAAAAGGATAAAAACAGTTAAATAAGAAAATTATTTTTAAAAATACAGTGATACTGTATCATTTTTACCAAAAGAAGCACAATACAAGCATAGAAAAATCTTAAGTAAATATTCAATAAATTCATTCAAGAATCTTTTTAAATACTTTTGTGGAACTTTTTTTCCTGAACTTATTAAAGGAAATTATTTTCTTATTGAATTATAGTTGACACACAGTGTTATATATTAGTTTCATAGTGATTTGTGGAGCTTTTTCTACCCATAAGTACTGCATTTCATCAGTTTTTAATACTTCAAATAATACTTTGCTAAATACATGCATAGGGAACTACCATCAACAGTTATTTTTCAGCAATCATGATAGATCTGTATTATTATACAAATATTTTATATTTCCAATACCCACCTATCATAAATTGAGAAACCATTATAAAACAAACATTTTTCCACCACCAAATACATGAAAGCCTTCAAAATACATTTGACTGAATAAGTAATTTGTATAGAAGAGCCAAATACTGACTCTTTTTTATGAATACTATCTCCTAATACAGTAAATGTAACTAATATTTCATATACCACTTAAAGTTTATAATCTTTTAATCCTATTATATATCTCTTTTTAGCTAGGAGGTTGCCTTTCTCAACTATATAGTTTAATCATGTAAAAAATAACAATAAAGAGGTATTTTAAAGGCTTCAATTTATACTGCCCCTCCTAAGGAACAAAGGAATGTCATAGAAAATAACTGAGAAAATGAAAAACTGACATGTATACAGATACATGTGTTTGTAACCTTGGTATGACTTTGTAAAGTCCATACAAAAGAGGGGTAGAGACTTTCCCCTTCCATTTTTGTTCTAAAATTTCATAGTCCATTAAATTCGAACAGTATAAAATAAAAACACCACTCTTCCCTCACCATTGTTAGTACCATTCTTACTCATCACATTCACAACTGGAGAAGGTTAAGCAAGGAAGTCTCTGTAGTTGAATCACACATACTTACACAAAGTTTTATATGTGAGGACAGAGCATTAGGTAACAGTCTTGTAGTTCACTGATTAACATGTCCAATTACACAAGTTATGTATTATATGATTTAAAACAATTTTCTTAAAATACAGATATCTCCTAAAACATACCTCCAAATCTTTCCAGCATATTTTGTACTTCACCCCTGTGAAAATACATTTAAAAAAACCTTTTAAGTAAGGATCAAAATATCACACACCCAGTATTTTACATACAATAGTTGCCGGACAACCAAAGTAGACTTTTCTTAAAGTACTTTATGTAAAAGACAAAAATTATTTTGAGCACATCACCCCACATCTTCAAATATTCCTGCAGAAGTCCTTTTCTTCCCATGCTTATCAATTACTGGAGTCTTCCCTGCATTGACAATAAGAAAGAAAAATATTTTCAAAACTACGTATGCCATTTTGGTAATTTTTCATGGTATAATATCTTAATTTTTGGGCTTTTAGGATTTTTTGCCAACATAACTTTTTAAAGCAGACATATAAATACAGTACTTCCTCTGCAGTTTAGATGCAATTAAATCAGGATCCATGACCATTTTATAGGAACAGTTTTGCAAGTCTTCCTGTCTTAATGTGCCTAGTAGGCCAGGTTTTTTATTTGTTTTTATATATTATATGTATTTATCCCATAAGTGTTATATATTTTACTTATCAATCAATCAGACATTTGGAGAATAATGACTGTAAAGGCAAGAGATGCTGTGTAAGCTTTTCTAACTCCAAATGAGAAACATGAAGCACATCAAAATGCTTTATGCATAAAGTTTATATAGTTTAAAATGTGGTGCATTCAACACAAGGTAAGTACAGGACATGGTAACTGCCCAATAATATTAGAAACACTGTACCTTCGGTGACATCCTCCTCTGAACCACTCAGATCTTTTTTATCTTCTTTCTCAAAGTCATAGGCTCTTATGATCTGATCTTCCACTGATGTCTTCCCAGATTTCCCTCTATGCTTTCTTCCAGACGGCACCATATTTAGATGTTTCCTGACTTTTAAAAAATAAATCTCTCAAACCTTCTGAATCCAAAGACATCACTTAAGTAAACTGGTAAATTTCAAAATTAGCGATATCAAATAAAGATTATCTTAGTTGAATAACATTTGGGGAGTCTCCTCACTTAATCTGTTGGCCCCAAAGTTAAGAAAGATAGTCACAGGGGCGCCTGGGTGGCTTAGTTGGTTAAGCGTCCGACTTTCGCTTAGGTCATGATCTTGCGGTTCGTGGGTTCGAGCCCGGCGGGCTCTGTGCTGACTGCCAGCTCAGAGCCTGGAGCCTGTTTCAGAGTCTGTCTCCTCTCTCTCTGACCCTCCCCTGTTCACGCTGTCTCTCTCTATCCTAGAAATAAAAAATAAAATATAACAAAAAAAAAAAAAGAAAGATAGTCACAGCGTCGACGAAGAGTTCGCATCTGAGGACGGAGATCTGAATTTTGGCCCCGCCTCTGCCAGATTCTGGCTATATTCGGGCAAATCTAGTTTGTGCATTTCAGTTACGAAGCAAAACTGTAGTTGTTGACAGGATCGGTCGTGAGCATACCCCAAAATAAGCTTACCTCAAAAAATAAATAAATAAAAATGCTCTGCAATCTGTGCCTCGGAAAATAACAATTCCACCTAAGATTTTTCACAATACAGACATCGAGGACAAGTGAAGAGAAGCCCTCAGTTCATTTTAATTGTTTCTCACGGGTTTGGGGCGGGGACGAGGGACAGACGAAGGCCCACCTGCTCCTCAGATATAAACTTGCCTGGGTCGTCGAGACCTGTCAGATTCCATTCAGCCCTCTCCTTCCCCCCCATATAAACTTGCCTGGGGCGTCTAGACCTGTCAGATCCCATTCAGCCCGCGGCTTTCCACCAGTCCCTCACCTGCTCAAGGCCTTGCCCTCGGTGAAGTTCACGGACTTAATTTTCCTGTCAGAGGCCCCACCCAGGTCCTGCCAATCGGAAAGATTTACCTCACAAATAAAGAGAAGCCTCTAGCTAGGACTCCCGCGCTAGACAGTCTTTCCCTCCTCCCGCCTGAAAATACCGCCAATGGCCTATGGCCACAGATACAGGTCTCTCTACCGGTGTCCCCGCCACTCCAGCATCCAACAACCCAGCTTCTCACCTCCGCTATCTGCTCGGCTGTCGAAGCTCCTCTGAGGCAACTCAGAATTCCCGCGAGAGAAAAGCCAAGGGCCCCTAGTTTGGAGACATCGCTGATTGGCTGGTGGTCAGACGCATGCGTAGAGAAAGCCACAGGCTCCGCCCCCCACAGGCAACCGATCACGAGACCTCGGACCCAGAGTGCCTTGCGGGCGGTAGCTTGCGCGTGTAACGCTTTTGAGGTATGTTCTCTTCTAGTTTTGTTTTTTAAGTTTGACATTTTGTAATATTTGAAAATCGCAGAATATGTAAGTTAAGAAACATGGTGAACACACTACGTCATTTGTGAAGTAGAATTTTACCAGAGCCCTTCGAATCTCCTCAGGATTGCCTTTCCATCCCATTCCCCCACCATTCCCCCACCATTCCCCTTTCAGAGATATTTTTTTTTTAATTATGCTGAATTTTGTGTAAATCTTAGTTCCCCCTGTTTTCTAAGTTCTGTTACCACACATACGTACCCTTAACCTTGCTTGGTTTTGTTTGCGTTTAGGCCGTGCCAAAAAGAAAAAAAAAAATGTACCGTGTGGTTTGTAATATTCTGCCTCTCACACTTCAGATTACATCACTAAGAGAATCTATATTATTAGATGTAGCCATAGTTCTCTCACTTTCACTGCTGTATAATATTTTATTGTAACTCAACGATCCATAGTTTATTCCATGGACATGTGGATTGCTTTCAGAGTACAGCCTGTATAAACAATGCCACTATGAAGTCCTGATCTACATAGATGCTTAAGTTTTTGCAGAGAATCTAGGTGTGAAGTTACTAGGTCATGAACTGAGTGAGAATTCAGTAATGGGAACTGGTTTACAATTTATACTACCACCGACAGTTCCCATTATTCAATACACTCACCACTTGGAACAGTAAGATTTTTTTTTTCTTTATTTCTAAGCTTATTTATGTTTGAGAGAGGGAGCCAGAGCAGAGGAGCGGCAGAGAGATAGGGAGATTGAGGAGGCCTAGTGGGATTGGGGCTCAAACTCAGGAACCAGGAGATCGTGACCTGAGTAGAAATCTGTCTTAGCCAAATGAGCCACACAGGTGCCCCTAGAATAGTCACAATTTTAAATTTTGCCATTCTAGTGGGTTTGCCACTAATATTTGCCAATATTACTTTGGGCCTTTATATTTCTGTAATTAGTTGTAAGATTAAGCTCTTGTTACGCTTATCAGCCATTTGCGTTTACTTTTCCTTAATCTATTTGGGGTTTTTAAATTAATTTATAAGTATATATACTGAATATTAATCTTAATGACTGTTTTTCTGTATCTTTTCAAAGAAACACATCTTCATCCTGAAGTCACAAAAATATAAAGGTTTTAAGGTTTTATTTTTTATTTTTTATTTTTTAAGTGTTTATCTGGAATCTATTTTTGTGCCTAGTGTCGATGTAGAATCTAGTTACTTTTTTTGCCCTACGTGGAACCCAATTTATTGAATGGTGCATGCTTTCCCTGTAACAGCCATGCTCCTATGACAGGTTCCTATATGTTTTTGGGTCTGTGTCTTTTATCCTATTCCACTGGCCAGTCTTCCTATCCCTGTGTCAAAACGAGATTTTCATCATTCCAGCCTAATTAAATCTTTGGTATCTAATAGGGCAAGTCTTACACCTTATTTATTTTTTTAGGAGTATTCTGTGTATTCTTGAAGTTTGCTTTTCATGTGAACTTCAGAATCTGTTTTCCAAGTTCCATGGGGAGGGGGCGGAATGTTGAATTTTTATTGGAATTTTGCACTGAATCTGTAGCTCCGTTTGAGTAAATGGAGTCTTCTGTGCTTGAATATAGTATATTTTCCATTTACTTAGACCTTTTTAATATCTGTCAATAAAATTAGTCTTTTTCCTCAGTGCAGGGTTTGCACTTTAAATAGGTTTATATTTTGTTCTAACTGCTATTTAAAAATACAGTTGATTTCTGATATTGATCTTATATCTTACAACTTGCTAAACATTCTAATAATTTGAAGAGGCTGAGATTTTATAATCATATCATCTGAATAATGACATTTTTGTTTCTAATTCTTAGGTTTTTTTTTTCTTTTCTGACTGCACTTGCTAGAATGTTCAGTACACAGATGAATAGAAGCATCAATACTGGACATTATTCTCTGTTTTAGAGGTTATGTTTCTAAGATTTCTGTTAACAGTGGTGATGCTGCATGTGGATTTTATGGAATGTTGCTCTTTTTGAAAATGTAGCTATTTGTAGTTCGCTAAGAGATTTTGTTTGCTTGTTTTGTCATTCTGTTTTAAATCATGAATGAGTGCTACATTTTATTAAATTATTGCTAAATCTATTGAAATAATCTTTGCTCTTTATTTTTTAATGTGGTGAATAAGATTTATATGTTTTTCTAATATTAAACCAAATCTACATTCCTGTGATAAACCCAAGTTGATCACGATGTATTAACTCTTTAAACACATTGCTGTGTTTGGTTTGTACAGCATTTTATGTCCATTTTCATGACTGAAATTGGCTTGTAATTTTTCTGTCCTTACCTAGTTTGGAATCAAGTCTAAGTACATGGCTTGCTTCATGTTACCAAGTCTTTGTTCAAATGCTACTATTCATATCAATGAGGCCTTCTCTGCCCCTGCTTTTAGATATTGTAAATGCAAACTCTGAACCTTATTTCTCCTCTTATTCCCCTTACCCAGGTACCCTTATACCACTTACCTTTTTTATTGTAAAGGTAGCTTATTTACTTTATTGTCTCCCCCAACCCCTGTAAATGTAAACTATGAAGGGCAGACAGAATTGTACATAGTGTGAGGAAAAGATCTAATTCCATCTTGTTCCAAACATCTGTCCAGTTATCCCAATATCATTTACTAAGATGTCAATATTTGTTCCCACGGATTTGAAATACTGCTCTCATTATCACTAGATTTCCGTAAGGAGTGGGTCAACATCTGGATTTTCTGTTACATGTCACTGACCAGTTTATATACCAGTTTATATACCAGTACATACTGAATTATAGACACTTATGTTTTAATATTTGATAGGCCAGTTCCTCCATAGCTATTTTTTCAGAGTTTTCCTAGTTTTTCAGTATGAATTTAAGCATCATCTTATGTCTAAGAAAAAAAAAAACCTTGACTTTTTAAAGTTTAAATTCTAATTAGTTAACATACAGTGTAATATTAATTTCAGGCATACAATACAGTGATTCAGCAGTTTCATACAACACCAGGTGCTTATCATAGCAGTCCTTAATCCTCATCACCTGTTTTACCCATCCTCCCACCAACCTCCCACCAACCTCCCCTCTCATAATCATTAGTTTATTCTCAGTAGTTGAGAGTCTGTTTCTTGGTTTGCCTCCCTCTCTCTTTCCTTTCCCCTTTGCTCGTTTGTTTTGTTTCTTAAGTCCAGCATGAGTGAAATCATATGGCGTTGTCTTTCTCTGAATATTTCACTTAACTCTATGTCATTGCAAATGGCCAGATTTCATTCTTTTTTATGGCTGAGTAATATTCCATTGTGTATATATACACCTCATGTTTTGTTTTGTTTTGTTTTGTTTTTTCTTTTGAGGGAGAGAGAATGAATCTTGCCTGATATGGGTCTTGGGTCTTGATCTCACAGCTGTGAGACCATGACCTGAGCCAAAATCAAGAGTGGGATACTTAACTGACTAAGCCACTCAGATGCCCCTATTCCACATTTACTTTATCCATTCATCAGTTGATGGACAGTCAGGCTGCAATTACAATTGCAATTACAGTTTAGCTATTGTAAATAATGCTGCTATAAACATCAGGGTGCATGTATCCCTTTGAATTAGTATTTTTGTATTATTTGGGTACATACTTAGTAGTACAATTACTGGATCATAGGTAGCTCTATTTTAACTTTTTGAGGAGCCTCCATACTGTTTTCCAGAGTGGCTTCACCAGTTTGCATTCCCACCAGCAGTGCAAGAGGGTTCTCCTTTCTCTTAATCATTGCCAACACCTGTTGCTTCTTGTGTTGTTGATGTTAGCCATTCTGACAGGTGTGAGGTGATAGTTCCTTGTAGTTTTGCTTTATATTTCCCTGATGATCAGTGATGTTGAATATCTTTTCATATGTCTGCTGGCCATCTATATGTCTTTTTTGGAAAAATGTCTAGTCATGTCTTTGGTCCATTTTTTAATTGGATTGTTCATTTTTTAGGTTTTGAGTTTTATAAGTTCTTTATGTATTTTGGATACTAACTCTTTATCAGATATGTCATTTGCAAATATCTTCTCCCATTCTGTAGGTTGTCTTTTAGTTTTGTGGAATGTTTGCTTCGCTGTGCCGAAGCTTTTTATTTTGATCAAGTCCCAGTAGTTTCTTTTTGCTTTTGTTTCCCTGGTCTCAGGAGACATATATAGAAAGAAGCTGCTATGGCCTGTGTCAGAGAGGTTACTGTCTGTGTTCTTTTATAGGATTTTTATGGTTTCAAGTGTCACATTTAGGTCTTTCATCCATTTTGAATGTATCTTTTGTGTGTGTTGGTGTAATAAAGTGGTCTAGTTTCATTCTTTTCCATGTTGCTGTCCAGTTTTCCCAGTACCATTTGTTGAAGAGACTGTCTTTTTCCCATTAGATATTATTTCCTGCTTTGTCAAAGATTAATTGACCCAAGAGTTGTGGGTTCATTTCTGGGTTTTCTATTTTGTTCTCTATTTCTATTTTTGTGCCAGTACCATACTGTTTTGATCACTACAGCTTTGTAATATAACTTGAAATTCAGAATTGTGATGCCTCCAGCTTTGCTTTGCTTTTTCAAGGTTGATTTGGCTATTCGGGCCTTTTGTGGTTCCATAAAATTTTTAGGATTGTTTGTTCTAGCTCTGGGAAAAATGCTGTCGGAATGTGATAGGGATTGAATTAAATGTGCAGATTGCTTTGGGTAGGATAGACATTTTAATAATATTTGTTCTTCCATGCATGTGGAATGCTTTTCCTTTTTTTTTGTATGTGTGTGTCATCTTCAGTTTCTTTCATCAGTATTTTGTAGTTTTCAGAGTACAGGTCTTTCCCCTCTTTTGTTAGGTTTATTCCTAGGTATCTTACTGGTTTTGGTGCAATTGTAAATAGGATTGATTCCTTAATTTCTCTTCTGCTTCATTATTGTTGTATAGAAATACAGCAGATTTCTCTATGTTTTATATGCTGCGACTTTACTGAATTCATGTATCAGACCTAGCAATTATTTTGGTGTTTTTCAGTTTTCTATATAGAATATCATGTCATCTACAAATAGTGAAATTTTGACTTCTTCCTTGACAATTTGGGTGTCTTTTATATCGTTTTGTTTTCTGATTGCTGTGCTTAGAACTTCCAGTATAATATTCAGTAACAATGGTGGGAGTGGAGTGGACATCATTGTCTTGTTCCTGGCCGTAGAGGAAAAGCTCTCAGTTTTTCCCCATTGATGATAGTAGCTGTAGGTTTTTCATATCTGGACTTTATTATATTGAGGTGTATTCTGTCTAAACCTACTTTGTTGAGGGTTTTTATCATGAATGGATATTGCACTTTGTCAAATGTTTTTTTCTGCATCTATTGTAATGATCATATGGTTCTTTTTTTCTTTTAAGTTTATTTATTTTGAGAGAGAGAACACACAAGTGAGGGAGGATCAGAGAGAGAGGGAGAAAGAATATCAAGCAGGCTCCACAGGCCTGATCCCACAAACCATGAGATCATGACCCAAGCCGAAATGAAGATATGGAAGGGGCACCTGAGTGGCTCAATCATTTAAGTGTCCGACCTCGGCTCAGGGCATGATCTTATGGTTCGAGGGTTCGAGCCCTACATCGGGCTCTGTGCTGACAGCTTGCTCAGAGCCTGGAGCATGCTTCGGATTCTGTGCCTACCTCTCTCTGTGACCCTCCCCCACTCACGCTGCCTCTCTTTCTCTCAGAAATAAATAAGACATTAAAAAAAATTTTTTTTTAAAAAAGTTGGATGCTTAACCAACCAAGCCACCCAGGTGCCCCCATATGGTTCTAATCCTTTGTTTTATTAATGTGGTGTATCCCATTGATTGATTTGTGAATATTGAACCACACTTGAAACCCAGGAATAAATCCCACTTGATTGTGATTGTGGTGAATCATTTTTTTAATGTATTGTTGGATTCAGTTTGCTAGTACCGAGAATTTTTGCAGCCATGGTTCATTAGGGATTTGGTCTTTATTTTCTTTTTTTAGTGGAGTCTTTATCTGGTTTTGGTATCAGAGTCATGCTGGCCTTGTAGGATGAATTTGGAAGTTTTCTTCCTTATTCTTTTTAATAGTTTGAGAAGAATTTAGTATTAACTCTTCCTTCAGTGTTTGGTTGAATTCGCATGTAAAGGCATCTGGCCCTGGACTTCTGTTTCCTGGGAATTTTTTATTACTGATTCAATTACTTGGCTGGTTATCGGTCTCATCAAGTTTTCTGTTTCTTACTGTTTCACAAAAACCTTGATTTTTATTGGGATTGCATTACACTTACTAATTTACTTAGAAAAAAATGAAATCTTGATGTTAAAATGTTCCAACAAAGAACAAGGATGTCTTTGCACTAGTTTACGTATACTTTTGTGTCTTTAAGAAGCATTTTAAAGTATTTTAATATAGATTTTGAATGTTTCTCCTTATTTGTTCCTAATGGTATAAATCAAATTTATTTCTTCTTTCATTGTATATCCTAACAGATTATCCTTTGTGTAAATGAAGGCTTTTGGGTTTTGCATGTTACTTTTATATCCTGTCACCTTGCAAAATTCTTTTCATGTTTGAGTTTGTTCACCTAGTCTCTAGAGTTCTCCAGGTATTTTTCATGACCTCTGTAAATAGAGATCATTTTACTTCTGATTCCTATGTCGTTATTTTCTCTTGACTCTTTCATTAGCTAAAACTGTCAAATAGTTAACAGTGTCAGATAGTTAAATAGTAGTGGAGGTAGTGGGCATTTTGCTTTATTTATCTGAGTAAGAATGCTTCAGGTATTTCCCCATTATTAAGATGATGACTTTACAACTGTATTTTTATTTCAATTGAATGTTAGATTTTTTTAAATGTTTTTTTTTTTTAATTTATTTCTGAGAGAGAGAGAAAGAGACAGTGTGAGCAGGGAGGGTCAGAGAGAGAGAGAGGGAGACACAGAATCTGAAGCAGGCTTCAGGCTCTGAGCTGGCTGTCAGCACAGAGCTTGATGCAGGGTTCGAACCCATGAACTGTGAAATCATGAGCCAAATGCTTAACCGACTGAACCACCCAGGCGCCCCTGTTAAAGGCTTTTTAAAGCGTCCATCAAAACAACCATACAACTTTTTCCCTTATACCTATTAATATATATTAAAATGCTTGCTAATATTAATCCATGTCTATATTACTGGGATAACTCTTACTTGGCCATGGTGTACTGTTTTCTGAAGTCTGATCAGGTTTTCTGCATTAACATTCATAAAGAATATTATTTTATAATTATATTTTATGTTGCTACAATTATCAGGTTTTGATAAATTTGGAAATTTTCTTTCATTTTCTATGCTCTGAAACAACTATGTTGGGATTCTTTGGTTCTAAATGCTTGTGGAATTTCTTTGTAAAATGTTTCTGAGCCTAGTGTGTCATGTGAAGTTGCTCCTTGATAGTTTTCTTGATTTCTCTTATAGAAGTTGGTCTTGTAAGCATTTGTCTGTACTAGGGTCAGTTGTAGTAAACTGTCTTTTTCTAAGGAATCCTTGATTTCATTTAGTTTTGTAAACATACATAGAGATGTATACAGTAGTCTACTTACATTTTTAAATTTCTGTAGTATTATTTCCTCTCTGTGCCTGTCTGTATTGGGATTTTTCGGTTTTGGTTTTTATTTTTTTGGAGCTGGATTGTTTTTGTTTTCCCCTATTCCTGTTTGGTTTTTTGTTTGTTTTTTATGGATGGAGTTTCTAGCTCAAGAGCACCTTCTTCTGTCAGTATAATGAAGTGCAGTTTAAGTGATAATAGGTGGGAATGAGGAAGCTTAGGTGACTTGTTTCACTTTCGATTCTTCAGGATCTTTGGTTTTCCCCTTCTAACTTGCTGGTATCTCTAAGGCGCGCCACCCCTTCTTTATTATCTGATTATCGCTGGAAGCAATGTGGCCCTGAGGCTGCCACCACTACTGGTCTTGCTTACTTTCAAAACCTACCTGGTACCATGAACTACCAAATCCTAGGCCTGTGTTCCGTATTTGGTTCTTAGGGGTAGACTTTGTCTTGCTAGAAGTTATTCTATCTGTACTTACCTAGGTGTTCTGCTCCCCAGCCCACTTTTGCATTGAGTCTCTTAAGCCCCCCCTGCAACAGGCTTCTACCTGTACCTGTACTTATACCTAGGCTTGCAGCAGTGGCACAAGCTCTGTTGGAATTTGTTGTTTCTCCATTTAGAGAAGTTCATTGTTTTCTCTGTCTCCTGATAATGCTGAAGGCATGGTTTGTGTATGATTTTATTTTCACTCTTTGGTTATCTAATGGTTCTCAGAGAGGATGTGTGGAGAGATTCAGGTTCAGGGGGTCACCATTAACCTCCATATGCCAGATTCTCTCCTAAATCTTTTCCTTGGTTTTTAAACATCACCGGACTTAAAAAAAACAAAAACAAAAACCTTTTACACTTTATTGATCTTTTCTATTAAATCTTAGTTTTCTTTCATTATTTTTTGCTGTTTATTATTTTCTTAGTTTTGTTCTCTTTTGTTGTTCTTTCTAACCTTTTCTGTTGGATCATTAACTTGTTTATTTTCAGTCTTCTTTTCCAAGATATTCATTTGAGAGGATAAATTTCTCTCTGCATGCCCTTTAGCCGAATCCCACAAGTTGTGATAGGCAGTATTTTTATTACTATCCAGTGCTAAGTATTTTTAAATTTCCATTATGAGTTCTTCTTTGACTCATGAGTTAACATGTTTTTAAACTTTTAAACAAATGTAGTTCTTCAGTTTTATCCTTTTTATTGAAATATGCTAAGTTGATATCATGTAATCTGGATCATACCTGTGATTTGAAATGTGTTACCACTTGCTTTATGATTGAGCACAAGGTCCATTTTAGAAATTATTCTAGAGGCACCTGGGTGGTTCAGCCACTTAAGCATCTGAGTCTCGTTTTGGCTCAGGTCATAATCTTATTATGGTTTGTGAGTTCAAGGCCCGCGTTGGCTCTGTGCTGACAGTGTAGTGCCTGCTTGGGATTCTTTCTCTCCGTCTCTCTCTGTGACCCTCCCTCGCTTGCTCTCTCTCCCTCAAAATATATAAATAAACTTCAAAAAAAATTATTCTGTGTGTGCTTGATAAGAATGAGTAGGCACTAATTTAGAGGTGTTGAGTTCTAGATATGTCCATTCAATCAAGTTTACTAATTGTGTCATTCAAATTTTTTATGACCTTGCTGATCTTTGTCTCCTTAGTCTAAGAATAATTGAGGAGTTGTTGGGTATGTGTTAAAATATTCTACTATGATAGTGGATTTGTAAATTTCCCTTATAGTGCGGTCAATTTTTTATTTTTGTATTTTGAAGACAATTAGGTACATATAAGTTTAGAATTTATTCATCTTTCAGTTGCAACTTTAATCATTATGTAGTGACCTTAATGCTTTTGGTTTTAAATTCTATTTTGTTTGATATTAATAAAATGTCCTCATGTTTCTTCCGTATTTATCTAGGATATCTTTTCTCATGTGTTTACTTTTAAACTTTCTATATCCTTTTTTATTTCATGTGTATCCCATTGTACATACCCAGTTTTGTTTTATGCTATCATGTTTAGGGGCATGTAGGCTATTGGCTGGGGTGTTTCAGTTTTTCTATAAGAGTGGAGAAATAAATTCTCCCTCTTGATGCAGCATAAATCTATACATACACAGGGATTATTATAGCCGTCTCTGCAAATAAGTTATCACAAACCTCTATTTTCTATTTCGCACCTTCCTGTATCTCTGCTACAATGTGGGCAATTATATTTGGTTAATTCACTATGTGAAACACAATCAAATACAATTCTGAACGATGTGAAAGTGCATAACTGAAATTTTTTTAACTCAGTTTGCATTAGGATAGACTATTACTGCAACAAATAAAACCAAACATGTATAATGACTCAAAAGAAAAAGTTTATTTCTACTATAACTGTACTGGGAAAGTAATTAGGTCCTCAGGCAGCTTTCATATATGCAAGCATTTAGAAACCCAAACTGATGGAAACTCTGCCATCTTCAACTTGAGGCTTTCAAAGTTGCCACAGAAGTGGTCTCTATCCCAGCCAGCTAAATGGGAAAAGAATAGGGAGGAGCATCAGGTAGGAGGTTTTTATGGGCTAGACCTGAAAGTGACACACATTATTTCTGCTCACATTTTATCACCTAGAAACTCAGTCACATGTTCACACCTAACAATGAATATGTTATTCAAAGAGAAATTCATAAAAATGGTTTAAAACATGAAAATACAGAACAAAATTAGATTCAGCCCTTCAGCTTGTTAACTGTGAGACCTTGGGAAAATTACTTGACCTCTCTAAGCCTCTGTTTCTCTTCAGTGACATAGGAGGCATAATAGTATTTATCTCAAAGAAGTTTGGAGTTTTAAAAGTGAAATAAGGCATAGAAACTCTTAGTAAGCACTCAGTATGTATCAAGTATTCAGTAAAAACAAGTTATCAACATTACTAACAATAATGGGTACTTGTTGAGTCACTGGTATATCATTTCTTCAATATCAGTCAAACATATAAGTACCTACCAGTGCCAGACATATTAAATAACATAGAAAATTTAAATTTTAATCATAAAAATTAATGTTTTATTAACAAATGCAGCTTTAGGGATAGAAAATATGAGGGTGGTTTTTTTTTTTTTTAAATAAGAGTTACTTAGAACATATAAAATGTTACGGATCATTCTGAGTCTTTAAGGAAATATTTCTCATAAAAGACCTAAGAAGCCCACAGGTATTTAATCAAACGCAAGACTGCTTGCACAGGCTGGTTTAAAAGGACCCTGTGTCGGGGCGCCTGGGTGGCTTAGTCGGTTAAGCGTCCGACTTTCGCTTAGGTCATGATCTCGCGTTTGTGGGTTCAAGCCCCGCATCGGGCTCTGTGCTGACTGCCAGCTCGGAGCCTGTTTCAGTCTGTGACTCCCTCTCTCACTGACCCTCCCCTGCTCACTCTGTCTCTCTCTCTCTCCTAGAAATAAAAAAAAAAAAACAAAAAACAAAAAAAAACATAAAAGGACCCTGTGATAGTGCCTTCACAGTCTTGAGGCCAGTCTCTCACATGTCTCATCTCATTGCACCTGTAATAGGCAAATAATATGATTTTATTAAGTTTAGTGAGGTGACACTGCATATCAAACAGAATAACTTCCTAGATATCCTGTTAACCAGGGAGCTCTTTCCCTCCAGCTCCCCATAAGAGAGCTTTATAGCACCTGTTGGTTCTCTCCCACTATCTCTCTTGCTTGCTCTTCCCTATTTTCCCTTTTTCCTGTTGCCTTGAATCTTGCCTTTTGGGTCACTCTATTAATTTCTTTTGTAAACAAGATAACTTTCTCATGCTTCTGTTGTATCCACCCTATAATCCCAGTCACCAAAACAAAGGACCCTCCTTAGATGGTTTGAAAGGAACAAAATTATACAAACTAGTTGATCTTTTTGCAATCACAGCTAGAAAAAAAAAAAGCACAATTTGGAAAGTTAATCTTTTAGGCAGATATCCCAAGCATTCTTGATATCCTTCTTGGTCTCCCCTGTTCATTTACTGAACATAATGGCATTTGTCACAATCTTCTCACCTCGATTCCTGCCTCATTCTTTGACCTCAGTTCCTTAAGGTCCTCATCTAAAATGCCTGCCCCTGCACTCCATTCAAAGTCCCCCAACTCTTATGGCCATACACAAAGCTGTTCTATTGTCAGAATTCCCATCAGACGTCTTACCCTCAAACCAATCAATACCTCCTACCTCTCCAGCTTAGTCTCATCTGTTTCCACTACAACCACCTGCCAATCTCATCCAGACTTTCAGTCCATTACTGTTTTACTTTTCCTTTCTCCATCAGCCCTCCTCTTGTCTTTGATTCAAATTCCATCATTTCAGTCAGTCTCTTGCTGCTTTCACTGCATTTGTCTGGCAAAATGTTATTCCTGCAAACAGCCTACTGTCTTTCTTTGTGCTACCTATCCTTGCTTCGGTACCTCTGGGAAAAATACGCAAAGGAGCAAATTTGTGGCACTTGTATTTATGAGTTTCAGCCTTAGTTGGCCCTCATTATTGCCCCAAATTCTCCCATTTCCCTCTGGCAGCTCATTGTCCCATTACCACTTTAAGCCTTTTCTACTCTACTCAGCCTTCAACACTGTCACCCACCTTTCACCCTTAGTATTTAACTTGCCTCCTGTTTTTTTACTGAGGGAGTAGTTCACACTGAAACCGCCAAAATTTCTGCTAGCAGAGCTACAACCTACCTACTTCTGTGTCCATTCTTTCCTCCTCTTAAACTAGGGATGTTCCTCCTGTGTTCTGAGTTCCATGGCCTCTTGTGCTCCAAGAATCTTACATTATCCATTATTTCTTTCCTTTCTCTGCTTTATTCCTTCCCATTAACATTTACAAATACTCAAATCTCTCCATAACTTAAAAAATTCCTGGGCCTTATTTCCAAACAAATTGTTGGTCCCCTATGCCATCCTCTTAGCAGTCCAGATTCTATAATTATCTAAGCTTGTTGCCTCAAATTTCTCTGCTTCCATATACCCTTTAAAACACCCTAAACTACCTTTGGCACTTCCCTCTTTAAAATGGTGGTCACTCTAAAGTGACCAGTGACCTCCATGTCAAAGGGATGTTCCCCTGATCCTCATCTCATTTGCCTCTCAACAGGCAAAATTGTTAACCACTTTTTTCTCTCCCTGTCTTCCTTTAGCAACACATTCTCTTGCTGTTCTCTTCTCATTCTGGTAACTTCTCAGTATCTTTGTTAACTCTTCCCTCTTCAGTGGACCCTCATATGTTGGAATTACCCAGGACTTGGTTTTTCTCTGTTAGCAATATGTATTCTTTCTCTAAACGTTTTCATATATACCTATGGCTTCAAATATAAGAGTTTCTCAAAGTGTGGTTCATGGGCCAGCCTGTGTCAGGATCACTTAGGATGAAATGGGGACATGTTGGGGGCGGGAGGGATGGGGGAGGAATGGACAGAGGAGCATTAAAGCGAAGATTACTAAGGCCCATGTAAGGCCTAACAAATTAACTTTGTGGGTGGGGACTGGGACTTTGGATTTTAAATAATTCTCCAGGTCATTCTCATACTGACTAGAACTTGGAACAAGAACAGCTCAATATCACCATCTTGTGTCTTACTAACATCAGTACCTTATTTTCTCAAATGTTAGGAAACTTAATAATGTGAAAAAACAGAAAGGAAATAAGAAAAAAAAAAAAAGATCTGAATGAATTACCTGCCCCCTGAATAGTCAAGATTAGATTATGTCATCTTTTGGCTTTTCTAGTTCCAAATGAGAACTCCTCTATATTCAAGTTTAAAATTTTAATCCTTATCCAACTAAATAAAAACCCAAGAATTAGAATGATGGTTTCATTCATTACACAGTCTCTTAAAATGGAACCAAGGGCATTTTATGGATTTTCAAAGTTAGTTTTCCCTTTAGATAACTAATAAAATGCATCTGCTTCCCACTAAGCATTTAATATGGGTCATTATAATTTTACCTAAAATTTATTGTTAAATTTTTATCGTAGTTTAAAAATAATATTGTAAAACAACTTTTAGAAGATAATTTATGAAGAAAATGAAATCCACTTGTAGTCTCACTACTAAGAGATAATACACAGTTAAATTGTAGGTATTTCATTTTTCTGTGCATATGTGGGTTTTCTCCTGGATAATCTAAAAATATTTTTGACTTTTGTATCTGCCTTAATGTGCAATTAAAATCTGCAAATTTTCCCCTATTTTTAGCCATATGTTTTACCACTTGTATCTAAATTTGGCAAACAAAGGCTTCAGGGTTTTGACTTTGATCACACTTTGATTGCCTAATATCTCACTAAGTTGCCATGTAACATATTAGTTTTAGATGGATAACATAATTTGATATTTGCATATACTACAAAGTGATCTTCACAATAAAAGTTACTGTCACCTTATAATTGACTCCCTTCACCCTTTTCACCCACCCAACCCACTTCCTCTCTGATAACCACCAGTCTAGTCTGTTCTCTATGAGTTTTGTTTTCCAAATTCTACATATAAATAACATCATATGGTATTTGTCTTTCTCTGATAT
This sequence comes from Proteles cristata cristata, assembly GCA_017311185.1. Taxonomy (NCBI): domain Eukaryota; kingdom Metazoa; phylum Chordata; class Mammalia; order Carnivora; family Hyaenidae; genus Proteles; species Proteles cristata. The sequence continues at coordinate 138,836 of JAESUZ010004754.1, forward strand.
CTCACTTAACGTAATACTCTCAAGGTCCATCCATGTTGTTACAAATGGCCAGATTTCCTTTTTATGGCTAAACAGTATTCCATTGTATATGTATAGCATATCATCTTTATCCATTCATCCATCAATGGACAGTTTGGTGTCCATATCTTGGCTATTATAAATAATGCTGCAGTGAATTCAGGTAATTCTTAGAAGACCATATTAATACTCCTCCATGTATATCATTGCCCATTTATTCTAATTACCTGGATTCCTGACAAAATGTCTTCTCATTTTCTTTAGTAACCAGTGGTGTAGAATCTTAAGGTCATTTGAAAGCCTAAATATTACATCCCTTGCTTCCTTTTTCATTGTTTCAAAGAACTAAGGTGATATAGTCAGTCTCTTAGAAAACTTCTTGGTAGATGAACTGCTAATGGACTCCTACCTTGACATATGAGTAGGAATTTAATGGATATATAAACAAGGAAGAGAGAACTCAACCAATAATATTATCTGCAAGGGTATAGAGGCATAACAGTGCACAGCATGTTTGGGAAAATGCAGTGTGACTGACAGTGTGGGCAGGTGAGGAAAGGCAGATCAGAAAGACATCTTGGGACCAAGTGTCCACCATTTATGGAGTATTATGTGGCAGGTACTGTACTGATGCTTTGCAAACATTTCTTTGAATCTTTTCAATAAAAAATTTGTAAGGTTCACTGTATTCTAATTAATTTTTCTAACTTTTTTTCAAGTATGACAGCTTGCCTTCAACTTAACCCAGGAAATTGATCTTCCACATGCACCCAAACTTTCTTCTGTGAAGCTAGTGTTTTTGTCAGGTCAGCACCCCTCCCTTCTATCTTTTGGTAAAAGTCTCCATCTGCCTGGCTATAGAAGTAAGCACAAATCACAGTAATTCATCTCCATCACTGTTTTCTGTACTGGAGCCCAGAGAGGAAACTTCCTGCCTCTATGAGAGATGTGAGCCAGGAGCTGCCACGACCCCACTATTATGAGAAAAGGGGACATACAGAGGCAGGTATGGGCTATGTTGAGCAACAGTCCTGGCAAGATCTCTGTCTCCTTCACCCTTGTTTTTCCCTTAACTAGGTTGAGTTCTTTTTGTCCCTTATAATCCCTTTCTGTATCTTAGTGGCTAAGAGTTAATTTTTGGAGACTCTTAAATTAACTCTTGGGTCAAAAGGTGATGTCACTTAATAGTTACAGACCTTGGGCAAGCCACTTAAACTAGTTAGGTCCAAATGGTAACATGGGGTTATGGAGAGGATGAAATGGGATTATGAACATAAAGCATTTAGCACACATACTGTGTTCACAGATTTAGCTGTCATTAGGGCACGTGGAAGAAGGAACAGTTGACTGACAAGAAGCTCCTTCACCTCTCCTTACCAACTGAGACTTTGTACTCCAGTTGGTATTTACTTTATATCAACAAAGAAAGAATAAAGCAGACAGATGTGGCAAAATCTTGATAACTGTTGGACAGATGGAAGTCATAATGTTACACTATACGTTTTTTTATAATCTTTTTTGAGGAAAGGTCTATTGAGATTGTTATGCAGTTTTTGGTCCTGCTGATGTAAACTATACTTTCAAGTGTTGGGTCAGCCTTGATTTCCTTGAAGTCCTGGGGTGGACTCAGTTTGATCAATAAAGAGTTGTTCCCCTTTGAAGGATAACTGAATCTGGCTCATTAGTTTTCATATGGGATTCTTATGAGATAAGATGGTGTGTGGTTTTCCTGTTAGGGGAACTGAGCCAAGGCTTTGTTATGGGGTTGTGTTCACCTCAACGGATGAGTTTAGATGGTGTTTTCCTTTTTTTACAAATCTGGAGGAATTTTTGTGGTATCAGTGATGTTTCTTCCTTAATGTTTTGCCTGAGTTATGATTACACTTCCGTTTTAAATCCTGGAGCTGTTACTCATCATACTTTGTATGCTTTTTGATATATGTAGAAATAATTTTAAAAGTAAACACTTTCACGGGCATTTCAGTCCATTAAGCATCCGACTCTTGATTTTAGCTCAGGTCATGATCTCAGGATCATGATTTAGCCCTGCATCAGGCTCCATCAGGGTCTGCTGGGCATGGAGTCTGCTTAAAACTCTCTCTCCCCCTCCCTTTTACCCTCTCTTGCTTATGCACTCTCTCTTAAAAAATAAAATACTTTCAAAGAATTAAGTATGCAAAAAATTATTTTTTTCATGAGAATATAACTTTCGTAGCTAAGGGTAATAGAATCATTTCATCCCAATGATCACATTAAAAACTTAACCCCTGGTCTAGATAGCCGTCCTTTATACACAAACTTTCACACTGCCATCATTACCACTGACATTACCAGGCAGGAGTCACTTCCCAGGCACTGTGCTGGGTGTACTACATCTGCCATTTCTTTTAATCATCCCCATAAGTCTCTGAGGTAAACACCAGGTACTGCCTCCCACATTTTACGATAAAGCTGAACTGTAGCAAACAATGTCCATCAAACCCCAGAAGTCTGATTCCACAGACTTCTGATTGTGAGACCTTAGACAAATCACATAATCTTCCTGGCCCTGGTGTCCTTGATGATAAAATGTAAGGGGTAGTCCAAGGAGTCATTTTGAAACTTTTCCTGCCAGGCCTGAGAGTTTGGAGGCATCACCTTGGGGTCAAGCTGGATGAGAAGCTTTCCTTCTATATTACATACTAGCCTTTGGTAGGATTTCATTTGAACTAATGATTCTGAGGCTTCTGAGGATCTTCCATTATAATAATTCTGCAGAATCATTTAGATGAATGGTTCTGTGAATGTTCTAGGATTCTATTTTCTGTCACATTATCTGTTATGCTCTTAATTAGATATAGACTATATTCATGTAACTACAGAATCTCCAGTATACTCATTCACTTCTCTATAATTTTTCTATAATAAGCCCATGTTTAGAACAATACTCACATTCTAAATTTTACTGTATAATCCCATCAGAACTTATTTTCCCCCTATAGGAGGGGGAAAATAGTATGTTAAGTACTACCCTCTTACATTACTTTCCATTTATTTTCAGTAGTGTTCAGTAGACACTGATATACTGTATAAGCACTCAAGTGATTATGGACTCTGGATAACAATAAACTCATTCCTTAAAGATTTAAAAGTCAAAGCATCAGACAAAATCTAAGTTTTTATGAGACTTCACATTTTGAAATACATAACTCTTATAGCACAAACACAGTATTTACATTACAAGTTCTTTTTACAAAATATGCGTGCCATTTTGAAAGAATACTGTGAAGATCATGATCTAAATACCTGTTAGAGTTCAAAAATGACTTACGGAATCTGGTCTCCAGAAATCTACCATATAATGATAAAAGAGATGAACATCAGGGCTTACTCATACATAAAAATACTAGTTCTCCATCCCAGTGGTCAGCAAACAATGACCTGTGGGCCAAATTCAGCTGGTGGCCTGTTTTTGTAAAGCTGCAGGCTAAACATGGGTTTGACATTTTTAAAGGTTAAAAAAACCCAAGAAACTAAGCAATAAAGAAGAATATGCAACAAAGACACATATGGCATGCAAATATTTACTATGTGGCTTTTTATAGAAAGTTTGCTGACCCCTGCATTATATGAAACCAGCTGAAAGAGATGGTTACTAGAATTATACTGAGTATTAAAAAAGACACCACTGCACTGTAATGTGCCAGTACCATCACACTACTCATTTCTAAAGTGAGGCACTTCTGTTTGAATATGTACATTTCCAAAACATAATTACATCTGACAGGTAGCTCTGCTACTTAACTCTAGCCCTTTGTAATTAGGCCTCCACATGAAATCACATTCTGAGGGTCTGAAGTAAACAAGCACAAAGTACTTCAGATGTCAGTCATTGATTTCCTCAGTAGTTGACCACTTACAGTCTTAAATTTAATAAAATCCATAATTTAGGTATTGCCAATAGGCGGTGGTAATGTTGCATTATTTAAATAACATCTATAAAACTGTGTTTAGATATCCTAACTCATTATCTTCAGAAGCAAGGGTAACTAGTTAACTTAGTAGCTACTTATTTTAAAAATAAGAACTGGGGGAAAAAAAAATGTAAAACCGCAGCAAAAGGCTTTGGAATGCAAAGACTGGGGTCTCTTGGCAATAGCTCCCAAGCTGGCCTAGGCTTCTCATATGAAAGTTTACTGGCAATGGTTGCTATGGGAACTTAGCAGCTATCTCTTGTCAGTGAGTCTTTTCATTAAAAGAATGATGGGTCCAAGAGCAAATGCTTTAAAAATAAAACCAGTTCAAAGCTGCTCAACACAAGTTTTCCATGTCTTGATTAAACAATTACTGGTCAGTAGTCTATATTCACACCACAAAACAGGTATTGTACTGGATGCTTTTCCTTCTTCAGGCCAAAATGGCTAAGCATCATATCACGAAGACCTCTCTATGATGCCGAGTTTTAAAATGCTCAGGGAATGCTGAGGTAGATGATTTTCAAATGAAGATCTTCTATACCCTGATTCGATCCGGACTAGCTTCTTTTTGTATCCTCCGTCTGGGAAATATCTTCCGCTTAAGTGCAATTAACTAGATGATAAAGACAAAATAAATTTTAAATCTCCATGTTGACAGACTTTAAACTTTCTGAGAGTCATACGACATTAATCATTTCCAGTCTTCTACATAAAATAACTGAGCAAACAAGTCTCCATCATTCCTCCTCAAAATAAAACCAACTACTACTTTTGTTATAGGGTCAATATGCATAGATATGTGCCCACAAAATATTTAAACCCACAATAATTAAAATTATTTTGGTCCAAGCTTCACTTTTTAAAAGACTTATAACTACAGATTTTTACATAGTGATGACAAGCATGTTTCTTTTTTTTTTTTTTTACAAATAGTTTGTTGTCAAATTAGTTTCCACATAACACTCAGTGCTCATCCCCACAAGTGTCCTCCTCCATGCCCATCACCCCCCTCCCCCCCACATCCATCAGTCCTCAGTTTTTGTCAGCATTCAAGAGTCTCTCATGGTTTGCCTCTCTCCCTTTCCCCCACCATTTCCGCCCTTCTCCCCCTTGTCCTCCGTCAAGTTCCTCCTAATCCTCCTATACGTGCACACATATGATATTTGTCCTTCTCTGCCTGACTTATTTCGCTCAGCATAACACCCTCAAGGTCCATCCATGTTGCTACACATGGCCAGATTTCACTGTTTCTCATTGCCATGTAGTATTCCATGGTATAGATAAACCACATCTTCTTGATCCATTCATCTGTTGATGGACACTTAGGCTCTTTCCATGTTTTAGCTATTGTGGAGAGTGTTGCTATGAACATTGGGGTACATGTGCTCCTATGCATCAGCATTTCTGTATCCCTTGGGTAAATTCCTAGCAGTGCTATTGCTGGGTCCTAGGGGAGTTCTATTGTTAGTTTCCTGAGGAACCTCCACACTGTTTTCCAGAGGGGCTGTACCAGTTTACATTCCCACCAACAGTGTAGGAGGGTGCACGTTTCTCCACATCCTCGCCAGCATCTAGAGTTCTCTGTTTTGCTCATTTTAGCCACTCTGACTGGCGTGAGGTGGTATCTCAGTGTAGTTTTCATTTGTATTTCCCTGATGAGGAGGGATGCTGAGCATCGTTTCATGTGTCTGTTGGCCATCTGGATGTCCTCTTTGGAGAAGTGTCTGTTCATCTCTTCAAGCATGTTTATTTTCAAGATATCTGTTTGTCAAGTCTTTCTAGAAGTCTCTGTGTAGCTTATTAAAACACTGCCTCCTAATTTGAAAATGACTGAATATGTAAGACAGAGGGTTATTTATTTTTTTAATGTTTTTTTTATTTATTTCTAGGAGAGAGAGAGAGAGAGAGAGAGACAGCGCGAGCAGGGGAGGGTCAGAGAGAGAGGGAGTCACAGACCGAAACAGGCTCCAGGCTCTGAGCTGGCAGTCAGCACAGAGCCCGACGCGGGGCTCGAACCCACGAACCGTGAGATCATGACCCAAGCGAAAGTCGGATGCTCAACCGACTAAGCCACCCAGGCGCCCCTGACAGAGGGTCATTTTTAAGGAAAAAAGCCCTGTCTTAAAATCCTATCACTTTTCTCCTATACTTAAACATAGCAATATCATTTGAAAATACAGGTAATACCTAATTTATGAAATGGGTTTTTACGTAAAAAGTTACTTTGTAAATTATTGGCTTAGAACTTGGATACTTTTTTCAAATAGAAACAGTTCATCCATGATACATCTGAAATTTTAAAAACCTGACCCCCCGTTGTAACAAAATGTCAGTGAGGAAAACAAATATGTTCTTTATGGTTTCAATCTGGGATCATACTGTCTGCTCCTCCATCTCAAGGTAGAAGCAGGGCCTTCACCAAGCACAGGCCACCATGGTTTGAGTAATGAACTAGGACTCTGGGGCAGAGGAAGAAGCTGCATTGACTGGTTTCTTGGGGAGCATGGAGAGGTTAAGGAATTTGATTCAAGTAGGTTAAGAGCAAGGAGACAGGAGAGAAGATGTATTCTTCCCTTTTCTCCCTCCTCTTGTCTCTCTGGTTCCCTGTTCTCTGCTGGTATAAATGACACAGATGAAAGACTGGCCCTCTTGCTCCTTCCCACTGCTACTAGCTGTTCCTTTGAGCCACGGGGCCCCTCCTTCCCCATCACAGGCTATCTCCTAGGTTCCTCACTGGGCCTCTGTTCTAAGTAGGAACAATTTTTTAAAGATTTTTTTCTAAGATTTTTACCAGCCAGGAATAATGTCAAAAAAATATCAAAAACAAGATTTACTGAGATGCATGTGAAGATTTAATAGCAGTCCTGTTCAACTGCCCAATCTCCATTTCCTCATTTCTTTCCATGTGCAGCAGGAAGCCCATGCACTGTTTATTCTAGAGTTCTCAGTACTTCAGCCTCTTCTTTCTCAGTTTAAGTAAACTCAGTGCAAGTTTCCCATAAGTGACAACTAGAAAATCTCCATTCAACAGTCACCTCAAATGGAGGCAGAGGTGAGGTTTGCATACCTCAGTAAGTCAGGTCAGCCCAGACACCATTCCCTTCCTCCTCCAGTTCTTTCTCTCTAGAGCATTTCATGTCTACACCAAATAGGATTCTCTGGTCCCTTTCTTTTTGCCTCACAAACCTCCCTTCTATTCCCAGGACTTCACCTGAAGGAGGCTGTGTGTGTGCTGCCTGCATGGAGAGAACTAGCAATTCAAAGGAAATATAGCTGAGAGAAACATGAGCACAATGGGCACTGTCCACAGAATAGCAGGAGGCCTGATGATAAGACACTGTGGTTGACGCCCTTTCGAAAGGTTACAGAAAAAAAATTGGAAACCCATACAAAATCAGTATCAGGTGAGGATTCTAGGTGGTTTTTTGGTTAGAAATACTTAGAGGTTTCAGTTTTAGCTTAATGCCTAAAAGTTAATCTACCGAGTTCCAGGTAAAAAGAATACTGGTAGGGTATCTAGAAGGTAAATGAAAAAAAGGCTATTATGTTTGCTGCCTGAATATTTTAAAATATGTCTGACATGTTTTATAGCTAAAAGAAATTAAAATTTTCCTGTTGTGAACTAATGTCACTTACAAAAGGACTCAGATAGTATTAAAAAATACTGTTTGATCCCCACATAAAATATATAACACTTACCTGTTCAGCAAAAAATGAGAATACAGTAAACAAAATCAATGTTGCTAGTACACAGTGAGTCCAAAACTTCAATTTGTCTCGATATGCTCTCCTGTTCAGAGAGAGAGAGAGAGAAAGCAAATATGCTGTCTTAATCTGTGGTTTCTGTGCATTTGTTATATGCTACTTTAGCAAAAGTCCTGAAACACAAAATCATTGGAAGCAATTTGAAAATGTTAATACAATGTAGATTTCCAACATAAGCTCAGATTTTTCATTATGTCATAGTAAACACTGTATTTGAATTGTAAAAGTTATCCAGGCAAAGAAAAGGACTTCAAAAGAAAATTACTGCTAGCATCTAAGCAAAGGCACACTTTCATTTACTTTTATTCATTCATTCATATCCATTTCTTCACATATCCAGTCAATACTTCCTATGGATATAGATAGATGAACAAGATGAAATCCATGCTCTAAAGTATGTACAAACCTGGGGAGTCACTGACCTGCAGACGACCAGCCAGCACACAAAATGGACCCAAAAATGTTTTATCAAAAGCAAAGTCTTGGGGAAAACAGCATAGTGATGAAAGCACCTCAGAGATGGTGACATTTCATTTAAGCCTTGAAGCAGAGAGGGAAAGCATTTAGCTGAGGAAGGCAGTGAGCATCAGCAGAGTCAGAGGAGCAAGCAGAGTCCTGCAGAACTGAATGAAGCCGGGCCTAGGGGGCATCAGAGAGAGAGCTAAGCCATGGGAAGGCAGGTGGGCATAAACCGCAGGTGTTCTAGAAATGCAATAGGGTTTGGACATAATACTCCAGTGGGAAAGCGTATGAAATGGCAGGTGTGTGTGTGAGAGAGACAATCGGGGTAAAAATGGTGGCCATCGAACTGAAGGATGCATGTCAGGTGACCAGAGGTGACTAAGCAGGCAATCACATTAGTCCGGGTATGAAAACCTAGTGAAGGGCAGGGAGAATGAAAGAAGCAACAGAAGAGACCATCTGAAAGTACAAGATACTGGACTTGGAGATAGGATACTGGGGATAGGGCAGTTGTAAAGTACAGTTTCCTCATTTGTAATTTGGGAATGATTTATTATGAAGATTAAACATACGCTTTTAATATAGGCTTGTAAGATATGTTAATGGATACCAAATTCAGGCCTCTGCACTGAGTTCAGATTCTCATTTACAGTTTGTCTGGCAGTGGATGTCTCTACTTCAAGTCCTGTATTGATAATGGTACCTCTGTTTCTCCTCCTGAATTTCCTAGGTCTCTTAATAGGATCACAACCAGTACAGTAAGTTTTCATATGTATACAGTGTCATTCAAAATCAATATGTAATTTAAAGAGCCAAGAAACCATAGACAGTAACACAACTAAAAAGTTGTCCCAGCAACCAGAGAACCTTAAATTAGCTGGAGGTTTCCTGGGTCACTCACATCCACTGAGCACCTACCATGTGCTAGAGAGTAACTCAACTCAACTCTCAACAAGAGTAAGACACCATCTCTGCTTCTGAAGCAGTCTCACAGTCTAGCAGGAGAGACCAGTGCACCAGACAGACTGCTGTACAGTGCAGAAAGGCTTTCTTCCTGTTTCCTGGGTACAGCACCATCAGAAAACCAGAGAAAGGTAATAGGGGACTCAGGAGCACAATGTCATGAAAGGAAAGAGAAAAAGTAAAGTTTCTAGAAGGTAGGGTGGTGTTGGTGCTCAGCAGTGAGAGATGATCCAGAAGTGGAGCAGGATGAAGAAAATGAAGCCCTCAGATCACAGAACTGCAAAGAAGGTCCTAAACCTGATTTTTTTTTTAAATGTTTTATTTATTTCTAGGAGAGAGAGAGAGAGAGACAGCGTGAGCAGGGGAGGGTCAGAGAGAGAGGGAGTCACAGACTGAAACAGGCTCCAGGCTCTGAGCTGGCAGTCAGCACAGAGCCCGACGTGGGGCTCGAACCCACGAACCGCGAGATCATGACCCAAGCGAAAGTCGGACGCTTAACCAACTAAGCCACCCAGGCGCCCCAAACCTGATTTATCTCATTTGTATAGCACAGAAATCAAAGTCCTCTCAAACTACTCTTAAATCCACTTCTTTCTCATTTGATTAGGACCTTGAAGATAAATTTAGTCACAAACTGGATTTGGGGAGTTAACACTTGAAACCATCCAGAAATCTCTTTCCTCTGAGCTAAAGGAAAGTAAAATGAGGAGAAGCCATTCCTAGAAGACAAGACCCACAATTTAGTAATAACTTCTCACTTGAAAAATAAAAATATAGATACTAGCAATATACATGCTGTCTCCTTTCCCAACTCCAAGACACCAAAGTGTTCTAGTTGCCAAGATTGCTAATTTTCTCTCTACAATCTCTCCCAATACTGTCTACTGTTTTCTCCTTATTCCCTGAACTGTGTGTCCTTGCTTCACACCTTGACGGTTTCGTAACTACTAAAACGCTTAGTAGTCATATCACTGCCTCCAGTTTCTAGACAACACTGCCTCACTCCAAACAGCTTCCTCACCAGTCTAACCCCTGCTATGTAATACAGATAACTGTTAGTTATCTTTCCAAATCATGAAGTCTGATCACTACATACGTCTAAAAAAAATTTCTCTGGGGAGCCCCAATCTCTAAAGAAAAAAAGCCCAATTCAGATACAGCCCTTCACAATCTCTCCTTTCTCTGCAGAGCACCCTCTCTTACACCTTTGTCCCTTGTACATGCCATTTCTTCTACCAGGAACACATTTTCCTACCTGTAAAGGTCCTTTTCATAATTTAAAACCAAGTCCAAATGTCACCTTCCCCTTACAGAGTTAGTTGCTCCCTCATCCAAACTCAGTAGCATTGAACCATGCCATAGCACTTGGTATCACAACTGTTTGCCTCCAGCCTGTCTTCCTGAAGGGCCTATGAATACCTCATAGCCTGGTACCATACTCCTTTCATCTGTGTATTCCTAGCACCTGCATGGCGTAAACAGTAAAATAAGGCATGAAGGAAACATTATGAAGTAGATTTGGATTACAGTGAAACATATGGAGGGTTGGCAGTCAGGCTGGATTTACCACTTATCAGCTGCTTCACTTTAAGCAAATCACTCCGTTTCTGTTACTACGTTTTCCTGCCATATAGGTACTCAAGAAACAGGGTAGCTGTTCTTATGACAGAGAATGAGGCTCAGCAGATGTGCTTGGCCAGTAAACTCAATAAAAAACTTTTAAGTATATTTTTACAAAATAATTATAGATCAAATCATACATTAAAGAAATTTCATCTCTCACACAAACACACACGTGAACATTACCACTCCTGCAGCTCATGCATGTGGAGGAAACGGTTTCGATACTCTCTTGGCAGCTCAAATTGGGATGGTATGGGGAACATGGATTCATAGAAGTCCCTGAGAACAGCTTTCACTGTCTGGGCATCTTTATGATTGTGGTCAATGTTGTCATTCAGGCAAACAAACTTCCTAGAGATAATAGAGATCCAGGGTTATTGGTTATGGTAAGAATGATCTTGACATAATTAAACAAGAAATGTAGATTGCAAATTTATTTTAAATGAATTCATGTTCCAAGCTGTTACATGTACTGATACGATTCTCTGGGAGAGTAATATTCTATAAAATTTTCCTTGGATATTCCTCACTGTAAAACAAAGGAGAGCTAGAGAGGGTAATCTTAAAAGTGCCTTTTAGCTGTTGGAGTAAATTTATTTAATGATTTCTGTTTAGCATGCCCCCAGTTAAGTGTTTAATATAAATGTAGTTTACTAACTAGAGCATTTAATTGGCAGCTAAGGGAAAAACTGTTAAGCACCTAAAACCAACTTCTCTAAACTGACAGTTATATTAATAAGAACAGTGATATAGATAATTGAGATAGAAATGGTACCTTATAGCTATAAATTCTTTGAGTTTGATGACTTCTTAATATGTCTTCAATGAAGCTATAAGATCCTACTGTTCTAGCAAAAAGCAGATGACAGATGCTTCCCTACTTGTTTCAAGTTCCCTTCAAGGCAAAGTCAACTAAACTGAGGGCCCACTGAAATAGTTGGCAGGAATAATGCCAGTTTTGAAGTGCTTGTGCATTTTAAAATAATAAATCCAACTATCAATTTATAGGAAAAACAGACCTAAGAACACGATAAACAACTGACAAAATCAGAGAAATCCAAAGTAAGGAAATATACAGAATATATCAGTAGATTTCTTCATATACACAGAAAAAATTATATGGCTAAGAGAGGTTAAGGGAAAAACTATAGATTTAAAAGGCGAAAGATTTATACAATCTGAAAAGAAACCAGAGTATTGGAAAACCTATAGATTTAAATGCTGTTAATTTAACTGATACCACTTCAAACCAGTAAACTGAATGAAATATAAATGCTTACAAAAGACAACTGGAAAAATGTGTACACTGACCAGATAATTTATCATATTAAGGAATAAATAATGATATGCTGGTTATTTTTAAAGAGTTGTTACAATTTTTAATATAGTTTGTCAAATTGGTTTCTATACAGCACCTAGTGCTCATCCAAACAAGTGCCCTCCTCAGTGTCCATCACCTATTTTCCCCTGTCTCCCACCATCAACCCTCAGTTTGTTCTCAGTATTTAAGAGTCTCTTATGGTTTGCCTCCCTTGCTCTCTGTATTTTTTTTTTCCTCCTTCCCCGCCCCCATGGTCTTCTGTTAAGTTTCTCAAGATCCACGTATGAGGGAAAACACATGGTATCTGTCTTTCTCTGACTGACTTATTTCACTTAGCATAATACCCTCCAGTTCCATCCACATTGCTACACATGGCCAGATTTCATTCTTTCTCATTGCCATGTAGTATTCCACTGTATATATAAACCACATCTTCTTGATCCATTCGTCAGCTGATGGACAATTATGCTCTTTCAATGATTAGGCTATTGTTGAGAGTGCTGCTATGAACACTGAGGTACATGTGCCCCTATGCATCAGCACTTCTGTATCCCTTGGGTAAATTCCTAGCAGTGGTATCGCTGTTGGGTCATAGGGGAGTTCTATTGTTAATTTTTTGAGGAACCTCCAAACTGTTTTCCAGAGGGGCTGCACCAGTCTGCATTCCCAACAGTGTAGGAGAGTACCCGTTGCTCCACATCCTCACCAGCACCTGTAGTCTCCTGATTTTTTCATTTTAGCCACTCTGATCGGCATGAGGTGGTATTTCAGTGTGGTTTTGATTCGTACTTCCCTGATGATGAGTGATATTGAGCATCGTTTCATGTGTTTCTTGGCCATCCAGATGGCCAATATCTTCTTTCGAGAAGTGTCTATTCATGTCTTCTGCCCATGTCTTTACTGGATTATTTGTTTTTCAGGTGTGGAGTTTGGGAAGTTCCTTAAAGATTTTGGATATTAGCCCTTTACCCGATGTGTCATTTGCAACTATCTTTTCCCATTCAATACGTTGCCTTTTAGTTTTGTTGACTGTTTCCTTTGCAGTGCAGAAGCTTTTTATCTTGATGAGGTCACAATAGTTCATTTTTGCTTTTGATTCCCTTGCCTTTGGAGATGTGTTGAGTAAGAAATTGCTGCGGCGGAGGTCAAGGAGGTTGTTTCCTGCTTTCTCCTCTAGGGTTTTAAAGGTTTCCTGTCTCACATTCAGGTCCTTTATTCATTTTATTTTTGTGTATGGTCCAAGAAAGTGGTCTAGTTTCACTCTCCTGCATGTTGCTGTCCAGTTGTCCCAAAACCATCTGTTAAATAGGCTGTCTTTTTTCCACTGGACACTCTTTCCTGCTTTGCCAAAGATGACTTGGCCATACATTTGTGGGTCCAGTTCTAGGTTCTCTATTCCACTGGTCTATGTGTCTGTTCTTGTGCCAATACCATACTGTCTTGATATGATTATCACTTTGTAGTAGAGGCTAAAGCCTGGGATTGTGATTACCTCCCATTTTGGTTTTCTTCTTCAATACTGCTTTGGCTATTCAGGGTCCTTTGTGGTTCCATGCAAATTTTAGGACTATTTGTTCTAGCTTTGACAAGAATGTTGGTGCAATTTTGATTGGGATTGCACTGAATGTATAGATTGGTTTGGGTAGTATTGACATTTTAACAATATTTATTCTTCCAATCAATGAGCATGAAATGTTTTTCCATTTCTTTGTGTCTTCTTCAATTTCCTTCATAAGTTTTCTATAGTTTTCAGCATATAGATCTTTTACATCTTTGGTTAGGTTTATTCCTAGGTATTTTATGGTTCTTGGTGTGGTTGTGAATGGGATCACGTTCTTGATTTCTCTTTTTGTTGTTTCATTATTGGTGTATAAAAATGCAACTGATTTCTGTACGTTGATTTTGTATCCTATGACTTTGACTTTGCTGAATTCGTGGATCAGTTCTAGCAGACTTTTGGTGGAGTATGTTGGGTTTTCCATGTAGGGTATCATGGAAAAGGTGAAAGTTTGACTTCATCTTTGCCAATTCTGATGCCTTTTATTTCCTTTTGTTGTCAGATTGCTGACGCTAGGATTTCCAGCACTATGTTAAGCAACAGTAGTGAGAGTGGACATCCCTGTCATGTTCCGGATTTTAGGGGGAAAGCTCTCAGTTTTTCCTCACTGAGGGTGATATTAGCTGTGGACTTTTCATAAATGGCTTTTATGATGTTTAAGTACATTCCTTCTATCTCAGCTCTCTCAAGGGTTTTTATTAAGGATGCTGTATTCTCTCAAATGCTTTTTTTCTGCATCTACTGACAGGATTAAATGGTCCTTATCTTTTGTTAATATGATGTATCACATTGACTGATTTGTGAATACTGAACCAGCCTTGCAACCCAGGAATGAATCCCACTTGATCATGGTGAATAGTTCTTTTGATATGCTATTGAATTCGATTTGCTAGTATCTTGTTTAGGATTTGTGCATCAGTATTCATCAGGGATATTGGCCTGTAGTTCTCTTTTTTTTGCTGGGTCTCTGTCTGGTTTGGGAATCAAAGTGATGCTGGCTTCTTAGAATGAGTCCGGAAGTTTTCCTCCCATTTCTATTTTTTGGAACAACCTGAGAAGAGTAGGTATTAGCTCTGCTTTAAATGTCTGGTAGAATTCCCTAGGGAAGCCATCTGGTCCAGAACTCTTATTTGTTGGGAGATTTTTGAGAACTGATTCCATTTCTTCACTAGTTATGGGTCTGTTCATATTTCTATTTCTTCTCATTTGAGTTTTGGTAGTATGTGGGTGTTTAGGAGTTTGTCCATTTCTTCCAGGTTGTCCAGTTTGTTGGCATTTAATTTTTCATAGTATTCCCTGATAATTGCTTGTACTCCTGAAGGACTGGTTGTAATAAATCCATTTTCATTCATGATTTTATCTATTTGGGTCCTCTGTCTTTTTCTTTTGAGAAGCCGGCTAGAGGGTTATCAATTTCATTTCTTTTTTCAAAAAACCAACTCTTGGTTTCCTTGTTCAACTGTTTCTTTTTTAGTTATTATATTGTTTATTTCTGTCCTAATTTTTATTATTTCTCCTCTCCTGCTTAGTTTGGGTTGTCTTTGCAGTTTTGCATCTAGTTCCTTTAAGTGTGCTATTAGATTTTGTATTGGGGATTTTTCTTGTACCTTGAGATAGGCTGGATTACAATGTATTTTCCTCTTAGGACTGCCTTTGCTGCATCCCAAAGGGTTTAGATTGTTGTACTTTCATTTTCATTTGCTTCCATATATTTTTAAATTTCTTCTCTAATTGCCTGCTTGACCCATTCATTCTTTAGCAGGGTGTTCTTTAACCTCCATGTTTTTGGAGGTTTTCAAGACTTTTTTCCTGTGGTTGATTTCAAGTTTCATAGCATTGTGATCTGAAAGTGTGCATGGTATGATGTCAGTTCTTTCATATTTATTGAGGACTGCTTTGTGACCCAGTATGTGATCTATCTTGGAGAATGTACCATATGCACTCAAGCAGAAAGTGTATTCCACTGCTTTGGGATGTAGAGTTCTAAACATCTTTATCATGTTCAATTGGTCTAATGTGTTGTTTAGGGCCATTGTGTTTTTACTGATTCTCTGTCTAGATGATGTATCCATTGCTGTAAGTGGAGTATTAAAGTGCACCCTAAGATTGCTTAGGTTTGTGTTGTTTTATATATTTGGGTGCTCCCAAAATCAGTGCATACACCTTTCAACTTGTTAGCTCTTCCTAATGGATAGACCCTGTAATTATTATATAATACCCTTCTTCATCTCTTGTTACCACCTTTACTTGAATGTCTAGTTTGTCTGATTGAAGTATGACTACTCCAGCTGTCTTTTGACTTCCAGTAGCATGATAGATAGTTCTGCATCCCCTCACCCAATCTGAAAGTGTCCTCAGATCTAAAATGAGTCTCTTGTAGACAGCAAATCGATGGATCTTGTTTTTCTCTCTTCTTCTTATTCTTCTGGAATTCTTATGATACTTCAAACGGTATTGTTCCGTTTGATTGCATCCCTCAGTTCTCGAATTCTATTGTGCTCCTGGATCAATGTATCTCTCTTAAGAGTTGTTTTAATTTACAGAAATTTATATATCTGGAGATAAAATGATACAGTGTCTGAGATTTACATGAAAATAATCAGGAAATGATAGTAAAGGAATGATGTGTTTACATGAAAGAACAACAACCATATTGTTCTTCTGACTGAAGATGAGTGATGGGTGACAGTTCATTATCCTATCTACTCTAAAACTTGAGGACTGCTTTAAACTAAAGAGATATGTTAATAACAATGCATAAGCCTTGATTATATCCTGCATTTAAAAAAATAGCTATAGGGGCGCCTGGGTGGCTTAGTCGGTTGAGCGTCCGACTTTCGCTTGGGTCACGATCTCGCGGTTCGTGGGTTCGAGCCCCACGTCGGGCTCTGTGCTGACTGCCAGCTCGGAGCCTGGAGCCTGTTTCAGTCTGTGACTCCCTCTCTCTCTAACCCTCCCCTGCTCACACTGTCTCTCTCTCTCTCTCCTAGAAAACATTAAAAAAAAAAAAAACTAAAAAAATAGCTATAAAGGGCATTTGGAGGCAACTAGGCAATGTGAATACAGATTATCTATTAGGTGGTATTAGTCAATGTTAAGGTTCTCGGATACATGTTAATGGTCTTTGGTATAAAGGAGAATGGCTTTGGGGTTCTTGGGTGGCTCAGTCAGTTAAGTATCTGACTCTTGATTTCAATTCAGGTCATGAACTCACAGTTTTTGAGTTTGAGCCCTGCATCGGGCTCTGCTCTAACAGTGCGCAGTCTGCTTAGGATTCTCTGTCCCTCCCCTACGCATGCACATGCTCTCTCTCTCAAAAATATTTAAAAAATAAAAATAAAGGAGAATGGTTTGGTTTTAGAAGATATGTACCAGAATAATAATGAGGAGTAAAGTTTGAGTGTCTGAAACTAATTTTCAAATGGTTAAAAAAACACCCAGTAACAAACACAAAACCTTTGTGTGTGGTGTGTGTGTGTGTCTGTGTAGATAAAAAGAGGTCAAGTAAATATGACAAAATGCTGACAATTTTAAAATCTGAGTCAAGTATTTATGAGATTCATTGCACTTTTTAAAAAATTTTTTCTGTATCTTCAAAATTTTTCATAAGTTGGAAAAATTTAAGAAGAAAGCATGTGCATGAGACAAAGGGTGTGTGTGGGTACAGAGTTAGCTAAAGCAGACCCTGCTGGGTGCCCAGCAAACACCACCCCCTTTCTTCCAAAGAGAATTTGCATTTTGCTCAGTATTTCTCTCCCCATGAGCTGACTCAAAGGGAGGCAAGCCCACTTCATCATCCCAGAGGCGTTTCCTGACTCTACATGAATCCCTCTTCACAGTGACTTGAGTAAAAGTGGGGGGACACCACACAGCACAAAGGGGCAGTCCCTTTCTGCCTCAGAGCATGGCTCCATCTGCAGGGACATCTAGCACTGCTGTGACTACTTTATTTCCGGCCTGGAGATGAAGCCAACACAACCAGGACGGCAGCAGAGATGAGGAGGCTGGAGGGAAAAGCCTGGACTCGGCCTAGCCCAGACTCCTTGTTTAATGGTGCAAGTCTGTCCTTAAAGTTTCAGTCAGAATACTGGTTTTCCAATCCTAACTTAAAAATGAGCACCCATAAAAATAAAACAAAGCAAATAAAGAGTTAAAAATGCTAAGAGCTGTTCAAGGTCAGAGGAGGTAACTGGGCCAGTGAGACACTAAACCTGGACTGCCATGTGTATTTCTAGTTAAAACCCAGACTCTTTAAGTACCATGTAGGTCTATGAATTCACTCACCCAAAAACTTTCAAACTGCTACAAAGACATAAAAGTATAAAGTACAGCTGAAAACTACAAATTCTCACATGGTATTGCCACAGATAACAAAATGGGAGCACACACCAACAAAATGGGGGAAGCAAAAAGCAAGTATTGAAATTGGTTTTTAAAATTAGTTTTTAAAATTAGGGCAGGGCATTCCAGTCAGAGGGAACAGCAAGTACAGAGAGGTGCAAGCTGGGTGATTATTAACTATCATGGCTTACTGTTTGCTTGGCTTGTGGGAAATACTTGTTATGATGTAGGAAGTATAAAGTATTGTACCGAATTACTGAATATACTAAATAAGCATTAAAGATGTTTCCATTTTTCTTAAAACTCTCCTTTCTGCCCCCACTCCCAACCAAGAATGAGATTTTTAGAAAAAAATAGCATGGCTTTAAAATGTCTAGAAATTTTATATCTCTGATCATTTATAAATAAAATCATAATATAAAGAAACTAAAGAATTTTATAAAAGCATTTTAAAAGACTCAGGTGAAGAATACTCAATTTTATATGCCAAGGTCTTTTTTTTTCCAGGAAGCTGATGAAATACTTCCCACTAAAGTTCAAAATTCAAAAATCCAGGTTTTAAGCAATTTTCATCAAACTATCCAAGGCAAATGTTAGGGTACCCAGGCTGGAAATTTTCAAGGCTAATATAAACCTGAACATTTATTCATCCCCAAGGAATGACTGAAGTTCATTGGATTAATTTTCACATTTATAAGAACATTTCTTTTTCCTTGAGACTAATCTGAACTTTACTTTGAATTAAAAAGTCTAACTACCAAAACAACTTTTCTGGAAGCACCTTTTTAGAAATGCTATGAGAGCTCCAGCTATCTGGCCTCACTCCCCATGACAGAGTCCACTGCTTGGACTCATTGAATAGCTCGTGTCACCAAACTCTTACAAGTCCGTGCTAGTCCCTGTGCATGAGGGAACCCTATCTCAACTCGTAACTGCTTTCTCTAGCTCAAACTCTACCTCACCATTAGACCTTACCATCTGCTTCAAACAGAAAATAAGCCACTTCCTTCTCTTGAGTCCTACTGCCTTTTTTTTCATGTTTGTTTGCATAATTAAAGGTAATTTTTTTAAGTTATGGGAATTCTCTATTTTCTAATTCTGCTATGAACTTAAAATACTCAAAAAAGTAAAGTTTATGGTACCTGGGGTTTTTTCTTATATCATCCAACTGGCCAACCACATGAGAAACATTGGTACGAATCATTTTAAAAGCAATTTCTTCTTCTCCCATGATTTCAAACCTAATTATCAAAACATATTTAAAGAATTTAAATATTTATGTGGGAATAAAAGTGAAATTTCAATAAGAAAAGTGTTTTATAAAACTTTAACAGTCAACATCTTGAGAATGACTTAATCTTTTGGTATTACTAAAGAAAACAATCTGACATAAATTTTAAAAGGGTTCAGAGATAAAATTATGAA
The DNA here is from genome assembly GCA_017311185.1 of Proteles cristata cristata. Classification (NCBI taxonomy): domain Eukaryota; kingdom Metazoa; phylum Chordata; class Mammalia; order Carnivora; family Hyaenidae; genus Proteles; species Proteles cristata. The sequence continues at coordinate 158,268 of JAESUZ010004754.1, forward strand.
AATACCAGACTCCAACAATTATTCTTAAACAGAGAAATTATACATACTACTTACCTATATTTATTTTTGTCCTTATATGCTTTGTGGATTTTATCAGTTACTGGTTTACAGTTGGTTACTAGACTCTTAGTGACTGGTGGCTATGAGAAAATACAGACATTGCATCAGGCAAGTGAAGTACTAGCCTCAGTGCAAAATTTAGGAGGGGGCACCAATGACTCAGTAATAAAGACAAATATTTTAATACAATATTTGAAAAAATCTAATTGGCTTGTAGGCTAACTACCTGTTTTTGTAAATTTTTATTTTAATCACACAGTACTATATACTATCTGTGAAAATAGTCTCATAAGTTATTGTTACCATTTTTTTCAGAAAGAAAAATTTCTAACTAATGAACTGATCTACATGATACTCATAAGCTAACCTGTCATTCTTAAAGTCTAGTTAGGAAGTACTTTCACAATCAGTTAATTACAGTAATGAAGCCAACATCTTGCTAAGAGTTCACTTTAGTAATGTTAACTAATGTTGCCAGTATAACCAGTACTCATGCTCCAAGCAGTTTATCTGCATAAACCTCAAGACTAACTTATAATAGTTAGCAAACAAACTTTACTTAATTCTTAACATATGAAGGATATTTACTGATTCTAAATCTCATGCCAGAAGGCGAGCAAATACTAAAATGCTCTGTTAATGAAGGAAAATGTATGCATTTCAAAAGGGAACTAAAATTTCTCCATAATCTTTCATTGTGCCTATAACAGGGCAAGAAGAATAACTGCTTTCTATGTGTTAAGTCATGTTCCTTAGAAAAGAACACACTTCTGCAAATTCTATGTAAGTGCAGGGGTTTGGTTAACTGTAAAGTCTTACTAAGAATCCAAAGTTTATAAGCTTTAGAAAGAAAACTGGAGGAGGAGAGACAGTGAAGGACAGATAAGAAAGTAGAGGTGGGGGAAGAAGTCCTGAATGAGTGTGAACACCAGCAAAACTCTCTGAAGTATTCTCATTGGCTATCTTCTGCTATCTTTAGTGAACAGATGTCTGGTCACAGAATATTAGCAACCAATCTCAATGTTAGTTTAAAATCCACTAGGTAGGAGAAGCAAGATATAAATGATTCTGGATTGTCTGAACTTCCATTTTCTGCCAAAGATAAATATAGAGCCTGCTTCTACTGTTTGAAGTATATTTTCTGTTTTACATAAAGGAACTCATGCCACTTACCAGATTCGGATCATAGTAGGCTTCCTGAGTTGGTGGAACACTGCTTAGCTGAGTGATATTAGCAGGAAGCATTTTTGAGCAATTTATTAGCATGTGTTCCAGACCAGTTAAATCCTAACAAAGCAAAATAAAAGGATAAACCTAGGTATAATACAAGTAATAATTGTGGTTTTAAAAAATAAAAATTATGTAAACATCTCTAAAACTTCTTTAAATGCTATCTTCCGGGCACCTGGGTGGCTCAGTTGGTTAAGTGGCTGACTTCAAGGCTCAGGTCATGATCTAGCAGTTTGTGGGCTCTGGGCTGAGAGCTCAGAGCCTGGAGCCTGCTTTGGATTCTGTGTCTCCCTTTCTCTGTCCCTCCCCCGCTCATGTCTCTCTCTCTCTCTCTCTCTCAAAAATAAACTTTAAAAAAATTTTTTAATTAAACGCTGTCTTCAAAGAGAGTTTGACTATATGATTCTTGAAATAAAAACACCTTAAAAAGAACAGAATGAGATAATACAAACACAGGTATTTCATCTTCATCCAGATGTAGAACATCTTGGACTAGGAGGCTCTATTTTATACAGGATGGTCAGTGGAATCCCGAGATGGGATGTCTTATGGTTAGGTGTCATTTTGGCACTCTCCATTAGCGAGTCTCTCACTCCTGGGACTAGAGGATGTGGTGAGAGTGGGGACTGTGCAACAACCTAGGCCTGAATGAGACAGAACTCCAGTTGGCCACACCTGAAGCTCCTGAGTGAACTTGTCACAATAGTCTTATATGCAGGGACAGTCTGGCTCTTCTCCAGATAATACGATAGCAATGCCTACATAAAGCCTAAAAACAATCTCATAAAACATAAACCTCAAATTTGGTTTTAATTTTGACACTAAAAACGGACTAGTTGTGAATACCTTCACTGAATAATTAAAAGAATTACCTTTACCTGCATTATACTGAAATATGTAAGAGAAAAAGGGAAAGTTTAGGGGGAAAAAATACAACACCTGCAAACTTAAAGGCAGGTCATGAATTCTGGTAGCCAGTGTTCGGATTTCTCTGTCAGATAAGATACCAGATTGGTCTGTATCAACTTCATCAAAAACTTGAGATATATTCAGTGGCTGAACTGCACTCATGAGGTAATAAAAATACGAAAAGGCAAACTGCATATCCTCAGAATGGCGCACTTTATGAAATGACGTCTTGTCAAATTCCTCGGGAAACCTGTACAAACATAACATAGAGTGAGCTCTGGGCATTTAAAACATATATAGACATTAATCTACATTAAAATATATTCTAGGAACTTAACTGAGGAACAAGGGAGTGAAGAAGGGGGGAAATGGTAGGGGAAAGGGAGAGAGGCAAACCATGAGAGACTCTTGAATGCTGACAAAAACTGAGGACTGATGGATGTGGGGGGGGATGGGCATGGAGGAGGGCACTTATGGGGATGAGCACTGAGTGTTATGTGGAAACTAATTTGACAAACTATTTGTAAAAAAAAAAAAATTAAAAATTGATGCAACCAAAAAAATATATATATATTCTAACATTTGTGGAGTTAGAATCTTTTTCTTTCTCATTTAGATGAACCTTCAAGACATCAGTCAAATATTAGAGCCATACATGTAGCACAGCAAAAGTATCCATGTTAAGCAGACTTAGCTCTGAGCATGTGGAAGCAGCTCAAACAGTCAAGACTTACATATCCTGGAGTTCTTGCATAACAATTCGGTCAATCATATGAGGCATGTGCGCAGGGACTTTCCGAGATGTGAATCCAAACTTGCTGTTAAGAATTTTATTTACATATCGGAGGGAATCTGCAAATGTGTCTTTCAGTTTCCTCCCAGTGTATCTGCTATCAGTGTAGTATGCCAACTGTGTCTTCAATGACTCTTCTTCCTGAAAAGAGAATTCCATGTAACACAACATTGTGTTTAGTGCACAAGTGTGTACTCTGTTGACAGATAAAGGTACTATTTTATGTAACTAGCCACTAACTATGGCAAATGAAATGAGTGCTAACAGGTCACTTTAAGGATCCTAAGTGTGGGGCGCCTGGGTGGCTCAGTTGGTTAAGTGTCTGGCTTTGGCTCAGGTCATGATCTCGCAGTTTGTGGGTCTGAGCCCCGCATCAGACTCTGTGCTGACAGCTAGCTCAGAGCCTGGGGCCTATTTCGGATTCTGTGCCTCCCTCTTTCTCTGACCCTCCCCTGCTTGCTCGCTGGCACACTCTCTCTCTCAGAAATAAACAAAAACACTAAAAAAAAAATCCTAAGTGCAGGACTAAACTGGATTTCAGTGAATGTATCACCACTACTGGCTGATGAACAAACGTTGTATGATGGAATTCTATTTATAGGGTATTCTTCAAGGACTAGTCACTGAGCATGAAATTTCATAGCCAATTCAATGCAGTATTTAGAAAAGTTATTTAAAAACACATTTGATAGCACTTTCTTTAAAAAAAAAAAAAAAAGGCTTATTTATTTTGGGTGAGAAAGAGAGCACAAGTAGGGGAGGGGGAGGCAGAGAGGGAGGGAGAGAGAAAATCCCAAGCAGGCTCCACATTGTCAGCACGGAGCCCAATGTCAAGAACTCAAATGGGGCTCAAACTCAAGAACTACGAGATCATGACCTGAGCTGAGGTCAAGAGCTGGACACTGCCTAACCAACTGAGCCACCCAGGTGCCACTGATAACTTGATCAATATCAAGTTGTTTCTAGTGATGACATCAAAGCAGTAAGCACTTGATTTCTGAACACAAGGACTAAAAAACTGTTTCACCATATAATAGTGTTAATATTATAACTGTAAAGAGCCTGTCAAAAACCAGTAAGAATCAGAACTGAGTGAATGAGTAAAGAATATTTGCAAAATATATGAACATGCTTTACAAATAGAAAATATTTTTGCTTCTCAAACTGGTCAAAACAAACCATAGATGGACATTAACTGTTGTTGGTTAGCCTGTGGAGAAACAAGCACTCTTGTATTATATACTGTGGAAGTATAAAGTGGTACAGCGTTTCAGAAGGACACAGTTAAATTTAACTGTAACCTAGCAATTCTACCCACAGAAGTAAAAACTTCCTCAAGAGTAAGATATATGTACAAGAATATTTATTGCAACACTATTTTTTAACTGCAGAACAAACACAGCTGCTAAATTACACAATGACACTGGCATGGGTTTGCTCAGTACTAAATCAACAGACATTGGTAAAGCAATATAAGTAGTGTCATTTCACCACTGCAAAACAGGTATTATAAAGTTTGTATGTTTGCACATCTATATAAAAACACTGGAAGAGTACCCACAAAACTCTTCATAGAGATGATTTCAAATAGGGGGATTAAGGAAGGAGCGATGCAGATCATTCCCTTTTTCATTGTATATTTTTTGGATTGCTTGCAATTTTTACCACTAGACTACAGTACTTTTGTAACTTAAAATAAAGGGGTGCCTGGGTGGCTCGGTCACTTAAAATTCCAACTTCGTTTTGGCTCAGGTCATGATCTCATGGTTCATGGATTCAGGCCCCCACATCAGGCTCTGCACGGACGGTGTGAAGCCTGCTCAGGATTCTCTCTCTCCCTCTCTCTGCACCTCCTCTGCTTGCTCACCCTCTCAAATAAACATTTAAAATATAAAGAAAAGGGCTTGGAAAAGTGAGGAAATCATCACAAACAAGAACTCTGCAGTCCGTCACTCAACGATTAGTAAAGGACTACTGTGTGAGGAACAAATACTTTCCAAAGACAATGAAATTAATCAGTTCCCTTCTTCATCCTCCTTTTCCCCCAGCCGGACATCCACTCATGACTGTGCTCTGCTCATAATCCAGCCTAGACAACAGTGTTTTTCTTGGTGTGTCAGCTCCTACATACCCTTCAAAGGTCAGCTTACAGAGCACTTCCTCACAATGCCTTCCCCAATACCTCTTAGTACAGTTAAGGAATTTTTCCCTTTGGACTCCTTGCCCATACCTCAAGAGACCCTTATCACCTTGCTACAACTATTTATACACAAATCTGTCCTCCCAGCTTGCCCCTTGAGTCTCCACGAGCTTGTTCTAATAGTCTTGCATTCCCCAGCAGTGACCACAGTGCCAGCACTTGGCAGATGTACAAATGACATCATGACATCATGGAAGCCGTTGTATAGGAGAGTGAGCACTCAAACTTCAAGGCTTGGCTCACACTGGAAGCTAATGAATTTATCTGTGCCTTGGGGTATTTTCCATCAGTAAAATTGGAGAAATATCAGATCTGACTCATACAACATACACAAAAGCATTTTTTGAAATCATAATCTACCAAGTGAAGATAAGATACCATCCCTTCCCCACTACTTACACAGGGCCTGCCCCTGGCTAACTGCCTGACTCATTCACTCAGTTTCCTAAACCACAGCATGGGGATCATGACAGTAGACAACCTTTTAAGGTATTTTTATGTTAAGGGTATTGGGACAATTATATTAAACCATGTAAGAAAAAGCATTTAGTTCAATGGTTGGCACAGGAAGTCTTGAATAAATGGCATCTATTATAGTTACTACTTACAAGGTTATTTTTTTTCCTGCGCATAGGAAGGAATAGGCTGGATGTAACTTACATCAAGAAGATCTTGGAAATACTTTTTTTTCTCCCACGGCAAAAAGCCCAGGTAACCGTCTGTGTGATGCTGCAGTTTTCTTCCAGGTAATACTTCATTAACATCTATGTAATTGTTCACATTTTCCTCCATTCTGTGTTTCTCTCCTTCTTTCCCTGTGATTTTCTTTTCTTTTGTCATCTGGTCTTCCAGTGGAACAGTTCGAGGTGAGAGCTTTTCTTTTGATATACTTCCGCCTGTTATATCTTGGGTCAGAATTTCAGATCTAAATTTGCCTTCCATTTCTAAGTCCAGGGGTGGATTCTGACTCTGGTAGTGGCCATTCACTTTTATTGTTGCTGCTGGAAATGTTGAATTTTGTAATCTTTCAGATGTGCCCAAACTATATGGCAAGATGCTTTTGTGAACCTTTTTTTCCAGCGGGGCCTCTACACTGTCATTTCTTTCATCTGTTATTGTATCTTCATTTATTTTTATTTCAGCATCTGGTAAGTTCTTCAGAAAAGATCTCAGCAAAGCTGACTTGGACAGGTTGTACCCTTTCACAGTGATGTCTCCACGTTCTAGTTGCAAATCCAAGTTACTGAGACTCAACTGGGCCTCTTTTGGAAGGAGTGAAATATTCACTCGGGGAATTTTCATCTCCACTTGGAATCCGCCTGTTGTGTTGCCATCATGTCTCTTGAACTTTGGAAAGCGTTTTTCTTCAGGAATATCCTCAAACAGGATTTCTGCCTCTGGTAGAGGTGTTGTGGAGCTAACCAAATTTTGGTAAGATTTCTGGGTTGTAGAATTCACTTTGGGTTCCTCTCTTGTGTCAACCTCTACTATTATCTGGATTTTGAACTCGTCATCATTTGTATTTTGAAATGTGAGATTAAAATGTATTGTGGTCGCATTCATTCCACTGTGCATTATGAGGTGGATGGTTTTCCACTTATTGGCAATAGAAGCATGTCGAATTATTGGGTTGTCGCTATAGGCGCCTTCAATCCCTCTTTTGGCTATTTCTGCAAAGCTGAAATAAGGCAGGCATTCACCTTTTGGAATAACATAGTGAGTCTGGTTTGGGAGAAGTGTTACTTTATACAATTCATGAAAATGATCTAGAGGAAAAAACACAAACATGACTTTAAAAACAAGGCATTTTCCCCTTCTTTTCCTTTAATTCTGAGGGTTTGAGTTTTCACTTTCTAAGAATGACTTTAAATTGACTTCAAAATAGTCAAACATTCTAACACAAGAGATGCTGTTATAGGGCTCATTTTACTATCTGAAGCAATTACTATTATCAACACAAAATGCAGAGTCTAACTTACTACAGAGATATGGCTGATTTCAGTGATCAGCTTTCATCTTTGTGTCCATTTGGAAAAGTATGACATTCTGCCCAAACAACCTCCACTGATAAGCTATCAACAAGATCCAGGGACACGTGGGTGGCTCAGTTGGTTGAGCATCCAACTCTTGATTTCACCTCAAGTTGTGATCCCAGGGTATTGAGACCAAGCCCTACATCAGGCTTTGTGCTGAAGGTGGAGCCTTCTTGGGATTCTCTCTCTCTTTCTGCTTGCTTGTTCTCTCCCTCTATCTCTCTCTCTCAAAATAAACAAACACTTTTAAAAAAAAATCCAGTATTCAAATCATTCTTATTTAGTATATTATTGGTTTCTTTTTATTGTTTCTAAATTAAACCTTTACCATATATTTTCAACAAAGGTATACCTTCTTAGTACAAAATCAGCCAGACTGGAGCAATAACAGGGAAAGATGCAGCTCTAGTATCTACTGTTTTTTAAAGATCTGTGTCCTCTTACTTTTCACTTACAGGTAGTTTGAATGCAAGGATGCACCGGTGAGGAATACATAGAGAGTAATTAGTTTAAATAACAACAATACAAACTCCCCTCTACTTATCAAGGATTTTGATCCCCTTATTTTAAGTGTGTTTTTATGGCAATATACCTTGCCCACAGTCGCCAGCATCAAACCCACAGGATAAGACATTGCAAGCCTGGTCACAGAACTTATCAGCAAGCCAGGAATTAGCACATCCTTGATTACAGTAAGAGACACTGTTTAGTCCTCCGCCAAACTGCCAGGGCTGTCCAATTCCAATACTCCCAGTACCCCCGCCTCCTGCGACGTAGCGACTCCCACCACTGTTACCTGTAGAGAGAGGGGAAAACAGAATCCTGTTGTGCTAATCATCTTGAAAAAAGGGCAGTTCCTTCTTTCTCAATAGTGCTATCGAGATTAATGCCTATATTTTAGTCAGAAAAGGTTCACCCCATTCTTTACAAGATTTCATGTACCTTAAGAAGAAAACAAATTGAAAGGGGGACATCACTTGACAGGGGAATGGGCTTGGATGACCAGGCCTTGGCACTTACTAGCTGTGCAACCCTGAAGTACAGACTTGCCCCAGGGGGCGTGTGGAGGTGCAGGGAAATAGAAAGAGGTTATTCTGAAGACTGTCAGAACTGCCAAAGCATGTCCAAATGTGGGTGCCAACCTCACCATCAAATGTTAATGTTCTATTAGGGGCTGAGTTCTCTGGACTGCACAGATCCACTGGGCACCTCTGCATTCTCTCACTGCAGCTCTTCATATTTTTCAAAGTGTATCAGACAGATCTGATCAGACTACAACTTAAAGCTTTGTTTTTTCTAATACTCAACACTTGTCCAAATCTGTTTCCACGTATGGAATATGGGGATGATACCTGTGCACATATTCTCTCTTCCTTAGATGACTTAAGAAATTCATCTGAATAATGTTTTATAAAACATCTGAATAATATTTTATAAACTGAAAGGCAGTCAACAAATGTAAACGTTATTATCAAAAAGTGTACACATAACCATGTAAGAGAGAAGAGGGATGCTGAAGAGAGAAGATCTTTCTCTTCAGTTACTAATAGCAAGCTGCCACTGAAAGCCACCAGCTGTGAGCTCCTACAAGGACCAGAGTGATTCTTGTTTTTGAGTTTACATAATTAAGGCTATTCCTGATTTTCATATTTTAAATAATAAAAGGCATTTTCAAGTGCATATGCCCCCAACAATGGAGAATATGAAAAAACTGATCTACATGGGGCCACTAGCCCCACAATCTCCAGAATCTATGGATTACTGATTGTTTTCATACAAGCAGAATGTTTAAGTCACTACATAGTCAATAATGACTAAGAATGAAAAAACATCTAGGGGCGCCTGGGTGGTTAGTCAGTTAAGTGTCTGACTTGGGCTCAGGTCATGATCTTGCAGTTTGTGGGTTCAAGCTCTGCGCTGGGCTCGCTGCTGTCAGCATGGAGCCTGATTAGGATCTCTATCCCCTCTCTCTCTGCCCACCGCCAACTTTCATGTGCTCTCTCAAAAATAAACACTAAAAAAAAATGAAAAAGTGTCCATAAACATGAACAAAGTACATGTGAGCACACCCTTACCAGAGCAGTCACCACCATCCCAATCACAGGCTGAATTATTACAAGCCTTGTCACAATAGCCATCTTTGATCCAGGAACCTGGGCAACCCTCAGCACAGTTTGGCACAGGCCATGTCAAATACACCTATGAAAGTCAGAAAGAAAATAAAATTGTTGGGGTGCCTGGGTGGCTTAGTCGGTTAAGCGTCCGACTTTCGCTTAGGTCATGATCTCACGGTTCGTGGGTTCGAGCCCCGCGTCGGGCTCTGTGCTGACTGCCAGCTCGGAGCCTGGAGCCTGTTTCAGATTCTGTATCCCCCCCTCTCTCTGGCCCTCCCCTGCTCACGCTGTCTCTCTCTCTCTCTCTCTCCTAGAAATAAAAATATTTAAAAAAAAATAAAAATAAAAAAATAAAATTGTTTCTGACACTTTCCAATCTCAAACTAGGATTCCCTTTAAAAAAAGAAGAAGAAAGAAAAGAAACAGCCTCTAGAAAAGGTTACAGTTTTCACTGGGCTGTCTGCATCCATGAGGCATATACTACTGTCTTAAGTCTGCAGTACCTGCAGTAGTTTGCAAAGTCCTGCTCTGTTGATGATTCTTACTGAGCATATTTACTCTTTTCCATTACTCAAGGAAAGGAGACAAGGACAACTCATGGATTAGTTTTTCACATGGTCTTATAACGTATTCTGAAATAAAATAGCAACACATCAGACTTGAATGTGAATAAAAAATGTGCCAAAGCAGGTGGAAAGTATATCATACAAGTCACTACTTTTCTGTTAACAACTCTCATTAACTCCTGAATGTATTTACATATAATCTTGTCCCAAGGCTGAGATAAGCAGCAGATGAACTCTCAATATCCTTATCTCTGTGCATACGGTCCTGTGATAATTAGCAGTGTTCTGAGTTGTGAACTCACCTGCTTTCAAAATGAGTGACATGGTACATGGTGATTTTTTAAATTAAATTACTTTTTTAAAAATGCACTCAGTGCCTCTGCATGCTCTATCTACTTGGAACGTCTTTCCTCTTGTAGTTAAGCCCTCTTGTTCTTCAAAGTTCACTTCAGTTTAGATGGGAATTCATCTCTGGCCGATTTCAGCTGAGCTCCCACTCCTTCGAACCCAGGGCACACCTACCTGCACAGAAATCACCGTCCACAGTCCCTGACTCCGTGCTTCTCCCCTGCCAAGCCGCGGCTCGGCGTGGCTGCCCCACACACACAAGAGGAGGCAAGTGAACAGGGGATGAGCACACTGGGGCAGCATAAACAGCAATAGTAAAAGTAGCTTTGTGCAGTTAGCACTTCCACCTGCAGGATTCTGGCACTTAAAAGCTTATGACTAAGTCTCCAACTCATCACTGACTCCCTCCAACAGTGCCCAGGGATACTCCTAGCTTCCACACTTTGCAGACAGGAAACCCACATCTAGTCACTGCCCAGGACCGTCCTCAACCTTTGCTCCAGGCTCTGTGCTCACAGCCACTTGCTCATCATGCCTCGCAAAGCCAGAGGGAGACCGCTGCCGTAAGTAAAATTTCATCCAGAGCTGTAAGCAGAAAACTGAGCTCACTATCCTGGCCATTTTGCTGATGTTCTAACCACGATTTCGTATTTCATAGTGATTTTACTTTTTTTTGCTTTTATTGTCATAGAAAATTTGGAAGGTGGGTTCTGAAGGGTGTCTGACAGTGCAGGAAAGTAAAAAACTACTAGGGAGCAGTTTCTGTACTCCCAAATTATTAACTTCCTGAGTTTAGCACTTAAAACTGATTAGTACATATACTTGATTTCATGACCTACTGTTTATAACTTCTAAGTGCCTTCTAAGCTAGGCATCCCTTCGTCTTAGGCACTCACCTTCTGACCTTTGGAGTGACTATAGAAATCATCTGGCCACACATCCTTCCCAAACATGACATCGTCGTTCAGATAAATAAACTTCTGGGACAGCCCTTGGATGCGATGAATGTGGCTTTCAATAGCAGGTGAACTAAAGGTGGGCAAGTGGCTCAAATTTCGAAAAACATCCTTTGAAGCAAACGACAACACAAAAAGGCAAGAGAATAAGAGGGCAAATAATTGTTTTGGGTTTGTTTTTGGAAAGAAGGGAGATGAGAAGAAGAATGAAGGGGATGGAGGTGAGGAGGGTGAGGGTAAGGGAAATGAAATGAGGGATAGGTAAAGGAGCAGTGAGTGACCGGAAAGAAACCACAGCTTTGTGATACATGGAAAGTCATGGACCTGGTGTGTGACTATTGTCACTCGAGGATTATCAAGGTTCAGCCAAGAGGGAATCTGCCCATTGGTGACAATGAAAATATTCCGAACCCACGGAGCATGCCTCTCAATGGATCGCAGGGAGTATCTCAGCTCTTCGTTATCCTCAAAACGGCTGGCAGAGACATCCTCATCCTGCTTAGACTGAGAAAAACATTTCACATGTGAAGATGTAAAATACCACTTAAGTCATACCTTCTCCTCCTGGCTGTCCCTCTGCCTGATCTGCTCTCAGGCTCTGGCAGACTTTTATTTTATTTTATTTTATTTTAATGTTTTATTTATTTCTAGGATAGAGAGAGAGAGACAGCGTGAGCAGGGGAGGGTCAGAGAGAGAGGGAGTCACAGACTGAAACAGGCTCCAGGCTCTGAGCTGGCAGTCAGCACAGAGCCTGACGCGGGGCCCAAACCCACGAACCGCGAGATCATGACCTAAGCGAAAGTCGGACGCTTAACCGACTAAGCCACCCAGGCGCCCCTCTGGCAGACTTTTAAAGACCGAGCCCTACATTTGAACGTTGCAAAAATTTCAAAACACTTGGCATATTTAAAACAACACAGAGGCGCCTGGGTGGCTCATTTGGTTAAGTGTCAAACTCTTGATTTCAGCTAAGGTCATGATCTCATGGTCAAAGAATAGAGCTAAGCGTCAAGCTCCACGAGGAGTGTGGAACCTGCATGGGATTCTCTCTCTCCCTCTCTCTCCTCGCCCTTCCCTCACACGCTCTCTAAATAAATACCCAATTTGGGAGGGGGGCACTTTTTAAATTTTTTTTCAAGTTTATTTAAGAGAGCTAGCAAGTGTGTGCCTGAGTGGGGGGAGGAGGGAGGGAGGGAGAAAGAGAGAGAGAGAGAGAGAGAGAATCCCAATCTCACAAACCAATGAAATCATGACCTAAACTGAAATCAAGAGTCAGACACTTAACCAACTGAGCTACCCAGATGCCCCCTTTTGCACTTTCTGAAGAGAGAAGTTTTTGGATGTGATTCTAGGTCACTTCAGTTAATGTTAACCAATGGCGGTGACTGGAAAATTAGAAAAGTTCCAATCAACTCCTCTCTCTGTAAGTCCTCTTCCTTCCTCTAATACAATGACTTATAAATCCTTAACAATCTAAAACCCTTGATCCAGGTTCATGCCTTACCTGACTGATGGCACTCAGGTCCCATAATAAATATGCAGGACTTATAGTCAGTTCTTTTCCCTCAATGGTCATGTTCTTCTTGGTCTGCTTATTTAGTTCTTGGAAATCTTTGGGGTTATTCAGTTTCAGAAGCGCTACACTGGCCTCTGAATACAACTGCAACTGTAAAATAACAGAATAGTTACAAGTAGAAAAATTGAGCATCAAACAAAAGACACCTTTAAATTCTTAGTTTAATCTTTAAACTTTAAATATATACATAGTGCATAATGCATACTTAAATATATTTTATATATATTTAAAGATTAAATGTATCTCTTTATATAGATTATGAACTAGTAAGGCTATCACCAAAAGAAGACCTGAACAGGCCAGACATACTTCCCAAAGAAGAGACCAGGCATGTAAAGTGGAGTAAGTGGTGTTGTGGCAAATGGGACATTTCAGGCCCAGCCACAAGCTGCAGCCACTACTCCATATCAGCAAGTGCGGCCAGAACGTGAGAGCCCAGGATCCCCAGTGTTGTAAGAAATCTCCCCATTTTTCAATGTTGGCTCAGATGTTTTTGACTGTCACTCAAAGAAAACACAACTGGCCACCAATTGTGACCTCTGTTGTAGAATATTACCAATCTGCTACTACTGGGGGAAACCCTGCAAAGTAACTTTGCCGGGACTGGCAGAGAGCACGCCTGCTAGCAGGGCCTCCGGTCAGCTTCTGTGCCTCACGTCTAAGAGGAGAGTCTTCAACAGGACTGACAGCAGGGCTTCCATATGAAAAGTGCTTTTGGGGGCAAAACTTTCAAAGAAATCATGTCTAAGAGGGAACATTACAAATATCAACATGTTTTACAAACAGGCTTTCCCACCACTACCAGAGTCCACACCACCCTTGAGCTGTTTCATGTTCTAACTCTGTACCATTTAATTTCCTATGAAAGGCTTTCAGAGCTTAAAGGGTAGGAACAATTGAAAACTACTAATCTAGGACAGCAAAACACTTCTGCTGAACTGCCTCTTCTAACAGGGCCAGTTCCTTAATTTATGGCACCCTTTCTTTATAAAACAGCAAACAAAAATTATGGCCTCATTTTGACCTCTTGTTTTTGCTACATGACTATATCTACCTCATCTTTCAATGTCCCCTCAATTTATTTATGCCAGAAACTCGAGGTTAAAGTTAGAATTTCATTATATTTCCCACTTCTTACCACAAATTGTGTGTTAGTGTGTGGGCGCGTCCATGCACAAGTGGATACTGACTTCTAACCGATTACTTTCTTCTACACTGACGGCACCTGGCATATACTAAGCACTCACTGAAGGTCAGCTCTCACTGCTGTCACCATCCTACCTTGTTATGTGGGGAGACAGGTGGGAGGCAGGGTAGCTATTCTTCTATCCAGACATCTACCAAGTCTTACGGGCCGGCCCGCCACAGCCTCCCTTGCGCCACCCCTCCCTCCCACAGTGGCTCCCACAGCACCTCTGAGGGCTCCCTGGAATACAAAAATCACCAAATTTTTATAAATGTAGTGCTTTAATACTCTAAATTTTATTGGGTAGATATCCTTATCATAATCTCTTCTATCTGAAATGCATGTAGTCTAGAAAACCATTTTGAAATTTCACAGACATTCTCCTAATTAGAAAGACGAAAAGAGCTTCAGGGACTATGTGCATGTTGAAAACAAGCTTTTCTGCCGCCATCAAGTTGAGTGGTAAAAAAGTTGGGGAGGAAGTATCCTTTGCTAGCCACTAGATGGCCCCCTAATCCTGAACACTTGATTACTTCTGCAGGAAGACACACAGGAGGTGGTAAGGAAAAGTGGGTGCAGTTAAGTGCCCAAGGCTGGAGTTCCTAACATGGGCAACTGCTTCTGTATATAGCTTCTTCTGTGAAATTATCAATTCATCTAAATTCTTTAAATTATAAATTTCTCAAAGAGAGAACAAACTTCTACAGCCACCCACTGCGGATCCACAACAGACATGTAACATGATGGAGAAATAAAAGTTTGTTATTTTTAAGCCAGAGATTTTGGGATGTTTGTTACTATATCATTATCTAGAAAAATGGATCGATACATCTATACACGGTGGCATAAGGTTAGGGAAAAAAATGCCAATTAATACAAATTAAAAATAAACTCATTCCAGGCATTTGACAACTCAAGAGTTTTCTAAAACTAAAATCAGTTCCCGAGTTGCTGGTTTAATCTACTGAAGTGCCTGTTTTAGGAATAAAACAAGCCAAAGGCTACTATGCTTTTTTTTTTTTAATTTTTTTAAGATGTTTTTATTTATTTATTGGAGAGAGAGAGACAGCGTGAACAGGGGAGGGTCAGAGAGAGAGAGGGAGTCACAGACTGAAACAGGCTCCAGGCTCCGAGCTGGCAGTCAGCACAGAGCCCGACGCGGGGCCTGAACCCACGAACCGCGAGATCATGACCCAAGCGAAAGTCGGACGCTTAACCGACTAAGCCACTCAGGCGCCCCAGGGCTACTATGCTTTAAAAGGGCAGGTGCATAATGAAATTTCAGGGAAGTCATTGAAACGGGCATTAATACAGTATTACGATAATTTACTGTTACCTTGAATGTGCCTTGAACAGAGGTTTGAGGGGGCAGAGTCCAGGTAGGACAATATGCTGTTCTCATCCCACCTGCACTGTCCTTCCTGCCAGAACAAAACCCTGGTTAGCCTTCAAGGATCTGCACAGGCTCTTTGTCTTTGAAAACTTTCCTCATGTCTCTGATCCACACAGACCTTCCCTGACTCTAAATGCCAGCCTGAAGTCTGTACTACTTACTACTCGGCTCAATACCTAATCTTACACTGTCTCGTTTTGCTGCTTGAATACTTCACATGCACACATACTGCCTCCAAAACATGATTCTAAGTAGCTTGAAGACAAGTCTATGACCTCTACTTCTTTTGCACACTCACTCAGCAACCAGCAGTACTGAATTATAAACCAAATGGGAGAATGTACTTGAGAGCTTTTGGAAGATTTTCCCACCTGACTCTAACATATGTTCAAGAAGTGAACAAAACATCAAAAATCATGTGAAAACCCTACTATGAATAAAAATGTCTGAAAATACAGAATGATTTAATTTTTTTTTTGTTTTATTTATTTTTGAGACAGAGAGACAGACCATGAGTGGGGGAGGGGCAGAGAGAGAGAGAGGGAGACACAGAATCTGAAACAGGCTCCAGGCTCTGAGCTGTCAGCGCAGAACCCAACATGGGGCTCGAACCCACGAACCGGGAGATCATGACCTGAGCCTAAGTCAGACGCTTAACTGACTGAGCCACCCAGGCACCCCTGAAAATACAGAATGATTTAGAGTGAGCCAAAAATAAAGACCAATAGATAATCTGATTTCCCAAAAGGTAAATTCTGTGTCCATCATGTACAAAAATTCTACAGATAAAGGGTTATTAATCAGATGAAACTAGAAAACTTTTAATAGAAAAGACTGTTTGATTTTAAAACTATAGTCTACATAAAAGTTTTCATGAATTCAAATCTACTATTCTACAAATACAACTACTTTCAACCCTACTTCCCCTCCTGGGGGTGAGGGAATTCTGGCTTTGCTCTAAACAAAACAATAAATGTGGAGTTGTATGTATATGACCATGGTACCAAAAACCAAAGTGACTACTTGGAATAATCACGCTGCTCAAACATTTCCCTTTATATTCCAGGCCATAGTACATGGCAGGTGTGTTCTCATCACAGCATTTCTTCTTGCTCATGCCTTCCACAAGCATTTCTTGAGTGGCCCCCTAAGTGCCAGGCCCTAGGTAATCACAAGGAGGACAAAAGTGAACAGGCAGTGCCTGTCCTGGGCGCTCACACCAGGCAGGGTCTCCAGGACAGAACTGAGCCCTGGGTGGTTCAGAGGCCACAGGCCTAGCCCAAGGCCTCTTAGAGGACCCTGGGAGGGCAAAACAGTCCAGCCCGTTTAGGTTCTGAAGTCCAGTGTCTAACGGCCCTTTTCTCCCACATGCCACAAACACCTCTAACATAACACCCCCTAAACTAAGCTCTGGGTTTCCCGCCCAAATATCTTGCTTCTCCCATGGAGGCTCCAAATGTGGTTATAGAGCCATCATTTCCATCTACACTAGTAACATCCACTTCCCCTTTCATTTTTCCTTCCCTCTTACCACTGGGTCATGCTGAGGATTTCTTGCAGATGTTTTTGGAATCATTCTCATCACTGGCACCATTGCCAAGGCACTTGTTGAACCTGAACATCTTGCTGGGCTACAGCTGCAGTGGCTGAACTGGTTTTTTGCCCAGCCTCATGTTGTTTAACCTCTACCTACCATACCTTCACCTATTACGTTCCTTAGAAACAGATTCAGTGCTCCTGGTTGCCCCCTGCCTCCAGGATAAAGTTCAGGCTACTTACCAGGGATCTTTCTCAATCTGGCCTCAACCTCTTTTCCCCTTTCTCAGCACCAGCAAAATCTTTGCCTGGTTTCTAGCCTCTAGGCACCAGCTGCCTTGGTTTTATGGAAACCAGTGACTTATAGGCCTCCAGTACTTTGCTCAGGCTGTTCCCTCCTGTTGGAATGGGCTTTCCCCCTCCCTTCTCTGCTGGGAGAACGGCTCCTGTGTTCAGGGCCCAGCTAAGATTCCTTCTATTCTGCAAAACCTGCCTCACCCCAGTATACCTAAAGCCCCGGTGTTCCGACAACACTATATAAACACTTACTTGGAAGTGATCACACCCTAAAATTATTTAAATGCTTTTATTCACTCATTGATCCTTAGCACACTCCCAGGCACACAGCAGACATTTATTGAAAGCTCACACTCTAAATGGACTTGGAATCCCGTGACAGGAAACTTCATTCTCAAGGTATTCACAATAAAACCAGGAAGTGGAACCTACAGAAAAACAGGCACTTGAAGAATTGGGGTCAATTGCTAACACACTCCTCTTCCTCTTTCTCATTTTCTCTTTAGCCTCCCAAAACCAAAATTCTAATCCCTGAAGTTGATTGCAGGTTTAGGCATCAGGAAAATGACCTGCATTATGGGTACTCAGCTTGACACTTGGAAGGGGTGCTAGCCTCCACAAAGATAAGTCTGGGAGTCCAAATAAAGCTCCAAGTGGGTGAATGAACAGGAGAAGGGGGTATCATCATGCACAGAGCCTGCTGGTACTACCTGTCCAATTCAAGTTACTCCCCTGCCCTGCCTCTTCCTGCACACACCACTCCATAACACCCAGAATAATTTGCTGAAGGGTCAACTGCTACTTGGATTGGCACTCTTTGGCATCACACACCCATCACCAACAGACGCACTGAAAGCAGTCAGCATGGGTGAGCAGCCACAGCAACTAAAGAGCAGTGGGGTGGTCAAACCTGAGTGGAGAATGGAGATGTATCATGAACCTTCTTTCCTTTAAAAATGTATGCTAGTTGGAATCATATGAATAGATTCAAGAATGTCATTCTTTCTGCACACAGGATTTGAGCTAACAGTCAAAAGTATAGCTACACGGGTCTTTAATTCTCAAACCAATAACTTGGATGCCAAGAAGAATAAACACTGGCTGCAATGAATGCTAATCTATGCTTTTATCTGCCCAAATAAGTACAAAAAATAAATGAGGGAAGAGAAACACATGCAGAACAGTGAAAAGAAGAACCCCTCCCTCCCACCACTCACAAAAATTAACTACAAATGATCAGAGACTTAAACATAAGACTTGATACCATAAAACATCTAGAAGAAAACAAAGGAGAGAATCGTCTCCATAGTAGTCTTGGTAATGAGTTTCTACACATGATGCCAAAAGCACAAGCAACAAAATCATTTTTTTAAATTTTTATTAATGTTTTATTTATTTTTGAGAGAGAGATAGATACAGCATGAGCAGGGGAGGGTCAGAGAGAGAGGGAGACACAGAATCCAAAGACAGGCTCCAGGCTCTGAGCTAGCAGTCAGCCCGATGCGGGGTTCGAACCCACGAACCGGGAGATCATGACCTGAGCTGAAGTCGGATGCTCAGCCGACTGAGCTACCCAGGTGCCCCACAAACAACAAAATCAAAAACCAACAAATGGTACTTCATCAAATTCAACAGCTTCTGCACAGCATGAGAAACAATTAATGAAAAGAAAACCTACAGAATGGGAGGAAATTTTGCAAACCATATATTGGACAATGGGGTTAATATCCAAAATATAAAGACCTCATACAACTTAACAACAAGGACGACAACAACAACAACAATCCAATTTAAAATTGAGCAAAACTAACTAAAATAAGTAATAAATTAAAATGAGCAGAACTAAGATATTTTTTGAAAGAGGACATAAAATAGCCAGCAGACATGAAAAGATGCTCCACATCAATCACCATCAGGGAGATGCAAATCAAAACCACAATGAGATACCACCTCACACCTGTCAGAATGGCTACTATCAAAAAGTGAAGAGACAACAAATGCTAGCAAGGACATGGAAAAAATGGAACCTTCGTCCACTGTGGGTGAGAATGTAAATTGGTCCAACTACTATGGAAAACAATATGGAGCTCCTCAAAAAATTAAAATAAACTGGGGCTCCTGGGTGGCTCAGTCGGAAAAGCATCTGATTTCAGCTCAGGTCATGATCTCATGGTTTGTGGGTTCGAGCCCCGCGACGGGCTCTGTGCTGACAGCTCAGAGCTTAGAGCCTGTTTTGGATTCTGTGTCTCCCTCTCTCTCTGACTCCCCTGCTCACGCTGTCTCTCTCAGAAATAAAACATTTTTTAAAAATTAAAATAAACCTACTATATGATGCATCAATTCCACTTCTGGGTATATACCCAAAGGAAATGAAAATAGGATTTTGATTATGTGGAAACTGATTTGACAATAAACTATTTGTATAAAAAAAAAAAAAAAAGAAAATAGGATTTTGAAGAGATATCTGAACTCCCATGCTTATTACAGCATTATTCACAATAGCCATGATATGGAAACAACCTAAATGCCATCAACAGGTGAACAGATTTTTTAAAAATACAAAAAAAAGATGTAATATATATACACAATGGAATATTATTCAGCCATGAGGAAAGAGGATATCCTATTTGCTACAACCTTATGCTTAGCACATTACACTAATAAGTGAGAGAAGTCAGAGAAAGACAAATTACATATATGTAGAGTCCAAAAAAGTCAAACTCATAAAAAGCAGAGTAAAATGATATTTACCAGGGGCTGGGGGGCTGGCGAATAAGACTTATGTTTTAAAACCTGAACTTGGCAATGAATAATAAATAAACCAGAGACAGCTAATGCGCAGTATAATCAATATAGGCAATACTGTGCTATAATTATGTAATGTGATAAATACTGCTACAATGGCAATCATATACAATATATAAGTGTATTTAAAGTAACATGTATAGGGGCACCTGGGTGGCTCAGTCAGTTAAGTGGACAACTCTTGGTTTCAGTTCAGATCATGATCTCACAGTTTGTGAGATCAGGCCCCGCATGAGACTTTTTGCTGACAGCATGGAGCCTGCTCTGGATTCTCTCTGCCTCTCCTCTGCTCACTCACCCTCTCTCAAAATAAACATTAAAAAAAAAAGTAACATGTTATATATACCTTAGATTTATACAATGTTATGTCAAACTTTTTCAATTTAAAAAAAACGTTAGAGGAAGGAGGAATATCTATTTTTAAATAACTGAATATAAGTAATAATTCAACCCCAATTTGGCTGCACACTACCATATTTCCAGGTACCATTAAAAAAACTTAGGAAAATATGAAAAAAAGAGAAAGAATATAAATACCATTCTATTACCATCGCAATTTACAGAGGTAATGCACTGTGTCTTAAAACAGTGATACATTTATGGAGAAAAGAAGCTAAAGGGAGCGGCCCCTGGGTGGCTCAGTGGGTTAAGCATCTGACTTCGGCTCAGGTCATGATCTAACAGTTTGTGGGTTCAAGCCCACAGAGCATCAGGCTCTGTGCTGACACCTCAGACCTGGAGCTTGCTTCGGATTCTGTGTCTCCCTCTCTCTCTGCCCCTCTGCCACTCATGCTGTTTCTCTGTCTCAATAATAAACACACACACAAATTTTTTTAATAAAAATTAAAAAAAGTTAAAGGGAACTTAAGGGGTGGGGCAGGGTATAAAAACATGTTCAAGACAGGAACTAAGAAGAACTCCCCAATCACTGCTCTCCTCCACCACTGCTTCCCCATCTCTATCCTTTCACCTCCAAATTGCTCAACGACATCAGTAGAAAGAAGTAGGAGTCAGGAACCTGACTGTGGCAGAATTTAAGGACTGTTTCCTTGTAAAATCAAGAAAACCAGACCCTAAAAATTTCTGAGCCCAGAACTTTATGCGTTCTGGTCTAAGAAAAAGGCATTCATATTTCACAACCAGGAATGTTTCTGACAGAACTGCAGGTGTCTTGACATATGGTCAAAAGGAAAGAACACCCACACAGCAGGGCAAGTGGCTCTGAAAACAATAAATATTAAGGAAAGGGCATGTCTTGGTGCAGCCTCCAGAATCAATTCTAACAAATAGCATCAAAGTGCAAAGAGTTAATAGGTATAAGTTCTAAATCCCTTAGTGGTTCTGTTAGCTACCAGTGAAGAAGGGTTTCGTGTTATCAAAATTCCAAGTATCTGACGCACCCCGCCTCTAGGAGTGAAGACTATTAATAAAGGCTCAGGCTGCGGTCCATGTCTACTTACTCTAAGTTATGACCTCCCCTACTCCCTCCTTCTGTACTTCCATTTCCTTCCACTGGAATCCCCACCAGGGCTTTTGTCTGTTTTGTCCGCCACTATATTCTTGGCAGGTATAACATCACCTGAGACAAAGTAGGAGCTCATTCGTTAAATAAATGAATCATGTTTCTCTCTGGGAATACAGTAAACCAAATAAGACACTGAAACTTTTGCCCAAATAAAAAGTGAACAGTAAGGATCTTCCATAAGAAAGAGTCATCTCCATGACAACACAGTGGCAGAATAGAGACCCTCTCTGCTTATTAGAATCAAATGGACCACAAGAGAAGAGTCTGGCATTACATGAAATGTGCTATACGCACTGCTTGGTTCCTATGCTCTTACCAGTTTTATTTTAGAAGAAAGATTTTCTGGCAGTTTTGTTTTTAGTTGATTTGTTTCCTTGAATGTCAGTGGAAATCCACTCAGGAATGCCAAATCTTGCATTAGCACTAACCCAGGGACTTCTTTATCCGTGGTCTAAAATAAGAGAGGGAAAAACACAACTCACTTTCCAAATCATATGGCTGCTGAAAATTTACAGCTAGGAAAACAAAGAATTTCTACATCTACCAGCTTCAAAATCAGAACGTTACGGTTACTTAAATCAGCACTCATTAAGACTTGTAAGCTAGGCTCAGAAGAAAAGTATACATTAAAAAGCCTCTCAAGGTAAAACAGCTTTTTATTATTTATATTTTTATTCTAGCCTACTATGCAAATACAATTAATTTAAAATAACATACCAAATAGCCCCTCCAAACTGTCTGTTTGCTGTTTCCCTTAAACATTCCATTCTGGGCATCTTCAACTACAATAAAGAATACAATAAGCAAGCACATTTTTAATGAATACTATTATGATCTCTGCCAGGACACTACAAAGCATTTTGAGACTGTTATAGCAGTAGAATACATGGTCTCAGAAAAAGTTAGCTGGGGAACACAAAATTAACCCATCCAACAAAAGGGGAATGAGGTAATACCAGTGTGCAATTAAATTAAATTTTGCAGTACTGAAAAAGAGATTCATACAGGCAGCAGAAACACGAAAATGACAGATTGAGAGAATCACAGATGCAGGAGCAAACATCGACATATTTAATTAAAAAAAAAAAAGAATTATTTGGCACAAGTAAAACATTTGGGAGTGGTGGATACTAGGAAAAAGGGGTAACCAGAAGAAAAGCCTTTGAAAGCCAGGCCAATGGCATTATGATGAACAGCAGGAAGCCACTGTAGATCCTAGAGTTCCTCAAGGTTCACAATAATTCCTAAAATTCATCAGGTAAGGCTAAATCGAGCAGATTACGTTGGAGGGTGCAGAGGGGCGATGACACCAGCCAACTGGGCAAGAATTCTAAAGTGATGGGGACAAATGAGATTATCAACTTGCTGCCGTCAGCAAGGATCTTGGAAAACAGGAGAGGTCAAAAGGCTATAATCTTCAAAATGGGCACGGAAAGCAGGTTCTGACCTGTCGAGATGGCTGCTCATCCTAGACAAGAGTTTCAGATGTACCATAAAAATAGAATTGGTGAGCAATGAAAAAAATCAAAGCCTTTGCAGTATACTCTTAATCTTTAAAGGAAGCACTGAGCACTAAGAATTATGAGTTCATTACGAATAAATTTATCAGCTATGCACCTCTCTCGGTCTCTTTCCCCACTGACATGGTGGGTTCTGTGCTGGCAGATGAGAGAACTCTAACAGATGTGATGCATCATTTGTACACAAACTCAGCAAAGTAGCTAATGACATCTCAGGTCATCTTTATGGATATAACAGAGACATAGCCTAGATCCTAAATTTGGTGGCTTATAACCAATTCTGACTGAAGACTGAAATTATAAAGCCACAAGTAACCTAGAGAGAGGTTTCAAAGATTGCCCCATAGGTTCTGTGTTGTTCCACAATCCTTCAAGGTTTGGGAAGACATAGAAGGAATGCTTGTGAAACGTGTGCACTTACATAAAGCCGACCAGAGAAGTGATTCTCCTGGATAACATACGAGGTAGGGTTTCCCCAAAGTTCTTACTTAGAGCAATGAGTCAGACCTAACAAAATGAAACCTTCTATACACAAAGGCTTAAGACCTTTAACTTGGCACCAAAAACCAACTACACGAGCATAAATGAAGGAGTATTGGGGCATTAGCGTGTACTGATTCTTTAAAAAGACAGGTGTTTTAGTCTAGGGCAAATTCAGTAAGTCAGCAATGTGCTGTGGCCATACTGAATTTCTACTGTAGTTTTGTGCTTTATTGATTTATTGATTTGAGGGTGCAAGTGAGGGAGAGAGAAGAGAGAGAGTTCCCCGAGGGATAGAGAGAGAGGGAGAGAGAGAGACAAGTGGGGCTCTATTCCCTACCATCGACCTATCAGGAAATCCTGTTAGGTTGACCTTCAAAATGTCCAGAATCCAACTTGTTCTCTCCACTACTCCGATCCAAGCCATCTTCCCTCTTGCCTGACTCTTGACTGAATGATTGTATCTTTGCCACTCCTCAGTTTATTCGCACTGCAGCAGCCAGACTGCTCCTTTTGGAACATTAGTCAGATCATATCACTCCTGTACTCAAAATCCTCCAATGATTGCTCACTACACTCTGAGTTAAAGCCAAAGTCCTCGCCATGGCTGCCAGGGCAGACCCCCTCTGTTCCCCATTACTTCTCTAGGCTTATCTCTTACCTGTCTTTCTTGTTCATCCTATTCCAGCCACACCAGCCTCTCTGCTCTTCTTCAAACATGCCAGACACACTCCTGCCTCGGGGACTTTGCACTGGCTATTTCACTTAACTGAATCACTTCTTCCCAATACATTCATGTTTCTGGTCCTCTCACCTTCTTTAAATTTTCACTCAAAAATGACCTTCTCAGTGAGTCTGCCCCTATCATTCAATTTCTTTGGCTCAATTTTTCTGTATACCACTTGTCTCCTACAAATTACATAATTTATTCGTATGCTGTTTTGGCTGCCTCCTTCTGCCAAGATGTAAACTCAATGAGGGCAAAGATTTTTGTCTCTTTCTTCATTTTCTTCTTGTCTACATTTTCAGCACTGAGAATACTACCTGGTACAGGGTATGCACTCAACAAATACTTACTGAATGAACAGATCCACTCTTTGCAGACTGAACCACACCGAAAAAAATGTTCTATTCTACTTGACACACTTTGAAAGTAACAGAAACTAAAGCTCATTCTGAGAAGAACAAACTAGAAAACAGACAAGCCCCTAAGAGACAGCTAAAGGAGTAAGAATGAAAAGAAATATCACATGGGAAAGGGATTATATTACATGAGTTCTGTAAGATCCCAACAGGTACAAATTTACCCAGTGTGAGAAAGCTATAAGGAAACACTGTAATTCCTTGTAAAGGACAATGTAGTCCAGAGATAAAGTGAACTATCACAGGAGAAAATTCATTTCCTGTAGCTCAAAGGGGTAAGCTTGACTGGAAAAACCACTTTGCTGAGGAAACCCAGGCCAAGGCTACAGGGCTGGACTGCGTGTCTGTTGAAGTGCTATCTACTCGATAGAGTAGCAGAATCATCAGAGGGGCAGAAATGACACATTTCACAAAGAGAAAAAAAGTCAAATTTTTGATGGTTAACTAGAAAGTGGTTAAGTGAGATAAATGGAACATCACATGTGGAACAAATATTCTCATCAAGGTCAGGGGCTGGCATTTCATGGCCAAAATTTAGCCACTGTCTGTTTTAGCATGGCCCCAAGCAAATGACCTCTTAAAAAGGTTAAATGTTGAATACCTATAAAAATGCCTACATAACATCCTCCATTTTGCCTCTTGCCCACAAGGCCTAAAATATTTACTATCTGATCCTTTCAGAAAGAATTTGGCAGTCCTTGATCTAGATAACTGAGGAGGATAAAGAATGAGTCTATGGTACACTAGAAATAAGAGCTCCATGAAGGCACGGACGTGCCTTTTTTGTTCTCTGCTGTTTCCGTTACCTGGAACCACCACTAACACAGAGCAATGGCCCAACAAATCTTTATTTGACAAATGAATAAGGAGGGTAGGCAAACAGAAACCCAAGTGGGAATTCAAAAACAGTGTTTATTCAGATTTTATTTATATCAAAATTTACAAACCTCTTGAGTCTTTGCTAGGTTATAAAATTAGCAGAAGAAAAACCCAAGATTCTCTCCATAGACGTTATAAGTGAATTATTATAATTCTTAACATAATGTCATTTCTTCAGATGGAATGTTACCAGAGCACCTTAACGAATGTAAAAAACAAAGCTAGAGGCAACTGGGTGGCTCGGTCAGTTGGTCGAGCGTCTGATTTCGGCTCAGGCCATGATCTTGCAGTTCCTGAGTTCAAACCCCACATCAGGCTCCATGGTGACAGTGTGGTGCCTGCTTGGGATTCTCTCTCTCTCCCTCCCTCTATTCCTCCCACGTTCTCTCTCAAAATGAAATACATACGTACATACATACATACCTAACAATGCTGAATTTAGCCAAACAAGAAAACAGATTAATTTGCTATAATTTATCAAAGATTATCCCTTTACTTTCCCTATATATTTAAACTATAACTTAAATACAAAAATGTATTTAAGAAAGAAATCTAGAGAGTAAAGGGGATGAAATCTATACTTAGGTTACAATTTCCTTTCAAATTAACAAATACCTCATTAAGTATTTAATAAGACAGCACAATGTTCGATACTGTTCAGGACACAAACTGGTGAGTGATAAGGTTTCTGGCTCGATTAAGAAATTAGATGAGAATACCATAACTCCTGCACAACCAAAAACGAAGTTGTGAGTCGGGTGACAAGCACTACAGGGATACAGAGAAGTCAGAATAAACAGAATCACTGTGAACCGACGGCCCGGGATCTTCACGGAGAAAGAACTTGAGACAAGGCGGGAAAGAACAGGAGATGGGCTAGGGGGGTAAGGGGGCGGGGAGAGCAGCCCCACATGTGAAGATGTGGGCAGTCTGGAGGAACTGCTGGAGGGCTGGAATGTGAGGAACAATGGGCAGAGTCAAGGCAGTCAAAGCTGAGTCCTGACAACCAAGGAAGAGAATTCTGTATCCATATGAAAAACAAGTACTACTATATTACGGTCTTCAAAAAGGGAGCGGACCAGTAAAATCAGAGCTTTCTGATTCGCTTACGGTTATGTGCTGGACAGACTGGAGAAGAATTTTACAGGTAGGCAGAGCAGCTAGGCGACTATCACTGCAATCTGTGTGAAGAAATTGAGTCTGGTGCGAAGGAAGTGAGATGAGTAAGAAAGGGGAGAATCATTTGCAAAAGGCAAAAGTAATAGGGTAAGGTCAATATACTGGTGATGGAGGTTAAAAAGCAAGAACATATCGAAGATAATTCCAAAGATTTCAGCTAGGAGGCATGACATGGAAAGAATGAGACTAAGACTGAATGCTGTAAAAGGAACATGACAGCTTTCCTCTTATACAAGTGAAAAACAGAGCGTCTAAGGAGAGAGGCTCAGTGCAGAGGAAGCATGAGAGACAACAGGCTGGAGGAGACCCAGGCGTGGGGCTCAGCAGCTCAGTGGCCAAGTGGGAGGATGGGCTCTCTAGATGCAGGTATTGTTCAATGCCAGAAATTACAATTTCAATTCTATTATCTGGCCAAATCAACCGTATAAACAGATATTTCAGGATGTAAAGGAAGAATGTTCCAGGTATGTTCATTCCATACTGTAGAAAACCTTTCTGAAGAGTTATATGGTGGTAGTAGTTATAATAATAGTAAGCCTCCACAAAGACTCAGAGGCTAGAGAATAAGGTAAATCTACGTATCAAAGTTAAGGTCCTGACCAGAGCACAGAAAGACAAGTGTATTCCACAGAGTAAAATATATGCAATCCTTTTCTCAAGTTAGAACTGAAATACAGCAGCAGCTCTTCTGCCTCTCTTGTTATATTTTTGGTTTATCAGACACTTCTTTAAAACTGAATCATGTCTGTTCCATTCAGAATTTTGTTATTCATACTGCCAATGATAACATGATTTTAAAATACCCATAAGGAGATCTTACCATTCTTAGCACTGTCGAAAACAACAACTGAGACATTAGTGGAAGGGTTTTTTGGTTTTGCAACGTTGAATACGTCACAGGCAGAATGAAAAGAAGGATAAAGAGATGGCAGGTCCTTCAGTGTGACGTTGGCCGGCAGGGCTGGGTCCAGGACGAGCATTGGCACCTTAATGCAGTGTGTCAACAAACATTCCAGCTGCTTCTCGCTGGAAACAAACACCAACATGCTCACAAACATTCTTGAAAATGTTATCAACACTGAAAAGTTTGCTGGTACTACTAAGTTTTCCAGATGCTTTTCTATATTCATAAAAAATCCTAATCTTTTTTAACAAAGACTCTTATCTCAAGAATATAAAAAGATAGCAAGTAGGACATAAAATTATTAAATACACGCAGCTCTAAAGGAGCTTTCAAGCTCCTATTAATAGGATTGCCACCAAAATTTACTAACTCAAAGGTGCACAAGAAACTAAGCACTTCATTACTACCATTTTATAGATTATTCATAATTCTAGTGAAGTGTATCACTAGGCAGAGCAGGAATAGTTAAATTCTGTTTAACAGAGTGTCATCCTACCAGATACAATTTATCAATTCTGATTAGAATGCAGTAAATTGCATTCAAAAGACACATGACACCAATGGAAACAACAGCAAATGTGACAAGGTTCTAAAATGAATGTATAAGGTATTTCTATCTAAATACAAGGAATGCCTAGAATAAACATATTACCTAAATAAACAATGGACAAAACATGGCTAGAGAATCACAAAGGGACAGCTATGAATAGTTAAACAATATATAAAATTGTCCAAATTCACTAATATTTAAAGAAATGCCAAAAAAAAAAAAACCCAATGAGGCATCACATTTTGTTTACTAAATTAGCATCCCTCAAAAAATGGACTCCATGTAACTGCAAGCACAGTAAACCTATCCCTTTCAAACACTGCTGGCGTCACTGCAAATAGTGTTCCCATTTTCTCTCTGGAGAAGCAATTTCGTAGTATACGTGGGTATACTTATTCAGACCCATAAAAACTTATACATGCTTCTACCTCAGTAGTTCACTTCCAGGAATCTAGTCCAAATAGGAGAAGAGAAACAAAACAGGAAAAACAAAGCCACATACAGAAAATGCCACAAATCCAAATATAAGATCAAAAAATATTTACAATAGTGAAAATACAGAAGTGCCCAATATTTAATAAATTATAGTACAGTTACCTTATGGAATATTTTATAACTATTAAAACTGATAAGCATGAAGATAATTTATGAACACATGTGTAGATTTTATACAGTTTTTAAAGCAGGATACAAAATTGCACAGAGATCATAAATTACTATAAATACATGCACAAAAAGGGAGTAATAAAATGATCACAGTTGTTGAAAGGGGGGCGTACAAGTATGAGCTTGCTCTTTTTACTCTCTTCTCAACCCTTCTGTAGTGTGGCATCATTACTTTAAATAATTAAAAATTTTATTTATGTCACTTAAAAATAACAGTGCTACCAGCAGTATATTTATAAATAAACATACAGAGGGGTGCCTCGGTGGCTCAGTCGGTTGAGTGTCCGACTTCGGCTCAGGTCATGATCTTACTATTGTGGGTTCAAGCCCTGCATCGGGCTCTCTGCTGACAGCTCAGAGCCTGGAGCCTCATTCAGAGTCTGTGTCTCTCTCTCTGCCCCTTTCCTGCTCATGCTCTGTCTCTCAAAAAATAAAATAAAATGTTTAAAAAAAAAAAACCTTTTAAAAATAAATATACAGAACATGAAGAAATGATTCAAAAGTTACTTCTAGATCTCAAAATTCCTTAGGATCATTTCTATAAAATAACTCTTTTATTTTAAGACTAATGGTTAAGTGGGGAAGTGCTGTTAACAGAAATTTCTGCTTGTCAGTGAGGCAGTTTTGTTTTAAGGATCTATCAGGGTCAGGTATGATTCAAATTATGATGGACACATCTGATTCTTAGCACTGGGCTAAATCCCCTTCCCAAGCCCTTAAATATAAGACATTCAACGATGACAGCTTTTAAAGATAAGGAAAAACATAATAAACACACAACTGAGTGATGAATAGAAGTTCTATAAATGAAAACACTGGGTAGAAGTTACACTTTAAGTGGACCAAAAGAACAGCGCACCAAGACAGTAATGGAAAGAATAGAGCAGAAAAACCTGACATCCAAAAACCTAACCCATCCAGAAACAATAAAGCTTTGTTAGTTCTCAATCAACTATCCCTTTGGCACTGCAAGATTTCTCATCTAAAAAAGGCAATTAATTTAGGGTCAAAAGCTAACAGATAAGGGATTAAAGAGGAATAGTAAACACAAAATACTGTATATCCAACAAAACAAGTAAGAACATGGAAGTTTCACTTCAATACTTCAACTTCTATTCCTGAGAGGAAAATCAAAACACTTACCTCTTTTTGGTTGGTTCTGTTGTATTCTTCCCAAGCATTTCTCTAATGAAAACAAATATATTTCATTACATATTCATGAGCTAGTACTAGTCCAAAATGTGAACAAAAGGTGACTAACACCACGGATTTTCTCATTTACTCTACTGGAACTAACCAGTAGGTCAGAAAATATAATGCTTACAACATTTAAGATGTGTCATAAATTTTAAGTTTCAATGAAATCTGCTCAACAATTATTATCACATAGCTCCTACAGTAACCATAAAAATTGATTTAAGCTTGTATGTTTTACTACTAAAATATTGTACGAGGCTGCCAGAGTCATTTTCATGCACTGGGAAGGTCTCTGGCACAAAGAGAGAGAGAAACTTTGTTGCAGTATAACTTCACCAATGACCTGCAACTGGGAGCACCCGTAATATTTGTGAAGAAATGAATGAAGAAATGGAGAAATTCTCAGCAAATGCTAAGGAATCAGAAGAAAAGTTATATCAGCCAAATCTCTAGCTCTTAAGGTTCTCCATTCAAGTGTATTGTACCTTTCTCAGATAATTAACTAAAATGATCAAAATTCCACATATAAAAAATTAGCAGTTTCTAATACCATATTGTATGATTTGATATTAAAAGGGGTGAAAAGAACATACTTTGTACTGTATCAAATGGAAAAAAGTTAAGTCTGGAAGCCTGCTTTATTTTTCAAAGGAAAAAAAACTTTTTTGCATAACAACACCTTATTTCATGAAGGTATCACACCTGGAACTCAGACAGAGTAAGAAGCAGGAACCCAGAGGAAGCTCCTTTCCTTTCAGGCCCTCAGAGAGCAAGGCGTCACTAGAATGGCATAGTCATAAAACGGACATCTAACAAAGTGGCTGAGTCCTCATTGGGAACCAAGAAATAAGGGTTGGACACATGACTGACAAAATCTTATAATGGCACAAATGTGAGATGCAGGTTTTTGTTTGGATTAGCAACGTGGACATCACCCTACCCTTCTGAAATGCACTGTTACTTAGATTCATAGAAGTGTGTGTGTGTGTGTGTGTGTGTGTGTGTGTGTGTGTGTGTGTGTGTGTGTGTAACTCCAATTATATATTGTTATTTTCTTTTAAGTTCCATTTATTTTTAGAGAGAAGTGGGGGGAGGGGAGGAGAGGGCGAGCATGTGCACATGAGGTGGAGGGGCAGAAAGAGAGAGAATCCCAAGCAGGCTCTTCACTGTCAGTGTGGAGCCTGATGTGGGGCTCAAAACTGTGAGATCATGACCTGAATGGAAATCAAGAGTCAGACGCTTAACTGACTAAGCCACCCAGGTGCCCCAGTGTGTGTTTTGTTTTTAAAAAATCCATTTTACCTCATTGCTTTCTGCTCCTCCTCCATCTGTTCTCGGACTTGCTGTAGCTCCTTCAGTAGTTCAAGATCGGTGCCATTCACCCAGGTATAAACCACATCAATCGGCATGGGCAGACAGAGCCTAGGGCAAAGCCACAGGTCCGTCAGCTTACATGTGTTTTTCCAATATATTTAGGAGTAAGAGTATGTAACAGGGTTTAAACTCAAAGATTATGAAAAAAAAATCAATGAAAAGGTAATCCAACCAGCCAACAGTATCACAGACTTGCATGTCTTCAAGCTGGAGCTGAGGGACTATTTGTTGAGAACTTTCTCTGCAAGATGCATGCAGATAATTTCTGCAGTTTTGCACCATTTAATCCTCACAACCACCCTGTAAAGAAGCCGCCATCACTCCACTTTTAAGACTGTCGGGAGTCCCAGAAGTTCAGCTTACACGGCTACATGCTCAGTTTGACAAACAAGGGTGATGCAATGCAAATGCAGCCAAACAGAAAAGAAGTTAAAAGCAAAACAAAATTACCAAAAAGGACCTATCCAACAGTCCATAATGAAGACCTAAACCTAATTAATGCTGCAGCCTTCCAATTCCCTGCTGCCAAGCCCAGCCCCTCCCAACCTTCCTCACCCTGCCTTGCTTCTTCTTATCTTCATAGCACTTACCACCTTTCTAACATATAAAATAATTAACTTGTTACATATACTGGTAATTGTACGTGTCCCTCCCCCAGAATGTAAGCTCCAAGAGGGCAGGAAACTTTCTTGTTTTGTTCCTCAAAGTATCCAATCAATTAGAAAAGTGCCCAGCATACAGGCACTCAGTATTTGTTCAATGAATCAATGATTTATATACATATATGTATGAATATATATATATGAGACACTAGCACCGACCTTCCTGAAACTACTCACTGTTTTCCCTTGTTTATCTTTTCCTCAAAATAAGGAGTGAGGCAGGCATCTAATTCTTGAGTATCCAACCTAAGCCTCATGTTAGTGTTCTGTTCAGGTTTTACCCCTGCTGAAAGCTCTCTTCCCCTTTCTTTTACCAACTTAACCAAAATCCTCCCCACCTTTCCGGCAGGCAGGTGGCATTTCAGCAAAGATGTGAAGGAAGAGAGGAAGCAAGCCATGTGAGTAATGGGGGAAGAATGGTCCAGAGAATGGGAAGTGTGCAAATGTTCTGAGGCAGACACCCAACAGGCACAATCAATGAACCAGAGGCCAGTGTGGCACAGACAAGGGGAGCAAAAGGAAGAGTGTAAGAGAATATGAGGGTCAAAGAGGAACCAGGGACCCAGAGCTTCACGGGAAAAATCAGGAATCACCTCATACTCAGACATATGTGATAGCTGAGCATCTACCAACCTTCCTGTTAATGTTCACCACTGTCTGCAGAATAAAATGTAAACTCCTCCATAATGTGCCCCTTGTGCTCTACACACTCCCAACTGTTTACCCAAGCAGGGTAAGACTTGCAAGCTTTTGTGCCTATGAACGTGCCTCTCCCACTGCCTAAAATATCCTCTTTCATGCTTCACAGAGCCATTTCCTCCTTCCCCAATTGCCCTCTTCCCTCACCTCCCACAAAGAGAATGTACTGCTTACCACACAGTTTCATTGTACTCTGTACACTAAGGAACCCTTAGCACACTATTTTGTACTAGTTTTTATGCATGTCTGTCATCCACTAGATGGAGTATCTCTAGGGCAGAAATGGTACTATGCATTCTGTGCCGGGCTTCAATTACTTCCTCTTTCCCGTTATCTTCACTCTCTCCTCACCATAAGTTACAGTATATGAAAGCTTCCTCAGCTAGGTTTCTTATGCATTTATTATACCAATGGTTCTCGAATGTTAGCAGGCATCAGAATCACCTTTGGGCATGTAAAAACAGATTGCCGGGCTCCATCCCCAGAGTTTCTGACTTATTAGTTCTGGAGTAGGGCCTGAGAATTCGCATTTCTAACAAGATCCCAGGTACTGCCAATGCTGCCAGTCCAGAAATCCACTCTGAGAATGAATGAATTACATGTAGGTTGTAGTTCACATTTTTAAGTTAAAAAAAAAAAAAAAAAAAGCTTCCCCCACTAAAATGCCAGTTCTACATGAGGTCAGTGAGTTCCTCATGTTCATCATGAGATGCCTAAAAATAGGGCCTGGTATATGAGTGAGATTTAACATACACTCGTTGGCTAAATTAAAACTCTAAATTCAGTCCCTCAACATATACATCAGTTTTTTCCGTAAGTAAGTAAGAAAGAAAGAGAGGGAGGGAGGGAAGGAAGAAGAAAGAAAGAGGAAGGAAGGAAGGGAAAAAAAGAAAAAGAAAGAGAGAAAGAAAGAAAGAGGTTTTATATTACCTACATCTAAATTATCCAAGGTCATCTCACTCTCAATTTCTCAGACTAAGAATTAATTTTTAAAAACTGCTTAGATGACGTATTTTTAAACAATTTTTTTAAAGAACTGCACATTCCAAAGATATCCTATAAAAGCAATTATCTGCTATTAAAGATTTTTTAATAGAATCAAGGGATATCCATACATGTTCATTTGGGGAAATAAGTATATAATGGATTGATGTACTGGCTCTTCTAATAAGGTTGCATTACAAGATTAATTTAATTCTCTGGTGTTAAACTAACAAACTAAGGAGATCATGTGATCTGCCCCAGATCAGTGAGTCAGTTGTTTTTCTACTATTAGACATGGCCACAATGAGTTTGAGTCTTTCTTTCTGACCACAAGCCCACTATATCTTAGTTTCCAGATGGAAGAAAGCCTTTGTCTTAGAGCTGAAGACTAAATAAGTCACCTGTGACTCAGAACCGAAGCCATGGTAACAATAATACAGCTTTTATTTTAGTCAGTTTGGTTTAAGTGAATACACAGGCACTATGACATGTAAAGGATACCATGAGTAGTCCTTTGGTTCTACATTCTATAAAGTAGGTATGAAAACCAGCAACTTAAATGGTATCTTAGTGCCAAAGAAGCCCAGACTGACTTAATGCCTCACAATTAGTAGCAATAGATAATTTACATATTCACTTGTTACTGACATATAGAATGGACTCTTCTTTTGGGGCGCCCGGGTGGCTTAGTCGGTTAAGCGTCCGACTTTCGCTCAGGTCATGATCTCGCGGTTCGTGGGTTCGAGCCCCGCGTCGGGCTCTGTGCTGACTGCCAGCTCAGAGCCTGGGGCCTGTTTCAGTCTGTGACTCCCTCTCTCTCTGACCCTCCCCTGCTCACGCGGTCTCTCTCTCTCTCCTAGAAATAAATAAAACATTAAAAAAAAAAAAAGAATGGACTCTTCTTTTAAAGGGGCGCCTGGGTCAGTCGGTTAAGTGTCCCACTTTGGCTCAGCTCTCTGCTGGGCTCACTGCCATCAGTGCAGAGTCCCGCTTTAGATCCTCTGTCTCCTTCTCTCTCTGCCCCTTCCCCACTCTTACTCTCTCTCAAAAATAAAGAAAACATTAAAAAAAAAACCATTTAAAATAACATTAAAAAGACTTGCAGAGAAACTCGCAAAATGATGAAAACTCCCTATAAACATTATGGTATTTTAAAATATATTTGAACATGTGATATGTTATATATATGATCTATTTACTGGTCATCTTCAAAATTAGTCAATTTTGAAATATCCTAATATAAAAATCAAACTATATTTTAACGCAATCTAAAATTAGGAGGAGAAATATTTAACACACATACACAAAATTTTTCAGAAAGAGAACAAGAATGGTTGATTAAAACTGCTGACCTCAGTATCTGGATTTTCTAAAGCTACTTTTCCTTCTAAAATTTTGATGTTCCCTCAGGGCAGGGATTCATGCAACTGTACCATCAGTGCTTAGCACAGCATAAGGCTCAGTAGGTTTAATAAACACCTGATAAATATTTGATTTAAAAAACAATCCATTTTGAGCTTTTCTTAGGAAAATCAGCTAAAATGAAAATGAAGAAGTAAGAAAATTGTATTTCTTCAAGAATCCGTTAATGCACTAGTTCTCAAAGTGTAGCCACCAGACCAGCAGCTTCGGTACCACCACTGAAATGTCATGTCATTATTAGAAATGAAAATTCTCTGAGGCCCTGTGAGACCTCCAGATGCAGAAGCTCTGGAGGTGGGGGGAACTGCATCTTCTCAAGCCTTCCATGGGATTCTGCTGCACACTAAGGTTTTAAGAACTGCTTTGTGAAAGAAATGGTTCTCTACCAACTTTTTACTCTCCAGACCCTTCACATTTAAAAATTAAGGACCCACCAAAAGCTTTTATTTATAGACTGTAACTATTCACATTTACCATCTTTGAAAATAAAGCAGACACTTTAAACATACTTAATTCATCTTAAAATGAATTAAGAAGAAATAATATTCTCTAAAACAAAACAAAACGAGTGAGAAGAGAGGCACTGTTTCACTTTTCTGTCAGTCTCGTTAATGACTTCATAGAAGAGAACAAGCACCTTGGATCTTCTGTGTTCAATCTGTTCACATGTGTTGTTTTGGCTGAAGTATAAAGATGACCCAGGCTCACACAGATAATGTAGTTGGAAAGGGGAGCTGTATTTTAATAGCTTTTTCAGGTAACAGTAGGCTTTCTTCTCTGATCCTACCAACATAAGTAACAGTTACTTAAAAATTCATTGCAGTGTGGAATGTGAAGCCACATTAAGGAACTTTTTGTGCTTTTTACACTGAAATCCATTGTTCTTTCTTACACTTTGAATGACTTTTTTATGCATGTAAGATTTTGTAACACCTGTAACGATCTTGTAACAATGTGTTGGTTATCACATTGGAAAATAACAGCTTACTTAGTTACACAGATCGGCCAAATGGTGACATATTTCCTTAAGTTTCTTATATAATATTAATGAATGTGGTTTTTTTGGACAATGCACAGATCTAACCAGAGGAGTCTTTATGATACTGTGAACCTGTTAAGCTCACAGTGATAGATACAAGTTTCTCAAGTTCTAATTCACATTTGAAAGATCAAATTTGCGGCCCCCGGGTGGCTCAGTCGGTTAAGCGTCCGACTTCGGCTCAGGTCATGATCTCGCGGTTTGTGGGTTCGAGCCCCGCGTCGGGCTCTGTGCTGACTGCCAGCTCAGAGCCTGGAGCCTGCTTCGGATTCTGTATCTCTCTCTCTCTCTGACCCTCCCCTGCTCACGCTGTCTCTCTCTCTCAGAAATAAATAAAACATTGAAAGCTCAAATTTTACCACTGGCAACGAATACTATTATTCATTATCCTTCAAGAGATAGAACTGCTTTGTTCACTGTCAAAAAAACATCTGTCAAATGACTAAGCGTAAGTAATCGTAACTGTCAACTGTCCTTTCAAGTTACGACAGTGGTGCCCTATGAAACAGGGCAGGTCTAGGAAAAACCACACCGGGCTTTTCCTCAAGACAATCATCATACAGTCAGTGCATTTCATCCCATGGATCATTAATAAGATGCGTGGCCAAAGGGTCAAGATATAATCAAATTAATAACTTTAAGTGCTTCAAGAGCTTTTTTAAGTGAAACTAGCTTTTATCTTACCCCTGCAAATATGGGGTGGTGAAGAATACAATGACTCACACAAGGTGTGGCAATTTTACCCACCACTGCTTTTATACCACCAGTGCAAATGTCAGCACAAATAACACCTTGGAACTGATATTTAAAAAAATAGGTTTGATTTTCTAAATCCCTAGAGTCTTTGAAAACTGTTTTTAAGAGGAAAAAACTGTTTTTTCCTAAGAGGAAAGCCTAGAGTTTCCCTACTTCACTAATTACTTGCTTATAAGCCATTCTCCCTACTAGCCTGTGAAATTCTTTACCACAGATAGTTATATCTCAGTGTCTAAAACAGAGTAAGGCTTAAAGATTCCTTTTTTGTTTAAAGGAGAAAATTCAGGAATGTCATTCACACACAGGGCACTGAGCAAAGAGTAAAGCTCTACGTCAATTCAAAGAATCCCATAGCCCTTCCTCCCTGAGATGGTCAGGACTATAACAATGTATATATATAATAAGCACACTACTTTTAACAACCATTTATTTGATAGAAACCACAAAGGGACTCATAAAAAGTGAACAGAGGGACAAGGAAGTGCTTCTAAGCAGGGAGCAAGGGCTCCAGAGGAATTGGTGGTGCAGTCTAGAGATGAGAACTATCCTCAAGGGAAAATGGACACTCAGGATCAAGGGAGGTTTTTGGTTATGGCCTTTGACATTTAGACTCCAGTCTAGCAAGGTTAACTACTCCTGTTAGCTACCCCACATTTGTTCTGGTCACCTTGGCCCTGTAACTGGCTGTGCACCATCACAATGGAAGAGAATCAATAAATACTGCATAAAATAAACAAATAAAAAATAGAACTCCATTTATTTTTTAAAGTTAGAATGATGATTACCAAAAGAATCATTAACAAAAATTCATTAACAGGGGCACCTGGGTGGCTCAGTCGGTTGAGCACCTGACTCTTGATTTCATGGTTTGTGAGATCAAGCCCCGTGTTGGCTCTGTGCTGACAGCGTGGAAGCTGCTTGGGATTCTCTCTCTGCCCCTTCTCTACTTTCGCTCTGTTTCTCTCTCTCTCTCAAAATAAATAAATTAACTTAAAAAAAAATCATTAACAATGGTTCCTCTAGATGAGGGGAAATTCAAAATAGAATGGAGATGCTTAACTTTTTATGTACTGTTTGAACTGTTTTCAACCACAGATGTAAACTGCTTTTATGATATAAAACAATACAAGTAATAATTTTATAGACAAAAACCAAAAAGAGCCTGTGCAAACCACTTTAGCTGCAAGAAGGGAAGGCAGATGTGAGGAAAGATTAATTTCACTCTGAGGTCTGTCTTATGAGGGAGGAAAAAAAACTCCAAGGAAAAGAAAGGTTGAAGACGGCATCTAAGAGTGGCTGCATCAGGAAGCTTGGCCTTAAAGAGAAAAAGACCCAACCTGTAAGGTTTGCTCCTCCTCACAGTGAGGCAGCAAGATATGGTGACCACAGGGGTAGGTGGGGGGTCAATCCCAGTGGCTTCCACAGAATGGCCCTGGTTAACAGAGTGAGGTCAACAGGAGAATACTGGCCAGAGTAGCCAGCCAGTTTCTTCATCCTGCAGGCGGATGGAATTACCTTTATCTCACAGAACTGGGACAATGTTAAAATGAGATCATATAACTCAAAGTACTCAATAAACTGCAAGGCAAGATTACTCTCTGGGAATCAGATTTTTCAACCATAAAATGTAAGGAGGGACTACAAGATTCCTTCAGATAGGAGTAGCCTTGAATAAGTTAAACCATATCTACATTTGGAAGGACTCCTCCCCCCGCCCCAACCTGAACTGTTATATTTAAAGCAAGAGTTATCTCATGACTCATCATCTAAGTCCAAATAATCTCCAAAAGTGATCTCTTCTTACCGATTCTGAAAGGACTTTCCAGCAATATTGTCTCTGTAGGAATCAAACAAAACATGGTACTGATCCCGGCTCCATTCCAGAACCACCTAAGGGGAAAATAAAAAGAAACATTGTTTCTCTGTACCAAAACAAACATTGTTTTCTCTGTACCAAATAAATAACTTTCATTTCATTTCAATTTCATTAAGAATCACTAAAGGTGGGGCGCCTGGGTGGCTTAGTCGGTTGAGCGTCCAGCTTTCGCTTGGGTCATGATCTCGCGGTTCGTGGGTTCGAGCCCCGCGTCGGGCTCTGTGCTGACTGCCAGATCAGAGCCTGGAGCCTGTTTCAGTCTGTGACTCCCTCTCTCTCTGACCCTCCCCTGCTCACGCTGTCTCTCTCTCTCTCTGTCCAAGAAATAAATAAAAATATTAAAAAAAAAAAAGAATCACTAAAGGAATAGGTAAAGCAATCAAAATTCATCCATTCACCCAGTGCCAACTCACGTATACCAGACACTGTGTTCGACCCCGATAAAAAGCTACAATATAAGGATAGTTATACAGATATATAAATAAAAGCTATAGCTACTGGCCTGTGGAAGGGGAGAGGAGTTAAAGAGATTTAAAAGGATGCAATATGAGAACTGGGTCTTAGAGAATGAGAAGGGGACAATGCCACAAGAGAATGTTCAAAGGCTGAGAAGCAGCCAGGGCGAGTTGTTTCAGGGCAACAGTGCAGTTAGCTTTGGCCGGAGCTAAGCGGAGTAAGCGAAGAGAACAGGGCTGAGAAATCAGGCCTTGACCGTGCTGTGCACTGTGTGCCTCGGAAAGCAGAAGCCTTGAAGGATTTTCAGGCAAGCAACATGATCCATTCAAAACTTTAGAGACTCTCCTCCTAGCACAGAACAAAACTAATGCAGAAGAGATTGACAAGATATGAAGCCTTACTACCTATGAAGTTTCAGATGATAACCTCGCACAGAAGTCTTCAGATAGGAGCTCCCTCATGCCTGGACGAGAAACCCATAAGCCCACCCATATGTGCCCCATTTTCTTCTTCACTCCCTTCACCATAGAGGAAGTGTCCCTCCTCCCTGCAAACATCACATCTCTCTCCACTTGCTCTGGATCTCACCAACTCATCTTAAGACCTTGCCTGCTCTCTCTTTTCCTCTCAATAGGATTGTTCCCATCAGCATATAATCTCTGGGAAAGCCTTCCCTTCACTCCACACACTCTGCCAGCTGGTCCTCTGTTCCAAATTCTTTCAAGGGCAAATATCTTTAGAGAGTCACCTCCTACGCTCTCTTCACCCTTTAGCCTACTCCAATATCACTTCTGCCCTCGCCACACCAGTGTTCTTACCAATGCCTCTATGTTGGCAAATCCAGGAGCATCGACATTTTTGTCCTATCTTACTCAGTTGGTAGTGGCTGCCCAGTTCCTCCCTACTGATTCACTCGGTTCTCCTCCCATCACTCTGGTGACTCCTTTTCAGTCTCCTTTGCCAGGTCATGTTCTTCTATCTGACCTTCAAATGTGTCCTTCTACTCTGTTCCTCTTCCTGGAATGTCCTCCTTCCTGCCAAGGCTTCTTCTGGCTTCCTACACTACAAATCCTAGGATGTACGGCCCTGCTACACTCACATGACTATGGGGAGGGGGGGGAGGACAGGGGGAAGTCACTTAGATTCCGTTCCAGCCAGCAGAAAGGAGAGACAGGGAATGAAATGCCCCTCCATTAAGGAAACTTCTTGGAAGTGGCACCTACCATTTCTGTTCTCACTGGCCAGAATGCAGTCACATGACAACATGTGGCTACAGGAGAGGCCTCGTGGACCCATGTGCCCAGCTACAACTGAGCAGTTCTTTGCACGGTATTCAGGCTTTCAACATCTGGCCTCTGCCTATCTTTACAGACTTACTTCACTGGGCTACTTCATAAACACCATAAATGCAACTAATAATCCTCCCGTCATTCAATGTACTGATTTAAAAACTTAGGGTCTGATGTGCCTCGTACTGGGTTTACAAAAAGAAATAAGTTCCTTGACTTCAAGAAACTATAGCTAGTGATTAATAGAAACATTTACTGCTGGCTACAACTGCACTGAAGGAAGACACTTAAGACTTCTCTGAAGAAGCAATGTTAACAGTCTTAAAGGATGAGCTAACATCAGTTCAGCTAGGGGACAGGGGGTGTGTTAGAGGGATCTGCTACCAGACTGAATGGGGTGGGGGGTGAAGAAGGGAAATAGAGGCAAAAGTCATTGCCAGGTTTCCAGTACTTCTATTATGAGTGACTGCAGAGACGGTGGGGCCACTAAATGACACGGGAGGGGCAGGTGTAGCAGGACGAGAGCTGGTGGGATCCCTATTTTAGTCATGGTAGATCTGAGGCCATATGTGCATCCAACTGGCCTCTCCAACTGGCCTAGAAATTCCAAGAGGAGCGGGAATGAGCTCTACTTTAGTATCACACATAGCACCAAACCCAATGGCAGGCATATAGCTATAAAATGCCATCTTCCTTGCTAAGTACTGAATATCTATTTTTCATAATATATTGTATTGATTTAGATCAACTAATTGAGCTCAAACAGAAGTGACTCTCCATCAATATCCCTACATAGCTGCAAAAGGACAACTAGCATATCTATTATTTTTACAAAATAAGCCACACACAAAAAAATAAAGCTCAGTATCATTGCTCTTGGCTAGCAGGGCTACCTAGAAGATGGGGAGATAATATCAGAGAGGGCACACTTTACAGTGGCTGAAAGATGCTGACGTGCTGTTTTAACACAATGTGCCTTCCTTCATCAGAAAAATTAATCTCACCATATCCAAACCACTTTGTTGTATCAGAAAGAACAGCAGCAGCAAAAGGTCCTTATCTAGCACATTTAGGAAGGCTCGTATCAGCCCAGAGCTCTGCACACTACTAGGGGAGATAGTAGGAATGCTGGGTTATGTCTTGGGGACATGGGGGCCTCATCTCACTTTTATGAGACCTTAAGCAAGTTCTCTGATCTCTTTAGGCTGTTTCTTCATCTGTTTTACAGATGTGACGAGGGTCTGACCAAATCGTCCTTGAAATCCCTTCCAGCCCTTAGAACATATGACAGAAGGAGGTACAGGGCTATGTGACTGCACTGTGAC
Organism: Proteles cristata cristata; assembly: GCA_017311185.1. Lineage (NCBI taxonomy): Eukaryota > Metazoa > Chordata > Mammalia > Carnivora > Hyaenidae > Proteles > Proteles cristata. The sequence continues at coordinate 200,196 of JAESUZ010004754.1, forward strand.
TGGCACAGTTTTTTCCCTGCACCCACAGGTCAACACCATTGGGATACCATGTCTCTTCTCTTCTTGTCTTCAGCCTCCTTTAGGTCTTTGGTCCCAGGACCTACCCCATCAACACTGAAACTGGATTCTCTTCCATCATAACCATTTCCCTCTTCTGCTTAATCCCAACTGTCAGCTAAACCCTATTATTGAAATCTTGCCAAATTCTTTAAATCAATGAGTAATGTGCTAATGGGGGATCAAAAAGGAGCCTTGAAAATGAAATAAAAATCATCTAAGGGCTAGCGTATGATCATTTTCCTATACTATCAAGAATGGAAAAGAGTAGAAATTTGAATGGGCAATTATCAAATTATTTATTGTGGAGTAAACTCTACAAATATAAACACCTTTCAAACAACAAAGAAGCCAAAATAGACTTAAGCTTGCAATTAGATCTTATTTTCAAGAGCCATTATTAGCAATAAACAAAAGATCAAAGGAAAAGGCTGAAGAAACACTATACTGTAAAATCAAGTTTATTTTCATCCACAAAGCTTTTCTATATTCCTTAGCCCGACCTGAATGCTTCCTTCTCAGAACTTTAACTTGTCTCCTCGGCTTAGTTGGAAGTTAATTATTCACTGCCCTTAGCATTGGTTGCCTTGCAATCCCTTAGCTTTTTTATTGTTATTTACTATCCCCCTCACGGTAGCATCTTGTCAGAGCAATGGAGTTATAAACTACTTGAAGGTACAGAACTACTTACAGTTCTACTTATTGTCAATTCATACCCAGCACAATGTATTATATACCATCTTGTTCTTCTTAAGTATTATCTGGTTACAGCGGTAGTGGCAGAAGACTGGATTTGGGGATATGGGGCACCTCCAGGGGAAGAACCCCCTCAGCTCTTCTACTTAGCAGCTGTGTAACCTACGGTGCTCAATTTCCTCAACTATGAACTAAGTACAAAGTGTATGTCATCAGTCTGTTGTGTTGCTGCAGAAGAACATGATTGTAAACAAAAGGTATGAGGAAGGTACCAGGCATGTTAGAAGTCTTGAGTAAAGAAAGCATATCTTCCCGAATCATCATTTTTATAATGGTAAGACATTTAAAATATTATATTGGTAGCAATACAAAATTTTTATGGAGGAAAATAGAAAATTGATGTGTTTTTTAAAGACAAAATGTTGGTCTTCAAAAAATTTACCACTTACCATTTTGAGCGATCCCCGTATTCCCCCCACACCTCCTCTCTACACTGTTCTCTTCAGAGTATTTACTTTCTTCTGGTATTAAAAGTAGTTTGTTGGTAAAAGTTAAGACACAATGAACTAAAATACTACTTATTAAAATACAATATGAGCTCTGAAATCCACTAAAACAATATATTATTAATAAAGTACTGTAAAAAATCATTTAAAGGCGTTTTATGCTAGCTTAAAATATATATTACTTTAAGACTCCATTTTAATAATCATGGCATACAAGGTATTCCAGATCAATTGTTGATCATTTTGCACAAATTGCAGCCAAAATTAGTCTTAATGTGTGGATCACAGAGGAGAAGGGGCACGTTCATGTGTTCAGCAAGCGCCATCATGCCAGGTGCTCCTCCTGCTGAATCCCTGAAACAAGGTACTAACTGTGCGGTAGGCACTTCAATGGCTCATTTTCCAAAGAGAAGCTCCAGGCCACACAGCAGTGTGTGATGGGGCAGAGACGTGAATCAATCCAATTCCAGAGTCCATGTTCCTGTTTAGCTTCACCAGGCTGCCTCCTCTGTTGCTAACCTACACAGAGCTTTGTCAAACATGCCTTTATAAATGTGGTCATTCAGGGGCGCCCGGGTGGCTCAGTCGGTTAAGCATCCAATTTCGGCTCAGGTCATGATCTCACGGTTCGTGGGTTTGAGCTCCTGCGTCAGGCTCTGTGCTGACAGCTAGCTCAGAGCCTGGAGCCTGCTTCAGATTCTGTATCTCCCTCTCTCTCTCTAACTCTCCCCTGCTCACACTGTCTCTCTCTCTCTCTCTCTCAGAAATAAAAAATAAAATAAAATAAAATAAAAGTGGTCATTCAACCAGTTCTGAAACTGGTATGTTTATCATCCTTAATTCAATGACCCAGATCTGTTTCTGTGCATGTTTCTAAATGACCAGAGTCACATAATAAGTTTATGTTTTTTCCCAGGATTTTTAGAATATCTAACAGTCCTTTAACTGGTGTGTGCAAACAAATACTAAAATTTTTAGATGATAAACTTTTTATTTTTATTTTTTTACTGTATATTTATTTTTGAGAGAGACAGACAGAGAGAGCAAGCAGGGGAGAGGCAGAGAGAGAGAAAGACACACGGAAACACAGAATGGGAAGTAGGCTCCAGGCTCTGAGCTGTCAGCAAAGAGGCCCAACACGGGGTTCAAACTCACAAACCATGAGATCATGACCTGAGCCAAAGTCAGATACCTAACTGACTGAGGCACCCAGGTGCCCTGATGATAAACTTTTTAGAGTTATAAAACTGGTGCATGCTTTGGTTGAAGATTTTTATAATCACAGAACAAGCTGAAATGCATGCCTATAGTAGAATAATAGTTAATGAGACACAAACTCCATAATCCTTTATATCAGAGAAATTCCCCAGCTAAGGAAGAAAAGAGGAAGGTTATTATCCAGAAGAGAACTGGCATGCAGTGCAATGATCATAAGATTTACATCAGAAGACATGAGTTTAAATCTGACACTTATGAATAAATGATCTAGGGCATTTGTCTACTCTGTTTCTTCTCTTGTAGAATGAGGGAATTAATGCCACCTATTTCACATGATCTGATGAGTAAATGAGATGTGCTGATCACACAGGGCTATACAGCTCCTCCACACAAATTGTTCACAGGTTCATGCTACAATATAATTGACCTGTTTACATATCTGTCTAAACTTCCGTGAGCAACTCAAAGCCAAGAACTTGATCTCTTTATAATTTTTTTCACAGAACCTTGCACAGTGCCTCACATAAAACCAATACACATTCCAGAATGAATAAATATAACTAGTTTTACAAGGCAAACATCTTGGAACGGCTTACGCGACATGGTTTTACTCCCAGACTTTCCGTTCTCAGATTCATTACAGGATACTCAAGGTAAAAGGTAAAGGCTAGAGTTAATAAAGAGATAACAGCAGGCTAGGCACACAAGGGTATAAAACTTTCTATAAAAGCAAATATCCCTTTCTCAATTTTTCTTTTCTCTTTTTTTTTTAATTTTTTCAATGTTTATTTATTTTGTGAGAGAGAGAGTGTGAGCTGGGAAGGAGCAGAGAGAAAGGGAGACACAGAATCTGAAATAGGCTCTGAGCTGTCAGCACAGAGCCTGACGTGGGGCTCGAACCCACGAATCGTGAGGTCCTGACCTGAGCCGAAGTCAGACGCTCAACTGACTGAGCCACCCAGGCGCCCCTCTCAATTTTTCAAGCATAGAAATGTGACATGTTACCCTGTAAAACTTAAGATGTCAGGCTCTGCAACCTCAAGCAGTAAGAACCCTTTGTAACACTGACAGGGCTTTTCACATACCAATAATGATGGCAGAAGTTTATAACATTGGAAAAAAAAAACAAGTTTATAATATTCCCAGATTACAACATGATATTCATAGTTTCTGAAAAAATTTATTTTTCATTAAGAGGTACTAAAAGAAAGACCAGATATTCTAAGTTTTATCTTTTCTACTAACCGTCCTCTTCCTTGATACCAATCAGCAAGTCAATCTGCTCATCACCATTTGGACTGCTATGACAAAATGCTACAGGCTGGGTAGCTTGTAAACAACAGAAAGGTGTTTCTCACAATTCTGAAGACTGGGAAGACCGGGATCAAGGAACCAGCAGATGGGTGTCTGGTGAGAGCCTGCTTTCAGGTTCACAGACTGCCTTCTCCTTGTGTAGCCTTACACGACAAGAGGGGCGAGGAAGTTCTCTGAAGTCTCTTTATAAGAGCATTAATGTCTACCTCATGACCTAATCCCTCCACCCCCCACCACTAAAGGCCCTTCCTGCTAATACTATCACATTGGAGACAAGGCTTCAACAGTATAAATTTTGGAAGGACACAACCATTCAGTATGCAGCATTTCCCAATGCAAAGTGACTAAAATGAAAGATTAACTCATTTCTTATTAGGAGTTAAATGGTTATTAAAACTGGGTGAGTTCTCCCATTTCACATAAAAGAAATGATCCAACCCAAATACATGACCACTATCTACTCAAACATTAATTAAACTCAAGAACACTTTTGCAGACCGTTTCTACATTCTTTGAATCCTTCACAAAATTAGACACACAATATATATTTGTTACACATTTTAAGGAGCACAAGATGGAAATCAGGCCTCCGTCCTCAAGGAGTTGACATCTCTGTTAAGGACTAATACTTACATGAATGCTTTAGGAATATTTACCTATAAGTAAATAGTATTTAGTAATATTTCAGCTTTTAAATGAGTACAGATTAAAACAGATTACTGTCAGGGAAAACAATAACTAAGGATAGGATTAATCATGACAACTTAGTAAAATTTCCTTTTCCTCCAGAGAGAAAACTGAGATTTTTAAGGAAATGAATGAGCAGACAGAGAAGGAGGATTATTTGCCACAGGGATAGAAAGGAGAGCAAAACAATGAAAGCAACCATATTAAAAGGTAAAATTAAAAACATTAAACCTTTTGATAGTAGTTCACTGTAAAACATTCATATCTAAAGGGAAAAAAACAACCTCCTACCAAATGAGACAAATGAGACAAATAATTACAATATATCATGTGGAAAATATAACCGAAATATGAAAGTATAGTTGAACCTGGTAAATATTTCCATTATAACAATTAAACCAGGGGCACGTGGAAGGCTCAGTCAGTTAAGCATATGACTTCGGCTCACCTCATGATTTCACAGTTCATGTTCAAGCCCCATGTCTGTGCTGACAACTCAGAGCCTGGAGCCTGTTTCAGATTCTGTGTCTCCCTCTCTCTCTGCTTCTCTCTCTCTCTCAAAAATAAACATTAAAAATTTAAAAAAAAAAAAACTATTAAACCAAAAGCCCAAACTTGTCAAATTAAGGTTTCTTTTTTTATTTTATTTTGGCAAAATTTAAATAAAATTTTATGTTAAAAAGTTTAGTGAAATGAGTAAAGTTTCACGAAATATCTGCTTGTGATAATTACTGCACTCACTTCCATCAACAAACCAATTTTATCTCATGCTATTAGTTATAAACATTTTTTAAATATGTCAAGAAGAGATATCTTTTTATGAGTCTTAAGTACAGAAAAGTCATAAATTAGTATGTCATATACTTTTAAACAGCTACAAGGCCATTTTAAAAAACTGCCCCCTTCCTGAGAGGCAATTAGCATCATATATCAAAGGACCAAACAAAATGTCTTTTGTTCTGGCTAATGCCACTTCTAGATATACACGCCAAGAAAATCATCATAGATGAGCCCAAAGACCTGAATAAATATGATAATGGTCCATTATTACTTATAAAAATAAAACCTGGGAGGGGCGCCTGGGTGGCTTAGTCGGTTAAGCGTCCGACTTTCGCTTAGGTCATGATCTCGCAGTTCGTGGGTTCGAGCCCCGCGTCGGGCTCTGTGCTGACTGCCAGCTCAGAGCCTGGAGCCTGTTTCAGGTCTGTGACTCCCTCTCTCTCTGACCCTCCCCTGCTCACGCTGTCTCTCTCTCTAGAAATAAAAAAAAAAAAAAAAATTAAAAAAATAAAATAAAATAAAATCTGGGAACAGTAGTTTAATACTTAAACAACAGGTAACCGGGGAAAATAAATTATGGTACAGTCACACAAATACTATAAAGCTATTAAAAACCATATTTTCAAATACTAATTAAAAATTAGTAACTTAATTCAGTTAATAAATACTATGTGGTACCACTCTAGACTCTGAGGACACAGCAATGGCCAAAACAAAGCATACAGACTCATCATAGGATAAAGTGTTTGATAAAATATTATGTGAAAAAAAAAAAGCAACAATCAAAACTAATCAGTCTAAAGCATGATGTCAGCCAAATGGCAGAGTGAGCAACTCCAATCTCCACCCCTCACCCCTCAACCCCCAGAACACTGAAAAACAAGCAGAAACTACCAGGACAAGTAAAGAAACATATGAAATGTTCATTATATAAAATATTTAGAACAGGCAAATCCATACAGACAGGAATTAGAGGTTACCAGTCCCAAGGGGAGAATGGAATGTTACTGCTTAATAGTTACAGAGTTAATTATTAAGGGTGATGAAAAAGTTTTGGAAATAGATAGTGGTAATGGTTGCAATACAATGAAAATGTAATTAATGCCGCTGAGTTGTACACTTAAAAACTGCTAAGATGGTAAATTTTATGTTGTTTGTGTTTTACGACACTAATTCAAAAGAAGAGTAGTCACTACAATACTCCTCCCAAAAGAGTAATTGAAGGAACATTATGAACAACTCTAAGACTACAGGTCTGAAAACTTAACTGAAATGGACCAGTTCCTTGAAAGACACAATCTACCGAAGCTCAAACATGAAACACATAACTTGAATAGGCATATAATTAAAAAAGAATATGACTCAATAATTTATAAGTTCCCAAAACAAAGCACCAGGCCCAAATAGGTTCACTAGTGATTTCTACCAAACATTTATGGAAGAAATGATACCAATTCTCTACCATCTCTTCCAGAGAACAGGAGAGGAAATACTTCCTAACTCATTCTATAAAGAAAAATATTACAAACAATATATCTCATGAACATAGATATAAAAATCCTCACTATAATGCTATCAAATCAAACCCAAAAATGTACAAAAAGAATTATATACCACAACCAAGTGGTATATATTCTAGATATGAATTTTTGAATCCTGGTTCAACATTCCAAAATCAGTTAATGTAACCCATCACATCAACAGGCAAAAGAAAAATCACAGAATGATAATATGTGCAGAAAAAAGGATTTGACAAAACCCAACCTCTATTCTTGATTTAAAAAAATTGTCAACTAGGAATAGAAGGAAACTTCTTCAACTTAAAAATAACATTTACAAAAGACCTACAGTTAACATTAAACTTGATGGTGAGAAACTCAAAGCTTCCCCACTAAGATCAGGAACAAGGCAAGGATATCATCCCTCACCACTGCTTTTCTTTTTCTTTTTTTTTTTTTTAATTTATTTCTAGGAGAGAGAGAGAACGTGAACAGGGGAGGGTCAGAGAGAGAGAGGGAGACACAGACTCTGAAATAGGCTCCAGGCTCTGAGCTGGCAGTTAGCACAGGGCCCGACGCGGGGCTCAAACCCACGAACCGCGAGACCATGACCTAAGCGAAAGTCGGCCGCTTAACCGACTAAGCCACCCAGGCGCCCCAACTTTTCAACAATATGTTGAATCCTAATTAATGCAATAACACAAGAAAAGGAAATGAAACATATACCGTTTGAGAAGGAAGAAGTAAAATGTCTTTGTTGACAGATGACATGGTCTATGCAGAAAATCCCACAGAATTGACCAAAAAAATCTGAACCTAATAAACAATTAGTTGCAAAATACAATGTTGCAGCACACAAAATTAATATACAAAATCTACTGCTTTCCTAATAACAGCTATGAACGAAATGACATTTCGGGAAAGGCATAACTATAAATACAGTTTCAAAAAATTTTTAAGGGTACCTGAGTAGCTCAGTTGGTTAAGCATCTGACTTCAGCTCAGGTCATGATCTCACAGTTCATGGGTTTGAACCCCACATCAGGCTCTGTGCTGACAGTGCAGAGCCTAGAGCCTGCTTAGGATTCTGTATCTCCCTCTCTCTCGGCCCTTCCCCCACTCACAGTCTGTCCGTGTGTGTGTGTCTCTCTCTCTCTCTCAAAAATAAACATTAAAAAAATTTTTTTTTAATTTTTCAAATCACTGATTGCCAGTGGGGAAGCAAGCAAGGACTAGGCATAGTGCAGGGTAAGGGCATTATCAGGGCAATGAAACTATTCTGTGTGATAGTGTAATGGCAGATACATGATATGACAGTAAAACACAGAGAATGAATCCTAATATAATGTAACCCTAATGTTCCACCTATTTTTAGTTAATAAAAATGTATCAGGGCACCTGGGTGACTCAGTCAGTTAAGCATCCAAATCTTTTCGTTCAGGTCCTCATCTCATGGTTTGTGGGACTAAGTCACACGTTGGACTCTGTGCTGACATCACAGAGACTACTTAGGATCCTCTCTCTCTCTCTCAAAATAAATAAATTTTTTTAAATGTATCTTTAAGGGGAGGTCCAACGTGGTTGAGAAGTAGGGTGATCTGTACCCCCTGCATCTCTCAAAGAAGGGCTGAAGCCAAAAGACTCTGAACACCAAGAGTCTGGGAGGAAAAGACAGGAAGTCTGCCAGAGAGAAAATGGGAAAGCCAGACAGCCCCATAGGTGGATGATTGAGGATTGAGATCTGGGGGAGATAAAATGGGCCATGGAGGCAAGGAGGAGAGGGTTCCCTTTCTGCAGAGAGACAAAGGGAAGAGAAAGAGCGGCTGGGGAAGCCGAGGGCTGTATCAGGACAAGAGAAAAACCTGAGACCAGGATGGAGAGGGATCCCATCATCCCATCTCTAACTGCAGGGCTTTCTTCTGACTGGGGCCGGCTGCCTTGTTCACACACCTGGGGAGGAGGGGAGTCACCTCCAGGTTCCGTGGTAGGCCAGGTGCACAGGCTGCAGCAGGAGAAACCGGTCCCCTCCCCTGAAGGGCTGCAGCACAGCCACGGGGCCACAGATCATCGGGTGGCATCATTAACCCGTATGGAGCGGGAATTTCAAACCTGGATTAACTCTAGGTCAATTCTTGTTATTTGGATATATTCTTCCTGTTCACCTTCTTACCTCTTCCCTCCCGTAGGCTGGTTACTGTGGTTATAGGTTTGCTTAAACCAATATTTAATCCATTCTCTGGATGCATGCTTTATACCTACTTTACTTTCTTTTTTTTTTTTTTTTTTTTTAATGTTTTATTTATTTCTAGGAGAGAGAGAGACAGCGTGAGCAGGGGAGGGTCAGAGAGAGAGGGAGTCACAGACTGAAACAGGCTCCAGGCTCTGAGCTGGCAGTCAGCACAGAGCCCGACGCGGGGCTCGAACCCACGAACCGCGAGAATATGACCCAAGCGAAAGTCGGACGCTTAACCGACTAAGCCACCCAGGCGCCCCTGACTTTCTCTCCCTCTGGAATAATCTAGTCATATAGTTCCTCTAGTTAACTTTATCTTTGTTTCTTTTTCCTCCCCTCCTTCCTTATTCTCCTTTCTCTCTCTTGGATTAAGCCTGTTAGCCTTTCTGCCTAGTCCCGTTCATTTATTCTTCCTCCCCGCCCTTGTCATTTCTCTCTTTGTATATGCTCTTGCATCAGAACCACCTCCACCTTGTTCTTTACTTGTAGCTGGTGTGTCTGGTTTTTGCTTTTAGACTTTTGTTTGTTTGTTTGTTTTCTTTGTGCATTTGTGTGTTTTTGTTTCCTGTTTGTCTGTTTTCCTTTCCAGGGTTACTTCAAGGAACAAAACAAAGCATACCTGGTGGAGGGTCCAAAACATCACTACGAATAGGGAAATAAAATAACCAAAGTCACAACAACAGAGAGCAAGTAACACTCTCCAAAAAACACCTCCTGAATGGCCAGGCCCTGCACAGTGTAAGAGCCCCCTTTAATACAGCAGTACTTGCAAGTGCAGAGCACATAACAAGCTTTTAAAACTTACAAAGGACAGAAAACTAGCCAAAATGATAAAATGGAAGAAATTTCCTCAAAAGAAATTTGAGAAGTGACAACTAAATAATTGATCAAAACAAAGCAACATAACTGAACAATATTGGTCATAAAATTAGAATACTAGTCATAAAATTAATTGCTAGGCTTGAAAAAGACATAGAAGACAGCAGAGACTCCATTGCTGCAGAGATCAAGGATCTTAAAAATAGTCAGGATGAACTAAAAAATGCTATAAATGAGGTGCAAAATAAAATGAAGGCAGCCACAGCACAGACTGAAGAGGAAGAGGGGAGAATAGGTGCATTAGAAGATAAAATTAAGAAAAAGAGGAAGCTGAGAAAAAGAGAGATAAAATGATCCAGGATGACAAAAAGAGAATGAGAGAATAAGTGATGCAATCAAACAGAACAATATCCGTATTACAGGAATTCCAGAAGGAGAGAGAGAAAGGGGCTGAAGAGATACTTGAACAAATCATAGCTAAGAACTCCTCCAACCTGGGAAGAAAACAGACATTGAAAACCAAGAGGCAGAGAGAACTCCCCTCAGACGTAACTTGAATCAATCTTCTGCACCACATGTCATAATGAAACTGGCAAAATACAAGGATTAAGAGAAAATTCTGAAAGCAGCTAGGGATAAATGGGCCTTAACATACAAAGGTAGACACATAAGGGTAGTAGCAGACCTATGTACTGAAACTTGGCAGACCAGAAAGGAATGGCAGGAAATCTTCAATGTGATCAACAGGAAAAATACACAGCCAAGAATCCTTTATCCAGCAAGGTGTTCATTCAGAATAGAAGGAGAGATAAAGGTTTTCCCAAACAAACAAAAACTGAAGAAATCCATCACCACTAAATCAACCCTACAAGAAATCCTAAGGGGGACTCCATGAGGGAAGTGTTGCAAGGAACACCAAGTACCAGAGACATCACTACAAGCATGAAACCTACAGAGAACACATTGACTCTAAACCATATTTTTCAATAATAACAATGAATAAAAATGGACTAAATGCTCCAATCAAAAGACACAGGGTATCAGAATGGATAAAAAAACAAGACCCATCTATTAATTGCCTACAAAAGACTCATTTTAGGCCTTCAGATTGACACCTTTAGACACCTTCATATTGAAAGTGAGGGGATGCAAAACCACCTATCATGCTACTAGAAATCAAAAGAAAGCTGGAGTAGGCATACTTAGACAAACTAGACGTTAAATTAAAGGCTGAAATACTAGAACTGATCCAAGAATTCAGCCAAGTTGCAGGGTACAAAATCAACGTACAGAAATCGGTTGCATTTTTATACACCAACAATGAAGCAACAGAAAGAGAAATCAAGAAACTGATCCCATTCACAATTGCACAAAAAACCATAAAATACCTCGGAATAAACCTAACCAAGGATACAAGAGATCTGTATGGTGAAAACTATAGAAAACTTATGAAGGAAATTGAAGAAGACACAAAGAAATGGAAAAACATTCCATGCTCATGGATAGGAAGAATAAATATAGTTAAGATGTCATTACTACCTAAGGCACTCTACACATTCAATGCAATTCCAATCAAAATTGCACCAGCATACTTCTCAAAACTAGAACAAACTATCCAAAAATTTGTATGGAACCACAAAAGACCCCGAATAGCCAAAGTAATCCTGAAAAATAAAGCCAAAACGGGAGGGATCACCATCCCAGACTTTAGCCTCTACTACAAAGCTGTCATCATCAAGACAGTATGGTATTGGCACAAAAACAGACACATAGACCAATGGAACAGAAGTGAGAACTCAGAAGTGGACCCAAAAGTATACAGCCAACTAATCTTTGACAAAGCAGGAAAGAATATCCAATGGAAGAAAGACAGCCTTTTTAACAGATGGTGTTGGGAGAACTGGACAGCAACATGCAGAAGAATGAAACGATCATTTTCTCACACCATGCACAAAAATAAACTCAAAATGGATAAAGGACCTGAACGTGAGACAGGAAACTATCAACACCCTAGAGGAGAAAGCAGGAAACAACCTCCTTGACCTCCACCGCAGCAACTTCTTACTTGACACATCCCCAAAAGCAAGGGAATCAAGAGCAAAAATAAACTGTTGGGACCTCCTCAAGATTAAAAGCTTCTGCACAGCCAAGGAAACAACCCAGAAAATTAATAGGCAACCAACGGAATGGGAAAAGATAGTTGCAAATGACATATCAGATAAAGGGTTGATATCCAGAATCTACAAGGAACTCACCAAACTACACGCCCGAAAAACAAACAACCCAGTGAAGAAATGCGCAGAAGATATGAACAGACACTTCTCCAAAGAGGACATCCAGATGGCCAACACACACATGAAACGATGCTCAGCATCACTTCTCATCAGGGAAATACAAATCAAAACCACACTGAGATACCACCTCACGCCAGTCAGAGTGGCTAAAATGAGCCAATCAGAGAACTCTAGATGCTGGCGAGGATGTGGAGAAACGGGCACCCTCCTACACTGTTGGTGGGAATGTAAACTGGTGCAGCCCCTCTGGAAAACAGTGTGGAGGTTCCTAAGGAAACTAACAATAGAACTCCCCTATGACCCAGCAATAGCACTGCTAGGAATTTACCCAAGGGATACAGAAATGTTGATGCATAGGAGCACATGTACCCCAATGTTCATAGCAGCACTCTCCACAATAGCTAAAACATGGAAAGAGCCTAAGTGTCCATCAACAGATGAATGGATCAAGAAGATGTGGTTTATCTATACCATGGAATACTACATGGCAATGAGAAACAATGACATCTGGCCATGTGTAGCAACATGGATGGACCTTGAGGGTGTTATGCTGAGCGAAATAAGTCAGGCAGAGAAAGACAAATATCATATGTGTGCACGTATAGGAGGATTAGGAGGAGCTTAGCAGAGGACCAATGGAGAGAAGAAGGGCGGAAATGGTGGGGAAAGGGGGAGAGGCAAACCATGAGAGACTCTTGAATGCTGACAAAAACTGAGGACTGATGGATGTGGGGGGGAGGAGGGTGGGCATGGAGGAGGGCACTTGTGGGGATGAGCACTGGGTGTTATGTGGAAACTAATTTGACAATAAACTATTTGTAAAAAAAAAAAAAAATTAAAGGCTGAAACAAGAGATAAAGAAGGGCTTAATATAATAATTGCAGGGTCTATCCATCAGGAAGAGCTAACAATTATAAATATCTAAGCACTGAATTCGGAAGCACCCAAATATACAAAACAATTAATCACAAACATAAGCAATCTTAGGGGGACTGTAGTACTCCATTTACAGCAATGGATACATCATCTAGACAGAGAATCAGTAAAGAAACAATGGCCCTGAACGACACATTGGACCAGATGAACTTGATAGATACATTTAGAACTCTATATCCCAAACCAGAGGACTTCGCTTTCTGCTTAAGTGCACATGGTACATTCTCCAAGAGAGATCTTATACTGGGTCACAAAGCAGCCTCAATAAATACAAAGGAATTGAGATCATATCATGCACACTCCAAAAGCATGAAGGTTAAAGAACACCCTGCTAAAGAATGAATGGGTCAAGCAGCCAATTAGAAAAGAAATTTTAAAATATATGGAAGCAAATGAAAATGAAAATACAACAATCCAAACCCTTTGAGATGCAGCAAAGGCAGTCCTAAGAGGAAAATACATTGCAACCCATCCTATCTCAAGAAACAAGAAAAATCCCCAATACAAAATCTAACAGCACATCTAAAGGAACTAGAAGCAGAACAACAAATATACCCGAAACCCAGCAAAAGGAGAGAACTAATTAAGATCAGGGCAGAAATAAATAAACAATACAGAATCAAAAAAAAAAAAAAAATCAGAACAGATCAATGAAACCAGGAGTTGGTTTTTTGCAAAAATAAGCAAAATTGATAAACCTCTAGACAGGCTTTTCAAAATGAAAAGAGAAAGGACCCAAATAAATAATATCATGACTCAAAATGGATTTATTGCAACCAATCCTTCAGGTGTACAAGCAATTATCAGGGAATACTATGAAAAATTAAATGCCAACAAACTGGACAACCTGGAAGAAATCGACAAACTCCTAAACACCCACACACTACCAAAACTCAAATGAGAAGAAATAGAAAATATGAACAGACCCATAACTAGTGAAGAAATTGAATTAGTTTTCAAAAATCTCCCAACTAAGAGTCCTGGACGAGATGGCTTCCCTGGGGAATTCTACCAGACATTTAAAGCAGAGTTAATACCTACTCTTCTCAGGTAGCTTCCAAAAGAAGCCAGCATCACTTTGATTCCCAAACCAGACAGAGACTCAGCAAAAAAAAGAGAACTACAGGACAATATCCCTGGTGAATATGGATGCAAAAATTCTCAACAAGGTACCAGCAAATTGAATTTAACAGCATATAAAAAGAATTATTCACCATGATTAAGTGGGATTCATTCCTGGGTTGCAAGGCTGGTTCAACATTCCCAAATCAATCAATGTGATATTCACATTAACAAAAGTAAAGAAAAGAGGGGCACCTGGGTGGCCCAGTTGGTTAAGCATCTGACTTCAGCTCAGGTCATGAAATCGTGGTTTGTGGGTGCAAGCCCCGCATGAGCCTCTGTGCTGACAGCTTGGAGCCTGGAGCCTGCTTCAGAATTCTGTGTACTCCTTGCTCTCTTCCCCTCCCCCGCTCTCTCTCTCTCTCACTCTCACTCTCTCTCTCTCTTGCACACGCTCAAAAATAAACATTAAAAAAATTCTTTTAAAGAAAAGAAAAGAACCATATGATCCTGTAAATAGATGCAGAAAAAGCATTTGACAAAATACAGCATCCTTTCTTAATAAAAACCTTTGAGAGAGTCAGGACAGAAGGAACATACTTAAACATCATAAAAGCCATTTATGAAAAGTCCATAGCTAATATAACCCTCAATGAGGAAAAACTGAGAGCTTTCTCCCTGAGATCAGGAACATGACAGGGAGGTCTACTCTCACCACTGTTATTTAAACACTATGTTGTTTAACATAGTGCTGGAAGTCCTAGGTCAGCAATCCAACAACAAAAGGAAATAAAAGGCATCAAAATTGGCAAAGATGAAGTCAAACTTTCCCTTTTTGCAGACACAATACTCTGCATGGAAAACCCGACAAACTCCACCAAAAGACTGCTAGAACTGATCCACGAATTCAGCAAAGTCAAAGTCACAGGATACAAAATCAACGTACAGAAATCAGTTGCATTTTTATACACCAATAATGAAGCAACAGAAAAGGAAATCAAGAACCTGATCCCATTCATAATTGCACCAAGAGCCATAAAATACCTAGGAATAAACCTAACCAAAGATGTAAAAGATCTGTATGCTGAAAACTATAAAAAACTTATGAAAGAAATTGAAGACACAAAGAAATGGAAAAACATTCCATGCTCATTGATTGGAAGAATAAATATTGTTAAAATGTCAATACTACCCAAACCAATCTACATATTCAGTGCAATCCCAATCAAAATTGCACCAACATTCTTCTCAAAGCTAAAGCAACGATCCTAAAATTTGTACGGGACCACAAAGGACCCTGAATAGCCAAAGCAATATTGAAGAAGAAAACCAAAATGGGAGGCATCACAATCCCATACTTTAGCCTCTACTACAAAGTGGTAATCATATCAAGACAGTATGGTATTGGCACAAGAACAGACACATAGACCAATGGAATAGAGAACCTAGAACTGGACCCACAAATGTATAGCCAAGTCATCTTTGACAAAGTAGGAAAGAGTATCCAATGGAAAAAAGACAGCCTCTTTTTACAGATGGTGCTGGGAGAACTGGACAGCAACATGCAGGAGAATGAAATTAGACGACTTTCTTGGACCATACACAAATATAAACTCAAAATGGATGAAGAACCTGAATGTGAGACAGGAAACCTTCAAAACCCTAGAGGAGAAAGCAGGAAACAACCTCCTTGACCTCAACCACAGCAATTTCCTACTCGACACATCTCCAAAGGCAAGGGAATCAAGAGCAAAAATGAACTATTGGGACCTCATCAAGATAAAAAGCTTCTGCACTGCAAAGGAAACAATCCACAAAACTAAAAGGCAACAGATTGAATGGGAAAAGATAATTACAAATGACACATCGGGTAAGGGGCTAATATCCAAAATCTGTAAGGAACTTACCAAACTCCACGCCCGAAAAAAAAATAATCCAGTAAAAACATGGGCAGAAGACATGAATAGACACTTCTCAAAAGAAGACATCCAGATGGCCAACAGACACATGAAACGATCAGCGTCCCTCATCCTCAGGGAAATACAAATAAAAACCACACTGAGATACCACCTCACACCAGTCAGAGTAGCTAAAATGAACAAATCAGGAGACTATAGATGCTGGCGACGATGTGGAGCAATTGGCACCCTCTTATACTGTTAGTGGGAATGCAAATTGGTGCAGCTGCTTTGGAAAACAGTGTGGAGGCTCCTCAAAAAATTAACAATAGAACTCCCCTATGACCCAGCAATAGCACTGCTAGGAATTTACCCAAGGGATACAGGGGTGCCGATGCATAGGGGCACACGTACCCTAATGTTCACAGCAGTACTTTCAACAATAGCCAAATCATGGAAAAAGCCTAAGTGTCCATCAACTGACAAATGGATCAAAAAGATGTGGTTTACAATGGAATATTACTTGGCAATGAGAAAGAATGAAATCTGTCCATTTGCAACAACATGGATGGAACTGGAGGGTATTATGCTAAGTGAAATAAGTCAGGCAGAGAAAGACGCCATACATTTTCACTCATATGTGGATCTTGAGAAACTTAACAGAAGACCATGGGGGAGGGGAAGGAGAAAAAACTTAGAGCAAGGGAGGCAAACCATAAGAGACTCTTAAATACTGAGAACAAACTGAGGTTGATGAGGGAGGAGAGGTGAAACTGGGTGATGGGCATTGAAGAGGGTACTTGTTAGGATGAGCACTGGATAAACCAATGTGACAATAAATTATATTTTAAAAATGTATCTTTATTGGTTAATCAATTATAAAAATGCACCACAGTGATGCAAAGTGTTAAAAAAAAAATGGGATAGTATACTGGGGAGAAGAGGTAAATGGGAAATCTCCGCACTTTTCAATCAATTTTTCCTGTAAACTTAATACTGCTATAGAAAATAAAACCTATTAAAGGCGCCTGGGCGGCTCAGTTAGTTTGGTGTCTGGCTTCAACTCAGGTCATGATCTCACGGTTCTGTGAGTTCAAGCCCCACATCGGGCTCTGTACTGATGGCTCAGAGCCTGGAGACTCTTCAAATTCTGTGTCTCCCTCTCTCTCTGCCCTTACCCTCTTACGCTCTTTCTCACTCTCAAAAATAAATAAACATTAAAAAAATTTTTTTTCAAGAAAACCTATTCAGTTATTGTGATGTTTAATTTTATGTGTCAATTTGTCTAAGCCAGGGTATATCCAGATATTTGATCAAACATTATTTTGGGCATGTCAATGAGGGTGTTTCTGGATAAATTAACATTTGAATGAGTAGACTGAATAAAAGGCCTTTGTCCTCCTAATGTGGGTGCGCCTCACTGCATCAGTTGAAGGCCTAAAGAAAATTAAAAAGCTGAGTAACAGAGAACTGCTTCTAACAGGACTGTTTTGACCTGAAACGTCACTCTTTTCCTGCCTTCGGATTCAAACTGAAGCATCAGCTCTTCTTCGGTCTCAAGCCTGCCAATTTTATGACTGAAACTACACTATCAGCTTTCCTGGTTTTCAAGCCTTTGGACTCAGATTAGAACTAGAGCATTGGCTCTCCTGGGTCTCTAGCCTTGCTAAATGCAGATCTTGGAGACTTGTGGTCTTTCACAATCGTGTGAGCCAATTCTATATAATAAATCTATATTTCCATATACACAGAAACACACATCCATCCTATTGATTCCTTTTCTCTGAAGAACCCTAATATAATTACATATGTATATCAACTAAACATATACTTTCCACTAAGGCTGAATTTAGAAACTAATCACTGCAGGTGACCTTTCTATATTTAGAAACTAGGACAAAGTAGTTCTGCACTCTACTTCTTGGTGCCAGGCTCTATTCTAGGAGCTGAGGATACAGTGGTGAATAAGACCGAAAGGCTGGGTAAGACAGAAACCCTGTTCCCAGAGCTTACATTTTGGCAGAGAGAGATAAGATGTCAAATATACACATACACACACAGTTTCAGACTAAGTACCATTAAAAGGAGGAGGAGGAAGAGACTATAATAAGGAATGACCTGGTGAAAGAGGTTACTTCAGGCTAGGTGGTAGGAAGAGCCCATCTGAGAAGGTGCTACTGAGCTGGCACCTGTAAGACAGGAAGGAGCCCATCATGTGATGGTCTCGGGGCAGTACTCTCCAGGCTGATGGGACAATACTGCAAAGGTCCTAAGGCAGAATCAAATTTACAGTTTAGGGAATGAAAAGACAGTGAATACACCAGATCTAAGTCTAAACCTCAGAAAGGTCTGCAAGTGTCCATCTGATTTCCTGTGCCCTTACCACTGTCTTAAGAACACACCTAGGCTGGCCCCCTGGCCCCAGGAGAAGGAAAGAGTAGGGCAGAGCCAACCAAGTCCAACCCAGAGGAGTCAGCTCCCATTTGTCCTGCACAACAAGGAAATGTGCTTTTAAGCCAGTGGATCACCAAATTTTTTCTATAAATGGCCAAATAATAATCATCTGAATGGTCCCTATTTTCTGCAGGATGATTCCGAATTCTTTCACATTACTCAACAGGCAAGTCCTAAACTGGATA
Organism: Proteles cristata cristata; assembly: GCA_017311185.1. Classification (NCBI taxonomy): domain Eukaryota; kingdom Metazoa; phylum Chordata; class Mammalia; order Carnivora; family Hyaenidae; genus Proteles; species Proteles cristata. Next base: position 218,834 of record JAESUZ010004754.1, read on the forward strand.
CTACCTGCCTCTCCAGCTTCAACCCCCAGTGTGCTGCAGCCCTTCAGAACTACTTTTGTTCCTGCAAGATGATAACGCCCCTCAAACCCATGCCTTTACACTGAGGGCATCCTTTGCTTTTGAAAATGACGGAGGAACAAGAGGGAGAAGAAGGGCGGAAATGGTGGGGGAAAGGGAGAGAGGCAAACCATGAGAGACTCTTGAATGCTGACAAAAACTGAGGACTGGTGGATGTGGGGGGAGATGGGCATAGAGGAGGACACTTATGGGGATGAGCACTGAGTGTTATGTGGAAACTAATTTGACAATAAACTATTTGTAAAAAAAAAAGAAAGAAAGAAAGAAAAAAGAAAATGGGGGTTGAGGGGAGTTCCCCTTTCTTCCCTCAGCGATCTCCTTCAACACCAATTTCAGATGTCACTCTTATGTCTGAGAAACACCCAATCCTATTTCTTCAACTTAATTTGTCACAATGCATTTTGTCTATTTGCCCATCTCCTTGTTTAGAGCAAGTTCCTCAAGAGCACAAAGAAACTGAACCATCTTTGTGTCTCTAGTAAGCAGAAGAGTACCTGGCCCAGAGCAAACACTTTCATAAATCTTTGTCAAATAATCAGCTTCTGGTTTTATCCAATTTGGAATTAATCAGAGACAGAAATAAAGTTAATGGAATGAAGTAATGAAGGGGGTGGGAGGTATATCCAGTGGGAAAAATAAACTAGAACCTAAAAGAAGAAATAATTTTAGGAAGCAATTTTAAAGTGGCAATATCCCTGCACAAGTGTGACTTAGTCTCTAACATTTTTCAAAGATCACTTTTTTTCCCTGCTTAATTTAGTGTGAAGTATGAATCACACATAGGCTGACTAATCACCTGCTAAAGATACTGAATGTGGATCACAAGACTGGAACAATCAATCTAAGGACAGTAAGAGATATTAAACGATACACATAACTTATCACAGCTACATTTGTTTGTATCACAGCTACATTTGTTTGTATCACAGCTACATTTTAGGAGGAACCGAGTAACATACAGGATCCTAAAGCACAGCTGTATTAAATTAATGCACTTGTTCCCTCTGCTTTCATATGAACCATAATAAAGAAACTGAACCTTCCTGCTCTGTCTCTAAGGAAAAATTAATACACTCTTCAATATGACCTTGGACACCAGACCAGAAGGTAGGTCTTCCACTGCTCTCTTCACTGAGCCTTGTGGCCAAGGGAAGAACAATCCTGGCATGGGACATGTGGCATTTACTGAACACCTGCCCTAGGCCCTACGCAAGGTGACTGACATACATTAGACCTCTCATTTAAACCATCTTTCCTAAGGCTCAATCACAATCAATGAGTAAAAATACTTTATAAGTATTCATTCAACAAAGCACCTATTCATTCTCTTAGCCTCTATAGATAGCATCTGGGAGCAATGAACTCATCTTACCTTGCTCACTTTTGAATTCCAATATGTCAGCGGAGTGTCTGGCACATAATGGAATATAAAGACTGGACAATTTTGCCTCCTAAATCTCTCAAATCTGCCCACTTTTCTTAACATATCCTTCTACCAGCCTAGTCCAAGGCTCCTAAGTGCTCTGCAGCCATTCTTGCTCTCCCTCTAATCCAGGTTTTTCCACTTCAGCAGTGTTGACATTTGAGATGTGAAAACACGTTGTTTGGGGGCTATCCTGTGCACTGCAGGAAGTTCAGAAGCATCCCTGGCCTCCACCCACTACCTGACAGTACATAATAACCTTGAATGGCATTTGACTGTTCTCAGGATAAACACCCAAATCCTGAACACCTAATCTTCCCAAGTGCTGGGAACCAGGTACCACCAACTGCACCAGTGTCCCCCAGACCCTTTCTCTTGCTCTCTACCCTCCACCTTCCCAAACGCACCCCAACTTCAACTTCTTCACATTGTTCCCAGGGCTTGAGCACTACTGATATTTGGGATTGGATAATCTTACAGTGGGGTTGTCCTGTGCACTGTAGGATGTTTAACAGAATCTCTGGCCTCCACCCGCTAAATGCCAATATCATCCACCCCACCCCACACCCCATCTGTGACAACCTAAAATGTCTCCACACATTGCCAAATGCCTCTGGGGATAAAACTGCCCCTGGTTGGGAACCCATGGCCTAGAACAGACTCTGTCCTCTGCCTCAGCAATTCTGACGCTTCAAAGTTGAGCTCAAAGTGCATCAAGAAAGCCTCTCCTGACTCAGGAACCAGACTAGATACTGCTGGTCTCTCGCACAACACCCTCTCCTGCCTGTAGCCTTTCTCACAACTGTCATTAAGAAGCATTTAATGTCTGACTGTACAACCAGAATAAAAACTGGTCCTCTGCAGGAACGTCAGCTCTCTTCACTGCTCTATGCCCAGGGGCCTGGCACTGTGCTCAAACAAAAAATTTACTGACTGAATGAATCAATGACTCTGGTGTTTTGCTGGGGCGCAGGAATTGCAAGACAAGAAAGGCGATGTCTTTGTGCTCAGGATGCTGCTTACAGAAAAGGCAAATAGGTCTTATCTCCAGGGTGAACTCAATTAACCGCACTGAGAAAATGTAAGTTTCCTCTGAGGCACCAAAAGATCAGACACCTCGTTCCAAAGTGAAGAGTTGAAACAAGAGGTAGTTTCTGGAGGAGATGGTTGAAAACTAATCCGAATCATGGTAGCAGGGTCCAGGTTAGGGAGCTGCCGGCATTCCGCAAATCCACGCTACCTCATCTAAAGGGGACAGGTGGAAATCTTTCCATTCACCTCAAGCCAGAAAAAGGGCTTGGTGGGACCCCCAAGACAGCCCATTACAGATCCGTGCGACTGAGGGGGTGCCACATCCACCTCACGCCTGAGAAACAGAAGGGCTAGCCTGCTACCTGCTCTGAGGGCAAGGGAGAGGTCGCTGCCGTGCTGGAACCAGCCCACCCTCCCTCACTGTGGGTTGACAGGGTTCAGGATACGCTACCCCAGAATATGGCACCTTGGCTTATTGAGTATTTCAAGCTGAAGGGATCTGAGAACCAGCAGGAGCAGGAGGGATTCTCTGACCTTCCTCTGAAGCAGGTCATCAGACCCTCCATGAGAGGTACCCTCCCTACACCTACACCTGGAGGCAAGGAGCATCCTTCTCTTCAAAGAGCAACTGATGCCAAAAGGAATCTGAACAAACGAACAGGCCTTGTGTTTCCCCAGCCTTCTACACTAAGCTCCTACTCATTTCTGTCCTATCATGTTTTACCCAGACCCTCGGCTCTTCATCAAACCTGCAATAAAAATACTCAGCTTTAACTGCTTCTTTGGGTCTTTATTTCCTAATGAAAGCTCCCACAACATGTAATACTTGTATTAAACAAATCTGTATGCTTTTCTCTTCTCAACCTGTCTTTGGTTACAGGGGCCCTAGCCAAGAGCTTTAGAAGAGCAGAGGAGAAAGATAAATTCCTCCCCTACAAAGCAATGCATGTGGGTCTCCAGGCAGCAGATGTGTGCCGCACACAAGAGAATACCTGCAGCGGGTCAACTTAGATCAGGCCCAGGGCCCCCCAAAAGAAAAGCACAGAGACTGAGATGAGAGGCTCACGATGGCATCAGACTCCTAGGAACCAAGGAAAGCATAAGCAACTAGCCTAAGTGAAGGGGTATTTACTCCCATCAGAGTTAAAGCCAGTCATGGCTCTTGGGGTGCAGTCTCTGAAGGAGTACTTTGAATGCCCTCAAGAACGAGGCAAGCTTTGACACCTGGGAATTCCAGAGCTCTGGCACCTGTTTTGGAAGGACTTTCCTGGCCTCCCTTCCTTTCCTTCTTCCAGGTGCTCCAACCTCCTAGGGTGCTGGCCCTTGGGAGAGGCCAGAAACAGGCTATGGAGAAAGAGAAGCACCAGATGAGGAAAGAGAAAAGCAGCCCACTGTGCCTAACCTTCCTTCTTCAATCGCAGGCTTTCTGCCTAGAGCTGTCTGTCAAAGAGAGACAGAGCTGCCGGAGCTGGGGAGGTGAGAGGCTTTGAATTCAACAGACTCAAAGTTGCTGAAATGACATTATATTTTATAATCTGAAGTGACCACAAGACTTTTGATTGCCTAGGAGCGACAAGAGAAAGCTTAGGCCCACCCGAGTTTTTGCCCAGAAGCAGAGGCAGAACCAACCCTACAAATTAATATAAAGGGCCGGTGGGAGATGAAAATAAAGACACTTGCCACACATCAGTTGTGCTCATTCAACATGACAATGCTACACACCCCACTAGTTAGTTGTGCTTAGTGAACACGACACTTAACAGCCATGACCTACCTGGCATCACTTACCTACCCCTTCCTAGTGGAACTCCACGCCCACATGACACAGATGCTCAGGAGTGGATCAGCCTGGTCAAAAAGCAACCTCCTCTCCTCTCCTCTCAAGGGGTGTATTTAGTAATGGCTGTACGACCCGGCTGGGGCCGACTCTAGGAAAGGTTTGCTGAGGTCTCGGGTCAAGTTTTTCCTCCACTCCCTGGGAGAGCTCTCAGAAGCTAGAGAAATCCCACACTGTTAAAGAATTATTCTGAAGCCCTGAGTGCAGTGAAGAAAAAGTGCCATGATGAAGGAGCACTGCCTGTCAAGGGGAGGCAGAGGGGCAAGGTGTAACTGGAGGCAGGTAGGAAGAAGTGTGGAATCCAAGCCGTTGGGGATGGGGGTCTGAAACATGACACCCCCATAAGGGGGATGGCCAAGGAGCGAAGACTGGGGAATCTCAACATTTAAGACTGAGAAGGAACACGGGGTGGGCAAGAACAGGGAGGCTGGTCTCTGTGAAGAAAGGGTGAATGAGCATTTCCAAACGCATGGAGCACCTGAGGCTGCAAAAGGGTTAGGTTTTTTATCCCCACAAAATGCTAAATTTCATTACCAACATTAATAATATTTAGACCTCAATGCTGAAAATGTAACTATTAAATGACCATATTAAAGATACTTTGAGAATGGTTACTGAAAGAGTTATGAGGACACTGAGCTGCCTATTAATACACTCAACTACAAATACAAGTTTCACAGAGTAATTAACAAGATATCAAAATAATTGGGGCGCCTGGCTGGCTTGGTCAGAAGAGCTGTGACTCTCAATCTCCTAGCTGTGAGTTCGAGCCCCACGTTGAGTTAGAGATGACTTTAAAAAAAAAAAAATGAAACCTTTAAAAAAAAATGTAAACAATTTTTACATCTTTTAGAAGAAGGTAAATGGCTAAGAGCTATCATAGTCACAAGGTCAACATTAAGGCCCAGGAAAGGAAATGGGTTTTGGCTTGAGGCAGTGTCCGGGCCATCTGTTGCTCTGCCCCTTCTCTTGATAACAGCCTCGTGATTTCCCTCTGGGAAAGCCCCTCAGTTCATGTGGTTCGTTTAAGACTGACAGTGCCACCCACAACCCTCACTCGCTCTGGGGGTGATTCAGGTGGCTAACAAGGGCACAGCAAGGGCACTCATTCTGTGGCTGGGCAGGCCACCCTGGGTCTGGCTGGCACTAATGAGAATGAAACCCTCTTCTTGCTAGGGTTACTAAACTGGCAGACTAGAAGCTAGAGTTGGGGGCAGCAACCTCCTCCTCTATGGGCAGCACTTGCCTGAGAACTAAACCAACAGAGCTGGAGAACAGGGGACAAAAAAGAGATTCCTGATGACAGCATTTGAGCACCTGTATCCAATCCACCCTCTCTGTGAGGGGGGCTGGGCAGAGAGAGAGGGAGACAGAGAATCCCACGAAGCCTGCACACACTGTCAGCACAAAGCCCGACATGGGGCACAAACTGTGAGATGGTGATGTGAGCTGAAACCAAGAACCAGATGCTTAACCGACTGAGCCAGCAAGGGCCCCCCACCCCCGAAACTACTTTTTTCTTTTTTTTAATGTCTATTCTTGAGAGGGAGAGAGAGCATGCACACGTAAGTGAGGGAAGGGCAGAGTAAGAGAGGGACACAGAATCCGAAGCAGGCTCCCGGCTCTGAGCTGTCAGCACAGAGCTCAATGCAGGGCTCGAACTCACAAGCTGTGACATCATGACCTGAGTCAAAGTCAGATGCTTAAGGGCCTGAGCCACCCGGGCGTCCTCACCTTTTTTCTTAAGGCAGGTCTGAGTCGGATTCTGTCACCTGCAACAAAGTGCTGCTAACAAACACCAGCAGCAATATTAAACCACTAAAGTTCAAAAGGAAAAAGTTCTGCTTCCTTGTAAAACTCTCACCTTCCTCTAGGATGTTTCAACCCATAATTTTCTTTCTCTCATCTGATTTTCTAAGCAAGTCCTGTGTACCTACTCAGGCATTCAATTACTAACTTCCTTGTATTGTTACTCATACATATAGCATAGCCTCACCTCAACTAGACAAAGATGGTCAAAGATGAGCTTTAATTCTCTGTCTCTCTTCTAGTACCTTTCACTATACAAAGTACAATCAGGCCAATTGTGTCTGAGAAATCACAGGTAGCTAGACATGGTCTATGTCAGGGTAGAGCTCTTTATTGGAAATAAATGAGTTTGAAGGGATGTTTGTTAAGCTCAATAAATTCATTCATCCATCTAGCATCAAGTATTTAGTCGGCACCAACTGGGTACCAAGCACTTCCTAGGTACAAAGAATATGAGGGACTAGGAAAAGGTCCCTGCTTTGACAGCAGGACTGTGTATCTTTCCCAAACCCCACAAAAGAGATGATTTAAAAAGGCTCTAAAAAGGCTCTATGCAGCCAAGGCATTTTCTCTGTAGTGCAAACGACGTCACATTATGGTTCATGCTTTCTCATGGGAAGCTCTCTATAAATGTATATTCACACAACATTAAAGCTAAAATGGGGGTCTTAGAAATCTTGATGTTTTAAAACATTATTTTTAACAATGAAAGCTTTCCCCACCCCCAAAACAAATCTGCACAAGATAACAGGCAAGAGTGGCTGCCCCCAACCCAGGCGGCACCCAGGAGTAATAACAAAGGAGTGGAAGCACTGAGGTCACAGTTTATGGTGGAGCTAAAATCCAGCCAGAGGCTGTCTCCCAATTCTCAGGCCAGGTCCCTTTGACCCCACCTATTTGTTGCCTTTGGCAACAAAAGAACAAACTCAAAATATATGTTTAATGAGTGAACTAATCAAATATAAACATCGTAACTAATTTCTTTCTTGAAATGGAGCCAGGACGAGAAACTGGTCACGGCAGCTGAGCATGACTTTGGCTGGACCCAATTTGAACCATCTTTGCTGAACAATAACACCTCACTAATGCAAAATGGCAGAAGGCAGGCAAGTCAAAGGGAACAGGCAAGCCAGGGGAAAATTACTACCCACTATGGGTAGATTCTATCTGAATCTGCTTCCTCATGAAAAGTTAATCTTGGGGTATTTACATGTCTCCATAAGGAAACAAGGAAGTAGTACATTTCATACACACACAAACCACACACACATGCAGATATAACATACACATCATCCCACAGTGATTTACAAACCTCTATTTGCAATCCTGAAATCCAAAGAGTTCTCAAAAACTGAAGACCTTTTTGTACCTTACTTGGCAACAAAATCTAACCTGACCTGAACTCATTTGGTGGCCAAACTTGGCCTAAACTGACCTGAAGCTATTTATAATCTATTTTCCTGAGTGAGAATACTCCTATGTTTCACTGTAAAAGATACTAATGCTTAACTACAAGGTCAATTCAGTAGAATTTTCAGATATGGGATTGTGGATTTGTATATAAATGGTTCAACTAAATGATGATGGCCCTGAATAATATATTATATTAAAAATATAATAATATATTGTATTAAAAATATAATAATATATTGTATTAAAAATATAATAATTATATTAAAATATAATAATATATTAAAACTATAATAAATTTTTATATTAAATATATAATTATATATAATTTTATATTAAAAATAATAAAATTAAAATTAAAATAATAAAAGCACATGTTTTTGAAGTCTACACAGTAGCAACCAACAGAGGACAAATACTTAAAATCAGAAGTTTCTGAGCTAAAGATGAACTTCAGAGCATAGTAATCTAGTATCCTCATTAATAGGTGAGGAAACTGAGGCTCCCAGAGGTCACGTGATTTGTCCAATCAGCTGGTTTACACTAGACAAGCTCCAATCTGCCACCCTCACCCCACGGCAGTGCACTGCCATGGCTATTAGTCCCCATCCTGAGGGCTCTCCCTGCGCACTTGGATCAGAGTTCCCAAGAGTTCTCTAGAAAGCACCTGGTTCAACTTAAAGGGAAAAATTTTTTTAATACTATTAGGTGTTAATACTTCCCTCCTTCAATTACATTTTTCTTCCTCAAAATTTGGATGAGTGCACAAATGGCTTGCCAAAAGGTAGCAGCCAACACCACTTCTACCAAGAGGTGGGGGAAAGCTATGAATGAACTCGCAATCAACAAGGACCATCTTAGTTCTTTTATCCACTGCAATTAGCAAAGTTATTAACAAGTTGCTAACATTAAATGTATAATGGTAGTATTCTATTTCAAGGGTTTATTTCAAAATAAGGACTAACAGCATAAAATAGACGATGAGAATAGTAACAGTAACAATACTACCATTTTTTAAAATATTTATTTTTGAGGGGATGCGGGGGAGATACAGAATCCAAGGCAGGGTCCAAGCTCTGAGCTGTCAGCACAGAGCCCAAAGGGGGGGTGGAACTCAGGAACCACGAGATCATGGCCTGAGCCTAAGTTGGGACGCTTAACCAACTGAGGCAACCAGGTGGCCCAATACTTACTATCATTTAAAGAAACTCTGCAATTGCCAGGAACCTCAAGCAGTACCTTACATAAGAAGTCTTATTTAATCCTATCAACCTTGCAAGGAAGGTATTCTTATCTCAATTTCAAAGATAAGGAAGCTGAGGTTCAAGTAGGTTAAGTATCTTTTCCAAGATCATACAAAAGGACAGCTCAGACTGTGTGAGAGACCAGGAAGAGTTGTACAGCTTTGGAACCATGTAGTGCCTCAGTTTAAAGCCCAGCTCTGCTATAAACTAGCTAGATTAATCTGTGCAAGTGCTTCAGTCTCATCACCTATAAAATGGGCATCATAGTAGTACCCATCTCTCAGGGGTAAAGTCATGAGGATTAAATGAGTTAACATATGTAAAGCAATTAAGAGAGCACAGAGTATCCAGTAAGCCCCATCTACTAGCTATCATCATGATCATTAATACAGGCACTAGCATTCAAACCCCAACCTACCCAGACCCATGGCTTCCTTTTCCACTGTGATGCAAAAATTGTATTACAGGGGTATCTGGCAGGCTCAGAAGGTAGACCATACAACTCTTGATCTCAGGGTTGTGACTTCGAGCCTCACAATGGGTATAGAGATAACTTAAAAGCAAAATTTTTAAAAGAAACAAACAAACAAACTATATTTACAGGCAATATATTAGTGGCATTGAACCAGCCGTCTCCACCTCTCATGCTATTCTTCACCTATTATTTCTTTTGTCTGTTCCAAACTTTAAGATTCGGGGCCATTTCAAAGCGGGCAAATGTCTTTCTTTGGGTAAATAAAAAACCACGTGTGGAATATATAAAATGAAAAATTTTAACAACTGATACCTTTAAGTCACCTTCACACTGCAGGTGTGTTAGTAAACAGCTAACTTAAAATTACTCAGGGCCAAAAGAAATCTATCAAGACACTTAACTAGGCATAGATATATTCACTGTATTAAGTTGCAACACATGAAACAAAGATAAAACACCAAGTGGTAATAATATTAGGTATATATCCCACACTTACAAGTCTGGGGCACTTTCTCACCCTTACTCGTTAAGACTTATTTTAAATTAACTTACTTTAACTTACTATGGAAAGTTCTCTAGAACAAGAAGTACTAAAAGTGTACACTTGAAATCATGCCACATAATTAATTCATTAACTCATTACACAAATATTTAGACTGCATATTCTGGCAGTACCCGGCACAGGCACCGTCCGTCAGGATTACAGTATTTCAACAAACAGAACCTTCTCTTACGAAGTTTACAATCCAGCATGGGTACAGACCTTAAACGAATGTCTACTGTGGCAATTCTAAAATCTATTCTCTTAATTTTAAAATATTCTGCAACCTCCTACCAATAAAAGAGGGGGGAGGGAATAAATATTAAAACAAGGAAAGAGATTTCTAACAATTTAAAAATACTTTTCTCTGACTTGATATACTTATTTGTAAACATGTTCCCTAAAATCATATGCATGTACTCTTCCAGTTCTGACCTACTGAGTCTCTGTACACTTGTTCATGATAAAGAATGCCATATTAGGGGCTCCTGGGTGGCTTAGTCGGTTAAGCATCCCACTTTTGCTCAGGTCATGATCTCGCAGTTCGTGGGTTTGAGCCCCGCGTCGGGCTCTGTGCTGACTGCCAGCTGAGAGCCTGGAGCCTGTTTCAGTCTGTGACTCCCTCTCTCTCTGACCCCCCCCACCACCCCCCCCCCCGCTCACGCTGTCTCTCTCTCTCCTAGTAATAAAAAAAAGAAACAAAAACATTTAAAAAAATACCATATTAGACTGTCAGTAATATAACTATCCAACCTAAACCAAAGGGTTGTTTCATTCAAGAAAATATTTCATCTACTATCCAGAGAGGCACAAAATCTATTGAACTTGGGTGTTTCTACCTCCCAAACCTGTTGTGTGGACCCTCTAAAGAATTTACAGTCTAACTGAACTACTTTATTAGTAGTTCTGCGCATTAACTAAGAGCAGATCAAGAGGGTGGGGGGGGAATTGTGTAATTCTGATTCAGAGTCTAAATTATTAGCATATCCCATGACCCAAGGGCTTGTGCTGGCTCCCAAGAAATTGGGTGCTGGAGTTCAAGACAGGGCTTCCTGGTCAGGTGAAGGGACCCTTGCCTCAGCTGATCTGGGGAAATGTCTGAATCTGCCAAGAGATGTCTCACATCTGTGTGTGCACAAAGCCTCTTACAGGCTAACTGGTGGTGCCCCCAACAACAGAGCAGAAGTGCAAAAAAAAAAAAAAATTTCCTGTCACAAGTAAGTCTTTAAATTGGGGGCCACCACCCTGTCCTCACTGTAAGTTCACGTGCAAAGAAACACACACCCCTCTGAGAAAGTTCGGAAACCCGGAAAGAAACGAGGTTAAGAAGACAAAGTGCCTTTGTCAAAACTGAAAAGATTAGAAGGGTGACAGCGGAGGAGAAAAACTGTAGGAGGAACAGGGGATGAGAAATGTGGAGAATTTAGCAATAGGAAAAGACACCGAGTCTGGGTCCCGGGAAGGGGCTTCAGGGGAACACAAGCCCCGAGGGGGGGAAATTAAATGACTTGGGGACCCCGAAGCAAGCACCTGGAGGGCACAGGAATCGGTAGAAGGAACGTCTAGCCCCCAAACTGTCAGGACGACGAGGGCTGCGGCACGGACGCTGAAGCCAGAGCCCGGAGAGCAGAGTTCTAGATGCCTCCGGGAGAGAAGGCAGGCTATGGGACGGGTCCCGGGGCTGCAGGGAGGATGGCGAGGCAAGAAGCAAGCGCGCCTGGGCTCGGGGCGCCGCGGGGTCGTGTCGGACCAAAGCGCCCGGGCCGGGGCTCCCGCGCCGCTACTCACCTCTCCGAATTGGAAGGCGGAGACGATGGTGACAACGACGCCCACGAAACAGACGTAGAGCCCATACCTGTGGGACAGGCAGGTATAGGTCTGTCTCTGTAAGAGCTTAAGCAGCATCACCCTGGCCGCCGCCACGCCACGCCACTCCCAGAGCAGCCACAGCCTCGTCGCGTCAACGAGCCGCCATTCAGCGGCCCCTGCCCGGCCGCCACGCTCAGGTCACAAGGGGCGGCCGCCACGCATTGCCGCACCGGGGACCGATGCCCGCTAGGCTCCGCGCCGCGGCAGCCGCTTCCGGGAGCCGGGAGCCCACGCCCTCGGCGCGGAGGAGGCGGACCCGCGGCCCGCGAGGCGGCTAGCGCCGCCCCGGTCGGGGCGGCGAGAGGAGGCTCGGGAGGCTTCGGCGGCGGCGGGGCAGCCAGCGCCACCTGGCGGGCGGAGGGGCGGAGCGCAGGCGAGGGCCCTTCCCGTCCGCGCGTGCGCAGCGGGCTCCCAGCAGGCTGAGGGGGGCACACAACCGAGAGAAGCACAGCCCCTGCGAGATCGGCGTGCCACGGACGGCGTGTACACGGAGTACTTGTGTACACAAACCCCTTTCTGCTTTTACAGTAATTGGGAAACTATGGTAAATAATTTTTACAGCGCTATGAGGAGATGCTGTATGGAGCTCCTATCCTGTCTCCTTAACCATATTGTTTGAAAGAGGAGACCTTTAGGCTAAATGTGCCCAAACCCAAATTCAATTCATTCATGTATTCACTGAATGTGTAGTGAGTGTCCCGAGCCTTGCAAGTGCCTCGTGTCGGGTATTCAAAAAAAATGAAATATACCTGGCCGCTATTGCCGGAGAGTCTGACTGGAGAGAGACACATGCAAACCACTAAATACAATAGTCAAGGGGCGCCTGGGTGGCTCAGTCGGTTGAGAGTCCGACTTGGGCTCAGGTCATGATCTAACGGTTCGTGGGTTCAAGCCTCGCGTCGGGCTGTGTGCTGACAGCCAGCTCAGAGCCTGGAGCCTGCTTCAGATTCTGTGTCTCCCTCCCTCTCTCTCTCGGAAATAAAAAAAGTCAAGATAGAAAATGGTGCGAGGTTATAGGAGGGGAACGAACGCAGTGATGGTCAATCAATTATGCTTTGGCACCAGGTGATTTCCAAGAGAGCCTCCCCTCGACACCTCTTATTTGAGAGAGATTTTTATTTTCTCCCAATATATTCTGATTAATATGACTTTTGTCTTGATCTAGTCACCCTGGAAAATAGTGCACTCAGCCAATGTTGCCATCATTTATAGCATTTTTAGAATTATCTTCAGAACTAGCTTAAGAAAATACTCAAGATATGCACTTAAATGTATGGTAGATGGAATTAACAGACTTGCAAAAGGGATTACCCTCACTCTAATTAAGATACGGCATTTACACTTTTTAGTCAATTCTTTTAATCATTCTTTAGGAAAAGTTGATTACACGCTGTACATACAAAAATTATGTGTGGGACACACAGTTCTGAGGTCTTTTAAAGAGTGGTAACAGATATAAAACCATCCAGCATTCAATAGGACTCTGTTACAGTCAACGTTTACTTAGAAGTCACTGTAAGCAGGGTTCAACTAATCCTCACAACAACCTTATGAGGGACATAGCACTATTATCCCCATTCTACAGATGAAGGAATTGAGGTACATGAAATTAAATAACTGTCTAACATCACACAACCAGTAAAGGACAAGACTGAGATTTAAACAGTGTACTTAGACTGTAAAACGAGGCTGGAAGTAGGGGGAGGTGAGTCCTGCAAGTGCAAAGTCAGACAGATTGTGTCTTTGTTTAAAATTTTTGACATTTTGTTCTTGGTGGATATTTTGCATTAATTTTGATATGTTTAAATGTAGTATTAAAATATTATTCACCTTGCTTAGTGAATTTTTGGCTTTCCCTTAAATTTTGCGCCCAAGGCAAGCGCCTGATTCCCCTAGTCCTGGCCACTAGTTGTGGCCCTACCTAGAAGCTATGGGTCTAAGAAAGTTTGTTTTGTTTTGTTGCATACTTTTTTTTTTTCCTGTCTCTTTATGCTCCAACCAGAGAGCCTCAGGGGTATCAGAAGTATTAATGAAGTCCTTTCTTCTGGAGAACTCACTCAAGACTTGCTCTCCTTCCTGAGCCAGTATCATTGAACTTGAGTAAAATAAATGTGGGTATAAAATAATGCATGAAAGCGCTTAAGTGCCTGGGACATTTTAAGTTAAGAAAAGAAATAAAAGGTAAGAGATGGTTAAGAAAAAGTTATAAAGTAAGAAAAGTTAAGAATATTTAGTTTTGTTCTAATTAAGCAATGTGGCTTTTCAGCAGGAGAATGATCTAATTAAATATGTTCTTCCAGAAGATTAATCTAGCAGTATGAAATTTGTGGAAATGATTTTAAACTATCAGCATCTGAACAGTGGAAAAAATACACAGTGGCATCTTATTTACCTCAAAATCTCTTATCTGGCAACCTAAAAACACCAGAAAAAACAAGAAAGCAAAAAGACTTCCAGGAACCCACTGAAATCCATAAGCTTTCCTTTTAGGTGAACCCCTCAGTATTCTCAAAATCTAACAAATATAATTCTGAGAGACTTTGTTGTCTGGGTTCTCTGTCCCTGGCAGATTGGGGTGGGAGAGGGGAGGATTAAAATGTCTGTTTCCTGTTCTTCTCCCAAGCAAGAAGTAACTTTAACAGATGATATTTAACTTTAACAGAGTTAAAAAGAGAAAAAAAATATTTTTAAAAAAATCAAATTTATTAAAAATAAATAACCATCTTGGGACCAATAATGTAAATAGAGGCAAGAACAGAGAGATATAGTGGAGCCGCCAGTATCTCTCAGTACAGTAGGATAATGGGTGATATAGTGGTGAACCCAGCCTTTGAGAAAAGTTCAAGAAATGTTTGGTGTTCATTTATTCATCATTTATCGATGAACACTCTGCTCTGGACATTTAACCAGGCCCTGAGGGTACCTAGTAGATAGCTATAGGTCTCTCCTGGATTTTACATTCTAGAAGGACAAATGGGTATTAAGTTAGTATTGTGAGGGGAGCTAACTTAGCCTGGAAGATCAGGGAATGCTTCCTGGAGGAGGTGCTGACTCCAAAGCTCGGGGACTAAAGGAAGGAGACAAAATTGGCACGTCGAAGACTCTAAAGCAGTAGGGGCTGAGGTGCAGTGAGATGGGGCCTGGAAGAGGTTGGCAGGGACAGGAGGGCCATATTCAGAAAAATCTTAAAAATGAGCAAAGAATTGTAATAAAAACTGAAAAACGACATGATCAGGTAAGAATTTTAAGAATCATAACTGTGGTGTGGAAAATGTACTGGAGGTGACCCAAGGAGCTGAAATGGGACCAAGGAGAGTAGAGTTGTCAGATAAAATATAGAATACCTAGTTCACTTTGATTTCAGATTAACAATGAAAAATTCTTTAAGTATATCCCATTCAATATCTGGGACTGACTTACACTAAATAATTATTTGTTGTTTATCTGAAATTCAAATTTAACTGTATTTTTATTGGTCAAGTCCGGCCATCCTAGGTGAGATGCTACTGGAGAGTCCAGGTAAGGGGCCCTAGTGTCTTGGAGGGGATCAGAACTATGTCAAGGGAAAGAATCCCAGGTATATTTAGTAAATGAGACTGTCAGGAATTGGTGGATTGATTGGATGTGGTAAGAACCACTGAGCGCGTGAAGGTGCCAATTCTCCAGATTGGGGACATCAGAGGAAAAGCAGGCATGCAATATATATATTTCCAAAATGGAATAATTACTGACAATAGGAAACATTGGGGGTTTATATCTTAGGCTCTGGTAAACTATGAAGTTTACAGAAATGGATCACTTTATTTCCAAAATACCGGGTAAATAATCACTGTGTTCTTTTAATTTGTGCGCTTTTCAGTTTTCTACCTACAAGATCCATCACAACATCAAGAAAAGTATTTTTTCTTTTCAATATGTTTTTTTCCCCAAGTGTTTTTTTAACATTAAGATGAAAACTTCAAACATCATAAAAGGCTTTGTGAATTAAAAAGAAAAAAAACCTGATCTTTTGTGAAGGCATATGAAGAGTAATTTAAACATGTCACACATGTGGGGCACCTGGGTGGCTTAGACGGTTAAGCGTCTGACTTTCACTTAGGTCATGATCTCGCGGTTCGTGGGTTCGAGCCCCGCGTCGGGCTCTGTGCTGACTGCCTGCTCAGAGCCTGGAGCCTGTTTCAGTCTGTGACTCCCTCTCTCTCTGATCCTCCCCTACTCACGCTGTCTCTCTCTCTCCTAGAAATAAAAAAAATTAAAAAAAAAAAAAACATGTCATACATGATCAACCTGGGGCTTGAGGATAAGTTATATTTGACCAGCAAGTTCTTTTTTAATATTTGAAAATTGTGAGATTTCACTGGTAAATCCTCATTCTAACACCTAGTTTATTTTGAATAAATGTAAAAATCTGGCCACACTGTGGCCAAGTTTTTTCATGACAGCAATCAGCTGTGGCTAAATAGGGACTGCATGCTCCCTTTGTAGGGGCGTGTGCTCACCATGGTCCATGTCTTCGTCTCATTTCCCCAGCCCTAAGGCTTAGGGTCAGTTGACATTTATTGTAGTTCTTGCACTAATTTATTTAACAGGTGAGAAAGATTTCTTTGCAGACACGTCTTTATCAAAAGTGGTAAACCGAAGGCAGAGAGAGCGCCCCACGATTCAAATAAAAAGAGGAGGAAGTTTTGTGTGTGTTTATAGAAATAAAGATACTAACCTGAGTTATCCAGGTATATTACCTGCCTCAGTGATATTACCTGTCTGGTACTTGAGTATGTGATGCCAAAGTTAAAGCAACAATCTTGACTGTCAACTAATAGTTTGGGTTTTGTTAAGATTAAAACCAAGGCAAGATCAGTTAAGCAAGATTTATTCTTTCCTACTCCCCCTCGCCCGCCACCCCCATCCCGGTGTACTTCTAAGTGCATTACTCCTACCAAGTAAATCCTGGAATGGGCAAAATCTTATCAAAATCAGAATGCTTCAAGCGACCCTTGAAAATGCTAATTGTTCACTTGAAACAAAGATTAAACTGTGACATGTCTTCAATGCCTTTTTTTTTTAGAAAAGGGGGTTTGGACACTACCATATGATAGAATAAAACCAGAGAGCTTATGTCTCAAGGGGTTTGCAATGACTATCTTCTCATTTCAACACATGCTCTTTCCCTCCCCACCCCACCACAATGTTTTATTAGCACTCCTGATCTTCATTCCCACCCCTCACCCCAGGAGAGGAGGAATGTACCTGACTGGTGACGTTGAAAGGAATTGAGCTAGGGGAACCTGGGTGGCTCAGTTGGTTAAGTGTCCAGCTTCGGTTCAGGTCATGATCTCACGGGTGGTGGGTTTGAGCCCCGCATTGGGCTCTGTGCTGACAGCCACCTCAGAGCCTGGAACCTGTTTCCAATTCTGTGTCTCCCTCTCTCTCTCTGACCCTCCCCTGCTCACGCTCTCTCTCTGTCTCAGAAATAAAGAAAACATTACAAAATTTAAAAAAAAAAAAGAAAGAAGGAAAGGAAAGGAATTGAGCTGGTCTGCCAGAGATAAAAGAGTTCTGCTCCATTATCTGCCCAGCATAGGAGTATGTGTGCCAGGACCTGAGCAAGAACCTAGTAACTCTCTCATTCAAGAATGAAATAAGGGCACCTAGGGTGGCTCAGTTGGGTGAGCATCCGACTTTGACTCAGGTCATGATCTCACGGTTCGTGGGGTTGAGCCCCACATCGGGCTCTGTGCTGATAGCCAGCTCAGAGCCTGGAGCCTGCTTTGGATTCTGTATCTCCATCTCTCTCTGACCTTCCCCTGCTCATACTGTCTCTCTCTCTCACACAAATATATAAAACATTAAAAATTTTTAAAAAAGAATGAAATATTGGTTGTTCACTTGTCTGCAGACATAAAACAACAGTGTCCAATTAACTTTATCAGTACTAAAGCTAACACTTTGATCTCCACCTGTTTCTTGCACAGCTTTCTCAATTCGTTCAAAACTCAAGAGACAAGGAAGAATACTTTTATATATTGGGCCCTACAACATCAACCATCCTTGCGTCTCCTTTGGCTTTGCCTTGATGAGACATGAATAATAAAAGGAGAGAGTCTTGCACAAAGAGGAACTTCCTGCCCCGGGCCTACAAAACGTGCATGTTGTGTATAAAGATGGTGTACTTGGAAGGCCTTACCTTGAGCTGATAAGAATATTGAACCTAAACAAAGAGCTTTAGCCAGCAGATTAAGCCAAGTTAAAATAACTCTTGATAAATCTGTATTTAGCTGGTCCTTGCCTTATTCAAGGTAAAGAAGACAAAATGTTTGGGGGCACCTGGGTGGCTCAGTTGGTTAAGCGTCCAACTTCAGCTCAGGTCATGATTTCGCGGTTGATGAGTTCAAGCCCTGTGTCAAGCTCTGTGCTGACAGCTCAGAGCCTGGAGCCTGCTTCAGATTCTGTGCCTCCCTCTCTCTGCCCCTCCCCCACTCATGCTCTGTCTCTCTCCATCTCTCCAAAGTGAATAAATGTTAAAAAAAATTTTTTAATTAAAAAAGATAAAATATTCACATTGTGAAATGCTTTTACTTTATTTTAAGCTTTAGACCTTAAAAACTTGCTTATTCTTAGGAAACATATTTTGATTTTTGCCCCCTTCCTCCTTTCAGGATGCATACTACATGTTCATAAAACATATGCCTGTTGTAAGTGCCCTCATCCCTTTCTTTATTCTAAAAGAGTAAGCCAAGACAGTTTCTTTCTTTTTCTGAAAAATAAAAAATAAAATAAAATTATTAAGAAATTTAATTGTTGGGGTACCTGGATAGCTCAGTTGGCTGAGTATTGAACTGATTTCAGCTGAGGTCATGATCCCAGGGTAATAGCATTGAGCCCTGCTTCGAGCTTCGTGCTGAGCATGGAGCTGCTTGAGGTTCTCCCTCTCCCTCCCTCACTGCCCTCCTCTCCTGCTCACATGCATGCTCTCACTCTCTAAAATAAATTTTTTTATTTTAAAAAATCTAGTTGTTTCTGAATTTCAAGAGCCAAAACATAACATGGCCCACTGTTTATTTTTTTGTGAATTCAAATACATCATGTATATGTAAAGAAATATACATAATTTTCACATGTGTGACTATACTTTATTCTGTTTACTTGATATTTACTTGTGGTGTTTCTGTGTGTGTGTGTGTGTGTTTTATCCATAGAATATGGGCATCATAAATCATGAGAGTTTTCTCTCTTATTCATAACTATATCTCTACTCATAACATTGTACCTTGCTGATAGTAGCCAAGTAATAAAATTTTATCATATGAATCAACATATTTTGCACTGATAAAAGTACCCAGGATAGAGTTGGCAACTATTAAAGTTTTGATGAATTGGGGTCACCTGGTTGGCTCAGTTGGGTAGAACATGCGATGTTTGTTTGTGTGTGTGACTTTTTCTTTGCAACTCTTGATCTCCAGGTCTTGAGCTCAAGCCCCACATAAAGTTTAAACTTTTGATGAATTGAATTGAAGGAAACTAGAATGTTATGGGTCTAGGAAAACAAGCCTTAATTTTGAGATAGAACTCACTTGGAAAATTATCTGGACCTGGATATCTTTGGTATGGGAAATTTCCAGAAATGTATTCAAATTATCTAGGTTTTAAAATCTGTTATGTTTACTGTGATTTACTTTGTTTGTTTCATCTTATGTATTCTTTGTATTTTCTCAACTTTTCCTAATTTTTTCCACTTAACTCTTTGGCTGATCCTCTCTATTTTTGTATGGTTTTCTATTTTATTGATTTATGCCTTTATCTTTGTAATTTCCTTTCCTCTTATTCTCTGAATTTGCTCCATTGCTCTTGAACTACTTTCTCAATTTTAATACTTAGCTCAAAATTTTTTCAGGCTTTATTGTTTTCTATTAATGTTTCAAAACTATAAACTTCTCTTTAAGTGCTAATTTTATTGCATCCCATAAGTGTTGTAATGGAATGCAGGTGCACATTGTGAGTTGGGGCTCCACTGTGGATGCTGGGCCTGGACACACAGTGTCCACATCAGGAAAGCCAAGACAAAGTGGCTCCAGGCCTGGGCCAAGGCAGTAACTGCTCTCTGGGCCTGCACAGCTGGGCAGAACATCACTGATGTCCTCACATATTCACACCCTAACCAACCATGCAGCAGTGGAAGAAAAAGCAGGAAACCTCTTCATCCTGCAAAATCCCTCCAGCACCCTCTGCTGGCAAAGGGTGACATCATAATCACTACAAAGGAGAAATGTCTGAATCCAGTTTGGTATCACAGAGCAAGTGATGAGCGGGTAAATTTAGAGCTGAGAGGCAACAGTTGATACCTGGCACTTCCCTGAAACCGGAGTTCCAGATGTGATTTAGATCCTCCTGATCAGATGAATTCACAGAAGGCTTGAATCTGGGAATGAAGGGGAGAGAGAGTACCTATTTTTGCTTGTGAACTAATGAAGATGCAGTACGGTTCTGAAGCCAGCGCTGCTGGAAATGACTTCCTGACCCTGCGGATGTCCGCCTCTGTTTTTCCTGGCAGTCACAGCTCCCCTCGGGCAGCTCAGTTGGGCTGAGGTTTGGAGAACTCTTCCTACAACTCCAACCTGAAATCTCTCTGTTCATCTCTGGTAATAGTTGGTGGTTGAACCAACTGAATCCCTTTTCAATTTAAAATAATGAGGATTTTTTTAGTCTACAAATAATTAATCTGATCGAAGCAAGGTAAGAGAACGGGTTTTGTATGATATTGACTCTGTAGAATTACTTGATGCTTCTTTCCTTGCCCAAAACATGATCAATTTTTGCAGAAGTTTTCAGGTTGGCTCAAAAAGAATATAATATCCTCTCCCTCCCCTGGCTCCTAATTACTTTCCTGTTTATGTTCTCACAAGCCATCCATTGAACAATAGGTTCTAAATATTTCCCAGGGTCAATATCAAGCCCACCATGGTATACTTTGCAGAATCTACCTATTTGCAAAAGCTAAATCTTACCCTTATGTTTAAAAGTTGGATCTAGGGGCACTTGGGTGACTTAGTCAGTTAAGCGTCCGACTTCAACTCAGGTCATGATTTCATGTTTGGGAGGTTCGAGCCCCGCATCGGGCTCTGTGCTGACAGCTCAGAGCCTGAAACCTGTTTCCAATTCTGTGTCTCCCTCTCTCTCTGAACCTCCCCTGCTCATGCTCTCTCTCTCTCTCTCAGAAATAATTAAAAAAAAAATTAAAATAATAAATAAAAGTTGGATCTATTTTCCTGGTCTCCAAGCCTTTGGGATTTTCTGATCTCCACGATTTTTTTGTTTTTTACTGTTTTTTAGTTTTCTCCTCTTTAGAGTCACAGTAGTGAGCACTTAACATATAGATTTGATTATCCATAAACACTGGTTATCTAACACATTGCAATGTTAAGTGCATAATCAGGAAAACTTGCATCTTGCACTGTATGCCTTCTAGAAGAATGTCAGGGATACTCTGATATCTTTGTACAATGTTTTGGCAAATGCTCTAAATTTATTACAGTTGCTGTAAACAACCTTTAAAATTTTTTTAAATTTTATTTATTTATTTTGAGAGAGAGAGCACAAGCAGGGGAGGTCAGAGAGAGAGGGAGAGATAGAATCCCAAACAGGCTCTGCACTATCAGTGCAGAGCCGGATATGGGGCTTGAATTCATGAACTGTGAGATCATGACCCAAGCCGAGATCAGGAATCAGACATTTAACTGGACTGCACCACCCAGGCACCTCATCACTGTAAATAATCTTAAAGAAACTCTATGAATCCAAATAATATCAACCAATATAGTTAAGGGCACCTAACTCTAGAGTTTACTTGAAGTGCAGATGTCACAGTAGAAGACTAGTTAACTGATGGCTCTTCAGGCTAAAAGAGTTAGGCAATGGCCATGGTATGAATCTCTATAGGGTTCCAAGATAAATGATTAAGAATTATTAGGGTTAGAGTGAACAGAGGGAAGCTCAAGGGAAAGAATAGATTTTCTTTGGTCTTCTCTCATCAAGGACAAACTAGCCACAGGTTTCTCTCAATTGCTGCACTGTGAGGTGCACATGAAAGGCAACAAATTTAAAAGCTACATTCAAAGTTACTGGCAATGTGGACAGTTCTCTTCCTCTTTAGGGCTGATAAACTCTTTGAAGCCATGGCATTAAAATTACAATCCAAATAAGGTAGGACTAGTTTTCCTCATGCTTCCCATCTCGCTTCATATTGATCTAGATTCAATAGGTAAAGTCGTTCTTCTCCGCTTTCTTTTTGTTTCACAATGTGGAGATTCGCTGTTAAATAATTTTAAGAAAGTTCCTCTAGTTACAAAACAGATGAACATAAAGGAAGGGAAGCAAAAATAGTATAAAAACAAGGAGGGGGACAAAACATAAGAGACCCTTAAATACAGAGAACAGGGGCGCCTGGGTGGCTTAGTCGGTTAAGCGTCCGACTTTCGCTTGGGTCATGATCTCGCGGTTGTGGGTTCGAGCCCCGCGTCGGGCTCTGTGCTGACTGCCAGCTCAGAGCCTGGAGCCTGTTTCAGTCTGTGACTCCCTCTCTCTCTGACCCTCCCCTGCTCACGCTGTCTCTCTCTCTCTCCTAAAAATAAATAAAACATTAAAAAAAAAATACAGAGAACAAACAGGGTTGCTGGAGGGTTTGTGGGCGGGGGGATGGGCTAAATGGGCGAGGGGCATTAAGGAAGACACTTGCTGGGATGTGCACTGGATGTTATATATAGGGGATGAATCACTGAAATGTACTCCTGAAATCATTATTGCCCTATACGCTAACTTGGATGTAAATTTTTTAAAAAATAAATAAAAATTATATATATAAAAAAAAGTTCCTCTAGTTAAGCTAGAAACATGCTTTCTTGTTAAGCCAAATATATCTCAAAAAGTTATGGTCAAAGCTTCAGTGTCTGTTGAGCAATTATGGAATAATGTTTTTGTTTCCATTTCTATTTACTGCCTTAATTATTTTTCCTCAATTTCCTTGCATATACCCTTTCACTTTTTTGAGAAACCAAATTGATCAATGTATAATTGATATACCATAAAATTGACCTATTTTAGGTCAACAATGATTTTAGTAAATTTGGAGAGCGATTCAACCATCACTGTAATGGAGAATTCGAATTTAAAATATTTCCATTATCCTAAAAGTTCTCTTGTACCTGTTTGCAATTAATTCTCACTTCCATCTTTAGTTGTAAGCAAACACCAATCAGCCTTTTACTCTCTAAGTTGGTCTTTTCTAGACATTTATAGAAATGGAATGGAATCATACAATATCTATGATATCCAGTCCTTGTGTCCACCTTCTGTCACTTAGCATGATGTATTTAAGGTTCATGCATGTTGCAGCATGCATCAGTAGTTCATTCATTTTCATTGCTGAGTAGTATTACATTGTATGCCTACCACATTTTGTTTATCCAATCTCTGGTTGATGGACATTTGGATGGTTTCCAGTTTGGGGCTATTGTGTGTAATCTTCTATGAACAAATGAATCACATACATGTCATTGGGTGGACCTATGCTTTCATTTCTCTTGGGTAAATATGGAGGAATAAAATCCCTGGTTTATATGGTAAGTATAGTTAACTTTTTAAGAAACTGCCAAGCCATTTTCCAAAGTAGCTGTACCATTTTATATTCCTGCCAGCAATGCAGGAGCATTCCAGTTCCTTCTCATCCTTTCCAACACTTGGCACTATCTGTCATTTTAATTATAATCACTCAGTGTAGTTTTGATTTGCATTTCTTTGCATTTCCCTGATGGCCAATGATGTTAGCATCTTTTCGCACCATTATGAGTGATTTGTATATTGTCTTTGGTGAATTTTCTATGCAAACTATTTGCCCATATTTAAATTGGCTTCCCTCTTTAACCTTTGAAAACCTGATTTCTATTCTTACTCCTATTAAAATTACCCTCATGGAAATAATCCAGTAGTGTTCTAAAATTTGTGTTCTCCTTGACCCTACTGTAGTATTTGATAGTGTCTTCATTAACCCCTTCTTGAAATGTCATCTTACTTCGGTGTTCAGGACAGAATACTTTTTTGATTCTTCTTTGATAACTCCTTTTTTTGGGTAATAGTCTTCCTCTTGCCCTAACTGGTCTAGTCCACATGGACTAGACCTATGTCCTCTGCTCTTCTCCTTCTACTTTTATTCCATGGCAAGTTAGAATATCTTTAAGGAAATGTCTAAAAGGAAATGAGATATTTAATAATGTCTTTAAGGAAATGGAGTTATCAGAATCTGTGGGGGCTGGAGCTGTGGGACGGGGTTGCTGCCTGACAGGAGGTGCAGTAGTAGATTAGAAATGCGGCAACTGTGAGAAAGGGGTGTACGCAAGCAGTGAGGAGAGAAACACCCCAAACTTTATCTATTTCTACCCTTTGATCTCATACTGGTGTCTCCCATTGGTTGAAGCCAGAGGTAGGAGAAGCTGGGTAGAGCCATCTATGGGGTCAGCAAAGGGTATGAGATATGACTCTGGGAGCAAATGGAGAATAGGCAACATAATGTCTTATTGTTCCTCCACATTCAGTCTAAAACAGATGTCATCATCACGGTGCCTAAATCATCTCCCTGTTTTAAGTTCTGGGCCCTGTCAGGGGTGCCATTACCCTCTTCATCTCCCAGGCTGGAACCTCAGAAAATACTACAATGCTCACTCAATCTCTTCTGCCCATAAATTCTCTATCCCTTATTTGGCATTAAAAACCTCACTGGTTTGAACCAGACTACTGTTAAGATCTTCTATAAATGTGAGATTGCGTGGTTTTATGGTACTCCACAGAGCATCGTGATTTCATTGAAATTCTCAAGTATGTCTTTGTGTCTTGGACAAGATTATAATAGCATTTTTAGGGCAGAGTCTGTTCCTAATACTTCTTCAAATTCTCTCTGGGCTCTATTAGGTTCTATTCTATTAGGTTCTGTTCTTAGATGAGAGAGTCAGCAAAGGTTTGTAAAATGAATGAATGAACAATTTAGACATGGTCCCAAAACTTGTCTAAATCCCTTGTCCAAATTACAGATTTTGACAACAAAGAGTCAGCATGTTTCACCACTAAGTGGCAGCACCCTCAATGATAGTTTCCAAAATGGCCCAATTCCAGGGAGCACATCACTAAGGCTTCAATGATCATAGTAACAAGAGAATAAGAACAGACCTGTTGGTCAAGTTATTCTCTTTCTGGTGAAAACTTACCAATGGATTACTCTCTGTGCAAATAAATTGCTAAAAAATATGGCTAAGAATCAAAGTGTCTGCTTTGCAAATATTTACTTTCATGCCTTTTTCTATGAATTTTAATATTGTTTTTGTCTTAATTATAGTTCAGTTTTCTTATCATGAAAAGTGTTGTATTGTTAGTATAGGATAGGCTGAAAAGGACAAAATCTCTTTTAGCTCTTCCTGTTGTTTTTGTTTTTCCATAAATGTTTCACCTTGCCTTTTTCTTTTGCAAATTGACCTTCACGTTTTATTGTTCCAAAATAATTCATGCTTACAAAAATAAAAATAAAAGTGAATACAGTAAAAAGTTTAAGACTTTGTTCCCTTGAAGATCCTGCTGCCACTCCCAAGAGGTAACCATTGTTAACATAGCGATGCATATTCCTCCAGTCTATTTTTTGCAGATATAATTTTTTACAGTTTCAGCATGTTTTATTAAAATTTAATGTAAATAATATTTCCTACCTTGTCCCTCTCACTCCACCTGCCCCCCACTTAAATTAAACTGCAAAGAAATAATCATTTTTACCAGTTGGTATGGATTCTGGTTGTCAACACTTAGGCATTTGGAAATATGTGGAAATATGTAAGGACATTAGTGGTTGTCATAGTGATTAGAAAGCTCTGTGGCCCATCAGGGACAAAGTGCTCAGATGTTAACAACTCTGGAATGCTTAGGAGGGTCCCACAAGATAGAATATGGTTCCACTGGGAATGTCACTAGCATTCCTGCTCCGAAACCCTAAAGATCTCTTCCATACTGAATACACACACACACACACATACACACACACACACACAGAGCTTTTCTTTTTTTTAACAGACAAGCTGAACAAATTGGACAGTAAACGTTCATGTACCTAACCCCTAGATTCTGCTATTAACATGTTGCCTTCATTGTTTTTCCCACATATCTATTCAAATATGTGCAAATATCTATGCCAATTCCCATTCAACTATCCACTTTTTTAATGTATTTCAAAATAAGTTGCCAAGATCAGTATACATCATCCCTAAACATTTCACCATTAAATTGCCTTTTATCTTTTTTATTGAAGTTTGGTTGACACACTATGTTACATTAGTAAATTGCCTTTTAAAAATCTTCTTCTACATGTTGATCTACAGCTTGCTCTATAAATCTATCGTCAATCATTCAGTAAGTCAGTATTTTTTATTGAACATTTACTATGTGCCAGATACTATGCTAGGCCCTTAGGTTACATTGATGAGTAAAACAAACACAGTCCCTGAATCATGGAGCTTACTCTAATAAAGATTTTGAAACCTCTCCATAATAGTAGCAATAATAATAATTAGTAGTAATATAACAATATTATAATAATATATAACATTATAACAACAAAATAATTATCATTATTATAACAATATAATAAAATTTTGTATTGTTTCTACTACATAATATTCTTTTTTGTTAATGTTTTATTTATTTCTGAGAGAGAGAGAAAGTATGAGCAAAGGAAGGTCAGAGAGAGAGGGAGACACAGAATCCGAAACAGGCTCCAGGCTCTGAGCTGGCTGTCAGCACAGAGCCTGATGCAGCGCTCGAACCCATGAACAATGAGATCGTGACCTGAGTCCCAGGCACCCCTCTACTACATTATATTCTTGGCATTGGTCTATGTACCTTTTTTTTTTTTTTTTAGAGAAAGAGAGAGAATGAGCTGGGGAGAGGGGCAGGGGGCTAGAGGGAGAGGGAGAATCATTTATTTATTTTTTATTTATTTTTGAGAGAGGCAGAGAAAGACAGAGTGTAAGCAGATAAGGGGCAGAGAGAGAGGGAAACACAGAACCTGAAGCAGGCTTCAGGCTCTGAGCTGTCAGCGCAGAGTCCAACATGGGGCTTGAACCCGCAAACTGCAAGATCACGACCTGAGCTGAAGATCGACGCCTAACTGACTGAGCCACTCATGTGCCCCAAAGAGAAGGAGAGAGAATCTTAAGCAGGTTCCACACTCAGTGCAAAGCCTAATACAGGACTCAATCTCATAACCATGAGATCATGACCTGAGCCAAAATCAAGAGTCAGATGCTGAACCAATTTAGTCACCCAGGTGCCCCTAGGTATTTAAATATATTAACTAATTTAACCCTATAAAGAAGAACAATTATAATCTTCACTTTGCAGATGATGAGATTGAGACACCAAAAGTAAGTGACTTGACAAGAATCACAAAGCTAGGAAATAACAGAGCTGGGATATAAACCCAGAGGGCCTAGCTCCAGAGTCTACAGGCTATACCTCTACACTACTGCCTCTCCCACATTACCACCATGTTAATAGTATATGATCTACCCTATTCTTTTTGTAGATGCATAATATTCCACAGAATCAATTTAATGCAATGTATTTAGTGAATCCCTTACTTTGAAAATAATCTTTCATTGTTATATTTCATGACATAGCAAATATCCATGTTCTTAAATTTTTGTGCATGCACATATTTGGGTTAAATATGTTCTAGAAGTAGACCCACTGAGTCAAAAGGTATGAACATTGTAATTCCTTTATTTATTCGTTTGTTTGTTTTTTAACAGAGTGAGTGTGAGTAGGAGAGAGGAGCAGAGGGAGAGATAAACTTAAGCAGGTTCCACACTCAGCGTGGGTCCCAAAGTAGGGCTGGATCCAATGACCCTGGGATGATGACCTGAGCCAAAATCGAGTCGGTCACTCAACCAACTGAGTCACTGAGGCACTCCTACACATTTTAATTCTAACAGATATTGGATAACTGCCTTCAAAAAATGTTACACCAATCAGGGGGCATTTGAAAAACCTCATTGGTGTTTTAATTTTATTTCTGTAATTACCATGGAGATGGAGCAAATTTCTCCCCTCTGGTGCATAGACCACAAGGTATTTATGAGCATAGTGTTTTCATAGACTTCCAAACTTTCTTCAATCACTAAATGTTAGTCTATAATGTTAATATGTGTAATGCTTTTGAATTAAGCCAATGGTAAGGATATCTTCCTTCTTTCCTTTTTTCTTTTTGGTCAGGCCTATTGAAGTATAATTTACATACAATATAACTAACTCTTTTAAAATGTACAGTATACCTTTTTATAACCATCACCACAATCATGGTAAAGAACTATTTCATCACCCAAAAAAGTTCCCTCATGCCCCTTTGAGATCAGTTCCTATTTTTACTCCTGGCCTGTAGATGTCACAGATATGTGTACCTGTAGTTTTACCTTTCCCAGGATGTCATATAAATGAACTCATATGGTATATGACTTTTTGTGTTTTTTTGTATTTACGTTCATGTTGTTTCATCTCTCAGTAGTTATTTCATGTTTACTGCTGAGTAGTTTTCCATTGTGTGATTTGTACCATAATTTGTTTCTCCATTCATCAGTTGGTGACCATTTCAGTTGTTTCTGGTTTATGGTCATTATAAACGAAGCTGCTGTGGACATTCTTGGATGGATCTTTGTGTAGACATATTCCCTTTCTCTTGCATAGGTATAGAAGAATGGGAGGGCTGGGTCACATAGTAAGTGTATGTTGAACTTTCTGGGATACTGCCAAACTGTTTTCCAAAGTGTCTCTGACACTGCATTCCAGTTGACAGTGTGGAAGACTTCCAGTACCTTCTGATTTTCACCAGCAGTTGGTAATCTACTGGATATGTGCTAATGTCCCATTGTGGTTTCCATTTGCACTTCCTTATAGAGTAATGAAGGTGAGCATCTTTTCATGTGCTTACTTGCCACCTGTATATTTTCTTGAGTAAAGTGTTAAAATCTAAGGTTCTATGATCAATTCTGAGTTAATTTTTGTATATGGTATGCAGCACAGTAGATTTTTTCTTCTTTTTTCTTTCTTTCTTTCTTTCTTTCTTTCTTTCTTTCTTTCTTTCTTTCTTCCTTTCTTTTTTTTTTTTTTTTGACATATCATTACAGCCCATTTTGCAGAAAAGACTTTACTTTGTCCATTGAATTGACACCTTGTCAAAAATCAGCTGACTTAGGGATGCCTGGGTGGTTCAGTGGGTTGAGAGTCCGACTTCGGCTCAAGTCATGGTCTCATGGTTGACAAGTTCGAGCCCTGCGTCAGGCTCTGTGCGACCACTCAAAGCCCAGAGCCTGTTTTGGATTCTGTGTCTCCCTCTCTCTCTGGCCCTCCCCTGCTCATGCTCTGTCTCTTTCTGTCTCAAAAACAAATAAACATTAAAAAAATTAAAAACAAAAAAAAATCCCACAAAAATCAGCTGACCTTTATTTGTGGGTCTGGTTCTGGATTCTCTCTTCCATTCCATCAAACTTCATATCTTTCCTGACACTGATACCATACTGTGACTTTATGTGAAATCTTGAAATTAGATAATTTGAGTCTTCTAATTTTGTTTTCTTTTTTAAAAATGTGTTGACCATTTAGATCTTTTGATTTTCCATAAATTTTAAGTATCAACTTGATTTCTACCAAAAAAAGGGTTATTGGGATTTTGGTTGAGATTACATTAAATCATTAGGTTAGTTTTGAGAGAATTATACCTTGATACTAGTGAATCTTCCAATTTATGCACATGATACTTTTCTCCAGTTATACAGACTTCTTTTGTTTTGAGTTAAATATTGTACATGTTTATGGCTTTCATCTTCTCCATTCTTTTTTGAATCTCAGATCTTTCTTCTGTACTAATTGTTCTTCTTGAAATACATTCTTTCGATGTTGCTTTAGTGAGAAAGTCTATTGGTAATAAAGAATCTCAGTTTATCTGAAAGTTCTCAGGTTATCTCAAAAGACAGTTTTCTGTAAAGACTTTGGAACTATTCTTTCATATTTATCTAGTTTCCTTTGTTGCTGTTAAGAAATCAGTACAAATCTACAACCAAAACCACCCTTGTTATTGAGTCAACTACTCCTTTATATGAAGTGTTATCTTCTCTTAGGCACCACATGGGTCTTTTCCAGGAAATCAAAACCCCTGTTTTGACATATGACACCTTATATAACATCAAAGAAATCTAGATTCTAAGAAGAAATATTTGTAAGTCATATATTGTAAACGTGTGCTGTACCTGTTATTTAATTAAAGCAAAAAAAAAAAAAACCCAGAAAAACATCATATGATGATGCCTCAGATCTCCAAATATCAGTATCAACTCAACCCCTGTGTTTGACAGCCCTCGAATGCCTTTTTGAATTCCTCTTTCTCCAGTACACAGCCATCGCAGCAGATGGCCACAAGTCCCCTTGAGGAAAGACTGAGAAAATCATTACAGAATACTCTTGTGGTGGGGTTTCAAGGTTCCTCCTCCTGGTGACCTGGCCACCTCTTCAGTCAACCAGTATAATATCTGATAACTGACTCAGACTCAAGAAGTGGGCAAGAGATCAAGAGATCGTGACTTCCTTCCTATTGGGTGAACACCTTCATTTTGTCGGATGCAGTTTCTTGACCAGTATACATTTAGTATTAAGCATAGGGATTGAGACACAGTAAGCCCTCAAAACATACTTGGTCTATGAATGAATGATGGTTGGGATTTCCTAGATATAAAGGTTTAAGATGGTGTACATACCTCAATTAATCGATTACTGAAAGTTTTGCCTTTCATTAAGTATCCTATTTTACTTACAGGGAGAAGATAGAGAACTGCTCAGGAGTCTCTGGAATCAATCAGTATAGATTTGATAACTGGCCCCTCTTAACTATCCTTAAGCCTTTGTAAAATAGGTATAATAACCACCTTCCTGTTTTACAAGGCCATTGTGAGGATTAAATGAGATAATTCACATAAAAGTCATAGAATTATGAGGTTAAATATTTAAATACCATAACCCATAATAGTAGGCCCTTTTCATTTACAATCGGCCTAAACATTTTCACTAATCTCCACCCCACTTGGTTGGATGGAGAAGGGAAGCAGTAAAATGGGATGCAACAAGAGTTAAACTTGCCAAGTAAAGTCATCTTAGTGTGTGCTGGTTAAAACTGCCTCTTGCTGGGTAAATATTCAATAATCTGATCTGTAGCTCTATATCAAAGCCATTTCCTCCTTCTTCACCCTCTTACTTTTCAAAGTATCTGAGTTCAATGGGAAGCCTCTTACTTTTCAAAGTATCTGAGTTCAATGGGAAGAGCCATGTACCACTTTAGTGGGAAGAGGAAGTCCTTATATCCCAGAGTGGATCTTTCTGGAGGCTTTGAAACATTTGTTGACCTCAGAGACCCTCCTCAACTTAGTACTGATGTCCCAGATATCAATCAAAGTCTCTGGGGACCCTGAGGACATTTGCTGTTGGAATGTGAAGAATTTAAACGATTGGCCTGTACTCCTGATTGGACCGAGCCCAGTGATCTGCATATGCTGACTTGGCCCCTTGGCCCTACCTTAGAGAACTCAGGCGTTTTCTCTGTCAGACCTGTGGCAGAGGTTGTCAAGTCACTTCTTGGTCCTACACCTCTTTCCTTGTGGTGACCCCAAGGCAGGTTACCACTCATTTATCTTCAAGGGAAGCTCCTTCTGTCAACTATTGTTACATTCTTGTGTTGCAGGATCTTTTACCCTAATTCCTGAGATTCGTTGTCTCACCTCTTTGAAGAATGAAGTGGACACAAACAAGCAGCAGGCAAAACTTTATTAGAGTATAAGATTAGAAAGGAAGAGGGGCGCCTGGGTGGCTTAGTCGGTTAAGCGTCTGACTTTTGCTTGGGTCATGATCTCGCGGTTCGTGGGTTCGAGCCCCGCGTCGGGCTCTGTGCTGACTGCCTGCTCAGAGCCTGGAGCCTGTTTCAGTCTGTGACTCCCTCTCTCTCTGACCCTCCCCTGCTCACGTTGTCTCTTTCTCTCTCCTAGAAATGAATAGAGAATTAAAAAAAAAAAAAGATTCGAAGGGAAGAATAGTAGGAAAGCTTTCTTTACAGGGAGGGCAAATTCAAAAGTGAATGCTCGCGGGACAATAGCCAAGGGTCCCAGTTTTATAAGGTTTTGGTTAGACCTCTCCACCCCCAGTTCTCCCTCAGGTTCCATCCTTATTGGCCTAATAGCTCTAGGTGCTGGGTGGTCCACTTCTGATTGGCTCAATTCCGTTGTATGAGGGGTGGCCTAAGGCCATACTCAGGTCTTCTGTCAAATTCCTAAGGAAAACCTGTGGGAGAGTAGGTGGGATTTGTTACATTCTTAAGAGGAACCTTAAGCCTGAGGGAGTTTGCTGTGGTCAGACTCTCCTAATATTGTTCCAAAGTATATGTTTTTCCCTACCCAGGCAGGTCCTATCCTTTTCTTCTTGCCTATTTTATTCTATTTTATTCTCAATCAAATGAAGAGTGTCTATGGCTATATAATTCCTTGTGGGTCATACGTTTTATGGTCTTCTACTCATTTTTAGTTAGGTCTTTTGCCAAATTCCTGAAGGATACCTGAATGGGAGTAGGTGGTATCTGTTACATTCTTTTTTTTTTTTTTTTTTAATTTTTTTTTTAATGTTTTATCTACTTCTAGGAGAGAGAGAGAGACAGCGTGAGCAGGGGAGGGTCAGAGAGAAAGGGAGTCACAGACCGAAAGAGGCTCCAGGCTCTGAGCAGGCAGTCAGCACAGAGACCGACGCGGGGCTCGAACCCACAACCGCGAGATCATGACCTAAGCGAAAGTCGGAAGCTTAACCGACTAAGCCACCCAGGCGCCCCAGTTACATTCTTAAGAGGAACTAAGATGTTCCAAAATATGTGTTGTTCCCCACCCAGGGACCTCAGGTCCTAATCTTTCCCTCTCTGCCTACTGAATCCTATCTTTTTCTATTATACCTGCCGCCACTCTGAGTGGGCCTAGGACACTCTTGAGTGGTGTTTTCTCCTTTAGAAACAAGCCAGGACCCCTTTGCATTTGGTTTATCTCCTCACTGCAAACCATGGGTCCCCCCTTGTGAAAGAAGGGAAATTCAGCTGAGGAAATTTGAAGATCTAATTAGCCTTATTTAGTGATTCATGAATAAGAAAGCATCACATCTAGCAAGTAGAGGGGAATCCAAGGAGCCATACAAAATGGAACATTTTTACAGGAAGGAGGATGGGACAAGTATGTTATTAGCAGGAGAAAGGATTGTTGCAGCCAAGGTCACCTTCCATTAGGGGGAAAGGGCAGAAGTCTTCTTAGGTAGATTACCTCATTCTTCCTTCGGGGAATGGAAAGAGTCCCTGTGACAGATTACCTCATTGGTGCTATCAGAAAATTCCTGACTGACTAGGTAAGACATATATTACTGGAAGAGGTTGAAACTACTAGAAGGTTAGGCAGTAAGCCCCAGTTTGGAGACTTAGCCTAAGTGACACCATTCTGGGCCTGTGATTTTCTTTTTAACACTTTTTAAGTTTATTTATTAATTTTTGGTGGGGAGGGGCAGAGAGGGAAAGACAATCCCCAGCAGACTCTGGGCTAACAGCACTTAATGCAGGGCTCCATCTCACAAACTATATCACCAACCATGAGATCATGTCCTACCTGGCACTGGTGGGGGTGGGGGATAGGGTGGGTGTTGTTAGCTTGTGGTTTGCTCTCAGCTTGCCTTAGGCTCCTTCATCAACCTGAGCCAAAATCAAGAATCAGACACTTAACTGAGCCATCCAGATGCCCCTTTTTTTACATTTTTCTAATCAACTGCAACACCTTGAAGTTTCAGCTGGAGCTTTGGCTGTGTGCCAAGCAAAGGTCTTGCTATCTAATCTCTACCCCCACATCTTCCACAACCTGTACCACTAGACGGAAGGTGGGCTTCCCCAGAGTACCAGAATACACCACCCCACGTGGATTGTTTCGAGCTAAAGGCCATTGAGAAACAGCAGAAGGAGGAAAAACTCTAAAATAAAGTAAATTTTTCCTTTAGTAAAGGAAAGCTACATTTATAAAGGAAATTTCCATTTGTAAAAGAAAGCAAGACCCAGGAAGACTCAACCTGTAAGCACTCAGTAAATCTGCATAAGAAATCTTGCTAAACAATCCTCCTTCACCATACTTTACCGGGTCACCTTCTTATAACTTGCATTTTCCTTACTTCCTCTCACCCAAAAGGCCCAAACCCTGTTTCCTTTGTTTAGACTAAAATGGCATATAAGCCAAAATTCTAAGTACTACTTTGGTCTCTGTTTATTAGTGAGTGTCCCTATGTGTCTGTGCAATGCACATGTTAATAAACTTGTTTGCTTTTCTCTTATTAATCTGTCTTTTCTCAGTCTCATGTTTAAGGTCCTAGTCAGAGAACCTAAAATAGGTAGAGGAAAAAATACTTTTTTTCCTTACAAGGATAAGGAAAATACTTATATTCCTTAATCTAAAGCTAGTTTCTTTCCCTTTTTCTGAGCCAACAAAACAATCCAAGGTTGGGGTGCTTGGGTAGCTCAGTTGGTTAAATGTTTGACTTTTGATTTTGGTTCAGGTCATGATCTCACAGTTTTGTAAGTTCGAGCCTTGTATGGGCTCTGCACTGACAGCCCAGAACCTACCTGAAATTCTCCCTCTTTCTCTAGCCCCCACCCCCCACTCCAGCCCCCAAAACTCACACTCTCTCTGTCTCTCTCAAAATAAAGAAATAAACTTTAAATAAATAAATAAACAAATAAATAAAACAGTCCAACCCTTGAAGTTAAGAATGTTTGTAAGAGAAGAAAACAGATTACAGAGAAAAGAACTATTTGGGGGAGGTATTTCTACAATATAGTTACATAATCCTTTAATTAGAAAATTTGAGTGTTCTCCCACCTCACCCCTGCCCACCTTTTATAGATTACTTAAAGAAAATTACTTAGAGAAAATGAAGAAGCTATACCTTTTGATTTTCATTTAAAATTTTTAATGTTTTATTTATTTCTGAGAGAGAGAGAGAGAAAGAGATACAGTGTGAGCAGGGAAGGGTAAGAGAGAGAGGGAGATACAGAATCTGAAGCAGGCTCCAGACTCTGAGCTAACATTCAGCACAGAGCCCAATGTGGTGCTCAAACCCACTAACCATGAGGTCATGACCTGAGCCAAAGTCGGATGCTTAACCGACTAAGCCACCCAGGTGCCCCTAAGCTGTACCTTTTTATATAGCTGCGGTTTAATGTTTAAATTTTTAACCATAAACATTAAAGCTCAATATTAGGATGATAATGGTGATAATGATGAATAACAATGATGGAATTGAGGAAAAACACAGAAAACTGGATTTGCCAGGAACCGAGACTTCAAGAAAGCGTTCAGAGAGTGAGTAATCATGGGTAGGGGGTTGGTATGAGTTGAGCCCATAATTATGGGTGTCAGAAATAAGCCCATCAGAGGCACCTGGGGGGCTCAGTTGGTTAAGCGTCAGACTTTGCCTCGGGTCATGATCTCACTGTTTGTGGGTTCGAGCCCCATGTCAGGCTCTGTGCTGGCAGCTAGCTCAGAGCCTGGAGCCTGTCTTCAGATTCTGTGACTCCCTCTTTCTCTGACCCTCTCCTGCTCACACTGTGTCTATCTCTCTCTCAAAAATAAAGAAAACATTAAAAAAAAAAAAAGAAAAAAGAAATAAGCCCATCAACCCAATCAAAGGAGGGCTGTGAAGACTCGAAGACTCGAGCACAGTGAAGCAAAGCTTTAATCAACATTCTTGCAGAGCAGGTGTCTGACGACAGACACACTCAGGGCATTTACAGCAGACAATTTATCTCCTAGCATGCAAGCCCCTCCCCTGGTTCCTCATTGGCTGAGTACTTACAGAGGTTATAACCTTACCTGGATGTCGCCTCTGCCCATGTAAGGTAAAAAGTAGTCTGATTGGAAGAAATGTACATTCCCAGAGGTGACGCAAAGACTTTCAGTCCCTCTTCCCTCTGTTCTTTGGCTCAAGCTCATTGCAAAGCCTGTAAAAATAAGCCCACGAAATGTAGAGGGGAAGAAGAATTAGGAAGTGAAGTGTCTGAGGGTTTGTGACTCCATTGTGTGTGGGGAGGGAGGGGGTTCTTACATATTTCTAATAGGTTGTAAACCTGTTGTTAATTAGATGGCACAGCTTTTATTTGGTATTTCTGAAAATGACTAATCTCCTTTACTTCTCACAATGGGCAGGGAAGGGGACATGTGGGATGTCATGCTCTTCTAGGCATTCCAGTGACATCGGGGCTTTTCTGGTCTGATGTTTGGAATGTTCTGGTCATTGCAAAATGCCTTCATCAATATCTCAAGAAAGGGCAGTAAGAAATAAGCACAATGTGGAGTGCCTGGGTAGCTCAGTCTGTTGGGCGTCAGACTTGATCTCGGGTCATGATCTCACGGTTTGTGAGTTCAAGCCCTGCATTGAGCTCTGTGCTATCAGCTAGGAGCCTAGAGCCTGCTTCAGATTCTGTGTCTCTCTCTTCCCCTCCCCTGCTTGGACTCTGTCTCTTTCTCTCTTTCAAGAAGAAATAAACATTAAAAAAATAAAAATAAATAAAAACTAAAAAAACAAAGAAAGAAGCACAATGGGTTTTAGTTTGAGCATGAGTTCAGCAGTCTTGTCACTTCTGGTTTTCACCATTGGGGTCTATAGTTGAGCAAGAGGACTGGTCGGCATTCCCTCTTTCTCTTCTTCCTCCTCTTCCGCGACCTTGTTTCATCACTTACTTCCTGAACTAGGAAGTCTTCAAATTCTCTCTCCCCTGGATACAATTCTGTCCTACCCCACAAATATGAGCATTTCTCCATTATGTGTTGGTATATTGCTGTACCTGTCATCCTGGAATAGAATTCTAAATCTACCTCCTCAGTTCAATGAAATCCAACTTTTATTTGTACCACTGTACTGAAGTATTTTTTATAAAGATTGTCAATGATTCTGTATCTGACCAAAGCAATCTTTCCTCTTTTCATGCTGGATTTCACTACAGCATATACTCCCTTGATGATCTCACATATTTTAGTGGTGTACTACCTCCTGTCCACTAATTCCTCTCAAGTCAATTTCCAACCAGCTATCAGCTGTCTTCACCTAGGTATCCTACAGGCATCTTATTCATTAAACTGTTGTATATCAAAAACTGAACTCATAATCCTTCACACTTCTTGTGTTCCCTGACTCAGTTAAGGCTTAATATACCCTGAGCCTCTCTAGAAAGAAACCAACCCCATCTCTGCTTCAATTCTTCTTATTCCATTCATTCAATTGGCCACCAAATCCCTTTTCTCCATCCACATCCACTGCCATACATTAGTTTTTTGCATTTCTTAGAAAGCCCCACCTGTCATTAATCCCCAGCGATATCTCTAGTCCATGCACCTAATGCCTTCTGGAGTTTTCACCAGAGAAAACAAACCTGATAATGATACCGTCTACTCATGAACTTTCACCTTCTCCTCACAGGTTGCTTCCAGGTTGTGTTCCTTGGCATATTAATGGAAGAACTTTCACAATGTCATCACTACAGTCTTCCCAGCCTTATCTCATGTGTTCTAGTCACCATAGACCTCTTTTCATCCCCCAAGCAAACCAAGTTCATTTGAACTCGGTGACTCTGACTTCAGGCACTGAGTGTTCTCTTTATTCTTAATCACAAAGCACAACATCTGACAAATTGTACCTCCTCAATCAATGTTTGTTGGATAAATCAAGCACAAATCCTAGATAGTTGGTTCTTCAATAAGACATTATTAAGTAAAATAGTTATAAAAGTAATGCTCCCTTCAAAAAATTAAATTTTTTTTAGATGGGGGAGGCAAATAATTGCCTGGTGTCCTGATTTTTCCATCATTATCCTAGCCACCTTCAAATCTTGTCTAATTCATGTCAGACTATCAAGAGAAGAACAGCTGACAAAACCTTCTCTGCTTTTCTGTAATGTCTTTACTGTGTAGAGAAATTTATTCACGACATCATTGTAAACATGAGTTTCATACCTCAGTTTTTCCATAGATAATGATAACTAAAGCATGAACTGTACCTCATAATAAAACCCGATGTAGGACTGTTGCCATAAATAGAGATTTAAGATTAGTTAAACTGAGAAAGTCAGATCATATGAGTTCCTATATTTGCAAGTTAATTTAGAAAGTATCATAAGGGGAAGGGAGAAAAAGCAACCTCTTAAAATTTACAAGAAATTCTCACTTTCATTATCAAAATGGAAATTCCCAAATTTCTCAAATGTGGTCTTTCTTCTTTAGCTCTGGTAGCATAAAAACACTTACCAGAAACTATTATGAAACTGAAGAAGTATCTGGTATCATTGTCCAAACATGTTGTAGCTTGTCATGATCAGTTATCTTCACTAACAAGTATCACTCACACAAAGGGCTCTGGTTTCTTTCTCTTTGAGTAACCGAAATTTCTAAACCTTTGCTGCAACTTTGATTTCTGTACTCAGTGATACGGGATTAATAGCACTTCTTAAGAGATGTGAATATGTTGATGGTATACATACTTGTATATACAATTGTATAAAGATCAGATTCTCTAGGTAATACTGCACTATTAAGCTAGTATCAAGCATGTATCTATGTACTTTGTCAATAAACATTTATTAACCATTTATTTTGTGTCAGTGTTCAGCACTGGAGATACAAATAAAGGAGATCATTTCCTGTTCACAAAGAGTTTAGAGTCTAGTGGATAGGCTGACCAATCAACATTGTGGACATTTAGTAGAATATATAATAGAATATATAATAATATATAATAGAAGTAGCCCAGGATGCTTTCAAATGCAGAGGAGTGGCACAGAGGTCAGACCTTGGAAATGTTAGGGGAGACATCGCTAAGGGAATCCGTTCATCAAATATTTATTAAACTACCCATGTCAAGTGCTGTTTCAAGACTCAGAATATAGCAGTGAAAAAAGCAGAAAGTCCTATCCTTATGGAGGTGACATTTTAGGGGAATACCCTGCATGAAGTTTGCCAGATGAACAATCTAAAAAGAAAATGAATATATCTTTAAAGATTAGTTATGCACAAGTGAGTATAGTTTAGGAACTAGAAAAATCTGGATCACTTTGTAATTTTTCTTCTATTCAAAATGTGTTGAGAACATGTTGAAATTTCCTGCCTTTGTATCCAGAAGGGTGACTGCTTTCTGTACCTGGGAACAGGGCCCAGAATCCATTCACAACTCAAGGGTCCCTGCCATAATAAAGAACACACACACACACACACACACACACACACACACACACACACACACAGAGTGGGCTATTCACACAGTGACCGAGACTGAGTCATGACATCCCCATAGTGACAATGTCCCTGTGCCAGAAGCAGGAATACAGGGAAGGGATTCCATCTAACCCCATTCCCCAAGAACTTATTTTAAGTTTCTTCCTGATCATAAAAAGGAGGCAACATATATACAGTTTTTTTTGTTTGTTTGTTTTTGTTTTATTTCTAGGAGAGAGAGAGAGACAGGGTGAGCATGGGAGGGTCAGAGAGAGAGGGAGTCACAGACTGAAACAGGCTCCAGGCTCTGAGCTGGCAGTCAGTACAGAGCCCGACGCGGGGCTCAAACCCACAAACCGCGAGATCATGACCCAAGCGAAAGTTGGATGGTCAACCGACTAAGCCACCCAGGCGCCCCTTATATACCGTGTTTTTAAAAGAGATGGTACACATTGGTATGTGTGCCCTTTTTTTCAGAGCAATGGTAACACACATTCACTCAAATAAATTTACTGGACTTTTTCAAAGGCTCTTAGAAGAACAATGGTGACACGCCACTTGGGTGAAAAGATCCCTATGACCTTGCCATCCATTGAAACACATGCTCTTTTAATTCTAAATGTATGGAACTGCAGTACTTTTTATTCACTTTAGTTTTCCTGCGTTTGTTGTTCAGAGCAATGTTTGTTAACCTCTACCTGATTTTGTGAATCTGGAAATCCCATGTAATGTCGACCTAGTTCAGATGAGTTAGGGAAGGTGGGAGACTCAAGTAAAGTAGATGTACATACTAGTTAAGATAATGCGAGCTGCTATAGCAGAAAGACCCAGAAATCTTAAAAGCTTCAGTTTCTCATTTACATAAAGACCCAGAGGAGGGCTTCTTAATGGTGCGGTGTGCGGTTTGGGTGGAGTGCATTGCTTCACAAAGTTGTTCAGGGACCTAGGTTGACAGTCTCAAGGCTTCTAAGGTTACTATGGGCACTGACATCCAGCCAGCTGATGGGGGAAAGAGAAAGAAGGTAAAGAAGGAATACTCACTTTTCCACCCCCTGTACTGGAGAATGACTCACAACTTCCATTGGCAAGAGCTAGTATGACCCTACCAGGAGGAAATGAAGTCCATGTCTGAGAAATTCCTTCCCAGCAAGAGCTACACAATGAAAAAGGAGCAGGAACCTTCATTCTAGGTGAACATCTAATAATTTCTGCCACAATAATGTTTTCTGTTTCTACAGTATCATTTAGAAAAGTAAGAAAAGTAATACGGTTGTCATAAGGTGACTAATGAAGTATGAGATTTTAAATATGAGATCTTAACATTGAGCTAGTGGTAAATAAGTTAATGTAACCTTTAAACTTATTTTTGGGATAATTTTAGATTTACAGAAAAGTTTCAGAGATGGCACAGAAATTGAGATGATACATGACCCAGTTGCTCCTAATAGTAACATCTCACATTACCATCAGCTAAGCTATGGTAATTTGTCCAGATGTCTCCAGATTTTCCACTAAGGTTCCACTAAGGTTTTCTGTTCCAGGGTCCAATTTGGGATACCATATAGCACTTAGGTGTCATGTCCCCTTTGTCCTAATATGTGACAGTCTCTTACTGGTTTTCATAACTTTGACACTTCGAAGGCACTAATCAGGTATTTTATAGAATGGCCTTCAGTTTGTTTTCTTATGATTAAACCATGGTGTGGGTATGGGTTTGGGGGAAATACTACAGAGGTGATATACATTCTCATCGCATCATGTCATTATATGTATATAATAATAAATAGAGTTTCAATCTATTACTGATTTATTATCAAGTTAACTTTGATCATTTGGTAAAGGTGGTATCTGCCAGATTTCTCCTCTGTAGAGATACTTTATTTCTCTTCCAGACTATAGGCTTCAAAGTTCATCTATATCACTAAGTTCAGTCCATATTCAAGGAGAGAGGATATTGTGAATTATAGAATGGAGAAATAATTCAAGTTTTTACTACCTGTAGATAAAAATATATACAATAAATAAAGACATGGTGAGGGAAATGGGATTTCCAGTGTTAATTTTTATACTCTTTTATCTAGTATTAAAGAGTTGAGAAATGATAAGTGATGAAGCTGCTGAACTTTCTTTTTGTTGCTTTTGCAAGGAATACAATATATTTCTAGGTGAAATAAATGGCCTTCATGTGATGCCCCAGCTTCTGCTTCTAATAATGATGGACTAGGAATTTGAAAAATATGGGGAAATATAAAAATGTCTTCCTAGAAGTATCAAAGATTTAACCAAAGTATGAAGTTTTTGGGCCAAGATCCCCAAAAAGAATAGAAATCAAGAGGAGTGAGCTCAGTTCTGGGGCTGTGTTTCCTTAGGGACATCTGCTAGTCAGAAGAGGCCACTGAGCAGGGCTTTCAACTACATTATAGATTTTGGTCAGGGTAATAAGTCTTGGAGGCCACGGCTATGGAGCTGAAGGAACAGTGAAGAAGAAACAACCAGCCCTCATATATACTACAAGTCTGGCTTCAAGGTATCTGGGTGGATAGAAAACCTTAAGCCCTAAAGTGTGGTTCATATGATGCTGAATATCAAGTGTTCATGGTGCAGGTAAGAAGTAAACAAAATACTCATGGAAGAAAGCCAGTATCATTCAAGACCTAAAATGATTTATAAAAATATTTCTAAAAAAATTTTTTTCAAATACAGTATCTAATATTCAACCAGGATAACTTAATATGGTGCCTGAAAATGGGAACTCCAGGGATATAAAAGCACACTTTAAGAGAGAAACTAAAAGACTGTAGTTTGAGTTTGTAACTTATCATTACCTAGTAGAAAAACAAGCCTCTTAAGCAAATTTATCATATGCAAATCCAGATTTACAAAGGGGATATATTATGGGGGAATTTACAAGAGGATTCATTATAATATTACAAAGGTGGTATTTAGAAAAATGAATTTATACCCAGTTTTCTAGGAATATGGTCCATCAGAAACTGGATATTTATAGAGAGCATAAAGGGGATATGATAACTCAACCAATATGGGAAGTATTAATTGTGGCTACACATAAGAGAAAATTCCCCCCAAAAATAATGTTTTAAGTAAAATGGAAGTTTATTTGTTTTTCACATAAAAGAAGCCCAGAGCTAGACAAAAATCAGGGTTCAGCAGCTCCATAATGTCAGCAGGGACTATGACACCCATCTTTTTGCTCCACTATTTTCACTTAACAACTTCTCTCCTCAGGGTCAATGACTACATAGCCCAAGATGGCTGCTGTGTCCAGCCATCCCATTATGTTGCAAGTCAGCTTGCCTTAAGCAGCCTTCTTCTATCACATAACACTTACCTCATGCCATAGGACAGAATTAAGTCACATGGCCACCCCTGGCCGCAAGGGAATCTGGTAAATGTAATCCTTTTGTGTGGGGCAAAATGTATCCATTCTAATTTTTTGTAATGTTTTTTATTTATTTCTGAGAGAGAGAGAGAGATAGCGTGAGCAGGGGAGGGTAAGAGAGAGAGGGAGGCACAGAATCTGAAACAGGCTCCAGGCTCTGAGCTAGCTGTCAGCACAGAGCTCGATGCGGGGCTGGAACCCACAAACCATGAGATCAAGACCTGAGCTGAAGTCGGACATTTAACCGACTGAGCCACCCAGGTGCCCCAAAATCTGCCCATTCTAAATTGGGGATTTATTACTAAGGAGAAAGGAAAAATGGATTCTGCACTGGGTAGCTAGTAGACTCTATCACAACAGTGAAATAAGGGATAGATAACTTTAAAAGGAAGTATGCTAAAATCTCAAGTAGTATTTCATAGATATTATATAACATTGAAAATACAGACAGGTGATATATAATGAAACTGAAACACAGGTTATTAGAAGCCAAGAAATTGACACAATATTTTCAAATAATTTAGGATGTTTACCGATTTAAAAATGTTCATCTTACCTTTTGGCACAGCAATCCCACTCATCAAAATTTACCTAAAGGAAAAAAATACAGAAACAACTGAGATGTTTGTAGAATGTTATTTAAAATAGGGAAGTACTTGGATTAATATACATGTTTAGTTTTGGGGGCAGTGAAGTATAGTAATTGATTCAATGGACAAATAGAGAGTAATGAAAACCAGGAACCCAAAAATTATAATAACATGGAGTAGATGTTTAATACATAAAGGTAATAAAGCTACAAATTTGTAATTACAGTTTAATTTTGAATATTCCTATGAGTAAGAACCAAATGATAACTAGGAAACTGAGAAAGTTGACTTGTTGGCAGAGAATTGTAGATGCTTCTTATTTTAACTGTTAAATAATATTGTGTAATATTTTGAAATTTTTTTCAAATCCAATGTATTCATAAATATATACAAAAAATAAAAGATAACTGCATATATTGTAAGGAGTTTCTGAAATTCTGGAGTTTTGGAATTGAAGAGTGAGACAATTCCTAACAATGGTTGGGGTTACAAGTTTTTGAGCCACATAGACCTGGATTCGAATTCTGAATCTTCATTCATTAGCTCCATGAAATTGAGCCTTATTTCCTCAGCCATAAAAAGGAGATGATACCTAAGTGCTCATGTGAAGATTATTTAGATCAGGAAGCATACTGCCTTTC
The DNA here is from genome assembly GCA_017311185.1 of Proteles cristata cristata. Classification (NCBI taxonomy): domain Eukaryota; kingdom Metazoa; phylum Chordata; class Mammalia; order Carnivora; family Hyaenidae; genus Proteles; species Proteles cristata. Next base: position 262,566 of record JAESUZ010004754.1, read on the forward strand.
AATAAATGGTGGCCACCAAGAAAGAATGCCTTCATCTTCAAAAGGACAGTCTAACCAGAGCCTTACTTTGAGTCAGTGTGGCCTAAACAGGGAAAAAATCAGGAATTAATTCAAGGGAAGAAGCACAATTTTATTAAAAATCCTAAAGATACCCAGTGTAGAGAAGGAAAATATTTTTTTCTCCTCTTATAGTTTCTTGGCTGGATCTCTTTAATAAAATACAGATGAATAAGAGAAAGACAAATTTTTTTAAAGGTATATCTCATATACAGTTGACCTTTGAACAATGTGAGCTTGGGGCATCAACCCCCAAGCAATTGAAAATCCATGTATAACTTTTTTTTTCTAGGAGAGAGAGACAGTATGAGCAGGGAAGGGTCAGAGAGAGAGGGAGTCACAGACTGAAACAGGCTCCAGGCTCTGAGCTGGCAGTCAGCACAGAGCCCGACGCGGGGCTGGAACCCACGAACCGCGAGATCATGACCTAATCGAAAGTCGGACGCTTAACCGACTAAGCCACCCAGGCGCTCCCCCATGTATAACTTTTAACTCTCTAAAAACTTTACTAATAGCCTACTGTTAACTGGAAGCCTTACTGATAACATACACAATTAACACATATTTTGTATCTATAGGTATTATATACTTTATTCTTACAATAAAGTGAGCTGGAGAAAAGAAAATGTCAAGAAAATTATGAGAATGCATCGTACTCTACTCATCAAAAGAAAAATCAGCATGTAAGTGGACCTGTGTAGTTCAAACCTGTGTTATTCAAGGGTCAACTATATATGTGGGAGAAACTCAGAGATGAGTAACTCAAAGTGGTGGCCAGAACTTTGTATACCATCTTAACAAGGAACAATCAACTTAGAAATAACAGGACAGAGGGAAAGGATTTTAGGCTTCCACAGGCAGAAACTGTGGGAAGGTAAATGTATGAGGGGAAATCAATGGAGCAAAGTTTGTTTGCGGATTCCTCTGGTGGCATTTCTGAGCTGAGTTTAGAGCTGTCTCCAGCATTTATATCCTGCCTTTAGACAGAAAGAAGGGTAGAGAAATTTTCCTGTTTTTATTGCTGCTTAATTGCCTTCAGCTCAAAATAATTCTTCTGTCAAAGAGGCATGTTTTGAAGTGACATATTCTGGTTTCTTTCACCAGTAAGATTGTTTTCTAGGTCTTCTGCATTCCTATCATAAACATTGCTATCCCAAGAAGAGGGTGTTTCATGATATATGGTATGGAAGGCTTTTAGAAGGGAAATCAACACTGTGCTGTTCAGGGCTTCTCAGGGCTGCTTGACCCCATATGCAGTATAAATATAGATATATAAATATAACTATATATCTTTTATATATAGTATATACATGTATATACTTAATATGTATATATTAATATACATGTATATACTTAATACATGTATATTAAGTATATACATGTATATACACTTATTTAAAAAAACAATATATCTATTACTATTATTGTCAGACAATTCTTATTGTGTTTGTATTAACAATGATTAGCCAATTGGGTTGCTTAAGCAACCATAAAAACAAAAGGATAAAGTAATCAGGTGATCCATTTAATGGCACAATGTCTCTGCCTCAGGGAGGGTTTTTTAAAATCAGATGAATCAGGGGCGCCTGGGAGGCTCAGTCGGTTGAGTGTCTGACTCTTGATTTCGATCTCATGGTCGTTGGTTGGGGGAGGCGGTGCGTGGAGTCTGCTTGGGATTCTCTCTCCCTGTCCCTTCTCTGCACATGCTCTCTCTTTCTCTCAAAATAAATAAATATACATTAAAAAAAAAAAAACCCAGAAGAATCAGTAGTAGAGTAGGGGAAAAAAGAAGGTCATAGGGAAAGGGAAGGAAGACCAGGAAAGAGAGTGGTTTACAGAAAGTAGAAACCAAGGTGCAGATGTAAGGTGGGTCACCATGGATGACAGCTCTTCTAATGTTTTTTAAAAGCTTTAATGTACAGCTTCTCTTTTATTCAACACGGTGGTCACCCCTCCCACAGTCACAGTGATCTGAAATACAGGGCTGTCCATATTCCTGCAATTTCCTCACTACTATAAAGCAAAAATGAAAACAAAAAGTGAAATAAAATAATTACCAGGGCTCCTATGAGATGGCCTCTTTGCCCACCTCTCCATTCTCTGCTTTACAGTTATTTGAGTGCTTTCTCTAGTTCCAGAAATACAAGCAACACCACCATCTACACATTTTCTCTTGCTGCTTCCTTGGCCTAGAACGCTAATCTCCCCCTTTCTTTGCCTGGTTAGCAATCCTTACTTTGGAAAACGCTAATATCATCTGTCAGAAAAATTTCCTTGATACCTTCTGAGAGCTGGCCTACCTGTTCTGTGCATACCTCTTTTACTTAAAAAAAAAAAAAAACTTCTATGCAATAGTCCATATACTTTTATTTAATTTTGATATGTCAGTCTCCAAGCCCCATGGCTCTATTTCATCTTTGCATCCTGTCCCCTAGCAGGGGTTGCACCCAAGAAATGTGTGCCTGACTGAAATGAGCCCACGGTTGGACACCGATGACCCCATGACCTCTGACACAGACCCCGGGCTCAGAAGCTATAAACTATCCCTCAAAATCACCAGGGCTCACAAGGGCCTCCAGAACACAAATTGTTTTTGCAGCGTTTGAAATGGACGAGGTTCCTATTCTTCATCTTAGGTCACGGCTCCCAGCGTGGGCTAACCCTGATCCGTCCGCGGGGAAAGGGAAATCTAACTTCTAGGAAACGCTCCAGGTCTGCTCTAGTGGAAAGCAGAACTGTGAAAGCACCAGGCGCCGCTTCCGGCCCGGGGTCCGGTCAGTCCCACCTCGACTCCCACGGGCCCCTCCGCGCTCTAGGCTTCCTCGTGGGCACCATCCAGGTGGGTGCCACGTCCGTGCCCCATGAGTTGGCGAACGTCGCCATACGCCTCCGACCCGACCCCTGCAGCAGCGGCGGGACGGAGTGGGGGTGGCCCCGCGGGGGCCACGTTCTCCCCCGCCACCCGCAGGCAGCGGGACCACGGAAGGGAAGCCCCCGGGGTTCGAGGCCCAGCGTCCCGGAAACCCCGAGGGAAGGAGGGCCGGGGAGGACCTGAACGTTTCCCCTCAGTTGCTGCTCAAGAGCTGGGGAGGCGGGGCCGGCTGGGGAGGCCCCGGGCACCCCTGCCCGCCCGCGGCGACCCCCGCGGAGTCCGAACCAAAAGCGAAAGGAGCCGGGCGCCGCGTCCCCGCCGGCTCCCACGTCGCGTCCGCGGGGAGGTCGCAGCGCGCCTGCAAGCCCGCGGGGGCCGCCGCTTTGTGACTTCACCGGTTTCGCAACAGGCCCGGGCCGCCCGCGCCCCACCCACCCCCGGCCGGCCGCCCAGCAGCCCGCCGCCTCGCTCGGCTCTCCGCCCTTCCCTCCGTCCGGGGTTGGGCCTGCCCCGCCGTCGCGGAGCCTCCCGCCGGCCGCCGCCTGCGGGCCAGCACGTGCGCGGCTCCCGCGCCCCGCGTCCCGCGCCGGCCCCGCTGGGCGCGGCGCCCCCCCGGCGGCGGCGCGATGCTGTGCTTCCTGAGGGGAATGGCCTTCGTGCCCTTTCTTCTGGTGACCTGGTCGTCCGCCGCCTTCATCATCTCCTACGTGGTCGCGGTGCTCTCGGGGCACGTCAACCCCTTTCTCCCCTACATCAGGTGAGGCCGGGCTGAGCGGCGGGGGTCGGGGGCCGGGCAGGGGCGCCGCGGGGCAGAGGGCAGCGTGGGCGCTGTGGAGGGAAGGGTCGCGACCCAGCGGGGGGCATCCCAGGGACAGACCCGGGTCTGACGACGGGGGGAGCGCGCTCCTGGCGGCCGGGACCGGTAGGGAGGCAGCGGGTACACAGCCCAGCGGGTCTGACTTGACCCTGAACACTGAACCGGGTGGCGTCGGGAGGGGCCCAGAACAGACGGTAGAACTTCAGACGAACTGTGGGACAGAATCCCTGGAAGATGCCTCTCGGGCACAGTATTGAAGTAAGAATGGGTCCTGAAGGACGCCATTTGTTGAGCGTGTGAGAGGTAGATCCAGGTGTGTGCTAAAAAGCGCACAGATTTCAGTTCCGCTTCCCAGCATCTTCGTGATGGATGTCCGGCTTATTTTTCATGCAAGGAAACCAAGTTTAAGCAGATATTGAAATATCATCAGTGTGACACTGATGTCACAGTTAGAAATGGTGGAAGTGGAATTCACGCCCAAGTCTGCCCCATGCCACAAGCAACACTTTGTCACTTCCGAGGCTTTGGGAGTCGGGCTTAAGCATTCCTGGATGGAGCTGCCCAAGATCCCCCTGGATACCGCACCCCCAAAGTCAAAGCCCTCAAATTATCAGCAGCTTATGACACCTTTTGTGTTGCCATTATACCATTTTGTTGTTGTCGTTTGGGGTGTGTGTGTGTGTGTGTGTGTGAGAGAGAGAGAGAGAGAGAGAGTTTTGGCGTCTACTTTTCCTGAGGGTTGCTTCATCGGTGTCCAGGACGTCGTGATCCTTTTCAAATGGCTCCCATCTCTGTGGCTAGCCCATGGCAATGGGCATTCCTTAAACATTAGAAGGATCCATCTTTATCCTGCATTGGTTGGTGAGGGAATAGTAAAGTTGGTGACAAACCAAGGTTTGTTACCACTTTATGATTATAGTGATTGTAGGGCCTCTCCCTCCTGCAGCCTTGCTGCGTGGGGAGCAAGGTTCTGTTAGGTTTGTGGGCCAGGAAGGGGAAACGAAGAAGGTGAGGCAAGAGGAGACTAGAGTTTGAAGCAAACGAGAGCACTGTGGTGAGTAGTGCAGAGAAGCAAATCTGCCGTTAATGGTGGTTTTGCCCACTCAAGAAGTGTTCCATGCATCAAAGAGACTTTCCCATCAGGCCTTGCACCCGGCAGAAACCTGGACTTGGTTTCTCACAGCTCGTCTCAGTCCGACATGGCATTGTCCAGTCTCTTGATTCTGAAATGGGATAGAGCCTCTTGGGCTCCTATAAAAGGGAAGAGTTTCCTCTCCTTACAAGGCTTTTTATTGAGAAAATAGTAGCCTTGTTTGTCCTGCATCTAAAGGTCAGGAACAGAAGGGGTGAGAGGCAGAGCTTGAGTCTTTCTGGAGATGTCTGATGTAATTGTGAACCATAGCACCCCAAGGTGAACTTGAAATGGAAGACATTTAGGGGCACCTGAGTGGCTCAGTCGGTTGGGCGGCTGCCTTCAGATCAGGTCATGATCTCGCCGGTTCGTGGGTTTGAGCCTTATGTCAGGGTCTGTGCTGACAGCTGACAGCCTGCTTCAGCTGCTGTATGTCCCTCTCTGTCACTCCCCCCTCCCCATCTCTCTCTCTCTCTCAAAATTAAATAAACATTAAAAATATTAAAAAGAAAAAAAGAAATGGAAGACACTCAGAAATGGGGAAATGAGTTGACAAGGCCAACTTGTGAGATGCTCAAATCACAGACAGTCCGAAGAGTAAGTGTTAAATTTAACAGGGAGAGGAAGCCTTTCAGAAAAGCAGGTTTAAAGGAGAAGAAGGCTGGAGATGGTCACCTTGTTGCCAGGAGTCATCAGCCTATAAACAACAAACACATATATTGCTTGTCCACGTGTGCTGGGTTGGGGGGTGCTGAGGTTTTCTGCTCTCTCTGTCTACTTGAGCAGCTAGAGCATTAGATCATCTCTGTCTCTCCTAGAAAACTTAAGTCATTGAGGCAAAGGCAAGATTTAGATTAAGATGAAGAAGTGATGGGAATAACGCCAGATTTATCCATTTGGCCCCGGCAGTGTTTGACCTTATCTCCTATAACTCATCTCTACTGTCCAAGTCTTGGGTTTTGCCTTACCTTCACTCCCTCCACTTCCCTCCAGCCGCACTGGCCCACCTTCCTGTTTCTTGAGCATGTCAGGCGTATCACCTCCTCATGACCTTCTGGCATTTCTTAACATTGAACATTTTAAGAGCCATTGCATTTTAAATAAGAACCATAATTCTGGGAGGACTTCTTTCTAATATGACATTCAAACTCCACTTTCTTATCACATATCTTCTTGTAACACTGTTATTCTTCAGCATATTGGGTAAATGAGCAAATAGCTCTTAGACATACGGAAGGATCCTCAGCCTCATGAATGGGATAAAAATTCAAATTGAACCTCACTGATGCCATTTTTCATCATTGGATTGGCAGAGACCTAAATGTTTGATAACATTGATATTGATATTGGTGAGACTTTGGGGAAACAGGCTTTCACACGTTGCTAGTGGGAATGTAAATAGATTTGGTCTCTATGGAGGGACTTGGCATCTATCAAAATGACAAAAATATATCTGCAAGGGTACTTATAGCATTGCTTTTAATAACAAAAGGATGAAGCAATGCAGATTTCCATCAGAGAGGACTGGCTAAATAAATATGGTTTATCCAAAGAATACCGTAAAGGAAATCTCTCTCTCTCTATAGAACACTTTTTTTCCCTTTAATGTTTATTTATTTTTGAGAGAGAGAGACAGAGCTTGAGCAGGGGAGGCAGAGAGAGAGAGGGAGACACAGAACCGAAGCAGGCTCCAGGCTTGGAGCTGTCAGCACAGAGCTCAACATGGGGCTTGAACTCATGAACTGTGAGATCATGACCTGAGCTGTGAGATCATGACCTAAGCCAAAGTCAGACGCTTAACTGACTGAGCCACCTAGGCACCCCTATAATACCGTTTTAAATTAATACATTGGTAGGCAAAATCTCCAATACATTGTTACATGGAAAACAAGATGGAGGGCAAAATATGCTTCCATTAGTGGGGTGGGGGGTGAGGAAAGATAGAAGGTGGAGGGAATAATAGTGTATACTTGTATTTGCTTGTATAAAGAAGTGAATAAAAGCCATTTTTGTATGATCAAGGGGGGAAGTCATGGTCAGTGAGAATTTAGCAGGTGGAAAAGAGAGTGGGAATAAGACATTGCATCACCATTTTTAAAATGAATCCTCTTATTTTGAGATAAGTGGAGATTTCCATGCAGTAATAAAACAGTGATACAGAAAGATCCCATGTGTCCTTTACCCAGTCTCCCAAACAGAACATGTCCATACCTGGCATGCCTTATTCTATGTATTTATTCTTTAGCCACATGGCTTGGTTTCCTACCAAAAATTGAATTAGAAAGATGCAATTCAAACAATCACTACATTTAACAAGCTGGAATAGCATGGTCCAATGTTTCTGTATTATGAATCCATTAATGCAAAGATATAAAAACTGAGGACAAGTCAAAGTCAACCTCAGAGGATTAGTTTAAATTTTTACAAGGCCACACACACATTCTTGAGCACAGTCATGCTTAATTTGTTATAGTTTCTTATATTCCCTCTGTGACTAAATCTCGAAGGCTACCTTGAATCAACTTTACATATCAATTCCTTCCAGCTGATAAGCCACTTTATTAATTTATTTGTTTAATGTTTATTTATTTATATATATATATAGAGAGAGGACAAGCAGGGGAGGAGCAGAGAAAGAGAGGGAGGGAATCCCAAGCAGGCTCCATGCTCAGTGTGAAGCCCGACTCAGGGCTCAGTTTCATGACCAAGAGATCACGATCTGAACTGATCTCAAGAGTCAGATGCTTAAGTACTGAAACTCCCAGGTGCCGCCCAAAGCCACTCTCTTTTATCTCTTTTTCTTTGGTCTGTGTTTCATGCTTCCAGAGTATTCCGTAGCTCTTTATTTTCAAAGTCTTACCAGTTCTGCATCCTGGTTGCGTTTTATTAACCTAATTTTTTGTTCAAGTACTGTTTGCTGAGTAGATTGTGGCCTTTGGCCACTCCCATTGTTCCTCCTCATGACTACAAACCTGCTCAGTGGTTGGTGGCAGAAAACTGGGTCACCTAGAATTAAAAGAGACCAAAATGGCATAATAAAAAAGTAAAAGAGGTTGGTTTAACTACAAAAATGAATCTAAAAATTAGGGAAATTATTTTATCTTTCACTTGGTTAGCAATCACAAAATTCAGGTTATAATCACAATTAGGTGTTAGTTCTATAATGTTCATTGTAATGAAAACATCTTGTAATAACAAAACAAAATGAAAAGACAAAATTCTTATAATAAAAATCTTAAAATGATTCAGGTGTGGACTTTTTAAGTGAAGGATATATACTTTTTTCCAAGACAGTTTTATGATTGTTTGATATAAAGTCCTTAATTTCAGTTTTGTCTTTTGAAGGGAGATGTTTTATGACTTCAGTTTCCCCAACGACCATTCTTTTTTTTCCCAATGACCATTCTTAATCTGTGTGTAAGAAAATTGATCTTGATTAGTGTGTTTTTCACACAAAATGTAAGTTTCATGAGGGTAGAGATTTAGAGTTTGTTCATTGTTGCTTCCCTACCATGTATGACAGTGTTGGATGTGTAGTAGGTGCTTACTAAATATTGGTTGAACACTAAGATGATTTATACCAGATGGGTCTGCTTTAGTGGTGCCTGTTAACCTTGTCAGCTTCTCTTCAATTGTGAAGGGATTCTGTCAGTGCTCACTGTTCATTAACTTGGGCTGCCATTCTAGCTGTTCTCCAACACCATTTCTTTTTTTTTTAATTTTTTTAAATGTTTTATTTATTTTTGAGAGAGAGAGAGAGAGAGACAGCATGAGAGGGCCAGAGAGAGAGGGAGACACAGAATCTGAGGACAGACTCCAAGCTCTGAGCTAGCTGTCAGCACAGAGCCCATCACGAGGCTCGAACCCAGGAACCATGAGATCATGACCTGAGCCGAAGTTGGATGCTCAACCAACTGAGCCACCCAGGCACCCCTCCAACACCATTTCTGTCAAGTTCATGAAATTCTGTATGTTTTACAGGATTTCCAAGTGTAGTTTGGCTTATACTGTTGAATATTTATGTTATGAGCTTTGTTAATCATACTGAGAAGGGAGCACAGGGTGGTGGGTAAGGGAACAATTTTGTTTTTTTATAATTTTTTTAAAAAATTAAAAAAAAATTATTTCTGAGAGAGAGAGAGAGAGAGAGCAGGAGAGGGTCAGAGAGAGAGAGGGAGATACAGAATCCAAAGCAAGCTCTGGGCTCTGAGCTAGCTAGAACAGAGCCCGACATGGGGCTCAAACCCACAAACTGTGAGATCAAGACCTGAGCTGAAGTTGGATGCCTAACCGACTGAGCCACCCAGGCAGAACAATTTTGGAGCAGGCAACTTTGGTTAGAATATAACTCAACCATGTGCCCCAGCTATCGGATCTTGGCTAGGTTACTTGAATTCCCTCTGCTTTTCTCTGGGTTAATAATAGCACCTCCCTCATAAATTAACATGTGAACTCACTTAGAACTTATTAACACCCTGGCCCAAGAACAAAAGTTCTCTGTAAGTGCTATTATTAGTATTATCAAGGGACCAGTCCACAGTGGTCTGGATAGATGCTAGTGTTAAGTAGGAAGGGACATTTTGTGGAGGGCTAATTGTATAAGTAGTAGGTTTATTTGTGATTATAGCAGAAGTTTTTTTTAAATTAAGTTTAATTTTGAGTTTTATTTATGTAGGTAATCTCTACATGCAGCAAGGGGCTGGAACTCACAACCGTAAGATCGAGAGTTGCATGCTCTATCCGCTGAGCCAGCCAGGAGCCCCTATAGTAGAAGTTTTCTTAACCAGCCTCAATCAATTTGCTGGATTAATTGATCAGCTCATTCTCTGAAAAAATACACTGACCAGAAACCAGTGGTCCCTGAAAGTCTTTCCCAGCGCTGGCCACTCTCTGGGCTGCTTGCTGTTTTTTCTTACCTGTTTCTTTGTATGCTTATTCAATACCAGCTGTATTTGTTCCCAAGTGTGTTTTCGTCAGCTGTATTTTTTTGTTGTTGTTGTAATTGTGTGATTTAACTCAACCTATATAAACTGTTGGCCTGTGAATACAAAAATAAAACTAATTTTTAAGAAAAGTCTATTGAATGCTTTGGAAAGATTCAAAAGACATAAGTTGCCAAAAAATACAGTCTGTTTAGTAGTGTTTATGACTAATGTAAAGATTGACAAAAAGTGATTAGAAAAAACTTAGAAGGATTGTGCACTCAAATGGCTTCAAAAGTATCTCTAAGATTTCCTTCCACTTTAAAGAGAGCAAAACTAGAAATGCAAAGATTCATAGTAGATGTGGTTTATATGCCAGGAAGACACACAGTGGACTGGTACTCCCGTAACAGCCTTGGCCTATGTCAACAGGTAGACAAATAAATGTGTGTACATTTATATGCTTGTGGTGTGTATGTGTCCACATAATTTTTTTTTTTATAAGAACACTTTTTTTTTTTTTTTAATTTATTTCTAGGAGAGAGAGAGAGAGACAGCGTGAGCAGGGGAGGGTCAGAGAGAGAGGGAGTGACAGACTGAAACAGGCTCCAGGCTCTGAGCTGGCAGTCAGCACAGAGCCCGACGCGGGGCTCGAACACACGAACCGCGAGATCATGACCCAAGCGAAAGTCGGACACTTAACCGACTACGCCACCCAGGCGCCCCTTACCCACATAATTCTTGATGACTTTTTGCCTAAACCAAGTTTTTTGATTATTAACTACATTGCATTTCAAGCAATGGTGACTTTTGCTTTCATTTCAACCAAAACAATGGGGGCCGGGATAATAAATAATCAAATAATTAGGTGTATGTGTATAAAGGCACATATTCTGACATGATGTTAATGATACTTCATTCTTTACGGTGGGGTGATCATTATTTCATAGTATCTCTAAGCCATGGTATCATGAGGATGAAAAGGCAGGCTTGCCATTGAAAACTTTTAGCTAGAAAAGTATCCTGAGAAATGATAATTTATAGTTTCACATTTTCTTCAAAAACAGCATTACCCAACTTAGTTAATCCTAAGAAAAGCATAATAAAACAGTGAAGATCCCAAACTTTCACAGCTCAAAAATTAATTGAGGTAATGGATGCAGTATTGTTCTGCTTCTGAATCCACTATAAATATATGTAATTTCTCCTCTTTTTAAGTTTTCCATTGTTCTTTTCTTACATAAAATTCTTTTTTTCATTGAAAAATAAAATTGTGAATGTTTCTCTTCTGTTTTTCCTATTTCTAAAAAGGCAGTTAAGTACTGCTCAGAAGTCCGATAACTGCAAAGCTGACAACGTATAAGGTCTCAATTTCAACTTAAAAAATAGTGTTCTACTCAACAGTCCTCTTTACCTGACAATAATTGCATTTCAGTTCATTAAGTATATGCATGGTAGACGTAGCGCATGCCAAGGATGACTTACCAAAGGCTCCAGAAGAAATGGTTGATGCAAACCTGGCTGTAGATATGCATCACTGTAAACTCATTTGGAAATGACGGTTTTCATTAACAGAAACGTATGCGGGGCTCCTGGGTAGCTCATCAATTGAGCATCTGACTCTTGATTTTGGCTCAGGTTATGATCTCACAGTTGTGAGATCAAACCCTGTGTCAGGCTCTGCACTGACAGCGCAGAGTCTGCTTAAGATGCTCTCTCTCCCTCTCTCTGCCCCTCTCCTATTCGTGTGCAGGCACGTGTGCCATCTCCTCTCTCTCTAACATAAGATAGCAGAGCAGAGTTCCTAAGTTGTGCCCATTGAAATTAGACAGCTCTAGGGGCGGCTGGGTGGCTCAGCCGGGTAACCATCCAACTATTGGTTTCAGTTCACATCATGATCTCACAGTTTATGGATTTGAGCCCTACATCGGGCTCCATGCTGACAGTGCAGAGCCTGCTTGGGATTCTCTCTCTCCCTCTCTCACTGCCCCTCCCCCACTCTCTCTCTCTCTGTCTCTCTCTCAAAAATAAATAAATCTAAAAAACATTTAAAGAAATGAGACAGATTTAGATGCATGGCTTGGCTTTCCCAGGCACTATTCATGCGACCTTGAGTGAATCACTTTTCTAAGACTTATCTTGAAGTTGGAGATAAGTATTTCCTTATGAAGGTGTGAAGACCAAATAAGATGTGCCTGGCTGAGTGTGAGTGCTGAGGAAATGTTAATTTTAAAATTTCTTATGTAATATTAACAGCTGTAATACAAGCATGGGTAGTTTTTTAAAGACTCCTCTTAGAAAACTTCCCAAATCTGATCTGTTATCACCTCTGGTTTCATTATCACCCTGGTCCGAACCACTGTCATCTCTTGACAAACTACTGAAATCGCTTCCTAACGGTCTCCTTTGTTCATGCTTGCCTCTCTACAGCCTTTTCACAACGTCCTTTAAAACATCAATCAACTTCATATCACTTCCCTGCGCTTAGCTCTCAACAGCTTCCCATCATCTTAGAATAATAGAGTCATAACCATGACCCCAGGGCTCTCCATGATGCCCTCCCCCATATGCACACATATGCTCTTGCTCACTCTCCTTCAGCCACACCCATTTCCTTGCAGCTCCTGACAAATTGCCACCTTAAGGTCTCTTTGACTTTACTGTTCCTCTGCTTGTAAATTTCCTGGCCCAAATATTCCACTTCATCCAGATCTCTGTTCAAGTAGCCTTCCCAGATTACCCTGTCTCAAGTAAGCAGAATAGCACTCTGTCTTGGTTTTCTTATCTAGCTTTCCTTTTTCTTCACAGCGTTCATCACCCTACACATTTTCTTAAACAGATGTAACCTATTTTTTTAAGTTTATTTTCATTTATTTTGAGAGAGATAGAAAGTGGGGGATGGGCAGAAAGAGAGGGAGACAATCCCAAGAGGTTCTGTGCTGCCCCCCACAAAGCCAGTTTTGGGGCTCAAGCTCGTGAACCATGAGACCATAACCTAAGCCAGGTCAAGAGTCAGATGCTTAACCGGCTGAGCCATCCAGGTGCCCCGATTTTAAAAGCTTTTTTTTAATGTTTATGTATTTTTGAGAGAGAGACAGAGAACAAGCAGAGGAGGGTCTGAGAAAGAGGGAGACACAGAATCTGAAGCAGGCTCCATGCTCTGAGCTCTCAGCACAGAGCCCCATGCAGGGCTCAAACTGTGAGATCATGACCTTAGCCAAAGTCAGACGCTTAACCAAATATGTGACCCAGTTGCCCCTATTTATTTTTTAGGGAGAGAGAGAGGAAGTGTGAGAGTGGGGGAGAGGGGCAGAGAGAGAGAGAGAGAGAGAGAGAGAGAATATCTTAAGCAGGCTCCATGCTCAGCACAGAGCTGACACAGGGCTTGGTCCCACAACACTGAGATCATGACCTGAGCCAAAATCAAGAGTGGGGTACTCAACCCACTGAGCCCCCTAGACACTCCCACCCTAGACTGTTTTTATTGCCCTCCACAGAATGTAAGTTCCATGAAGGAGGGGCTTTTTCTGTTTTATTTGTCACTATATTCACCATGCCTACAAAATAGCCGGTTAGGTTGAATGCAGTCAGCAACTCTGTATTAAATCAATGTATCCTTGAAATTTTTGTTAGATGATAAGCTTCTTGAAGGATAGTGAGTTATGTTTTCATCTTTGTATCCTAATCACCTGGCACCATTCCCAACCATTAAGAGATACTTAACAATGAAAAAAAAAATTGTTGTGAACAAAAAGGATGAACAGTTAATAGAAAAGGGAACAATTTGCATGTGGGTGGGGTGAGAAGAGAGCAAATTATTTGCATTTATAAGTAGGAAATTCTTTTCAAATTTAAAAATGGTTGATATAGGGGTGCCTGTCTAGCTTAATCAGTAGAGCTCCTGACTCTTGATCTCAGGGTTGTAAGTTCAAGCCCCATGTTGGGCAGAGAGATTACTTAAAATAAAATCTTTAAAAATAAATAAATAAAATAACAATGGTTAATATAGCTGTATGGTGCTTCCCACTCTAGAATAATCATGATCCAATGAAGCTGCTGAAGGTTAGTCCTAATAATTAAAAGTATCTAATAAAATATAATTACTTTCTTATCACACTTCTTTCCTTCAAATATTATATTTAAATATTGTGAAGAAGAAACAAGTACGGTCTCCTTTTATTGGCATTTAGTGTCTTCAGGTTCTAAGTACTAATCGATTTACCAAGTAATGGGCCTAGAATTTTAAGACAATCTAATAACCTCATTCTGGGCAAGGAGATAATTTTGTGTATCATCAGCACATCAGTCCCCCAGATAAACTGTGACTCCAGGCTTTGGAGTGATGGAATCCTGTGTAGCCAGCGATTTAAAGAATAGCATTTGATGCAGCTTATATTATGATATAGGTCTTCTTTGCATTGTTTTCGCTCCTCTGAGCATCAAGTGATTATGCCCTGGTGTAGCATTATAAATTAGTTTGGAGAAGGATATTAGACAAACAATTTGGAATTTTCCATGGTGAACTTAATCTGTAGAAAATACATACAGGAAGTACAGATGTAAACTGATTACTTAGACACGATCCTACTCTAGAAACAGCCAGCTACACACAACAGCCTCAACAGCTTCTAAGCCTCATGCAAATGAACAATTTTCATTGTGCAGAATATTTTCCGTCCTGGCTGCAGCTTCCAGGCAGTGCCTCATTTACAAGGAGTCATGTGAGGAGGTAGCTGGGACCTGGCAGGGCCAGAACCATGTTGCTTAAGTCACGTGGTACAGAATCATGGGGTGGGAATTGGGTGGGGAGATTATCCTATAGGGTTAGGATAATCCATAAGGTGGCAACTGGTTTCATCTCTCACTCATTCTCCAATTTCCTCAATCAGGACCCATGTATAGCTGTGCTAACCAAATACCACTCCCTCTGCCTTTGTGCAATGAGATCATTTAGTTTGAGCTTAAAAAAATAATAAGGAGATAAAAAGAATCTACCCATAGTTTCTCCTGGTACCCCCTTGATGTTACACGCATCTGGATTCCAGTATCAGGCAGGAGATGTGATGCAGTATTTATTAATGATATCACATATTAGCTCAGAGACTGAAAGGCTTAAAAGAATATTTTATTTTATTTAAAAAATTTTTTACGTAGTTTATTGTCAAGTTGGTTTCCATATAACACCCAGTGCTCATCCCCACAAGTGTCCTCATCCATTCCCATCACCTGCCTTCTCCTCCCCCCATACCGATCAGTCCTCAGTTTGTTCTCAACATTCAAGAGTCTCTCATGGTTTGCCTCCCTCTCTCTACCCCCTCTATTTCTCCCCTTCTTCTCCCCCACGGTCCTCCGTTAAGTTCCTCCTAATCCTCCTATACATGCAAACATATGGTATCTGTCCTCTCTGCCTGACTTATTTCACTCAGCATAACACCCTCAAGGTCCATCCATGTTGCTACACATGGCCAGATTTCATTCTTTCTCATTGCCATGTAGTATTCCATTGTATAGATGAACCACCACATCTTCTTGATCCATTCATCTGTTGATGGACACTTAGGCTTTTTCAATGTTTTGGCTATTGTTGAGAGTGCTGCTATGAACATTGGGGTACATGTGCCCCTATGCATCAGCACTCCTGTATCGCTTGGGTAAATTCCTAGCAGTGCTATTGTGGGTCCTAGGGGAGTTCTATTGTTAATTTTTTGAGGAACCTCCACACTGTTTTCCAGAGGGGCTGCACCAGTTTACATTCCCACCAACAGTATAGGAGGGTGCCCGTTTCTTCACATCCTTGCCAGCATCTAGAGTCCTCTGAGTTGCTCATTTTAGCCACTCTGACCGGTGTGAGATGGTATCTCAGTGTGGTTTTGATTTGTATTTCCCTAATGATGAGGGACGCTGAGCATCGTTTCATGTGTCTGTTGGCCATCTGGATGTCCTCTTTGGAGAAGTTGTTTGTTCATATCTTCTGCCCATTTCTTCACTGGATTGTTTGTTTTTCTGGTGTGGAGTTTGGTGAGTTCCTTATAGATTTTGGATACTAACCCTTTATCTGATATGTCATTTGCAACTATCTTTTCCCATTCTGTTGGTTGCCTATTAGTTTTATGGATTGTTTCCTTTGCCATGCAGAAGCTTTTATTTTTTATTTTTTTAAAATATTTTATTTATTTCTAGGAGAGAGAGAGAGACAGTGTGAGCAGGGGAGGGTCAGAGAGAAAGGGAGTGACAGACTCTGAAACAGGCTCCAGGCTCTGAGCTGGCAGTCAGCACAGAGCCCGACGTGGGGCTCGAACCCACGAACCGCGAGATCATGACCCAAGCAAAAGTCGGACGCTTAACCGACTAAGCCACCCAGGCGCCCCAACCATGCAGAAGCTTTTAATCTTGATGAGGTCCTAATAGTTCATTTTTGCTCTTGATTCCCTTGCTTTTGGGGATGTGTCAAGTAAGAAATTGCTGTGGTTGAGATCAAGGAGGTTGTTTCCTGCTTTCTCCTCTAGGGTGTTGATGGTTTCCTGTCTCACGTTCAGGTCCTTTATCCATTTTGAGGTTAGTTTTGTGTATGGTGTGAGAAAATGATCTAGTTTCATTTTTCTGCATGTTGCTGTCCAGTTCTCCCAACACCATCTATTAAAAATGCTGTCTTTTTTCCGTTGGATATTCTTTCCTGCTTTGTCAAAGATTAGTTGGCTGTATACTTTTGGGTCCACTTCTGAGTTCTCAATTCTGTTCCATTGGTCTATGTGTCTGTTTTGGTGCCAATACCATACTGTCTTGATGATGACAGCTTTGTAGTAGAGGCTAAAGTCTGGGATGGTGATGCCTCCCGTTTTGGTTTTCTTCTTCAATATTACTTTGACTATTAGGGGTCTTTTGTGGTTCCATACAAATTTTAGGAGAGGTTGTTCCAGTTTTAGGAAGAATGTTGGTGCAATTTTGACTGGGATTGCATTGAATGTGTAGATTGCTTTGGGTAGTAATGACATTTTAACAATATTTATTCTTCCAATCCCTGAGCATGGAATGTTTTTCCATTTCTTTGTGTCTTCCTCAGTTTCCTTCATAAGTTTTCTCTAGTTTTCATCATACAGATCTCTTGTATCCTTGCTTAGTTTATTCCTAGGTATTTTATGGTTTTTTTGTGCAGTTGTGAATGGGATCAGTTTCTTGATTTCTCTTTCTGTTGCTTCATTGTTGGTGTATAAAAACGCAACCGATTTCTGTACGTTGATTTTGTACCCTGCAACTTGGCTGAATTCTTGGATCAGTTCTAGAAAGCTTCTAGTGGAGTCTGTTGGGTTTTCTATGTAGAGTATCATGTCATCTGCGAAGAGTGAAACTTTGACTTCCTCTTTGCCAATTCTGATGCCTTTGATTTCCTTTTGTTGTCTGATGGCTGATGCTAGGACTGCCAGCACTATGTTAAACAACAGTGGTGAGAGTGGACATCCCTGTCGTGTTCCTGATCTCAGGGAGAAAGCTCTCAGTTTTTCCCTGTTGAGGATGATGGTAGCTGAGGGCTTCTCATAGATGGCTTTTATGATGTTTAAATAAGTTCCTTCTATCCCAACTTTCTCTAGGGTCTTTATTAAGAAGGGATGCTGTATTTTGTCAAATGCTTTTCTTCATCTATTGACAGGATCATATGATTTTTATCTTTTCTTTTTTTGATGTGATGTATCACATTGATTGATTTGCGAATATTGAACCAGCCCTGTAACTCAGGAATGAATCCCACTTGATCTTGGTGGATAATTCTTTTTATGTGTTGTTGAATTCGATTTGCAAGTATCTTGTTGAGGATTTTTGCATCTGTATTCATCAAGGATATTGGCCTGTAGTTCTCCTTTTTTGCTGGATCTCTGTCTGGCTTGGGAATCAAAGTGATGCTGGCTTCATAAAATGAGTCTGGAAGTTTTCCTTCGATTTCTATTTTTTGGAACAGTTTGAGAAGAATGGATACTAATTCTGTTTTAAATGTCTGGTAGAATTCCCCAGGGAAGCCATCTGGCCCAGGGCTCTTATTTGTTGGGAGATTTTTGATCACTGATTCGATTTCCTCACTTATTATGGGTCTGTTCAGGTTTTCTATCTCTTCCCGTGTGAATTTTGGTAGTGAGTGTGTGTTTAGGAATTTGTCCATTTCTTCTAAGTTGTCCAATTTGTTGGCATATAATTTTTCATAGTATTCCCTGATAATTGCTTGTATTTCTGAGGGGTTGGTTGTAATAAGTCCATTTTTATTCATGATTTTGCTATTTGAGTGCTCTCTCTTTTCTTTTTGAGAAGCCTGGCTAGAGGTTTGTCAATTTTATTTTTTCAAAAAATCAACTCTTGGTTTCATTGATCTGTTCAACTGTTTCTTTGGTTTCTATATTTATTTCTGCCCTGATTTTTATTATTTCTCTTCTTCTATTGGGTTTGGGATGCTCTTGTTACTCTCCCTCTAGTTTCTTTAGGTGCGCTGTTAGATTTTGCACTTGTGCTTTTTCTAATTTCTTGAAATAGGCCTGCAGTGCAATGTACTTTCTCTTAGGACTGCTTTCACGCATCCCATAGAGTTTGGATTGTTGTATTCTCATTTTTATTTGTTTCCATGTATTTTTTAATTTCTTCTCTAATTGGCCTGATTGTTCTTCGAGTTTCGTAGCATTGTGATCTGACAGTGTGCATGGTATGATCTCTATTCTTTTATATTTATTGAGGGCTGCTTTATGTCCCAGTATGTGATCTATCTTGGAGAATGTGCCATGCGCACTTGAGAAGAAAGTGAATTCCATGGCCTCAGGATGTAGAGTTTTAAATAGATCTGTCAAATCCATCTGGTCCAATGTGTCATTTAAGTCCATTGTGTCTTTGTTGATTTTCTGCCTAGTTGATCTGTCCATTGGTGTAAGTGGAGTATTAAAGTCCCCTGCTATATTAGCACATTCTTATCGATAAGAGTGTTTCTGTTTGTGATTAATTGTTTTATGTATTTAGGTGCTCCCATATTTGGTGTGTAGACATTTATAATTGTTAGCTCTTCCTGATGGATAGACCCTTTAATTATTATATAATGCCCTTCATCCCTTGTTACTGTCTTTACTTTAAAGTCCAGTTTGTCTGATATAAGTATAGCTACTCCAGCTTTTTTTTGACTTCCAGTAGCATGATAGATATTTCTCCATCCCCTTACTTTCAATCTGAAGGTGTCCTCCAGTCTAAAATGAGTTTCTTGTAGACAGCAAATAGATGGATTTTGTTTTTTTATCCATTCTGCTACCCTATGTCTTTTAATTTGGGCATTTAGTCAATTTACATTCAGTGTTATTATTGAAATATATGGGTTTAGAGTCATTGTGTCATTTGTGGGATTCATGCTTGTGGTGGTGTCTCTAGCATCTTGCATTCCTTGCAACATTTCCCTCAGAGAGTCCCCCTCAGGATTCCTTGTAAGGCTGGTTTAGTGGTAACAAATTCTTTCAATTTTTGTTTATTTGGAAAGGCTTTTATCTCTCCTTCTATTCTGAATAACAGGCTTGCTGGATAGAGGATTCTTGGCTGCCTATTGTTTCTGTTTATCACATTGAAGGTCTCCTGCCTTTCCTTTCTGGCCTGCCAAGTTTCAGTAGATAGGTCTGTCACCACTCTGATAGGTTTCCCTTTGTATGTTAGGGACCTTTACTCCCAAGCTGCTTTCAAAATTCTCTGTCCTTATATATTGCCAGTTTCACTCTGTCGTGCAGAAGATCGATTCAAGTTACGTCGTAGGGGAGTTCTCTGTGTCTTTTGAATTTCAACATCTACTTCCCTCCCCAGATTGGGGGAAGTTTTCTGTTATATTTTGTTCCAGGACTCCTTCAGCATCTTTCCCTCTCTCTTCCGCTTCTGGGATTCCTATGATATGGACATTGTTCCATTTGATTGTATTGCTGAGCTCTCGAACTCTTCTTTCATATTCCTGAACAAGTTTATCTCTGTTTTTCTCAGTTTCTTCTTTTTCTATAATTGTGTCTTCTAAATCACTTATTCTCCTTTCCACCTCTTCAATCTGTGCATTGGACGCCTTCAGTTTATTATGTATCTCATTTATCGCATTTTTTAATTCATCGTAACTATTTTTAAGCTCCATAGTGTTTGTAACCATAGTTTCTCTGATGGCCTCCAATCTTTTTTCAAGCCCAGTGATTAATTTTATGATTATTGTTCTAAATTCTTGCTCAGTTATGTTGCTTATATCTGCTTTGAGCAGTTCTTTAGCTGTCACTTCTTCCTGGAATTTCTTTGGAGGAGAATTCTTTCATTTCATCATTTGGTTAGCTTTCTATCTCTTGTTAGTTTTAAAAGCTCGTTATGCACTCTGCACCTGTGAGTGCTGCTGTACCAAAGAAGGCTCTTTGACTGTCCAGGGCCTGTCCGTTCAGAAAGTGTTCTTTGAATGGTATCTCTTGGTCTCTCTTGTTGAGACCTTGGTTATTTTATTTTCCTACTCATAGTGGTATTTGGGACTCTCCACTATGTGTACTTTGGCTTGTTTCTTGAAGTAGCCCTGGAAAAGAAAACAGACAAACACACAGAGAAGGCACACGAATGCACAGACAAATCCAACAAACACTCAAACCGAAAGGAAAAAACGAAAAAGAAAAGAGAAAAGAGGAAGGGAAAGGCAAATAATAAGAAATGAAAATACATAAAAAAGAAAAAAAGAAGAAAAGAAAAGAAAAAAACAAGAAACCCAATAGACAAAGAACAGTTTAAAGCATGTAACCAGATTTCCCAGCTACAAATAAATAGCTGGGTGCATGCAGTGCTGGTGGAAGAGCATAGAGAAAGAGAGAAATGACAGGGCGGGGATGAAGCGAAATTGGAAATGAAATGAGCAGGCAGAAGGAATAAGAGGCTTTTTTCAAAGAGTGAAAAAGTGGAATATGATTGGAGAAGAGGTGAAAGAAATGACGATGATGCTATCCAGAGAAATTACATAGTCTGATTACTCCAGAGAGAAAGAGATGAAAAGGTAGGTAGGTGTAGAATTTACATCTAGAGAATGGATTAAATGTGACTGTTTAAGCAAGCCAGTGACCAGAGTTAATCAGGGCAGTGCATCCATGTTGGTCTTGCCGTGGCTCTGGTTAAAAAAAAAAAAAAAGAAGAAGAAAGAGAAAAAAAGGAGAGGGCAGCTCTCTAGCGGGGATGGGTGTGGTTTGGCCCAGTGCCTCCCACAGGAGTCCTGCCTTGGCGGTTGTGGGGAGAAGAGTGTCAGTGCCCCAGTCCCTTCTTGAACCAAGCGTTGCAACTCACTCTTTTGAGTGTGATTTCCCTGTGCCAGGGGCGTAGCCAAGGTGGGCCGTGCTCTATCCCAGGCCAGGCCTCCTTTCCAGATCTCAGTCCGTGCGCCCCATTGAAATTGCCCGAAATATAAACTTGCAGGCGAGCCCCTCAGAGCAGTTTCAAGCCTCTCGCCTTCCCCCTGGGGATCGAGCCAGAAGCCACTGCTCCCGTCTCCTCCAGGTCGGGCTGGCGAGCGAGGAGCAGTTTCACCCGGGGTCGCCTGGGACCAATGCGTCCCGCCTACGGTCAGCTGGACAGCAGAAAACCGGGTCCCTCTGTGTCCCATCACCCGAAATATAAACTGGCAGGCAAATCCTCAGAGCAGTTTCAAGCCTCTGGCCTTCCCCCTGGGGATCCAGCCGAGCCAGAAGCAAAAAGGTGCAGCTACCACCGTCCCCTCCAGGTTGAGCTGGTGAGCAGGGAGCAGTTTTCCCGGGGGTCTCCTGGGACAAGTACGTCCCGCCTAGAGTCAGCTGGAGAGCAGGAAACTGGATCCCTCTGTGCCCCGAGAGGAGGTTTTTCTCTTCTCCAGTGACAGGGACAGTGTCTTGAGCAGTTTCGGCCACTCTCTTTCCCCCCTAGACTCACTTCAGCTCCCCGCAGAGGGGGATCCCCCCTCCCCACCGTGTCTCCAGTCCCGGCTGGTTTTATCTTCCCCAGGGGGCACTTGTGTTATAAGGTTTTCTCAGCCGACTCTGTCTCCTTTCCTCCCAAACTCCTGGATTCTGTAAGGGTTCCTGTGGCTTCAGGCCTTTTCAGTGTGAGATATGGGGGCAAGTGAGATGTACGGAGCTCCCCGCTTCTCCCCCATCTTGTCCTCTCCCCTTAAAAGAACATTTTAAAGTAAAAGAGCCTTTCATTTTTATTAATGATAATGGGCAATCACTACCATTCTTTTTTTTAATTAAAATAAAATTAACATACAGTATTATATTAGTTTCAGGTATACAATATAATGGTTCAACAGTTCTATACATTACTCAGTGCTCATCAAGATGAGTGTACTTTTTATCTATTTTGCCCATTCCTTCATCCTTCTCCCCTCTGGCAGCCACCGGTTTGCTCTCTATACTTAAGAGTGTGTGTTTTTGTTTTTCTCTTTCTTCTTTGTTTGTTTTGTTTCTTAAATAACATAAATGGATGAAATCATACGGTATTTGTCTTTCTCTTATTTATTTTACTTAGCATTAAACCTTCTAGGTCTATCCACATTGTTGCAAACAGTAAGGTCTCATTCTTTTTTATGACTGAGTAATATTCCATTTTGTGTCATTTTGTGTGTGTGTGTGTGTGTGTGTATCACATCTTTATCCATTCTTCTATTTATGGACACTTGGACTGCTTCCATATTTTGACTATTGTAAATAATGCTGCAATAAACATAGGGGTGCATATGTATATATTTTTTTTAGTTAGTGTTTTTGTATTCTTTGGGTAAATACCCAGTAGTAAAATTGCTGGATTGTATGGTAATTCTATTTTTAATATTTTGAGGAACTTCTATACTGTTTTCCACAGAGGCTGCATCACTTTACATTCCCACCAACAGTGCATAAGGGTTCCCTTTTCTACACATCCTCACTGATACTTGTTGTTTCTTTTTAATTTCTTTCAAGTCTTTCTTACAGGTGTAAGGTGGTATCTAATTGTATTTTGATTTAAATTTCCCTGATGATGATTGATGTTGAACATCTTTTCCTGTGTCGTCCATTTGTATGTCTTCTTTGGAAAAATGTCTATTCAGGTTCTCTGCCCATTTTTAACGAGATTGTTATTATTTTTTGGTGTTGACTTGTATAAGTTCTTTATATATTTTGGAATATTAACCCCTTATGGGATATGTCATTTGCAAATGTCTTCTCATATTCAGTAGGCTGCCTTGTTTATTGATGGTTTCCTTTGTTGTGCAAAAGCTTTTTATTTGGGGGTGGTTCCAAATAGTTTAATTTTGCTTTTAGTTTTAAAAGCAAAAGTGTCAGGGTTTTAGACATGTCAGGGTGCCTGGGTGGCTCAGTTGGTTAAGTGTCTGACTCTTGATTTCGGCTCAGGTCATGATCTCATGGTTCAAGAGTTTGAGCCCCATGTGGGGCTCTGCACTGACAATATGGAGCCTGCTTGGGATTCTCTCTTTATCCCTCTCTCTCTGCCCCTCTCTCACTATCTCAAAATAAGTAGTCTTAAAAAAGTTCTTAGAAGTGCCACATTTTCATTTGCTGCTTGGATAATTTTTTTGAAATATTCTTGACTGAAATTTCACCATATGTAGTTAGGTACCATTTTGTCACTTAAGGGAAATAAATCACAAACTGACCATTCTTACCTGATAGATTGGGGAATTTGTAACTCAGATTGTATCTAACACATAATATGTGTCCCTTAAATATTTTGTTGATGAGTAGGTAAATTTGATGGTTATTTGTGGAACCAAAAAAAATTTTAAAGAATGTTGCATTTAATCAAACAGCTGGCTATGAATGCAGTACATTAATATTTTCCCCCAATTTTTGTGGTCAGTGCCAATGTTATAGTGCCAAGTGTAGGAATGTAGGCCCATTGGTGCTCACATAGTGATGGTTGGTGTTGTCAATGCAGTCATCCTGAAAGAAAATTTGATTGATTATGGTAGTAAATATTTGTCAAAAATGTTTTACAACTCAATTATGGCATTTAAGGAATTATGCAGTCTTGGCTAGTTTACACTTTCCCGGTATACAAGAAGGGCGTGATGATCTCTTCATCACCATCATGGTTCATTTCCATGGTGTGCTGGAGCCAGCTAATATGTGCTCCTGAGAGCCAACTGTGTACAATTCTTCCCAATACAATGTTCAGCAACCTACATTTTGGTAGCTTGACCTTTGACATTTTGGCAGTATTTACACGACGGAAATTGTCCAGTGCTACAAATCAGGCTCCCTCCAGAGTGAGTTGTTGAACATTTACCAGTATATCAGTATTCATTCCTTACCCCAATCCTTCTAATTGCTTCTTTCCTTGCCTGCTTTAGAGCACACAGGAGGCAGGGAAGTCAAGGAATCAGATACTTGGATTGTATTAAAAACAAAATTTAACTGAATAAAAATTTAAGGATCTTATTAGCTTTATTCATGGATTGATGAATCAGGCAACATCCAATCTAGCAGACAGAAAGGAGCTCTGAGAGGGGACCTGGGTAGTCACATAGTTGAACATTTGGCTGTTGATTTCAGCTCAGGTCTTGATCTCAGGGTCATGAGTTCAGGCCTTGAGTTGGGCTCCATGCTGGGTACAAAGCATAATTAAAAAAAAAAAAAGGAGCTGTGAGGAGCTGTACAAAATAAAAGACTTTTATAGGCAGAAGGGAACAGGAACAAGGAAGTTGTACAAGGCAAAAAGCCAATTGATTATTGCAAGGTTACTTTCCTTATAGGGGAAGACATGGGTCTTATCAGGCAGATTATATAACTAATGCTGTTCAGGTGATTCCTGAATGACTGGTTTAAGATTCCATTTCCAGAAGAGCTGAAACTGTAATTAAGTCTGTTTGGTGACTTGGGGCTTAGCGTGAGCAACTCCATTTTTGGTCTATTGTTTTGTGTTTAATACCTAGAATATAGATTCCTCTCCTTACTAGCTCTGTGACCTTGAACAAGTTATGTAATCTTTCTAATACCAGTTTATTCCTTAGTAAAATGGGGTTGAAATAAGACTCACCTGAAGGGTCACCTGGGTGGGTCAATTGGTTAAGCATCTGACTTCAGCTCACATCATGATCTCATGGTCTGTGAGTTTGAGCCTCACATCAGGCTCTGTGCTGACAGCGTGGAGCCTGCTTGGATCCTCTGTCTTCCTCTCTCTCTGCTCCTCCCCTGCTTATGCTTTCTCTCTCAAAAATAAACATTTAAAAAATTATTTTAAAAAACCCACCTCACCTCAAGATTTGAGGATAAAAGGAAATGACATACAATAGCCATCTAACAATGCTTGGTACATAGTAAATGCTTGGTAAGTGGTATTTATTAGGTTTGGTTTTTTTTAAATTATTATTATTATTGCCAGTACTGATAGCCATTCATTTATTCATTCAACAAATACATTTGGAATAGCTATTTACAAAGCACTTTTGATTTTGCCTATATGGTTTTAAACGTACAAATGAATAAGAATAAAATGCCACTCCAATATTCCGACCTTTCAGTTCACATATTTGATGTTATGTGGATTGCACATCTGGGCCCTTGACCTATGTCTTGGTTTGCTATCAATGGACAGATAGTTCCAGAGTCTGGTCAACTTATCTGTTAGGGCACCTTCTTCCCCCTCCCCCTCAACTACCCATTCTCATAAATATCTTCCTCATTCCTCCATTTCCTTCTCTTTCTTCCCAAGTAGGCAATCTTCCTGGCATGCGGCAGCTTACTCTCTCAGGCCTGTGATCACGAGTTACTCTTGTGTAACTCACCTTGGAAGCTGCCTCTTTACATTCTAAGGCCAAGAACAAAGGCTTGATTTCTCATGAGATTTAATCTTCGGGCAAAAGTGCTACCCGAGGGTGTAAGCTGTCTCTGCCTTCTTGCCATTAAAGGTTCCCGTCCCCTTTTCTTACCCGTGCCGTCAACCTCCCACACATTGTGCAGAGTTCTCTGCCTCAGCATTCCTTCTGGGAGAAAAATGGTTCTTTAAATGGCAACGATAAATTCTAAACTCTCCAGATACTTACAGGTCCAAGTGCCATTGAGATTGAAATCATTAGGAATAGAAATATTTGTTGTAAGGGGGAGTAGTAGCCTCTTTATACTCTTCAAACATTAAGTGTGCCACAAACCTTCGATTCCTGCTGCCTTCTGCACACGTGGACTTCTTGTGGAATTCCTCAAATAATTTGAAGTGTGCCTTTTCAACATGATCGGGTTTTCAATAATTATATTTCAGAGCTGTTTTAAAATAAACACTTGAGACTGGTATGAATTGTTTCATGCTGGGAACTCTTTTGCCATCAGTTTTAAACTGTTGCTCTATGGGAGCAGCTTAACATTGTAAAGGTATAAACTTTGGCATGAATGAATACAAAACAGAATATGTCAAATGTTACTTTCTGCTCATTATTTTTTTCCAGTGTGTTTAATTGATTTATTGCACCAGAAAAATGTCTTATAGAAACTATTTTTTATTAAAATACTTTATCACAATTGATATATTCCTGATACCCTATTGTTTCCATAACATTCTAATATACATCAGTAATATTGCCCAGCTTTCCACCATTCTATTTTCAGCAGTGTAAACTCTTGTGGATAAGTCAAGCTGTTAAAAAAAAAAATGTACACGATGTGTTTATGTATAGTTAAAATCCAGATAGTAGATTTTTCAAACTTGGTTCTAGACATTTTTTCCCAAAAGAGTCATATCCAATTCTTATCAAGAATGAACACACATCAAGTTCATTAAGAAACACCACTACCATTTACTTTAAATATTTTCTAGCTTTTTAAAAAAATGTATATTTATTTTTGAGAGAGAAAGAGAAAGAGAGGGGATCCAAAACCTCTGTGCTGATAGTGGGGAGCTCTTTGCAGGGTTTAAACTCACGAACTGCCAAGATCATGACCTGAGCTGCAGTCGGATGCTTAACCAACTGAGCCACGCAGGTGCCCCAATATTTCCTAGGTTTTTATAATGCGAAAAAATTAAATGTAGTCTCTTAAGGTAGAGAAATGAGTTTTAGATTTTTCAGAGCCAGAAAGAGAATACTTTAGAGCAAAATCAGACCAAGTCTTTGGAATTCAAAGTGGCTGAACCCCCAGAAGAAGCACTCTATAAAACCTGCCAATTGCATGCCTTCCAGAAGTCTGGACAAAATTCCTTTTTAATAATTCAGACATTTCTCTTTGTCAGTGATACAGGAACAACACCTCCAGAGAGTGGTATTTTTGGATTTATGATAAACTTCTCTGCATTTCTTGGTAAGTACCCAATACTTATGAAAAATTCAGTCTCAGGTGAAGTGAAATGTGTTATTTACAGTTCGTATAAATGTTTTGTATATTTTTAAGCAGACCTGATTTTTCAGGACAATTTTAGATTGACAGCATAATTGAATAAAAGGTAGAGATTTCTCATTCTGTGGCCTCCCCCACTATCATCAGCCCCAAAAAGAGTTGTACATTAGTCACAATTGATGAACCTATATTGACATATTACTATCCCACAAAGTCCATAGTTTACATTAGGGTTTGCTCTTGGTGTGTATAATTTTATTGAAGTACAAGCTTTGCAACTAAAATTTGTTCTACTTTGAGAAACTTAAAATGACTGGAAATCCGAAGTTATTTATGGCCTTGTTTATAGAACTATTCTTCACTTCATGTAGTAATGTGCCACAGGATTTTGAAATGAATTTTAAATGAAACTTGATTTTTAAATTTGTGATTCGTATCCAATGCATTTGTGAAAGCCAAAGCACCTAGTGTACAAGCTAATGTTTCTTAGAGAGTGTCCTGAAGGCCACTTACCTCAAGATCATCTCGGATGCCAGTTAGAATGCATGTTCCCAGGGCAAACTGCAGATCTACTCAGTCAGAACCTGTGGGAGTGGGGCCCAAGAATCAGCACAGTGGTCAAGCACTTGGGGGACTTGGATAGTTACTATAGCTTCAGAACCCTTGACAAAGGTGTTGTCTGACCTATAAGAGAAAGGGAAACAAGGTGAAACAGACAACATTTTGTCTCCCACTCAGGTATGATTGTTCCTTTCAGTTCCTCAATGTACCTGAGACTAGGATACAATGCAGTTGATAGATACAGTTGATAGGATACAAGTCTCTCATGAACCAATAAATATAATGACTAAAAAACTAGATGTACTGTGGGATGATCTAGGTGTATAGATGTAAGATGGGGGCTCTTTCTCCTAGTCCTTTCTTTCTTCTTCTTCTTTTTTTTTTTTAATGTTTAGTTTTGAGAGACAGTGTGTTGAGTGGACGGAGGGGCAGAGAGAGAGAGAGAGAGAGAGAGAGAGAGAGAGAGAGGGAAACAGAATCCGAAGCAGAGAGAGAGAGAGAGAGAGAGAGGGAGAGAGAGGGAAACAGAATCCGAAGCAGGTTCCAGGCTTGGAGATGTCAGCCCAGAACCCAACATGGGGCTCCAACTCAGAAACTGTGAGATCTTGACCTGAGCCAAAGTTGGAAGCTTAACTGACTGAGCCACCCAGGGGCCCCTCTCCCAGACCTTTGATAAGCCTTTACCCTCTGAACAGTCAGGTGTTTGTCAGCGGCCTATCACGTAACCAATACTTTCTACCCTTCTCTACTGATACAGGGTGGGAAGGGGCAGAGGTGCGGGGAACCGTACTTTCTGACTTGGCATTTTTGGAATTTGTTCATCTTACTTGGTAGAGGGAAAGTTTCACCTGTCACTCACCTGTGCTGTCCTCATCCTGAGGTTTTGGAGGTGAGCAAGGGGAGTGTAGAAACAGGAGTCAGTCAGTCCCAGTGTTCTCTTACACATCCTTGCCCAGAGTGTAGATTTAGAAGACGGAGGGGTTATTTCATCACTAGCAACCAGTAAATACAGCCTTTTGTTTATAGACAAGGCAGAATCTGTTATGAGCATCTTCACTTACAGTAGTCTATGATAAATGATTAGCTTTTAGCCTGCTGTTTAAAATTCAGCAAAAAAAAAAAAAAATTGACCATCGCACCATGTCAGTATGTTGAAATCTACTTTGTTCTTTGAACACATGCATGATACCCCTCTCATGGGTATATTATAATTTATTTAATTAGTCGCCAATTGTTAAGCATTTAGGCTGTTTCTCATTTTGCAATTTACAATGCTCAAGTGAATATTCTTTTTAATACATCTTTGCATATTGATATAAGTTCTTCTATAAGGTACATTTGCTGAATACAAGTTAATACAGATCTAAAATTTTGATAGATGTCCATGTATTCAACATTCATTTACTAAGTGCCTGCTATGTGGTAGGCACTGTGCTTCTGCTTAGTGCTAGTGTCCCAGCAGCAGAAAAGACAAGGACCCTGCTGTTATGGAACTCATATATAGTAAAGTTTATTTATTTTGAGAGAGACAGAGACAGCACCAATGGGGGAGGGGCAGAGAAAGAAAGAGAGAATTTCAAGCAGGCTTAGCACTGCCAGCACAGAGCCCCACATGGGGCTTAAACCCATGAAGACCAGGAGACCATGACCTGAGCTAAAACGAAGAGCCAGATGCCCGCCCAACTGACTATGCCACCCAGGTGCTCCAGAGATTATATGTTATTGTGACATTACTCTCCATAACAATAAGTGGTATTTGATTAATTGATAAGGTCTTTGGAAAAACATACCCTTTGTACCCTTCTCATACCATTCCCAAGAATGAGTGGCAATGAAAGAACTAACCATGAAAAGCAAAACTGTAAGAGAATTAAATTATAGGAAAATACTTTTATTTATTTATTTATTTTTAATATTTTTATTTATTTCTAGGAGAGAGAGAGAGAGAGAGAGACAGCATGAGCAGGGGAGGGCCAGAGAGAGAGGGAGACACAGACTCTGAAATAGGCTCCAGGCTCTGAGCTGGCAGCCAGCACAGAGCCCGACGCGGGGCTCGAACCCATGAACCGCGAGATCATGACCTAAGCGAAAGTTGGAAGCTCAACCGACTAAGCCACCCAGGCGCCCCAGGAAAATACTTTTAAAACCTGAGGATGGAAATGCTTTAAGCTTACACAAAAGCCAGAAGCTAAACGGAAAGAATTGATAGATTTAGTAGATAAGAAATTAAAACTTCTAAAAAAAATTAAAACTTCTGATGAAAGATGCCAAAAAACAAAAAAAAATTAAAGATAGACCAGAAGAAAACTTGTAATATTTATAACAGACAATAGACTAATGTAATTATGTTTAAAAAGCAACTGCCGGGGCACCTGGGTGAACCAGTTGGGTAACTGTCTGACTCTTGATTTCAGCTCAGGTCATGACCTCACAGTTCCTGAGATCAAGCCCCACATCTGGTTCTGCGCTGATGGCATGGTGCCTGCTTGGGATCCTCTCTCTCTTTATCTTTCTTCCCATCCTTCTTGCCCTCTTTCTCAGAATAAATATTTTTTTTAAAAGCAACTATACATTAAAAATGAATAGAAAAACTCAAGAGAAAAGTAAAAAAAGTTTAAATGCAATTTTCAGAGAAAGATATGCAGATGACCAATTGACATACTGAAAGTTGCTCAATCTCACTAATGATCAGAGGAATGTAGTTTAAACCAACAGGTTGCTGATTTCCATTCATTAGGTTGGTAATAATTAAAAAAGCAAGGACTTCCAAAATTGCTTTCAAATTCTGCTGTGAGAGTATAAATGCTGCTATATAGTCTTGGGGCAATTTGCAGATACTTTTTGGCATTTCATTTGCGCACAGTTTTTGCTCTATTAATATTGTTTCTAGGAATTCATCTTTCAGAAACACTGAAAGCATGCCAAATACTTGTGTACAAGGCTCTTCACTGAGCATTGCTTGTAATAGGAGAAACAGAGAGACAATGTAGAAATAGAATATTAAGAGAATGAAGAAATAAATATATAACATGATGAGACCCCTAAAAACGTGGAAGTAGGCTTACTTGTACTGACACGGTAGGATCTCCATGGTGATTTATCTCAAGTGAAAAAGAGCAAGTCACAGAATATGTGCACAGTAGCATTTATGTGAAAAGGATAATAGGCAAGTGTATGTGATGGATAAACACACTGGGGAGAGAGTAATGGGGTGCAGAAGGACAAGGTATGCGTGAGTGGGAGACTATGGCAGTTGGGAAACTGAAATATAGACTTTAAAAACACAATGCAAAACTTTCCCTGTGTTTTTGTTCTAAAAGGTCTAATAATAAAAATTCATCAAAGTGTTTTTCTTTTTCAGGTGCAGCCACAATGTACACAAGGTACAAAATAGTGGAGAAGCAAAATCAAACCAGCTATTTCAGCACACCCGTTTTTAACCTAGTGTCGCTAGTTCTTGGATTGGTTGGATGTATCGGAATGGGCATTGTAGCCAATTTCCAGGTGTGTCCTGAAGTTTTTTTCTGTTTTTGGGGATGATGGAGTATGTGTGTGTCTGGAGGAAGGAAGCAAGAACACGAAGGCATACCTGTGCCACTAGAGTTATCAAATCATTGGTGAGTTTATAGAAGTTGGGATAGTTAGCTTCTTAGAAACACACCTTTATCATTTGAAAGTCAGTCCTGCCTGATATTGGGGGGTGGAGGTGGTGGTGCACATTCGGACAGCTATAAGAGAACATGTTTCCTGTGATGTTCTGGGCTCTGCTTTGCCCCATGTTACTAACATGATCTGATGGGTGGGGAGAGCGACTTCAGTGATTTAAGAGTTTCATTAAGAGTGTGAAAGTACTTGTGTGTATGAGTGTTTGTGTATGAGTGTGTGTGTGTACCAGTTCACAGACCATCACCAGATCTCTTCCCTTTGCAGGTGAGGATGTAGGTGCATGAAGGTGAAATCCTATGCTCAGTTCATATGTTATGGAGCCCAAACATGGCCCCACCGGAGCCAATTAACTTACATGGTGATTCCTGTGGAGTCTGCTTGATAGATTCTCACTGTGTCAAGTGTTTGAAAAAAACCCTACCTGTTTTATTCTAACTTGTGGATACCTGTTCATCCCAAGGTCTATTTATTTAAAAAAAATTTTTTTTTAATGTTTCCCTTATTTCTGAGAGAGAGAGAGAGACAGCGTGAGCAGGGGAGTGTCAGAGAGAGAGGGAGATACAGAATCTGAAACAGGCTCCAGGCTCTGACTTTGCTGTCAGCACAGAGCCTGACATGGGGCTCAAACCCACGAACTGCGAGATCATGACCTGAGCCAAAGTCAGACACTTATCCAACTGAGCCACTCAGGTGCCCCTCAAGGTCTCTTTAAGGAAGGCATGGGAACTATTTGTCCAAGGAGACAACATTTAAAATTTCAAAAAAGTATGTGTTGTATTTCAAATTTGTGCTAGTTATAACGGTATCATGTCCTAGGGTTATTGTAAGGGTCCCATGAGATGTTGCACAGTAACCAGCAGGCCGAACGTGGCAGCCCACGGCCAACATTAGAGGCTAGCACCAAGCTGGTCCTGTTCCCTTTGCCACTATTGCTTCTTTATGGCAGCACAAAAAGAGCTTACTCCAGAAAGACTTTTGGCTCTGCTCAGGAGGACCCCTTTAACTTTTGTTCCCCACCAGGAGTGGGCCGTTCTTGCATGATGCTGATTTTCACAAAAAGGTGTCAGCCTTGGCTGCCAGCCAGCTGCTAAAGTACACGTCGGCACCCAGAAGCCACAGCACGGGGCTACTGCACCTGCTATTGGTCTGCGAGGGTAATAACCTCGGGCTTCCACCTGTACCATCTGCTTCCCATCCATTTGCTAACGTCCCATCCTGCATGAAGTCAGACCACTGTCAGAGTTCTCTGTCTTGCCTGCACCATGTGGCCTCGTGTATCACCTGTTCTGCACTGCACATGGGGGATGCCATCTGTCCATCAGGGAACACGATAAGGTGCTCCGGCAAAGTCGATCTGTGTTGTGAGGGCGAGGCGGCAGACACCCCTCCTTATATTGCAGTGTCTCCAGGACACCCTGCGGGGTGGGGCAGGGATGGTCTCCCAAGCCTCAGGGCCGACCAGTTTTCTGTTTTGGCCATTATAAATCTGTAATTGTAGTTTTTGTATTAACACTGAAAGGTAGAAAGGTGAGAGGCAGGTTTGTAGCCTCCCCAGAACAAGTGTAGAGAACTTCGTGAAGGGAATTGTGTGAATATATTCTGGCTCCATTTACTTTGCTGCTCTTCTTGTCGCTTAATGTTGAAATAAGACAAAGTCTGCCATACATGGTTGCAGATGACGTTGGTCACATGGTGGAGACTCTTGCTTTTTATTTTATGCTTGTATGCATGTTTTTTCATGACATTTTTTTTTTCAATTTTAAAAGTTTATGTTTATTTTGAGAGACAGAGACAGCATGAGCGGGGCGGGGGGGAGGGGAGAAGGGGGCGTGGGAAAAGAGAGAATCCCAAGTGGATTCTACTCCACCAACACAAAGCCCCACGTGGGGCCCAAACCCACAAAACTGTGAAATCATAGTTTCAGACCTGAGCTGAAACCAAGAGTTAGACGCTTAACCAACTGAGCCACCTAGGCGCCCCTTTTCACGACAATGTTTATTGAAAATTTCCTATGTGATAGAATTTATAAAAACATTCAATACTCATTCTAATAACAGCCCCAGAAGACAGGTATTTTCCTCCTTTGCCAGTGGAGAAATGGAAGCCCAGATGAGTTAATGCTTGCCCAGGATTGTCTGAGCACCAAAGGGCAGAAGTGGACTTTGAATTGAAGCGGTCTTTCTAGAGCCTGTGGGAAAACCAATGCCAGAATGGATGCATCTCTGAGAGAAAAAAACATGTACACAATTCACACTCCTAGCACCAGAAAGTGTGATGGGAAGCAAAATTAAAATGGGGTGTGTGTGAAGGGAAGATTTGGAATGATAGAATCGTTAGTAGATTGTGGATATGAATTGTTCGGTGGGGAATAGTAGGCATAGATGATATCCTATTGCTTTATTCTCTAAATAACTCACAGTATAAGCACCATAGCTATCAATTTTTAAACCAGAAAGGCAGACTTTAGAGAGAAAACTTAGATATCAGATAACTGAACTTGTGGTTCTCTTTAGGGTTTCTATGAGGTGATTACATCTTTACAGAAAACAAAAATAGAATCTTAAACTTTACTGAGAGCAGTGAATTTGCCTTGTCATTGTTCCCATAAATATATCTTTACAACTTCCTTGTTTGATATCCTGTAATTCATTTTCAGCATGCCACAAGCAAACCAGCCCGAGCTGTTCCTTACAGAGGAATTGGAGGTGTGCAGGCAGGAGAGCACTGGCTGTCTTGGGGTTGGGGGTGGGGTGTGCTTGCATCGAAGTAAATTGTATTCATCAGAAGTTCCCAGAGCTCTATGTTCTGAGCTGGTAGGCAGAATGGTGACTTTTTGGCATGTCCTCATCAACCTCTCTCGATGATTTACTTTCCTTCCAGAAATTTCCTTTTTGGAAAAGTCGTTTTCCAAGGTTTAACCCTTTCAACACTCTAGTTTTCTCTATTTTTACTATCTTTTATTGTTTTAAATGTCTATTTTAAGTGCTTATTCACGTTTTGAAAGACAGAGACAAACAGAGTGAGTAGTAGAGGGACAGAGAGAGAGAGACGCAGAATCCAAAGCAGGTTCCAGGCTCTGAGCTGTCAGCACAGATGCGGTGCTTGAACCCACAAACTGTGAGATGATGACCTGAGCCAAAGTCAGATGCTTAACCAACTGAATCACCTAGGTACCCCTCTATTTTTACTCTTTTGTATTAATAAGAGAGTTTTGAAAAAGAGATCCAAAAAGGTTGCTGGATTTTCATTTTATCCTCTATCCAAAATTCATGCCTTTTCTAAGAATCATTTCCCTTCTAAAAGACACACTTGATGCGAGAGTGTATACTCTACAGCAGAAAAAGCGCATCCCTGTAATGATCCTGTAATGTCGGGGTTAATGTTGGGGGCGGGCCCATGAAGTTTGCAGATTTAGAGCCTAAAGAATGTGTTGAATTGGCCAGGGTTGAGGAAGCAAATTCCCTGATAGTGTAATTAGAGGAAACAGAGTATTTAACTTCAGGATGTTGATTTACTTAAGCCAAAAAGAAAGTATAGAGTGGAAAGCATCAGGATTCTCAGAAGATCATTCCTGAAAATGACTCATTAGCAGTGGACACCTTACCTTTTATTTATTTTCCCTTGCCCAAATACCCTAACATTCAAGGGTGGGTGGGTGGCAAGGATCTATTTGTCTTCATTTTTTTATTATTATTATGTTTAGGTTTAATATTTTTTCCCCCAGTTTTACTGAGGTATCATTAATATATAA
The DNA here is from genome assembly GCA_017311185.1 of Proteles cristata cristata. Taxonomy (NCBI): domain Eukaryota; kingdom Metazoa; phylum Chordata; class Mammalia; order Carnivora; family Hyaenidae; genus Proteles; species Proteles cristata. Next base: position 297,641 of record JAESUZ010004754.1, read on the forward strand.
CCTTGTATTAGTCTAAGGTGTATAACATAGTGATTTGATATGTATATATTGCAAAACCGTCACAATAAAGTTGTTAACATATGTTGCCTCACATAATTAAATTTTTTTTCTTGTGATGACAACTTTTAAGACTTACTGTGTTAGCAACTTTGGAATATATAGTACAGCACTGTTAACTATGCTCACCATGCTGTACATGACATTCTCAGGCCTTATATCTGGAAGCTTCTATGTTTTGACCCCCTTTTTCCCACTTCCACCCCCCCCCCCGATCGATCTGTTTTCTGTATCCAAGAGTTCAATTTTTAACTTTTTAAAGATTCCACATATGAGTGAGATCACACAGTATTTGTCTTTCTCTGTCTGACTTATTTCACTTAGCATAATACCCTCAGTATCTATCTATGTTGTCATAAATGGCAAGACTAATTCCTGTTTTATGGCTTAATAATAATTGGTGTGTGTGTATCACATTTTTATTATCCATTCATCCATTAATGGACACTTAGAGTTGTTTCTATGTTTTGCCTATTGTAAAAGTGCTGCTATGAACATGGGCATGCAGTTATCTTTTTGAGATAGTGATTTCATTTTCTTTGAATTTTTGTTATTTTTCATTGTAGTAAAATAATTGGCCATCGTAACCATTTTTAAGTATACAGTTCAGTGATCATTTTTTAAAATTCTTTAAGTACTTAATGGTATACAAATATTATAAAGGGAATAGAATGTATTTTATTTTTTATATATAACTTTCCTAAATCTGTATGCCCATGCTAGGTATCCTAGGAATAAAAAATCCGTACCTAATAAATGAGTAATTGATATGCCATGTTGCAAAATGTCAATGCAACCAGATTTTGTTATAACATAAATCAAGTTGGGGATTTTCTCCTATATTCCTAGGTTTGATGCCAGGAAATAGATTTCCCTAGAAAATACGTTTGAAGGTGGTTTTTCTTTTTCTTTCCTTAAAAATAATTTTTTAATGTTTATTTTTGAGACAGAGCATGAGCAGGGGAGGGGCAAAGAGAGAGGGAGACACAGAATCTGAAGCAGGCCCTAGGCTCCACGCTGTCAGCACAGAGCCCAACATGGGGCTCGACCTCACGAACCGTGAGATCATGACCTGAGCCACCGCCCCTGGTTTTTCTTTTTCTAATCTTCGTTTCCCATGTGGAGAATAAAGATTTGATATCAGTTTATTTGTGAGCACATGAAGAACACCATAGTTCTGGGGAAAGCTGGGTAGCCCAGAGCAAAGAACACTCTGGGAGGGACAGGGTGTGGATAGTGGGGCCAGCAGGGGTCTGGGGGCCCAAACCAGGCCCACTTGGACAATACTTTCACTTCCTCCTTTGCAAATGTCACATTTTTAAGTTCAACCAGAGACTCTGTTGTTCAATCCAACATCATTGTTATACCAGAAGGTCGGTGCCCATTGCACAATTAAAAGCAGCCTAAAGTGAGCTCCTTGGATGGTCCATTAGGAGCATATTTGGGATCAATACCAGACTCTGTACCTAGATTGGGTATAGGGGTGCCTTCTGGTTGACCTGTCGGGTTAAAGGATGGAGGGGCAGACCCTTGATTTGAACCTGCCTGTGCATGGCAAGGGCAGTGTCTTTCCTTAGATTTGCATGTGCATGTGGGGAGAGACAAAGAGATTATTGGGGGCAGGGAACCTGAAAACCAGAAGCCACCCTTGGTACCTTTGTGGAACCAGTTGTATACTGTTAAATAAAATTCATCATATAATCTTCACTGCAAACCTGTGAGGCAGAAATTATTATGCCTATTTTACAGACACAGATACTGAGGTTATAAACTAAGGTCAAAGAGCCCAGTGGCAGAGTTGAAATTTTTTTATCCAATTCTGCCAGACTCCAGAGCCCACCATATTCAACTCTCCCAGCTCAAAAGCAGACATCACATTGTCCCTGTCCAGCATCCCCACGTTTGCTGTGGAACAACTAAAGGCATTTACTTCAGGGTCTGGAAGGTGTTTCTTTTGGCGGTCTTCTGCAGGCAGTCACATTTTCCGAGGAGTGTGGCTCTGAGTGGCCCAGCGTGGGTGGGTGCGTGGGCTGCACTGCATAAGGACTCACGTGGAGTAACCCCTGTTTGTGACTCTCTCTCCAGGAGTTAGCTGTCCCCGTGGTCCATGACGGCGGTGCCCTTTTGGCTTTTGTGTGTGGTGTGGTCTACACACTCCTGCAGTCCGTCATCTCTTACAAATCATGTCCCCAGTGGAACAGCCTCTTCACGTGCCACGTGCGGATGGCCATCTCTGCCATCTCCTGTGCAGCTGTGGTCCCCAGTATCCTTTTGCACATTTGTCAGTGTCTTTGAAAGCTTAACCCTTCTCCCACGCCCCAAAAAAAGTAGGGGAAAAAAAGAGCAAAGGTTAACAGCACAGTTTCCACATGCTTCAGAAGAACAACTGGGAGAAAAGTGTAAATCATTAAGAAAAATATGTCCACATTGTGTGGTTATTTCAAAACAATCTTTGTGGGGAATGGTGTGCAGGGAGAAGGGAAACATGTCCAAACACTTTAGTCTGTTTCCTTCCTTCCAACAGGGAAAATTTCATAAGCTATGTGAAAATGTTTATTTTTCTTTGTAGTGCTTGGTCAAAAACACCAAATATTGATATTGTACTTAAAGTAATAGCCCTGTGAAGTCCCAAGGGGCTTTACTCTTCCCTCACCCTGCACGTAGGTGATTCATTAGGTGGCCTGATTTACTCATCCATGCTAAGAGGTTTTAGAAAGCTCTCTATCATTTATTTCTAAATCACTTGAAATACATTTAACCTTGTCTTGTTATCACTGATTCCAGTTTCAAAATAAAATCTCATTCCGTTTTCCAGTTCCATAATGTGAAAAGAAAATACAAATTTTTATGTTTGTACATTCTTATTTAAAGAGAATGAGAGCTTGATCTTTCTCTTTTTCTTTCTAGAGGTATTTAACAGAAAAAAAAAAAAAAGCTGTGTCTTTAAGAGATGGAAAATTCCCCATCTTTCGAAATGCCATCTGTAGTCCTATTAGAGAAAACTGCAGAGGCACCAAAAAATGGTGATTCCTGTCAGACTGTAGAAAAACAGCAAACCATTTTATTAGCGGAAACTTTGTTAGTCTGGATTGAGTTGTATAAAGTGGGTAAGCTTGAGTCAAAATACACCATGTGCTTCTAAATGTTAAGCTTTGCAATTCTCCTTTAAAATAGAAGCTATACAAAATGTAAAGTTTCGTTTCGTTTTTGTCATCTTCCGGAAGGAAATTTTTGGTTACAAAATTTCTAAGCACAGAGGAAGCAAATCCTAGTGTTGAGAAATTTAAACAAAATACAGACCCTCGTTCCAATGATGGCTCCTTCTCGATTTCTTTGTTCTGTTTATGGATTGAAGACACGTTTGTCTTCAAAAATACCTACTTTTAGCTTGTGTTAGTTGTCAAATTTATAGTAGAAGTGTTTGTAGTATTAAAACCCAAGTTCCTTCCTTGCTTCCAACTTTGGAGACACATCTCTAGATGGTAAAATCAGGGAGAATTTTAGCAGAATAAGGCTTTTAGGCATCAGAGTTTCACATATAAACAGTTCCCATTTCTAGGTAGTGCCTATGAGTTAGGCCAAGGACAGCTTCCCCACACAAACAGGTCCTGTACGTAATAAATTAACTTGAGCGAATTCATCCATACAAAGAAGTCATTTGTCTTAAACATTAGCATGGTATTTATGTTTCTTTGCAAAGATTTCAAGGCATCTTTGAAATGCCTTTGTCTCTCCTTACTACAGTATTTCTGTGAAACATCCTCATTTGACTACTGAGGAAACTGAAACAGAGAGTGAGGCCAATTGCTAGGATCTTGCTTCTAAGCCCTTCCTGCCAGACCATCCATCTTGCACCTGGCTTCTAAATCTTTCAAATACCTTCACGAACTCACTAAACGGCCATAAAGGTCAGGTTTCTTTGCTTGAGACCCATAGTCTGAGACCTCATTTTATATTGTTTCTTCTGGATTTGCCTGCTTCCTGTTCTCTGCTTTTTCCCATTCTCTTCTACCTTCATGAATTATCTTCCTCCACCTTGTTTTCTAGGGCTTAGCTGTACAGTATGGTAGCCATTCGCCACATGAGGCTACTGAGTGCTTGAAATGTGGCTGGCCCACATGGTGATGTGTAGTAAGTGTAAAAACTACACTGATTTCAAAGATTTAAGGAGAGAATATAAAAATGAGAATATAAAATATGTCACATTAATTTATATTATTACATGTTGAAATGATAATATTTTTGATATATTGGGTTAGATAAGATATATTATAAAAATTAATTTCATTTGGTTTTATAAAGATTTTATTTCTTTATTTTTAATTTTTTTATTTTTTATTTAAAAAATTTTTATTTTATTTTTAATATTTCTTTATTTTTAATTTTTTTATTTTAAAGCGAGTGTGTGTACAAGTGGGGGAGGGGCAGAAGGAGAAAATGAGAGAATCTTAAGCAGACTCCACGCTCAGCGTGGAGTCCAATGTGGGGCTCAATCCCATGATCCTGAGACTATGACATGGGCCAAAATCAAGAATCAGACATTGAACTTACAGCCACACAGGTGCCCCTAAGATTTTATTTTTAAGTAATCTCCACATTCAACGAGGGGCTTGATCTCTCACAACCCTAAGATCAAGAGTCACATGCTCTACTGACTGAGCTAACTAGACACCCCCTCATTTGGTTCTTTTTAGTGTTTGTTTTTTACTTGGCTACTATACTAGAATATTTTAAATTACGCATGTGGCTGGCATTAATTTCTGGGGTGATGCTTCTCTAGAGAGCTCCTCAAGCCTCAACTCAGATTAGGCTCAACTCAGTGAAGCCTTTCCTGACCCCTCATACCCCATTCCTCTCTGAACTCATAATCTTCCTTCTGAGTCATCACTGTGCCCTGTCCTTTTCTGTCTTAATGCAGCACATTCCTTGGGCTTCATCCGACAAGGCTGTGATATTTCCAAGAGCTGACACCAAGTCTGTTTTGCCAGAGTTTTCTCTGTCTCCCCCTTCCTCCCTACCAGCCTGGTACCTGATGCACAGAAGATAGGACTCAAGAACAAAGAATTAAGAGACTTTTAAAATATTAGAAACAATTATGGTACTAACATGAACAGAGAATCTTCTATGCTTTCTACTCCTTCTATTTTAAGAAACCAAGAAGTGTTAAGAATTGCAAAATATTGGGGGGTGGGGAGGGCAGGGAGAGGAGATGCTGACTCTGAATACAGAGGAAGTTCTAAACTTGGCACTGACTCAAAACTTTGAATTCATAACTGTTTGCCAAAGCATTTTAAGAGCATCTCATCTCTAGCTTTCTCTTTTGCCTTCTAAGCTCCCTCAGAATGGCGGTCACCACCTTTGTGCAGAGAGTCCACTGAGGCTCTGGCCTCAGTCCTAGGCACTGGTAGACTGGCCTCTCTGGGTATCCCTTAAGGTCAGAGGTAGGACGTTATCTCTGATTTTTTACACCCTTTGGGCCAGGAAGGAAGGGCTCCATTTATGGTCTGTTTTTTAAAGACAGGAGTTTGAATCTGTACCTTGTTTTTGTAGATGAACCTTGGTAGTTTGTAGTGCTTTGGTACCTAGAGATGTTAATTTTTCCTTAAAACTGTTGCCTTGAAAATAGTATTTTAGGGAGAGAGTATTTTTATTCAATATTTTAATTTAGGGAATGTAGTATTTTAGGGAAAGAGTATTCAAAAAGAACCTAGCTGGATGGCTGTGTCAGTCATTTTGACCAAATTTAAAAAGCAGAGTGGAGCATAATGTAGCCACAAATTAAAATTTTAGTATACATAACTGAAAAGGTATTGCTAAGGAATGACTGTATTTCTATCACAATCTAAAGGTTGATATAATAAGCTGATAATTGCAGAAATGTTGACATGAATATTTTGACCCTGGGTGATGATTATTAGAATAGTCTTAACATTCAAAGACCTGTTTTTTGTTTTTTTTTTCTGGACCTTCCTTAACAATCTCCTTTTTTTAGTGATTGCCTGTGCTTCACTAATTTCTATAACCAAGCTGGAATGGAATCCAAAAGAAAAGGTAAAATTTAACTCAGTATGATTGTTGTATTGGTTCTGGGGATTATTTTCAAAATTTTGAATTCCTAATTGAATTTCATAATCAAATGAGATAGGGTAGGGGCTCAGTATGAATTAAGGTGTGTGGAGGGCAGAGGAAGCAGGGAATGTTAAGCAGAGAGAATGAGATCAGGCCCAGCATGGAGATTAATTTGTTTCAGGATGGAGTGGAAAATAAATATGCTCAGGGCTATATTTGCAGGAGGGGAATTAGTGCAAAGTTTTCAAATAGGCAAGTACATGGAAAGAATATTAGCAGGGAGATACTAGTCAGAAGAAACCCTGGGATGTATGGATGAGGAGAAAGCCTGGAGTTAATGTGGTGAGGAGAAGGCAATTCTCTAGTTGAGCTTTCAAACCAGCATTCTCTGGGATGCCTGGGTGGCTCAGTTGGTTAAGTGGCTGACTTTGGCTCATGTCATGCACTCACAGTTTGTGGGTTCGAGCCCCGCGTGGGCCTCTGTGCTGACAGCTGGCTCAGAGCCTGGAGCCTGTTTCAGGTTCTGTGTCTCCCTCTCTCTCTGATCCTCCCCTGTTTATGCTCTCTCTCTCTCTCAGAAATAAATAAAACATTAAAACAATTTTAAATTAAAAAACAAAAAAACAAACCAAGATTCTCCGAGGGGACTCAGCAGCACTAATCATCAGGGAAATGAAAATCAAAACCACAATGAGAAATCACCTCACACCTGTCAGAATGGCTAAAATAAAGAACACAAGAAACAAATGTTGAGGAGGATGTGAAGAGAAAGGAACTCTCATGCACTTTCGGTGGGAATGCAAAGTGGTACAGCCACTGTGGAAAACAGTATGGAGATTCCCCCAAAAACTTAAAAATAGCACTACCATATGATCCATTAATCACTCTCCTGGGTATATACCCAAAAAATACAAAAAATTTAATTCAAAAGGATAGATTGCACCCCTATGTTTATTGCAACATTATTTACAGTAGCTAAATTCTGGAAGCAATCCAAATGCACATTGATAGGTAAATAGATAAAGGAGATGCGGAATATATTCACAATGAAATATTACTCAGCCATGAAAAGAATGAAACCTTCCCATTTACAACATGGATGGAGCCAGAGTATATACTAAGTGAAATAAGTCAGAAAGACAAATACCATATGATTTCACTCATATATAGAATTTAAGAAGCAAAATAAATGAGCAAAGGGAAAAAGAGAGAGAAATACAGAAGAAATAGACTTTTAACCATAGAGAATAAACAGATGGTTACCAGAGGGGAGATGGGTGGGGGAATGTATGAAATAGGTTAAGGGGATTAAGAGTACATTAATCATGATGGGCACTGAATAATATATGGAAATCTTGAATCATTATATTGTAGGCCTGAGATTAATATAACACTAAATGTTAACCATACAGGAATTAAAATTAAAAACTTTGAAAAATGGAATGAAATAGGGGCATCTGGTTTGCTCACTCAGTTGGTTAAGCATCTGACTCTTGATTTCAGCTCAGGTCATGATCAAGTTAGATCAAGCTCTGTGTAGGGCTTCATGCTGACAGCTCTGGAGTCTGCTTGGGATTCTCTTTACCTCTCTTTGCCCCTTCCCTGCTCATGTGCATATGCACACACACACTGCCCCTCTCTCTCAAAATAAATAAATAAACTAAAAAAAAAAAAAAAGGAAATTAAAAAATTAGGGTAGATGTAGTACGGGGAAGTATTTAATGGGTAGTGGCAAGTGACAAATAGAAATAAAAGGATGTGAATCAAAGAAGACTTCCAGGTGTTATCTTGGGCAAAGAAAAGAATCTGTCCCCATGAGCAGAGAGAAGTAGGGTCCTGAACAGGAATAAATGATTGCATGGGGGGGAAAATGGGTGGTTTGGTTTCGGAATTGTTGAATCTGAGGCTGTAGTGAAACATTAAGGAGAAATGCCCAGTTTCCTTGTGAGACTAGACTGTGGGGCGTCTGGGAACCATCACGGCACAGGGTAGAGGGACTGGTAATTTCCAGCCTGAGCATCAGAATCCCTGGAATCGAAGGTCTGGAATTGAGTTGTACCCGTGCCCTTGGCTACTCATAGTGGTGGCTCATCTAGATGCGACATGGGAATGAATGATGTCCATGAAAGGAGAGTTAGTTTGTTTTTCAAGGAGCAGACGAGTTACCGATGTTTTCAAAAAGCAGATTCAGTAAAATCTTGGTATCAGAAGCCAATTGTAGGAGCTTAAAGAAATGGGGAGAGGGACGGTTCACTCATTCAGCTATCAATCCAGTATTTGGAGGGGAGAGAAAGAGGAGAAATAAAATGGTGGCTAGAGGGCTAGATGGATCAGTGGATTTTCCATGACAGAGGACTGGGGCATGTGACGGAAGCCTGCAAGAGACAACAGAGACTGAAGATGGGGAGGAAAAGAATGATCCAGACACAAGTTTAAGAAAGTCCTTTCTGAAAGCCAGACCTCACAGCCAAGCCGCTTCAGGTGTACTTTACTGTTCAGCCACTCGGGGGAGACATTTTACCACAAATCAAACCAGCTGCTGGGAAGACTTCATCAGAGTATATATATACCCCAGGCAGTTAAAAAATTGTTTTTCATTTTGTCTTCTATCTTAAAAATGTGGAAAGTACCACATTTTTTGTTCCCTCCATAAATTGCCATGCTACTCTTGTGTTGCTTTCTGTTCCCAGTATCAGTGAATGCACACAAAACCCTTTGCATTAATTCACTGAATGGAATAATCGCTTAAGTACTTCCCTAGACTTCTGTGGAGTGTTTGGGAGCTTTTATAGCACATTCCTGTGCATTGACTTACTTGGTAGGGAGAGTGAGAATTATAATATCATTGTCCTGTTTAAAAAATTGTTTATTTATTTTGAGAGTGGGGGGTGGGCAGAGGAAGGTCAGAGAGAGAGAGAGAGAGAGAGAGAGAGAGAGAGAGATTCCAAGCAGGCTCCGAAGCACTGTCAGCACAGAGCCCAACATGGAGCTAGAACTCATGAATCGTGAGATCATGACCTGAGCCAAGATCAAGAGTTGGATGCTTAACAGTCTGAGCCACCCAGGTACCCCTATCATTATCTTAATTTACATGTCAAGGAGACTAAAGTTTTGCCAGCATTCACACCAATGTATCGGAGGAGTATGCTCTCCTAGTTAGTGCACTTTCATTAAATATGCTAAAGAAATCTCCTCTCCCCCAATTCTACTTATAATTTTGTAAGTCATCTTCATTGTCCAAGAATGATGTAGGATGGGGTGGATTCCTCAGTAAAGTCACCAAAATGAGGTAGGGGCCTCTGCTCTACCCCCTAATGTAGGCTGGTCAGCTTCTCCCCAGTGAGAGCAGGATGGGCACAGAGGGCGGATATGAATGTGCATGGAGAGCGCGAGGGCTGGTGTCCCTGAGAATCTGACACACTTCAGTGAGATCTTCATGGCTGAAAACTGGATCGGAGAGAAAAATTGTCACCAAAGAACCCACCTGCAACCCAGCATGTTTGTTTATTCATGCGTGTAATGTATAGCGGAGCAGAAAGTGAAGTAGGAAAAAGAAATGGGTTACTATCTGAAGTCAGAGAAGCACTGACAACCCGTCCACAGGCCTGACTTGGCATGTGGGCTGAAGTTAGAATGCAGACATGCAATGTTACTCAGATGCTGTTTAAAAATGCTCTTCATATCTTTCTTTTTAAGTGTTATATATTTTTGAGGGAGAGAGAGAGAGAATGTGTGCAAGTGGGGGAGAGGCAGAGAGAGGGAGACAGAGGGTCTGAAGCAGGCTCTGCACTCAGCACAGAGCCTCATGCGGGGCTGGAACTCACGAACAAGGAAATCATGACCTGAGCCGAAGTCGGACACTTAACCGACTGAGCCGCCCAGGCGCCCCTAAAAATGCTTTTAAAGTAATTTACCGCATTTAAAAACCTGGAGATATCACATACACAAATGCACAAATGCAGGATTTTTTCTGAATCTCTCAAAGCAACACCTGGACTCACAGTTTCCCATTTGGGGAAAACGGAATTAGCTGATGAGGAGTGGGCTTCCCATCCGCCCTCTTTTTGCAACATTAGTTCCATTTATGTTTATTAATTCTCTGGCCCACATAGGAGGAACTCCTAGATAAAGCCTTCCACTCTGGCCTTGCATTCTTTCATCCCTGCCTCCAATAAGATAGTTAGTTGTCTTGTTAGCTTGTGCTCTGTGGCTGTGTTTACAACTGAATTAGGTTCTGAACAGACATTTTCTATAGTAACATAGTAATGGGAAACACAGCACCAAGTGGTGACGTCCAGTCTCCTCCAGGTGCGAGTGCTCATTCTGTTTAACAATGGTCCAAATGCTGACTTGAGGTTCTTTCGGCATGCCTTTCAACTTTGGGATTCCTTAGCAGTGGGAGAGCAAGTCAGGCCTTGAATGGAAAGTTCTTTCTTCTCCCGAGTCCATTTTTGTGGCCCTTATTCTGCCTTTTGAAGCGTATAGACTAGGTTGTAAACTCAGAGTGTATGAGAGCCCGAAGAACTTTGGGATGGCTGCATCCACATTCTCATTGGGCAGGGCCCTGGTGTTCACCTCCCTGGTCTTGTTCACTGCCTTTTCTCAAGGGGTTGATTTATGCTCACTGGGCAGTTTTTTCGTTTGATCTCACCAGCATTTTATTTCAGTACATACAGTACCGTGAATGTACTTAGGCTAAATTCTGTTTCTTTATTGTTGCTGTTAGGATTATATATATCACGTAGTGAGTGCAATCTGTGAATGGACAGTGGCCTTTGGTTTCATTTTCTACTTCCTAACATTCATCCATGATTTCCAGGTAGGTATTTATCTATTCAAATGTTATAAATTATGGACAATTAGGATTAGGAGAAATCCATAGAACATTTCTTACACTAAAAAAAAAAAAGCACTATCTGTCTTTTTATTCTTCTGTGTTTGAAAAGTACGTAAACGTTATGCAGTTTAGTTTATTCCCTAGGGGAAGCATCTTTAACAGCTCTCCCAAACAATGAAATTCACGTATGTCCTCTGCCACTAGATGCATATAGTCATATGTCCTGGTTATTAACTTTTCGAAGGCCTCATTTGCTAGCTCTAAATAATAGGAAATATATCCTTTTAATAAACAGAAGTTTGTTATTGATAATGTTCCCAAGGCAGAGGAAAGGGAGGACCTTATCAAGTTTGATAACAGGGAAGACCTTATATTTTGAAACAAGTGAATTCTTAGCTGAAAGGATATAGAAGAAGGCCAAGGAAATTCTTTGAGACCCAACTCGAACTCTGCAGAAACCATAGTGAGGTCATCTCTGAGGGGGTGGGGGAAAGCTGTTGGGAGTCCACGGCTGGCACCAATGTACCTCCTTTGGAACCTTTTTCTTCTGTTTTTAATAGAGTGTCACCCTAAAGATATCCACAGAAATCAGTGATGATATTTGAAGAAAGTGATGATATTTGTCACTCAGTCAAAGTCGCAGACAGTTTCTGGAAGTTGTACAGAGGACGGGTAGGGCCTTAACGCTGCTCTGCATGGAATGAATCTGCGTCACATCCGGGACTTGAATTTCATTAAGAATTCCCAATAGTTGTACTATTTCCAAAGGTATGTTTTCCTAGTGAATGTAGAGCATTTGTGATATCATAGCAACGTTTTTATACTTTTCTCGGTAGACACTTTTTTGTATTAACAACTTTATTACAGAGAAGATAAGGTGTTACAGAAAGTGGACTGCTCTTGTTTTTGCACAGATTCTGTTTTGTTTTCTTTGTGTGTAAGTGATTGGTGCAAATACACTAAATGAGGAATTCACTAAGAAGTAAAATCAGGGCATATTCATTTTAAAGTTTTATTTTTAGAGCATGAACTAATTTTATATCACAACAACATTTATAAAATTTGATTTATAATGATCGCAACGATTTAGTTAACAAATTAACACTATCAAGGATACTCTGATTTTTATATGAACTAAGCATAATGCTTCTACTGAAAGGCCTTACTGTCTCTATGCACATTAACTCTAAGTGAACACAGAAGACCTCAGGTTTTCAATTCCGTCCCCCATGGGCCTCCCTGCTCTCAGAGCCACAGTGTCTACCCTTGCTGCTGACTGGCATTCCACAGTGGGCCTCATTCCAGGTGGGATGAATCCGGCAAGGCAGATTAGAAAAGCCTTAGAACAACAAGAAAATGGAAGCAAGCACCTGACAAGAAAGCCTCATTGGATTCTGGATCATTGTCTTTGCTGGATGAGCAAGGATGGAAAGTATCTCAGGGATCATTTATAGAAGAGATGGATTGTGGGAAGGAGACCTTTGGTTAATATGAAACCTCCACAAAAGCCAACCTGTGAAAAGCATTAGAAAGACCATTTGTAAAACCACCCTTTATTGTTACTGGCGTAAATTGATATACAGTCTGACTCAGAAGCTGAAACTCACATCTCGAATTTATTTCATGGCAGTAAACCTGTGGAATAGAATGTAGGTCTGAGAGAGAGGAGAGAAGAGAGGGTAGAGGGTGCAGTTTATTTGATCCTTCTTTTAATGCCTGTGGCTGGATGTTTGCTCACTATATGAAATGTGAACCCGGTCCTTTGTTAAGCAAGACTTACACATTCCACCTTCTCACCCAAATCACAAATGACAGATGAAAAGCAAATCATTCCAGAAGAAGAAGTGGGCCTTGGAACGTTAAGGCTTAGCTTTGAAGGTTGAAGAGAAGGCCTGCCTTCGGAGACCCTCCAGACCACAAAACTACATCTGGCCAAGTGGCTCCAGACCTTGAGGGCATGTGCCAAGGCCAGAGCAGTCCGCTTGGACAGCCTGGGAGGGAATCTGGGAGTGGTGAGCATGTCATGGCTCTTCAGGAACTATCTGCTGGGTGAATATGAAGCAGTCAGCCACCTCAGCAACAACAAACTGTGTTGCCTGTGCTCAGTAGTGAGAACCTTGTAACCAGGTCTGAGTCTGTTGCAACTTGTTGTAATGCTGGGGGTTCCCGTAGTAACACTGGAACTGAAAGACTGAAACTCTGGCAAGCATTCAGTATTCTGAAGATGCGGGAGAAATGTCACCTTCCTGTGCCATGAGACCTGTAGGAGAATGAATCCTTAGCTGGGACCCACTTTGAACAGACTTTTCTTATCTGCACTTCTCGTGATGCATTACTATTTTTCATGTCCGTATCTCTCTGTGAGGTAGATTGGCAGAGCATGTGCCTTAATCTTTATCTTTGTAAATCCAGTGTTTACCAGGGTGCCTTCTGGTACACAGTAGGTGCTTAATAAGTACTCATTGAATACATAAATGAATGAGTGAACAAGTGAAGGAATGACTAGGGATATTTGTAGTGCTGCATAATGAGATTTACACTGGTCTACTAGTTAAGCGATAAGCAAATGGTCTGTGTCACTCAGTAATGTTGACTGTTTTACTTTGTGTACTGTAAACATTTCAGTTGTTTGGGCTTCACGACTCTATGCCAACTCTCTTCAACCTGGACAGTTACCACCAAAATTGTTACATGGGATAGACAAAATGGTACACCTGGCTTGGCAAACTGAGAACGCCAAAAGTCACTCTGACAATCACATTCTGCTGGTTCCTTGAAACCTCTAAAGCTGGTCTTATCCACATTTTGGTATTATTTCTGATTTCCATGACTTTGCATTTCCTTGGACCTCTTGGCTGAAAGAGGAAAATAAAGTGAAATATTTCTTTATTTTAGTAATTTGTGTCTCTGTTCAATGATAACATGTTGACTAGGTACTACTATGAAGTGTGTATATCCTGGGAGCAATTCTAGCTCCCCTGGGACTCTGTAGAGGTAGAGTTTAAACTCTGTGTTTGCTTAATTCTTATAGCTTTGCATGTGGGCACAATTGGTTCATCTTTGCAGAGATCAAACGTTAGTATCAGAAGTTCATATCAGGCTAGACTCTTAGAGTTGATGGTACCAGAAATCCAACTCAAATTTGTTGAAGAAGAAAGGGGCATCTGTTGACTCAAGTGACTGAGAAGTCCAGGGGTAGAGCTGGCTTTAGGGATGGCTGGGTCCCATTTCTTCTCTCCCTCTTGCATCTGCTTTTTCTCTCTGTTGGAATCATCCTCAGGCAGGTTTTTCCCCTGGTGGAAGTGAGATGGCTTCGAGAAGCTCCAGGCTTACAACCTGTCCAGCAGAAAGAGAAGACTTCTCAATAGTTCCATCAAAAGCCTGGGAGTTAAAGCTCATTGTCTGTGATTGGTTGACTTGGGTCACATGCCCATGCCCCGCTCCGGGAGGTGTGATGCTTTGATTAGTCAGACCTGTGTCACCTGCCCACCTCTGGATAGGTCAACACTGTCTGAAATGCTGGGCTGATGGTGGGTGAAAGTTGTTTCTCAGAAGAAAGGAATGGGAAATGGATCTGGGACAGACACAAAGCAGTAGATTCATCATGGAATTAAAACTTTCCCCCAAACCCCCACACCAAAAAAGACAACTTAACTTGTTTCCGAGTAAAGCACATTATATTTGGTGACAACCTTTTCTGGTTAAAAAAAGTAAACATAAGCCACGTAGGTAATAAACAGGCCTTCAGTCAACCTCAAAGTTATACTTTTTCAAGCTACTTGTGTTTTTATTTCATCCCTGTGTCAGTCAGTCAGTTATCACATTTCTCAGAGGAGGAAACTAAGGCAAAAAGAAGCTCAATGATATGCAAGAGGTGCTATTGCCGAATGGCAACACATTCCAGTCTGGACTCTTGTTTTCCTGATTTCTAATCAAGTGGGTCTTTTTTCTTTCTTTCTTCCTTTTTTTTTTTTTAAACACTAACAGAGGATTCCACAGAAACTGCATTTCATAAACCAAATTAAGTACATCAGTGTTGTGCTGTGTTTGGGTTTCCTGACATCCCTTGCATGTGGCATTGTCCCATGTTCCCATTTTTTTACTCAGTTGGAGACATTCTGGTGTGGTGTTTGGGCCCTGGAATGAGGAAGAGGGGTTGGGAGGGAGATAAGTGGTATCCCGTTCTCTCCCACCCCCTGATTCTGGCAAGTCAGTAAGCCCAGCCGGCTCCCCACACACATATTCTTGGTCTGGCTCTGAATGCCAGGCATTCTCAAGGCCAGAATGTCATGCATTTGCGTCCTGTCTGTTGCATAAGAGAGCAACCGCAGCCTCAAGCCCTGGAGGGGAAGCTTTGACTCTCCTTGGTCACCCCCAGGAGACTCATCTTCTAAAATGAAGGCTCTTAAAGGGGAGAAGGTGGGGGGAGTGGCGGTGACTGCCAAAATCGATGCCTAGAAAATGCTGAACGAGGTACCAACCATCTGCTTTGTGATTTGAGCCAGGGTGCCTAGTAAGATGCCTGTAAGCCCGCAGTTATACAGTCCCTCAGCAATGCTCTGTGTCCCACTGTGCCCAAAGCCAGCTCTGCCTCTGAACTCTTCAGGCATGTGAGTTGACAGAGTGTCTTTTTAACTTCAATAAACTTGATAGGGATTTCTGATTCATATCCCAGTAAGAGCCCTGACTGATCCAATTACCCAAGAGTTCTAATATGCAAATACGGTAACTACCGTTATCTGGCCTTACCATACTGGGGTGGAAAAATAATTTCTAGATAAGTGGGGATTCGGCTGCTCCTATTATTTCAAAAAGTTTTAATCAGCAATAGTATTCAGGGGATTCAGAAATCAACACAAAATAAAAAGGTATTCTGTGAGAAGCCTTTGTACTCTGTTCACACTCAATACACCTCTCTTTTTGCAGATAGCCACTTTTTTGAAAATACAAGCAGACACACTTTTTAAAATGTTTTCCTTTTAATTTCTACCAGAACTGTAGCATACTGTACTGACAGCTTTGAGCCTTCCTTTTTTTTTTTGACTAAGCAACGGGTCTTAGAGATGCTTCCTTATCAATACAGAGACCTTCCTTATCTTTTTAGTTGGTTCTGTGTTACACCTGCATTGTATTCCATTGTGTGGCTGTGCCGTCATTTATTTAACAAGTCCCCTATTTGATGAGTAATTGTGTGATTCCCAAACTTTCGCATGACCTTATGCCTACATCATTTCATGCATGTGTGAGGAAATCTGGGGGAGAAATGCCCGTAAGCGGGAATGCTGGGACAAATGGAAACTGCATCTGTAATTTGGAAAATACAGTCATCTTGCCTTTAGAACCTTTTTACTTGATCATTTTTTTTTGTTGGAAAATCTTTCCAACTATTTTACCCTTTCTTCTAAATTGAGGATGCTGATTATAAGTTCAACTTTGCAGGATTGAATCATTCATTCATCGATAGGCACAGACGTGAATTTTGGGGTAGATGGTGTGGGACAGAAGGAGGCTGACCATGTCACTGTCCTTCTACAAACACTCTCCCTCTTTGTTCCCCCTTTTTATTTAGGCATCTAAGGCAGGGAGGGCAAGGCTGTTTGCTCCCATCTCTGTGGACAGCAGGACTCTCTTCTCTTTCCTCCCCGATGGCTCCTACTTTTCCCCTTTTAATGGTCAAAGGTGTCTCCATCCCACTTGGGTTTTTCATTGTGATCTTTCACTTTTGTTATTGCTTCTAATCTTGTGCCTTTTCTACCCACTTTCTCTTTCTGGCATCTCTTTGAAGGGCTATTACTTCACTTACACTTTCTTCTGAGAACATTTTGCTTTTATAGACCTCAGTCATCAATCATAATATCCCTTTTCCCTTTTCTGGCAAACTGACCCATGAGAACACCAGGGGGAGTTCACAGATCCTTTGGCCCTCCTCGACCCCTTGGCTTGGTGGTCATTGTGGAATGACCCAGTGGGTGGGGGATACAGCAATGTGAGAGCCGCAAAGATAGAGAGGAAGCTCCAGCATTGAGAAACTTAAAAAAAAACTTATTTAGAAATAATAAGTTTTAATTTTGCCTAAATGTACCTTTTAGCTATTAAAAAAATTTTTTTAATGTTTATTTATTTCTTAGAGAGAGAGAGAATGCGCATAAGCAGCGGAGGGGCAGAGAGAGAGGGAAACACAGATTCCGAAGCAGGCTCCAGGCTCTGAGCTGTCAGTATAGAGCCCGACACGGGGCTCGAACCAATGCTGAAGTCGGATGCCCAACCGACTGAGCCACCCAGGTGCCCCTATGCTATTTTTTAAATGTTTATTTATTTTGAGAGAGAGACAGAGGGAGAGAGCGTGTGAGTGGAGAAGGGGCAGAGAAAGTGAGAGAGAATCCAAGCAGGCTCTGTGCTATCAGCATGGAATCCAATGTGGAGCTGACCCTGTGAACCATGAGATCATGTTCTGAGCTGAAACCAGGAGTCAGATGCTTAACCAACTGAGCCACCCAGCCAACCCCCTTTTATGCCATTTTAAAAATTTATAAACTTTACTTTTTAAAGTGGTTTAGGTTCACAGCAAAATTGAGTGGAACGTACAGAGCTCCCCGCCCCATGCACAGCCTCACTACTGTGTCAGACCTCCAGCACTCCATCGAGTTCTCTGAGTCTCTAACAGCAGCAGGAAACCATAACGGTCTCAGGACTTGGGTTCCTGAGTTCCAGGTCTCTTGCCCATGAGACTGATATTGGCACCAGTGATAAGATCTGCCTGGAAGACAGATTTCACCTTCTTGAGTGTTACCTTTGCTCAGGGTCAGCCCAGAGGAGCAAGTTTCAGGTACCACCCAGGACATCTGATTTAAGGTGAAGAGTGATGTATTTAGAGCTGGCCAGTGATTTGACAGTTGCTAACATAACCTTTAACACGTGCACTAAAGTGAATCCTGAGCTTAGTTCAGTCTGTCATTTCCTCTTAATACTTGAAAAGCCACAGTTTTGTTTGAAAGTTCCCTCAAAAGGCTCTATCTACTGGGCGAATTTACTCTTCTGCTTGACCGCACTTGGAACCCTTAAGTAAGAGCCACCTTGAAATTGAAACTGGGAAAATCCCATATTTCTCTGGCCATGACAAGAAGCAAAGGTATGTTCTGAGGTTTATTAAATAATTACCTAGTTGTTGACATGTTGGGGAGAGGGAAAAAAGCCAAGATGTTCACAAGTGTGTATGGAGGTTAGTAAGGACCTTGGGTTATATGGCCTATAAATGAGATAGAACATTTTTGTGTTCAGAGAAAGTGTTCTTCTGCCTCAGTTAGTTAAGGCTTAGTGTAGTACATCATTATTTTGACTGCCTAAATGACCATGGCCAAATATAATATGGGACATCTTGAAGATCCATTGGCCGTAGGGAGCAGACACAGTGGTGACTTGAAGGGAAGCAAATGGAGAGGAACAAAACCCAGAGTTAATTGGCCATTTTGACTACCCATCTGCAGTTAGTCTGAGTGGCAGATTAGGACAGGTTTCCTAATAAGTTGCTCTGAGACTAACTCAGTTCAGAGCTTGAGGAAGGAACGTTCTCAGTTTGGTGATCTCTTTGATCGGTATTCCCAAAACTTCAACCATTTGTGTGTCTCCTTTGTAATTTTTGTCATGCTATTACTGCAATTTACTTAACATTTTTCAGTGACTTGCTATATGACTTAACTATTTTTATTTTAAGGAAAACTTCTCCCACTGCTTCTCCTTCTGGCTGCCTAGCTTAGTAAATGGTGTTAACGTCCACTGGGTCACTCAGAGCAGAAACTTGAGAGCCGTATCCTAGACTGCTCACTCTGTTCCCCATCCCACCTCATGTTCTAATAACTTAGTCTATGTACAGGGTGAACAGATAGTTCAGCCAAGCCAGGGTATTTTGGAGGAGTGAAAGAGACACTATTGGCAATTGTACCTAGAATAAAACGGATCCGTCTGAAACAAATGGGAATGTCTGGTCAACCCATCTCTGTGGTCTCGAATCCTTTCTCCTCTCCATTTCCACCATCACTACCTTAGTGCAGGCCTTCATAATCATTTACTTGGACCAGTGTAGTAGCTCACTATTATTTCCTTAATTTCAGTCTTGGTCCTTTATGACACATTGCACACACACATATGATACATATAACTCTCTTAAAATCTTTCAGTGGCTCCCCATAAATTCCTTAGTATGGTCTGTGAGGCTCTTTACAGATTGGGTTCCTTTTTATTTTTCCAGCCTGTGAACTCATTTACTTATTCATTTGTCAACATTTATTAAGAGTTAACTCTGGGATGGCACAATGCTAGGCTCTGGAATATAACAATAAGATGGGTTTCTGTCCTCAAGGTATTTGGAGTGGAATGGAGAAACAGCCGAGGGAATAACTGCTGCAAAACGTACTATGGAGAAGCACTACGCTCTTTGATCTCATTACTCTAAGTGTGTTTCGGGGACCAGCAGCATGAACATCACCTGGAAGCTTGATAAGAAATGCAGACCCACTAAGTCCAAATCTGCATTTCATTTATTTATTGTTTGTTTTTACTTTTTTTTTTTTAAACTTACATCCAAGTTAGTTAGCATTAGTGCAACAGTGATTTCAGGAGTAGATTCCTTAATGCCCTTTACCCATGTGGCCCATCCCCCTCCCACAACCCCTCCAGTAACCCTCTGTTCTCGATATTTAAGTCTCTTATGTTTTGTCCCCTCTCCCTGTTTTTATATTATTTTTGCTTCCCTTCCCTTATGTTCATCTGTTTTGTATCTTAAAGTCCACATATGAGTGAAGTCATATAGTCCAAATCTGAATTTTAATAAAATACCAACATGACTGGAGTGCATGCCAGTTTGCAAAGCCTGTTCTGTGCGACCAGTTGAGGCACCTGGTTCAGATCCCCGGGGACAATCATGCCTGGAGGGAGACCTGGAGGAGGAGCCAGTTTGCTAAATGGAGGCAAAGTGAGAAAAGACACCAGAGTGGAGGGATTCGCTTGTGCTTTGGCACAAAGTGGAAGAGAGAATGTGCTGTTTGGTGGGAATCACACATTTTTCAGTGTTTTGGGAACACAGGTAGCAGATGGGAGCCTTAGCTAACTCAAAGATACCCTTAGTCAAGGGGAAAAAATGATCAACCTCAACACCTCCATTTCTTCTTTGAGCCCATCTGGAAAGAGTGATTTAAAAGAAATACTTTGATTCAGAGAGAGAGCAGATAGAGGTTACCAGGGCCTGGAGGGAGAGGAGAATGGGGAGTTACTTTTAATGGGTAGGAAGTTTCTGTTTGAAATGATGAAAATGTTCTGGAAATGGATAGTGGTGATAGTTGCATAACATTGTGAATATACTTAATGCCACTGAATTGTACACCTACAAATGGTGAAAGTGATTTTTTTTTCTTCAAAGTTTTTATTTAAATTCAAGTTAGTTAACATACAGTGTAGTATTGGTTTTAGGAGTAGAATTTAGTGACTCATCACTTACATATAACACCAAGTGCTCTTCACAACAAATGCCCTCCTTAGTACCTGTCACCTATCTAGCCCATCCCCCCACCCACCTCCATCCATCAATCCTGTTTGTTCTCTATAGTTTTTCTTTTATTTATTTAAGTGCAAAAGTGGTGATTTTTGTGTTATGTATACTTTACCATATTTTTTAAAAAGAATGAGTCAAAGAAGGCTTAATTTTCAAGTTCCAGCTTTGCCAGATCCTTGCTGTGACACCCCAGGCAAGTCAGGTAATGTCTTGGAAACTCTATGTCCCATCTATAAAATGGGACTAATGATGGTTCCTGCCTTGTGGACTTGTCATGAGGATTCATTGGAGCAACGCCTGCAAAGCACTGGGAGCTTGTTGGATTATCTTCAGGCCCATCCTTAGCACAATGCCTGGGATAGCCAGAGCTCTGCAGTGCAGCTAGAATTATACCTCCCCTCCACCCCCCTTTGACTGAGGCAGTGGTTTTCAACTCTGGCTGCATGTTAGAATCACCTGGAGGGAAATCCAGGTGATTCAGGATGCAGCCAAGATTGAGAAACTCCAATAGAAGTGGGTCACAGGCTTGAGTGTGTATCAGGATCACCTGGAGATTTTGTTAAACCAACTCCTGGGCCTTAACCCCAGAGTTTCAAGGTTAGTAGATAGAGACCAGCTTTTCACTTTATTCCATCATCTGCATGTGACTTTCCTTTTGTTGGCAGAGTCTGTACAAGTCCACTCACTATCTGGCCTCTTCCAGGTCCATTACTCTACTCAAGCTTTTCTTGAAAACATTTGCCAATAACCTGTTTGATGCCAGTGGCCTCAATATTCACCAACCTGTCCTGGCTTTGGACACAATTCACCATGTCTCAGAACTCTCCTCCTTTGAACTCATAGTCATATTCTGTGTGTTTTCTTCTTCCCTTCTCCTTCCGCAACTTGGAATCAGGGATTCCCTTGTGACACTCCCATGACCATATTCTTGGGTCCCTATATTTATGCCTTAAAAAAAACACAGTTTTGGAAATGAAAGAGACATGGGTTCATATCTTGGGCAACTCACTCAAACTCTGAACCTCATTTTCCTTTCCAGTGAGTCATGGGTATGATAACAGTATCTCTATAATAAGATATCCCTGACACAAAGCACCCAATTATTTAGTTATTACAGTGTGTCACCTGGGGCACCTGAGTGGCTCAGTCAGTTAAGCATCTGACTCTTGATTTCCGCTAAAGTCATGATCTCACAGTTCACAAGTTTGAGCCCCGCTTCAGGCTCTGTGCTGACAGTGCTGAGCCTGCTTGGGATTCTTTCACCCTGTCTCTCTCTGCCCCTACCCCCTTCAAAAATAAATAAGCTATAGTGTGTCACCTTTAAGAACACGGCAAAATCTTGACTTGAAGATAACTTTAAGAGTGGTGGGACTAACCCATGGAGGGATACAGAGGACGGAGTAAGGGCTTTGCAAAACCAGGATTTACCAAGGGGCAAGGAGTGGTCCTAACCATAGACATTCTGGGGGGCCTGGACAGACAGGGAGGTGACAGATGACATTTGACAAAAGGAATGACCAAAAGATTCCCTGTCACAACATTAAAATGTGAGCCTATGGGCTGGTCTATGCACAGGAAGGGTGTTATTAACGGTGCTAGCACAGGCTATGGAATGGTCCCAGAGGAAACCCACAAGGGAATTTCAACCCCATCAATGTGGAATTCAGTCCTTTTGGCAAGAAACAAGATGATGAAGAACCTGTTACAATTTGCACCATTTATTATAGTTGTGTGCAAAACATGACCACGGGGTGTTACACAGAGCTCTTGTTACAAGATGAGGTCTCTGAGTGTTGTTTCCCGTCGATGATGTTATTCAGCAGGATGGCTCGCATGTTGAAATTTGAAACTCTTTGGGTGAAGAATCCCTCTGCAGGCTGAACCAGATGTTGCTTGTGTAGCTCCCCAAGCACAGAAAGATGAGTTAATCCTTGAATTATTCTGAACTTGCATCAAACTCAGAGGCTTTGATCCAATGAGCCATGGCAATAAAAAACAAGGCTATCAGAAGAGCTGTGGGTGGTAGTCCTGTCTCTGAGAAAGGAACAGGGCCACTGGCTGACGGCTGCATTCCAGAAGGCCTCCAGATGCAGAGAGCCATGAACAGAGGGCCTCATCTAGTGTGATGTGAAAATCCTGCACTTGAAACACATGTAGTCATCAACAGAAACCTCCTCACTCTCTAAAGACCCTGCAAAGTATCACCCTCTCCAAGATGCTTCCCCTGATTGTTTCAGGCACACTGGCCCCACTTACCTTCTTTTACATTCATCTTCTATAACACATAGCTTGACCCTTGGTTTTTCCCCAAATACACAGTTTCTCTCCCCAGTTATATGGTAAGTTCCTGAACAAGTATATTTTATGGGTTTTTTTTTTTGTTTGTCTTTTATTTTTTTGTATCTCTGAATGCCTAGCACTCTTAAAAGATATCATGGTCATCTTTTCATCCCCAAATCTAGCGTAGTACCTAGCATGTAGCAGATAGTAAGTGAGTAAATAGGTACTTATTAAATGAATGGAATTGATTGATAGCTAAGTTGAGTTGGCAATCAATAAGGGAAGATGTGTAATAGGCATTTCTTACTTTGTTTGCCTAGCACCTCACCCTACCCTCTTTCTTCCAGAAGTTTCCTCTCCCTTATCTCCATCTTTGTGGTTCTCACAGGATCTGCCATGTCAGTTTCATGACCCCCTGGAGTTTTCCTGACTCCAACTGCTTCAATGAGTCCTTCCCTTGGGTTTTTCAACTTGGAACCAGAAAAAATGTTAAAATAGTTTTCTTATTTTCTTTTCCTGGTGGCCAAAGCTATTAAATCTACTGTTACATTAGGAAGCTATTTGTCCCCATGTTTTTCACCATATGAAGAAAGCTGATCACTAGCTTGAATGAAGGATGAAACTAATGAAGATAGTGAATGGAGGGACAGAGACAAGAAGAATAAAAAAGAGCCCTGATGGCTTTGAGTTCCTGGTTTCAGTTGTTCCCATGCCTCAGGCACATTCCTGTCTCTGGGTTTCAGAGACATCACATTTTCCCTTATAATAACCCCCTCTTTTGCTTAAATGAGTTTGAGTTAGGTCTCTCTGTCACTTGTAACCACATAAGTCCCAACTAATACAGAAGTCCCAGCTTCGTGGTAGACACTCCATAAAAAAGAATGGATGAATACAACTTCATTAGGCCAAATTATGAAGTTTTACAAGCAGGAATTTTTCAAAACTTCCCATCCTTATTTGTGGCTTTAATAAATATCTCTTTGATACTTCTCCCTCCACCAACCACCCCCAGAGGTAGCTCAGTTCTGAACATAGAGGAGGCACATGGTATACATGGCAGCTACAGTTTCTGGTAAGTTGATTCTTCGTTTTTCATTTTTAATGACAATTTGATCTATGAGTACATTTGTTGAGAGTCTAAGATGTTTGAGACTGCAATGCCATCTGGACATGATGGAAGATGTTTGTAACAACTTTCTAAAGTGCACATAGAGTGATGGGTTTTGAACAGCAGCCATGAACTGAACACAAAAAGATGGTCTTCATGAGCAAAGGGAAAGAGTCGTTGAATAGCTCCATGGTAGACAAGATGCTACTAGAAACTTACTGGTGTCCACATTTTCTGGACTTCAAATTTAGGCACATGGCCCAGTGCATATGAAGGAATTTATGGGAACAATGGGACAGCTTATTTGATGTTGGGTCACCAGCTCAGTAGCTCTGGTCACCATATTTGTAGAGCTGATCTTTAGCATCAAACCTTTCTCCAAACAGGCTGGTCTATTTACTGCCACCCAAATGGCCACGTGGGTTTTATCCTTAACACATTTTCTCAGAAAACTCTTGGTGCCAGATACCTCTTCCTGTCCTTTCATTCATATCAAACCCATCCCCCAAGTGCCTCTATCCTGTCTCCTCCAGAAATGACTATTCTATCTAATCTGCCACATGTGACGTTTTATTCATCCTAAGAATGGCATGTACCATATAACCTCATATCCACATTCTCCTTCCTATGAAAAACATCACTAATTGATATTGGTGTTCCTTCCTTCTAAGGCTGGTAGGAACTTCAGAATTCTTCTCAACATATAACTTGAAGCAGACAGTACAGGCTCAGTGTGGTTGGTAAGCAGCATGAAACCCAGATGCTATCTCTGATCCATTCCCTTATATTGTTATTTGAAGTTTTTGGATGTGCCTTTGTGAATTTATATTTTAGTTAGTTAATATACAGTGCAATAGTAATTTCAGAAGTAGAATTCAGTAATTCATCACTAAATACAACACCCAGTGCTCATCACAAGTGCCCTTCTTAATGCCCATTATCCATCTAGCCCATCTTCCACCCACCTCCCTCCATCAGCCCTCAGTTTGTCTTTATCGCTTAAGTCCCTTGTGGTTTGTTTCCCTTTCTTCTCTCTCCCTGCCCTATATGCTCATCCGTTTTGGATGTGCTTGTTTGCTTTCTTGCTCCAACATAGTAGCAGAGATTTACTGAATGCTTGTATGTGCTGGCCCTGTGCTAACCATTTTACATGTATTTTCAAATTCAATCTTCAAAACAATCCTATGAAGGTATTAGTAGATAATACCCTCAATCCTGTGAAGGGGTCTGCATTTTATAGATGGGGAATCTAAGTGTTATGTTATTAAATTCATTTATTTTATTTATTTTTTATTATTTTATTTTTAAAATTTACATCCAAATTAGTTAGCACATATTAGCATATGTTAAATTGATTTTTAAATAAAAATTGTACATATTTACAGTGTACATGATTATTTGATACACACACATATACAACGAAATGTTTACTGCCTTCAAACTAATTAACATATCTTCTCCTTTCATGGTTACCATTTTGTTGTTGTGATGAGAGCACCTGAAATCTACTCTCTTAGCAAGTTTCTAATACTCGTTACAGTATTATTAAATATTAAATGCCATGCTGTACATTAGCTCTCTACACTTAATTATCTTATGTAACTGAAAATCTTTACCATTTCACCAGCACCTTATTTCCTCCATCTCCTGTCCCTGGTAGCCACCATTCTGTTCTTTGCTTCTAGACATTCAACTTTTAAATAAGTGACATCATTCAGTTTTTTTCTTTCTGTGTCTGGCTTATTTCAATTAGCATAATGTCCTCTGGGTGCATCCATGTGGTTGCAAATGTCAACATGTCCTTTTGAAAGGCTGGACAATATTCCATTATAGATATCTCACAGTATGTATATATACATATATATGATAGTTTCTTTTTAAAAATGTTTTTAAAGTTTTTAAATTTATTTATTTTGAGAGACAGGCAGACAGAGAGTATCCCAAGCAGGCTCTGTACTGTCAGCGAGGGAGCCTGATGCAGGGCTTGAACTCACCAACTGTGAGATCATGACCTGAGCCAAAGTCAGATGCTCAACTGACTGAGCCACCCAGGTGCCCATATGGCAGGTTCTTAGTCCATTCATCCGTTGGTGCACACTTAGATTGTTTGCATATCTTGAGTCTTAAAGATAATAAGCGACTTGTCCAAATACACACGGCCAGAATATGGCAGAATCAGAACTTGACTTTCAACCATTTGCTCTTAACCAATGTGGTATATTATGTTGCCCTTCTTTGTATCATCCAACTAGTACAGAGCTATGTGCATAATAAATATTTGTTGAATATAGGGGCACCTGGGTGGCTCAATCAGTTAAGCATCTGACTCTTGGTGTCAGCTCACGTCATGATCTCATGGTTCATGAGATTGAGCCCCGAAATGGGCTCTGTGCTGACATCACAGTGCCTCCTTGGGATTCTCTCTCCCTTTCTCTCTGCCCCTCCTCTGCTTGTTCTTTCTCTCTTTCTCAAAATAAATAAACATTAAAAAATGAAAATAAAATAAATATTTGTTGAATATAGGGTTTTTATAAAACAATAAAGTTTTTCACAAGAGACAGAAATTGAATTGGAAATATCAGAAACAAATTCTCTAGAGAGAGTTGAAGCATACTTGAAAGGAGCTACTTCATTTTCCCAGTATCCTTGGCTAAGGGCAGTGCCCTTCCCCATTCCACAAATACCCGTGCTTTATGGGTTTATGATGAAAACATAAATGCTAAAGATCAACTCTAAGGACAGGGGCACTCTGGGGAAGAAACCACTCTGGGAGCTTGAGAGCCTTCCAAGGGATTCTTCAGGGTGGCTCTGCTAACCACCCAGTCACTGGCACCTCCCTGGGGCTCAGTTTCCAAATTTGTAGAATGATTCATTTTGACTCGATCAGCACTGCCCAAGTATGTTTCCTGGAATGTTGGTCCTACAAGAAATTCTAATAAAAAGTAGTTGTGTTGTCAAGTGCCAAGGGGAAATGCAATTTCCCATTATCTCCCCTGCTAATGGGAAATTGCATTTCCCCTTGGGAGATACATAATCCATATTAAAGGGTCTGAGTAGTCCAGCAGGAAGGAACCTGCTTATTTAATGTTTACTTCTTGTTTATTTAACTCCGCATTTCCTAGTCCCCTATGGTTTCACATAATAACTGCTAATACATCTCAGAGCTAATACACTTAGGTTAAAAAAACAAAAAGCTAAATTTTTTTTTTTTTAACATTTTATTTATTTCTAGGAGAGAGAGAGAGACAGCGTGAGCAGGGGAGGGTCAGAGAGAGAGGGAGACACAGACTCTGAAACAGGCTCCAGGCTCTGAGCTGGCCGTCAGCAGAGAGCCCGACGCGGGGCTCGAACCCACGAACCGCGAGATCATGACCCAAGCGAAAGTCGGACGCTTAACCGACTAAGCCACCCAGGCGCCCCAAAAAGCTAAATATTTTCTAAAGCTTCTTCGTAACATTCTATCAGTCTCTAAAATAATAATATAACTTGACTATAAACTACCCTCAGTGAATTAAAGGTGGAATCACACAGTTTCAAGTTTTTGAGATTTCTTTGTCAGAAAAGTTGAAAGGGTGTTAAGATGACCTATCCAAGTTTAGCAGTTCGTGCTGCCCTGTATATTTCCTAAAGTGGACGGTAGAGGGCACTAGTGGACTGCAGTAAAGGCCACCCCTTCACAAACCCCAGAAGGGGCCAACTGAAGTAGCAACCAGCCCAATTCCTTTTTCAGCTGAACTGAAAGCTACTGGAAGCCAACTCCTCTCCCCTTTGGGTTTCTCTCTCTCTCTCTTTTAGAGGAAATATTGGGATCGAATCAGGGTAGATAACATTGTATGTGTGCCCTTTACCTTTAGAGGTAGAAACCATATAAGGCCACTCTTTTAAACTGCTTGTCATTGATTGTGTTCATTTTGGGGCAGCTACACTTGACAGTGGAAGTTATTATTGGACTAAACATAGATTCTGAATTGAAAAAGGAATTCTTTCCTTCACAATTCTCTCATCTCAAAGTGAAAAAAAAAAAAAGTACAGGTGAAGAAAAGAAAAAAACTTTGTTCAGAAGTAAGTTCCCTTTTAATTTATATTTTTCCTCTCTAAACTTTGGGTGTAAGCCTTATGCGGTTAAAACTTTTTAATGATGTGGCCGACTGTAAGAGGCTTGGGGGGAAATGGAGACACATAACTTTTTCCCACTTATTATTATCATTTATCATTGTCATTATCATTGTCATTTTCCCATGAAGTGGAAGTCAGGCAAGCCTCCCTAACCTGGGCAAACGCAAGAGATTGGGGTGATCTGTTCTAAGATGATATTGTCATTTTTCCTACATCCTCCCTCATTGTTAACTCCCCGCTTCCCACCCCTCATGCTGTCTCTACAGGAAGCCCCCCTCTTAGGAAAGAAATGTTATATAGACTTAAAAAATGTTTTCATCTAGAGAAAACTGTAAACACAATCCAGGGAGTATAGCCTATAGAAAGGAACAGAGGGCATAAAAATTACTTTTCACTGAGAAATTCTCTGCCTTCTGGCTCAGAGGAACTTTGAGCTTAGAAAGTCGTCAGCATCCTCCTAAACCCATCCCTTCACTGTGTGCTCCAGGGGCCCTGAGGCCCCAGGCCATGTAGGGAGGTGTACCCGCTGGCCGATGCCTGCTGTTCCCATGGCCTCTTGCTGAACCCCAGACACAACCCTTTAGGAGGTTAAAGGTGCACATCACTTCAGGCAGCAAAGTGCGCCAAGCAGTGGCCACATGCCACACGGATTGTATATGCTGTGTGCGTGGGGTGTCTTGTTTGTGACAATACCATTCTCGCCCAGTGAGAACGGTGAGAGGGGGCTGCTGGGCCAGCAAGCAAAGCCTGATTTGTCTGTCCGATTTCTAATCAAGCTCTACTATGTACCTCTCTCAGAAAGCAATGCTGGGAAGAGCTCAGAAGCTCAGTAAGCAGTTTAAGCTCTTTGGAAAATTCCTAGTGCCTTAGAATTCCAGGAAGTACTGAATCATAAAGTCACAAAAAGAGGAAAAGATTCATGAGAAAAGGATGAAATGAGTATGTACTGAATGCCTCCCATATTATTGGACGCATTTTTTCGACCTCATAGTCCGAGGCAGGCGTCCTATGATCCTCTCTATGGGAGGGTGGGGGAAGAGGACCCCAGAGGTGGAGGAGGTGAGCCCCAAATCACTGGATTTATAAGCTAGGATTTGAACTCAGGTCTGCTTTTTACTGCTCAAAACCATTACACCTTTACGTTTTGTGCTCACTTCCTGTTTTCTACTAGGCTGATGCTCAGTCCATACCCTCTATGTGTGAAAGAATTTTTTTCCTACACTTTTTTCAAATCTGCAGAGATAACGGTATTCTACAACCACATTTGTGTCTGCCCTTCACAATCATTAGCGTGAGCAGGTTCTTCCTAGCATCTAACTTACACCCCCCCAAATGCAGTGAGAGCTACCATCCCTGCCCTGAGGGAACATGGAAGATGGCTGTAGCATTCCAGTTAGCAGCAACTTCCCAGTCCTGCTTCCAAATTGCTTCTGTTGAAAGACTCTGCAATTCAAAACACATGCACTGTCATGAAGCCTAACCCTGCCCCAGATGCTTGACTCCTCTTTTGTTCCTCTTATTTTTTTATTAAAAAACTTTTTCTTCTTAGTTTGTTTATTTCTTGAAACAGAAAGAGCAGGGGACGGGCAGCGAGAGACGGAGAGAGAGAATCCCGAGCAGGCTCCACACTGCTAGTGCAGAGCACCATATGGAGCTTGAATCCATGAACTGTGAGAACATGACCTGAGCAGAAATCAAGAGTCGGGTGCTTGGCCAACTGAGCCACCCAGGTGCTCCTCTTTGGTCCCTTTTAGAGTGAGTCTGAAACATGACTCAGAATCAAGCGTCGGTATCCAGCTTCTAACAAGGTGGAGCAAGGCTTTTCCTCTACTCTCATTGCAGACCTGAGCCCTGGCCGGATCCCTTTTTTTCAAAGTATGTTCTAGGTCTTACACTTTTTGTGATCACATACAAGGGCCTACTTGCTCAGCTGTCAGGGACCAGAAAGCAAAGTGTTTCACACAGGGAATTGGGGTACTTTCTTTATTCTTTACAAATAGAAAAATCTAGCCGGGGAATCCCTTTGCAAAAATTATGTGGTTAGGGCATGATAGGAATGCATAGCAGTACGACAACTTGCACTTAAGGTTTGTGGGAAAGGAAGGAAATTTGTAGGTAAAATACATGACTGTGAATCCTATCACAGCCCTTTAGTAGCTATGTGATTTTTGATTCTTACTAAACCTCTCCAAACTTCCATTTTATTCTCTGTGGAATGCAAGTAATACTACAGAACTCATAGGGATGTTGGAAAGATTCCTGTAAAGTGCTTTATAACAACTTGAAAGATATTATTAGCACTGTTGCCTTTGCTGTAGCACTAAAAAGAACCTACCTCTGGTTCAAGGGAAGAATAACTTTCAACCTTGCTACTTTGGGGCACACCTTTATTCTAGATGTGTGCTACGTTCCAGGCTTCACAGATTTCATGCCTTATGTGTATTAGCTCATTCGTACATAGAAGGTAGATGCTATCTTTAGCATCCTCATTTTACAATTGGGGCAAGGAAGTGAAGCAAATTACCTACGGCCATGAGCTAATAAGTGATAGAATCTAGACAATCTAATTCCAGAATCCAGTTCCTAAGCACTATGTCATTTAGGACTCATTTTGGATATAAGTAGCAGAAACCGAAAATAACAATGGCTTAATATAGAAGTTTATTTCTCTCTTATGTAAAAGTCCAGAGGTTGATAATTCAAGACCAGATTAGCGTCTTGGATCCACACAGTGCTCAGGGTTCCAAGCCCCTTCTGGATTCTAGTACTCCTGATGTCTGGGAATAATGTCTTGTTCCCAACATCCAAAATAGATGCTAGAGTTTGAGCCATTACATATACATTCCAAGCATCAGAATGGAGGATGGGATTGGGTAGAAAAGGGAAAAAACACATCCCAGGTATTTATTGCAGACTGTTTCTGGTTGCAGCCGTATGACTTTCTGCTTACTTCCCATTGATCATAGTAGCAAGGGGGCTGGGAAATGTAGTTATTATTCTGGATGGCTTTGTGGACAGTTAAAACTGGAGGATTTTATTGCTGAAAGGGGAGAGGTAGTCAGAGGTTAGGTGGATATATGGGGGAGGAGGAGGAGATAAAGCTGGAGAGAGGACAGGGACTAGGTGATGAAGATTTACCAAGACCCTACAGCTCACCACTCTTAATCTCTGTTATTTTCCGGTTTGAGCTGGTGACAAGGGAAGGCAGGGCTGTACCCTGAAAACCACCAGTTATGGCCACTGAATGACCCTCTGAAGCCTTATAATAGGCACTCCTAAGAATATAATGCAAGTGTCCCACCTTGGTGGTGGATTTGAGGCTTCTTTCAGTCTCAGACCCATTAGCTCATTAGGTTAAAATGGGGGTGGGTGGGTTTGATTCATGTCTCCAGCGAGTCCAGAAAGAGGAGACGGTGTAAGAGGACACTGGAACAGCACACAGGCTGAGTAGCCCTTGGCTGGCTTCTCTAAAGCCTCCAGAGAGAGCCTGGATACTATACACTGGAAAGTAACTTCATGGTTTCCAGAGTCCTTTCCCATATGCTATTTCTCTTGGAATGCACAATAAGATTGTGGTAGGGGTTGCTTTGCTCCCTATTTTGCCAGTGAGGTAAAGGAAGTCAGAGTCCCCCTGTGATATTCAGCAGGATGAGGTCTCAGAATCTGTCTTTTCACAAGAGTGCTAGGTAATTCTTTGAGAAATAACTTTGAGAAACACGATGCTCAGGGTGCTGAGTGATACGAAAGAGTCACCCTACGGTGGCAGACGAACCAGGAAACCATAGGCTAGGCTCCATGATGACGTTGAGTTATGTCTTTCATCATCACTGCTGTATCTCTACCAGTACATTGTAGGTACTCAGTAAATACTTGATGAAAGAATGAATAAAGACAAGTTTAGGGATCCAGCCTTCTTGGATCCCACTTCCTTTAGTGCCATGGAACAATCCTAGAATTGGCTCACATTTTTCATGCTTAGCGCTGACAAGGTAGGAGACAAATGTTATTAAAACCTCCATTTTAGAGATAGAAACTGAAGTTGAATGACTTGCCCACGGTTACATAGAACCAAGATTCAAACTCAGGCTCTCAAGTATCATGCTCTCTTGTTTCTCTAATAGAGAAATCCATGTCAGTAGATTTATCATAGCTCAAATCATTCCCCATGAAACAGAAAAAGTCTGTTCTATAGATATTTAATATAACAGTTAACCTAATACACAGATGTGAGTCTTGTCACTTGACACCAATGTTATAGAAGAGTTCCACTCTGCTTCATAGACTATTTGCTAATATTGAAGTGCCAAACTACATTGGCGGAGAGGAACATATATTGACCTTGAATGTTTACTTTGCTTGTGAGCACACATCTGTTTTTGTTAATGGGGATGAGGGCAATCAGAGCAAACTCTCAGAAGCAGACATTCTTGACATGGAACTCGCCCCCAGTCCATGAAGTTTTATCATCCCTCAGGCTTGAGAGCAGGTTTTCAGTTTAGACAGTGGTCTGTAGAACCTAGAAGCTTCTGGACTCTTTAGTTCTTTCAGAAGATGCATTGTTTCTTCAGGGCCTTTAGCTGAAGTTGAATTGTAAGGAGATATAAGATTTTGTGGTGGAGTAACTACATCCAAAAAAACTCCAGGTAGACTTAGAGGAGTAAAACAGTTTGGGGTGGCGGCGGGGGGATCTAACATCTCTTCTGTTTTCCAGCAGCAAATTCTAAGTACAAAAACTGACCCCTTTCCCAATCTGCCTTTGCCTCCTACCCCCATTCCTCTGTCTGCTTTTTCATCCACTGCCCCAGCTCTACCATGTGTGGGTGAGTGGAGGTTGACCACATTGGGAATGGTTTCCATCTCCTTCCTTTGATGACATTCTTTTATAGAAGTCACAACACACAGATTGCAAAGCAAATGTTGCCTCATAACATGTTTGGCATCAGCAGCCTTTGTGTGCTTTCTTGCAAGTGCTTCATTTGTCTTAGATGCAGGCAATGTCCTTGCATCCACTGACCACCGTTTCACGTGAGCACATAGCCCAATGGGTGCTCAGTTAGTGGGTTTCATGAAGACTTTGCTTTGTGACTCAGTTGTCTTACATTAAAAGGAGTTGTAGACAGGACTACATGCTCCTTGGAGGCAAATGACTGAGACTGGGTCTGGGGATCAACCCCACCAAACCAAGGGATAAGAACAGTTATTAATTCATTGATTGATGGAAGCTATAGACTATGAAATCTGGTGAAAATGAAGCTTTTTCAAAGGACAGGGTATGAAAAAATAGTGGGCATGAAGTGGATTGACCCCAACAAAGGGCCTTGATAGTAAGTCTGTCCATGAAGTTCATAGTCTGTTCATAGTCTGACTCTAATATTGCTTTCTAACTCACTAAAAATGTTGTGATTTTTCTTCTTGATTATAGAAATGTGATGACTTATGGTTCAATACTTCTATATGTAGTTTCTTAGACTTTTGACATTTATATTATGCTTCAACAGTTATATTGTTCATCTTCTGACATAGCTGCTCACTCCATTGTGAAGAGCTTTATGTAATATATAATATAGCTTCATGTCATCCCAGACACCTCCTTTCACTTCCTACCCCCCACATGCCATACATAAGCTTTCTCAAATTATAACTCTGCCAAATAAAAGGAACTGGAGCTCTGCATCTTGCTTTCCCATGGTGCTAACAGAATGTGATACTAGGCAAGCAACAGGTGGTTAAAGATTTGAGCAGAAGGGGACTTGCACCCACTCTAATGCCTCTGAGGTAGATGGACCTGAATAATGTATATCTAAGTGTGAAAACTGGACATTACTTTCAAGGCTGTGGAAACCCAGATGGCCTCACCCCTTCATAACTTTTCCCCTGCACCTAGCTTGGAGGCAGGTGAGGCACCATCACAGAGCCTCACCACCTTTATGATGCCCTCACCACCTTTATGATGCCCATTCAGGGCTTGAAGTTCTCTACCATCTAAGCAAAGGAAAAGAAACTGGGGGAAATACCTGGCATTGAGCTTCCTCCCAATTTTGTCCTGTGTGGCAACAAGGTTGGATTTAATTTAATATAGAAAAATAAAGATGTCTTATCAGCTACATTCTGAGAGTTGTGTAAACATTATTGACTGTTAATGTATGTAACACAAGTGAACCTCAATTTGCAAAGAAATTTAAATGAGATTTTTCTCCAATTAGATTAGCAAAGATGCTTTTATTTATTTTTCAGAGTATTTCCTTATTTTGAGAGAGAGATAGAGAGGGAGAGAGGGAGAGAGAGAGAGAACAGAGGAGGGGCATAGAGAGGGAGAGAAAGAATCCCAAGCAGGCTCTGCACTGTCCGTATAGACCCTGATGCAGGACTTGATCTCATGAACCATGAGATCATGACCTGAGCCAAAATCAAGAGTTGGATGCTTAACTAACTAAGCCACCCAGGCAGCTCACAAAGCTGCTTTTAAAAGTTCACACCTAGATGCTGAATGAGAGTGAAGAGAAATGTGTATGCTTATGTACTTTCACTGGATTTATAAATTAGTGTAATCCTTTTGGCTCATAATTTGGTCTTTATTAAGAGGCTTAAATTTTGACAGCAATTCTTTCACCAATCTATCATAATGAAATAATCAGAAACTTGGGTAAACTTTATACACAAAGATGTTCATGGTAGTTTTATTTATGGTTATCATAAATGTGATATGATGCATTAGGTTAACAATGTGACACTAATGATAAGAAAATGGTTAAATAAATGATGGCACATCTGAAAGATTTCATATTGAGGTAGTCATTAAGACTTTAAAAAAATATCATGGCTCCATCCCAGGTGAAATTAGATATAGATGTGTTTTTAAGTCAGTTCTTGTTGTATAATACATCATCTCAAAATTCAGTAGCTTAAGATGTTCTCAAAATCTGTGAATTGGCTGGATGGTTTCTCTGGTCTAGGCTAGTTGGAGCTTGATAGTTGAGAATGGCATCACTTACATATCTGGGATTGCTAAAACAGCTGGCCTCTCTCTCCATGTGATCTATCATCCTCTATATCAATCTTGAGTTGTTCTAAATGCACTAAGAGAGGCACTTGGGTGGCTCAGTTGGTTAAGTGTCCCAACTCTTGATCTCAGCTCAGGTCATGATCTCATGGTTCATAAGATCGAGTCATGAGATTAAGTTTGTTCTGCACTGACAGCACAGAGCTTGCTTGGGATTCTCTCTCCCCCTCTCTCTCTGCCCCTCTCTCACTCTTTCTCTCTAAAACTAAACTAAAAAAAAAAAAGGCATTAAGAAAGATCAAGCCTTGGGGAGCCTGGGTGGCTCAGTTGGTTGGGCAGCCGACTTGGCTCAGGTTATGATCTCGTGGTTCGTGGGTTCGAGCCCCGTGTTGGGCTCTGTGCTGACAGCTAGCTCAGAGCCTGGAGCCTGTTTCAGATTCTGCGTCTCCCTCTCTCTGTGACCCTCCCCTGCCCACGCTGTCTCTCTCAGAAATAAATAAAACATTAAAAAAAAAAAAAATCAAGCCTCAATGCACAAGCACATTTTAAGCCTCTCCTTCGATTTGCTACTATCCCGTTAGCCAAAGTAAGTAACATGGGCAAGCCGAGCAAGGGACAGAGAAATAGACTCAACCTCCTGATTGGAAGATCTGCAAAATATTGTGTCAATTAAAAAAAATATGTCATGCCATATGACTTGATTTGGCTAATAAAATGTGAAAACTTTGAGAGCAGAAGGTATAAGAGCCAATGCATGCTTTCTTATATTCTCTTTTCCTGCTTAGACAATAGCTAGATACACATGAGACGGTAGCTGATCTATTTGCCTTGGTTCCAGAATTATCAAGATAAGCAGATTTCCATGCCAAATTGCATTGGACATATGGCATTACTAAGAAAGAAACTTTTGTGGTTTGAAGTTATGCAACAAAATTGACTTTTTTTTTTTGGTTATTGTTACAAAACCTACTCTAGCCAAAGTAATACAACAATTGTATGGAAATTAAAGTGATATTTTATTTATTTATTTTTGCTGTTTTTTTAATGTCTATTTTTTAGAGAGAGAGACAGTTGTGAGTGGGGGCGGGGCAGAGAGAGAGGGAGACACAGAATATAAAACAGGCTCCAGGCTCTGAACTGTTAGCACAGAGCCCGATGCGGGGCTTGAACCCACAAACTGTGAGATCATGACCTGAG
This sequence comes from Proteles cristata cristata, assembly GCA_017311185.1. NCBI lineage: Eukaryota > Metazoa > Chordata > Mammalia > Carnivora > Hyaenidae > Proteles > Proteles cristata. The sequence goes on from JAESUZ010004754.1 coordinate 333,849, forward strand.
CTGAAGTCAGATACTTAACTGACTGAGCCACCTAGGCACCCCTAAAGTGATATTTTAAAAGAATGATTTTGGGGGCATCTGGGTGGCCCAGTTATTACTCATCCAACTTCGGCTCAGGTCATGTTCACAATTTGTGAGTTCAAACCCCTCCCCTGATCTCTCTCACTGTCAAAAATAAATAAATATTAAAAAATAAAATAATGAGTTTTCATGTGGGAAAGGGTTCATAATACAATTATGTATCAACCAGCAGCCTATAAAGCAGGTATATATTTATATATGTTGTATAATCCTAAATTTGTGAAAAAAAGTAAATGAATAGACATATTGCCTGGCAGGAAATACATCAGAGTGTTAACAGTGGGATTATAGGTGATTTTTATTTTCTTCTTTCCTGTGTTTTCCAATTTATTTGTAATCAGTGTATATTATCATGATAGATAAAATTATTTTTTTCAATCACTGGTCACCTTTCCCTGTCCATTGTCAGGTGATTTAGCATGCCCAGGAAAATTTAGGTCCCTACCTCACTGGATTTGGGTTTGGCCATGTGATGTGCTTTGGCCAATGAAATGTGAGTAAACTTGGCATTCACCATGTTGGAGCAGAAGGTGTAAGACTCATCTTGAGGTTTGGCCAGTTATCTTGCTCTTTCCCAGGTATGTCCCATGTAGGGACTGCTCTTTCAGCCTGGGTCCTGAAGTGAGAAGACAGCCTAGTGTGTGAGGTAATAAAAATATGTATATATGGATCTCTGCTCCTGGTTCTTGGCAAAGAGCACCTAGAATCGTATAATTTCCTAAGTGATTGAAGCACTAGCACCCTTTGTTCTAATATTTGGTCTTTGACCCCCCATTCCTGACACTGAGCTCCTAAATCCCTTGGAACTTCCTGGGTGGTAGCAGTGTCTTTGTTCTATGAGGTGACTCTTGATGGGGGGGCTGGTCACTAGAAAGAACAAGCCATGATTAGAAGCTTGGAAGAGGGGAGAGGAGCTAGAAATGGAGTTAATGATTGCTCATGCCCGGATAATGAGACCTCCATAAAAATCTCAGAAGTATAGGAGGTGCAGAGAGCTCCTGGATCAGTGCACATTTGGAAGTAGTGGGAGTGTGGTGTGCTCAGAGAGAGCATGGAGGCTCTGTGCTCCTCTCCATACCCTTATCCATTCATCTGTATCCTTTATCATATCCTTTTATAATAAACTGGTAAACAAGAAGGACACTGTTTTCCTGAGTTCTGTGAGCCACTCTGGCAAATTAATCAATGCTGAGGAGGGAGTGGTGGGAACCTCTGACCTATAGCTGATTGGTCAGGAGTACAGGTGAGAACTTGGACTTGTATTAGCACCTGCGGTGGTGGTAGTGGAGGTGGTCTTGTGGGACCGAGCCCTTAACCTGTGGGATCTGATGCTGTCTCCAGGATGATAGCATCAGAATTGAGTTGAGTTGTAGGACACCCAGCTGGTGCCACAGAATTGCTTGGTGCAGGAAGACCACTCCCAACTGGTAGCAGAAATGAGTGTGGAAGTGAGGATAAAGGGAGACACATAGCAGGAAGGGTAAGTTTTCTTTACTCACACAGCCTGGTAAAAATCTTACCCAATCTCAGCCTCCAGACAGCAAGAAGAAGAAATAAACCATTGTCATAGTTAGTTGCTGAGATTTTGGGGGTTTGTTAACATAGCACACCTAGGAAAACTCCTTTTTTACTTTAAAATTTTTTAATTTTTTTTTATTTATTTCTGAGAGAGAAAGAGAGAGAGAGCATGAGGAGGGGGGAGGGTCAGAGAGAGAGGGAGACACAGAATCCGAAGACAGGCTCTAGGCTCTGAGCTGGCTGTGAGCACAGAGCCCGACGCAGGGCTTGAACCCACAAACTGTGAAATCGTGACCTGAGCCGAAGTCAGACGCTTAACCAACTGAGCCACTCAGGCACTCCTCCTTTTTTACTCTAAAAACCCACACCTAGATTATGAACATTGGTTACTCATAAGTCACCAAATTCCAAGTCCTACCTGTGCACCATACTGCTTTCTTTTCTTTTCCCATGCCATTCTCTCTTTTGCCTCCCCTTTCAGTTACAAGGTAGAATACTACAGACATATTGTCCTGAAACAAACCAGCTCACAGATCAAAATCTGCCCCAGTCCTCTTTAAAAGGCTCATTCCCATTTGCTGGGCATGTACTAGGGCCACATTTTGGGACCCAAGGACAGGTGAGAAAGTAGCTCATCTTTTCTTCAGTAAGAGAGTATTTTAGCTCTGGCAGACCGTATGGCATGATTCAGAAGTCACCAACCAGCACAGAACTTTTGTCATTCCGTATTAAAATAGGATTGTTTCATCCAAAACCTGACTGGGGGTATTCATAAACCACATGTAGAAGGGTTGATCATGCACACACAATATACTCATTTCTTCAAAGAAAAAGGGATTTCTTATTTTTCTATAAAACTACCTAATCTTCCTTATGAGCCCCATCCTGCTAATAAAGAAACTTAGATTTAAATATCTCAGTATCTGCTCCCTGTCTTCCCTTCCAGAATGCTTGTTAAGTACACAGCTTTGCTTATTGTATGGCTGTGGAGGTGAGCAGGTGGAACTCAGATTCCTGCTATTCCTTGGATCTTCACTGTCTTTGAAGAAATTACTTCCTGGTGTACCTGGTTATGCCTCGCTCTGCCAGTACCTTCTGTGGACATCTGGGGCTAGAATATTTTGGGGCTGCTGTTTCTCACCTCAGTGGGGGCCTGGAATCCTGGTTAACTTGCCTCATTTCAGCTTTCTAGGGTTGCCTATTTCTTTGAAGTATAGATGGGATTCCCATTTGATTCCCAGCTCAGGTGGTCTACCCTACAGCCCCCATTTTGGTAACTCTCCACTGAGTTTGCCAGCAGAACCATCCACTACTTTCTGTGTCCTTCACTGGGGCCTTACAGGACTTCTGGGTAATCTGCCTGCCAGATGGGAGCTAAAGCTGTTTTACCTTATGTGGTAGCCCAGACTGGTAGAGGGGGGCACTCTGTTTTATTCCAATTGCTACCCTTGTGCAGAAGAGGAATGATATGAGCTAGACTTCCTGCCCTTGGCCTTGGGTGAAGGTCATGAAAGGAAGTGGGCCACAGCCCAAAAATTGGAAATGAGAGCTCTGTGGGCTCCTCAAACCGGAACAAGATTCTCTCCTGCTTCTCTGAGAGCCATGCTTGGGCCATGTTTGGGAGCATATTTCCCATCTGTTTTTCATTTCCCCAGCATAGAATGTGGTAGGCCAGGATCACACAACATTCCCTTCTCATTCCCCAGATGCCTCTGAACTCTCTTCCTTGAATTTTTTGTTCCAATCCATGCTGAATTACTTGAATGGCTCCCAGCACACACCATGCTATTTTATACTTCTGAGCCTATGCCTGTGCTGTTTTCTCTGCCCAGATTGCCCCTCCAACACTCATTTCTCTTGAAAACCTTCTACTTATCCCCCAAGACTCTGCCCAGGATTCTTTCTCCAACACTCTCACTTCCCTCATGGCAGTTTGTACTGCAAACTTCACTAAAGAGATATTTTGTGTCTGTCTTCATCATGAGAGCTTGAGGCATGGAGGCTCAGGGATGCCAGTTGGGACATCTTTGTTGTCCTGATGACTGGCATAGAAAACATGTTCAACAAATGTTGGTTTAAAAAAACCAAATCTTGGCAAATCTTGCTAAAGGATGCAAAGTATATCTCTCTGTATTTCTTACATCTGCATGTGAATCTACAATTATCTCAAGGTAAAAGGATTTAGTTAAAAACACCTTAATGAGAAAACCCAATTATTCTCTAAAGCTTCCTGGTTACTCACTGGGAGAGGACCAGAGTTCAAAAATTTAAGGTTGTTATCAAGTTGTCATTTCCAAATGGGGGACGGATAGTTCAAGCCATTAGTAGTCAGGTGCTGTGTACCCTATTTGCCCTCAGGACAATCACGCTCTGAAAGGCTTTGAGGGAAGGTAAGACACCTGCTAGCACATGCAAATTATACCAGTTATAAAAAGAACCTCTTTTCAGGCAGAGGAATTGGGAAAAATGGACTCCTTTTGGCTTCCTTCTTTCAGGTCCTTACACCCACACAAATAGGCTAAGAGAAGTGTGTAAACCCGAGTTCGGTAACCCCTCCCCACCCCAGCCCTGCACTCGTGTGTAAGGTCTAACCTGAGCACAGCGGCCCCAGCCTGAGTATTTCCCTCAGTTTGCCATCTTACTTCCAAGGGCCAATAGCTGTGTTTCCATGCACTTGCACTGTCGGCTCACGCTGAGACATTACTGTGGATATAAATATATAGTTGGTAATATAAATATTAGTTCCATTAACTTTCTTAAATGAACCAATGTGAGTAAAACGTGGGTGGCTTATTCTCCACAAAACTGAGTACATTATTTCCCCTTTAGCGAATATCTCATGTTGGATTTGTTCCTAGTGCAAGTTCTTATCAGATACAGTCATCTATGGGGTCTTCTTTTTTCCCTGAGGAGTGAAAGTGAGGGTCTAGGAGCCAGTGTAGACCCCTTTTATGAGTGGCCCTCCAGGACTTTGTTAATCTAGGCAGAAGTATGCATTTTATAATCTGCAGATTATAATCTGCTGCCTAGAGTTGGGATGTTGTGACAGCTTGTCAAAGTCCCTTCTTTCCTCAAGTGTCTAGAAGGGTTTTGCATCTATTATTACTTTTTTTTTTTAACTTTGTAATGTTTTTGAGACAGAGACAGAGCATGAATAAGGGAGGGGTAGAGAGAGAGGGAGACACAGCATCTGAAGCAGGCTCCAGGCTCCGAGCTAGCTGTCAGCACAGAGCCTGATGTGGGGCTCGAACACAAACCGTGAGATCATAACCCAAGCCGAAGTTGGACACTTACCCAACTGTGCCACCCAGGCACCCCATGGTATTGTATCTATTATTGCCTTTGAGTTCTTTTCCACAAGACTGTGAACTACTTGTGCAGAGGGACCTTGAGTTCTTCACATCTGCACACTGGCTAATTTCCAGGAGCTTGATGCTGTCATGCCAAGGCGGCAGAGACACACACCTTACTAGTGATGTGCAGGGGTGAGTGAAGTATGGTTTACTGGGAAAGCTTCCACATTAGAGGCTGCAGAACTATGTAGGGCTGCCATCATCCTACAGAGAGATGTGTGCTTGACTGACCACAGCTGAATGCCCCCTGGGAAATGGCTCCAGTGAAAGGATCCTGCCCGGCACTGCGCTATGGATTTATAGGAAAAGGATGGCAGAGAACATATGGTATACATTAAAAAAATTTTTTTTCAGTATTTATTTTTGAGAGATGGAGAGAAATAGGGCATGGGCAGGGGAGGGGCAAGGGAGAAGAGACACAGAATCTGAAGTAGGCTCCAGGCTCTGAGCTGTCAGCACAGGGACTGACATGGGACTCGGACTCAGGAGCCCTGGGATCATGACCTGAGCTGAAGTCGATGCTTAACCGACTAAGCCACCCAGGTGCCCTCATATGGTATATGCTTGAAGACAGCGCCTCCAGAGATTAGCTTCTGGCATCAGTCTGTTCTTCCCTCAAGCTAACACAGACCTGCTAAACCAGCCTCTTGCTAAACTACCAGGAAGATGGTTGGGATTCGTCTCCCCTCTGGCACCACACTGGTAATTTGGCATACAGTTAAGTGTTGGATTAATAGGACTGTTATTGTTAGAAGGAAGTTCATGTTTATTTCATTTAAATTTGCTGTCCTTCCACACACTAGCTGTGGTAAGGTCCCTTAGAGGTCGATGAGCTGGGCGGGATCTGGGGAAATTTTCCATGCCTGCCCTCTTCATAGGGAAGGGGGTGGGAAGATTGGCTAGAGTGGGGTTTTTTTTGCACCTACATTTCTAGGATGGAAACCAAGCAAACTTCTCTTTCATGCTGGGTAGAAGTCAGCCTCTGAAGAGGCACAGGAGCAGAGGAACCAGGTGAGCACAGCTTTCTTCCCTGCAGCATAGCTTGGGCAGAGTGGCCCCCATTGTGCCCAGGAGAACCTCATGACTATGGTGGGAGGGATCTGGTTAGGTATGGTAATCATGTTGTCTCAGCCAAAACATCAGGGCATTTGGCAGCCATAGGATAACTGCTGAGTGCTCTTTTGGAGATGTTTGAAATCAGGGCTATCTCCAGGGAAAGACAATCCAGGACTATCAGAAAGATGGGTTTCTTATGAGCCCTTAAGGCCACAGAATCTCTGGAAGTTCTAGATCTACTGTTCTGAGTTCAGTATGGAACAAGATGGGGCTCCTACTGAAACAGGAGGGGCAGAATGGGTGGGAAGGGTCTATACCATAGCATGGTGAGCTTCCACTGCTACAGTGACCAGTGGCAGGTCTCAGGGATGATGGGGGTTGCACCTTATGGGGTCAGAAATGTCAGAGCTCACGTAGTGTGAAGGGTCCTCACCACAGTGGGGCTGGCAAATACCTTCCTGGGGAGAAAGAAGCTTCACTTCCTTCCATAAGCAGTAGGATGAACTGCAGATTTAGAAGGCTAAGGATGTGGTTCTGAGCATTGGGCAACCCTTTCTTTTTCTCTCCTTCAAATTGAAGAGACCTACAGGAGGGAATGAATCTGCAACTTGCCAGTGATGGCTGGTCCCATGAATTCACCGTGTCAAGAATGAAGAAACTTACCCTTCTCTGCTGAAGCCCAATATGACTCATCTATTACTACTACTACTACTACTACTACTACTACTACTACTACTGGTTATTAACCAGGAATTTTGCAAAAGTTGTACAAAGATTTTTTTCACTTAACCCTCAACAATAACCCTATGAGGTAAGTTCTATTAGAATTAAAGAATCTGAAGTGAGGCCACATAAATTGTTCAAGATAAAACAGCTTGGAGTGGTATAGTCTGGATCAGAACACAGTTCAGTAGGACTCTAGCTTCACTATTACCTTGTTATGCATGTGCCTCAGATGTCCTAACAACACGTCATCTATGCAGCCAAATATCTTCCTTCAGAAAGTGCCATGTGGCAGCAATTGTGTTTATCCTTTTCACCACTGCAATCCCAATGCCTCAGCCGGTGCTTGGCCCATCATCAGCACTAGATATGTATTTGTGGAATAAAAACAGGGATGTGTATGTAGCAGCAAACCAGAAGTTTGTACAGAGCCTCAATCCTGAAGTAGGCTATAATCATATTCCTATACCAGGTCAAGGGAAGGAGGCCATGGGCCATCAGGCTATTTGTGCCTTTAGTATTTCAACTCAAAACAAGCATTGTTTTATGATCAAAATGAATTATCCTGACATTCTTTCACATCTTATCAGATTCTTCTTTATTCAAAATGTTGTTGGTACTATTACTTAATAAACTGGAGCAAGCAATAAATTCCATTGGTCTACAGAGACTGTGGTTGGGTTCCCAGTACCAAAATGATTTTGATTATTGAGTTGGCATATACCCCTAAACATTCCTAAATCAGTGGTTGGCAGCGGCAAGATTCTGAGAGAAAGAGAAAAAAACAGTGCGCGCGCACACACACACACACATCTAGCAGCTTCAAAGCCTCTTACACATTAATGGATTCCTTATGGATTACATGGCTGTAATTGTGAAAGAGGACAAAGAGCTAGAAAGAATCTTATTTCTTTAAACATAAAATTAAAAAAAAATTCCTTTGAATAGTCATTTTTTTCTGAAAAGATTAGGGAAAAAAACCCTAACATAATGGAACCCTTAAAAATGTGTGTCGGCCACACAATAGGAAACCAGAATAAATGTAAGCAGGGCAACCACATGAAGCCAAATGCAGAGTTCATCTGCATTCCAAAAGCAGACGTAGATGGAGAAAACAACCAGCAGAGTGGAGTAGTAAGAGGGAGAATGCCAAGTCATAGTAAGAGGGGGTAGAGGTGGGGGTGTAATAGGGGGAGGAATATTCTAGAATTCAAAACAACAGACTATTTGTATCATATTCCTAAAATCTGTATAATGAAACTTGTTTATATTATCCTCAAATTAATTGTTTGATGTTCAAATTTCAGTGTCCCAGCCAATGACCCACCAACAATTTCCTTGTTCATAACATTTTCTTTTCTGGGTCCCTTGAAAAAAATAACAAATGAGTTTCTCCGTTTATAAAGCTGCTCTGAAATGTCTTCTTACGTCATGGGGGCTGGAGATCATCTTGGGACACTGGATAGTAATGGGGGCCCTTGGGCTGAGGAACAAGAGGTTTTGTGATTGTGAAGCAACTTCTGATCCCATTAGCTGATGGTTGACTGACATTTTGGAACAGGATTTTGCAAGGGACTGGGGAAAGGAAAAGAAGGAACATGGGAAGGAGGCCCTTAAAAGATTGAGAAGTCAGGAATGAGCTGAGTGCTCCCAGATTTGAGGAGGATTTTATTATTGGACACAGATCTCTGGTAAGCTTTCAGCCAGAATCTCAGAGGCCTGGTTTGAGGGGCCTAGTAGAGGCTTTCTATCAGTGTTGTGCTGTCCTTCCCAAGAAAATTGGCTCTGTCAGCAAAGATACAGTAACTTCTTATTTATAAATTAAGCAGTAATGTGTATAGTCATAGTGGTGAAGCCCTTCCTAGAGAGCTAAAGGTGATAGTTTAGGAAAAATAAGATGCAGTACAACCTTACATGCCTGGAAATTGTTTCTCTGAGAAGTGATATAAGCTAAAAATTCCTAGTTTCATGAAAGATTTATCTAGATTCCTTGGTACTATATTTGTAATAATTACTGGAACTGAAGGGAGCTATTCTTAAGTTTTTCTCATTGTTAGGATCAGAAGCAGAACATTGCTTGGGTTGATAGAATCTGGCTAGATATGTAATTTCTCATTGAAAGCAAAAATTACACTTTGAAAGATCTCAGGAAGCCCCTCTGTCCAAAATCTGTGGGAAGGTGAAAAAAAAGTCATACAGCCCACTTTGAAGCCCACTTACATTATGTCCTGGTTGTGGCACATTGGGTAAATTAATCTCTCTGAGCTTCCACTCTATGATAAGGGTAATAACATGTCTTTAATAAGTTTTCTGTCAAGAGCAAGGGAGATTATATATGTGAAAGCCTAGCATTGGGCCTGGGACCTAGTAGGTTCCCATGAAATATTAGTTCCATTTATTTCCTATGTTTTCCTTTTTACCCCTGCCCTCTCCCACCTCCTGCACTCTGATTCTTGAAGTCTTTTAACCAGTGACAGAGCCTTTCTTGAACTATTAATATAATTATATAATTATTATTATAATGATAATTAATTTAACATAGCATCAGTAAGCAGTTACCATACATTTAATCTCATTCAGTGCTCAAAACAACCCATGAGCTAGGTGCCATTATTGACTTCATTTTACAGAGGAAGAAACCAAGTCTAAGTAGGGTTAAATACTGTTTCAACTATCTATTTCTATACAACAAACCACCTCAAAAGTTAATGGTTTGAAGTAACCGTCATCTATTGTGTCTCATGATTCTGAGTTGCCCAGGCTCAGCTGGGCAGTTCTACGCTACATGATGTTGTATGGCGCAGCATTTATCTAGAGGCTCAGTGGAGCTAGAACATCCAAGATGGCTTGCTCACATGGCTAGCAATTGGTGCTAGCTGGGAGTACAGTGGAGACTGTCCACCCATGGACATCCATATTCCTCCTACTGTCTCTCCTGGGATGGCAGCTGGATTCTTTTTTTTTTTTTTTTTTTATTTCTAGGAGAGAGAGAGACAGCGTGAGCAGCAGGGGAGGGTCAGAGAGAGAGGGAGTGACAGACTCTGAAACAGGCTCCAGGCTCTGAGCTGGCAGTCAGCACAGAGCCTGATGCGGGGCTCGAACCCACGAGCCGCGAGATCATGACCTAAGCGAAAGTCAGACGCTTAACTGACTAAGCCACCCAGGCGCCCCGGCAGCTGGATTCTTAAGGAGCCCTCCAGGAGGGAAGAAATGGAAGCTCCCTTTCTTTAAGGCTTGGGCTTAGAATGTCACTTTTCCCATGACCTGTTGGTTAAAGCAGTTACTGGCCCAGGAAGATTTGAGAGAAGGGGAAACAAGGTCTACCTCTTAGTGGAGGGGTGGCTGGGTGGAGTGGGGAAGGAAGGAGTTCTAGCAGCTAGGATTGGAAATGATCTACCACATATACTTTGCCCAAAGTCACAGAGCTAGTGAATGTCAGCATCAAGATTTCAACACATCATTCTGACTTCAGAATCCATGTGCTCAGCCACTAGGTCATACACGTGACAATATACAATTAAATGCCAATGTCTATGCAAAGTGCAATGAGTGCAATACAATTTCAGAGGAGAGATCAGTATAAAATTAAGAACCCTAAAGACCTTAAATTGAAGAGTACTCCTTTTGTGCCCCCCTTCCTACATACTGAAGAATAAATGCTGTTTCTTGAAATGTCACAAAGATTACATGTGCTAAAGTTAAAATAAAATATTTTTAGATTTTTCCATTTCAGAATTCTATATATATTCATTAAGGCTGAGATGTGTGCGTGTATGTGTGTTTGTGTGGTGGTGGGGGGGGTGGGGTTGGGACGGCTGAGACCCCTGACTCACAAGTGTTGTAAGCACATGCTCAGCCTGCCCGGTAGGTAACTCATGCCTGTGGGGGGAGGTCCAGAAGTCTAGAGTCAGCAGGGAAGCTCCAGGGAGAGGTAGAATTTAGCCTGTCTTTGAACTCTGATTAGGATTTGAATAAGAGAAAGGGAAAGAGAAGAAAGGAAAAATATGAATAAGACATGGAGCGGGCAATGAGCATTAAATATCAAGGGGGTTGGAGGAAGGGACCAGGCTGAAATAAAAGGATCTGGATTTGGAAATGGGAGGGCTGGTAATCTACTTGATGACCAGAGCTAATTGGCTCCGCATCTTCAGAGGTATCCTAAAGTAGCACTGAGAATCAGACTACAAAGAATGAAGATCCTCATGAAACCTAGGTCCAGCTGTGTAAACTCTTGTTTTAGCCTTGGCCTTGCTAAAGGCAGATGCCTGAAGAGCCCGGTTGGGGGCTGGGTTGGAAGGATACTGCGTGAGGATCTCCCCAGTGGATGATCCAGAAACATCCAGACTCATACCACTGTCTCACTAGTTTCTTTCAGAAAGGGACTGAGGAGCATAAAGCAAACCCAGTCAGCGTAACCCGTCTGATAGCACTCTTCAGAGAGTTTATTAACTTATATCTCTCTTATATTACCTATCTACCAGGACTTCCCAGTGAAGGGCGAGGACTTTGGGACCTTTTTGAGTCATTCTGAGCAAATACCATCTTCAGATTATTTTCCTACTAAGGTGGCTTCTATCATTTTCATTTGCAAAACCTTCTCTCTTTCTTCATCTTTGAAAGAAACCCAGTATGACTGTTATTTTTTTCATGTAAATTATAAATATTTAGAATGTCTGTCAAAAAAAAAAAATAAAAGCAGATGTTTTCCTTTATTCTGGCCCCAAGTAGTGCCATATTAAAAAACAGAGTATTTTCAGGTTTCATTAAGAAATATCTCAAGAAAATAAACATTTGTTGAATGTAAACAAGAACAGAATATGGCACTTTAAATATTAATATAGAATTCAGAGCAAAGGAGTCTGAAGCCCAGAGAGACTGAGTGGCCTGTATAAGGTCATGGAGTGAATATAAAGCCAAGTCAGAATCCAAACTTCATTCTCTCAAGTCCTAGCTGAATATGGAAAGTCTAGTTAGTGCTCTCTATCTTCTATGCAGTAGATTGACTGCAAAAGGAACTTATCCTACTTTTGGACTGTGTTTGGAAGCTTAAGAATTTGGATCCCAACCCCAACTGCAACAGAGTTCAGAGATGCCTGGAAAACTTTTAAAGCCAAATGCAGCACCTCTGCTCACTTCTCATTCTCACTGCCTCCATGATGTTTGATGCTTCTGACTGGACCCTCCTTGAATTCTCTCCAGCTCTGGCTCAAACTCATCTCTTTCAACTCTGGTCTATCAGCAGGAGCTCCTCTTCAGAGCTGTTCTTCTTTTGAACTTTCATTTCTGAGCTACTTTTTCTTTCAGTTCTTCAACAGTGGGTCTCAGCCAGGGATATGTATCAGGATTTCTTGCGCAACCTATTTAAAACTTGGAAAGGTGTGCCTGGCTGGCTCAGTCAGTAAGGTATGTGATTCTTGATCTTGGGTTTGTGAGTTCGAGCCCCATGTTGGGTGTAGAGATTACTTAAAAATAAAATCTTAAAGGGGCACCTGGGTGGCTCAGTCTGTTAAGTGTCTGACGTCAGCTCAGGTCATGATCTGAAGTTTGAGCCCCACATTTGTGAGTTCAAGCCCCACGTTGGGCTCTGTGTGATGGCTCAGAGCCCTGGAGCCTGCTTCGGATTTTTTGTTTCCCTCTCTCTCTACCCTCCCTCACTCACACTCTGTCTCTCACTCTCTCAAGAATAAAAACATTGGGGTGTCTGGGTGGCTCAGTTAGTTAAGCAGCCAACTTTTGCTCAGGTCATGACCTCACGGTTCGTGGGTTTGAGCCCTACGTCGGGCTCTGTGTTGACAGCTGGCTCAGAGCCTGGAGCCTGTCTTTGGATTCTGTGTCTCCCTCTCTCTCTGACCCTCCCCTGCTCATGCTCTCTCTCTCTCTCTCTCAGAAATAAAAACATTTTAAAAAAAGAATAAAAAAAATTAACAATTTTTAAAATAAAATAATAAAATATTAGAAAAATTAAAATTAAAAAAAACAACTTGGAAATATAATGGCCATAATTTGAAAATTCCACTCAGGTGACTTTGATGGACATTCCTGTAGCAAATAGTTAGTATTTTTGAAAGATGTCTCCAAAATATTTCTCATCCTACATGCCCTTCTGAGATGTGATCATGCCATTTTCCCCATCAAGAGGTGGAATCTATTTCTTAATTTCTTGAACATAATTAGGCCCTGTGACCAATGTTACAGAAGTGACAGTAAAGGCTATCCTTTACTAGCCTGGTAGCTTTAACTCCTGTCTCCTGTAAGAAATGTCATCAGATATCCTGAGACCACCATGATATGAGAAACCCAAGCCATAAGGAGCATCCCAAATGATAAGCCCCCATGTGTGGAGCATAGAGGCACCATGTATGAGTGAAGAAGCATCCTGAAAGTGATCCTCCAGGCCCAGCCACAATAGTTAACACCATGCAAAACAAAACTATCTAGCTTACCTAGTCCTTCCTCAAATCATGACCAACAAAATCATGAGCAAAATAAATGGTTGTGTTAAGCTTTGTGTGGTAGTTTATTTCTTACTCAATGATAGGTAATCCAGACCAATCTCTCCTTCCCCATAAACACAAACCCTGTTAAGAACCATTGCTCTGTACTGTCTACCGGGCCTATATGGTTTCAGCCACTACCATGAGCTGACAGTTCAGAAATCATCTCCCCTCTATCTGGGTATTTATATAGATGATCTGCTGGCATGTCAAATGCAATGCATACTAAACTGAATACATCATTTCCCTTTTTAAAACTCCTGTTCTCTTTTACAGTGAATTGCCCACACTATCTTCCACATCACCTTGGAGTATTTTCTTCACTTCTCTCTCTCACCTGGGGCAGCCAGTAAGTCACAATGTCCTTTTGTCGTCTTCTACCTATCCACTCTGTCATTGTTCCAGTGAGGTCTTTATCATTTCTCAGCTGCAATGTAGTAGTGGTCTCCCAAGTGATCTCCTTGCTTACCATTTCTTCAGTTCATCTTCCACATCATGGCTGGAATGATTTTCCTAAAATAGGAGTAGGCTCATCTTATTTCTGTTCCCTCAAAATAACAATAACTCCAGAACATTTACCAGTAAAACTTTACACTTCTCAGTGTGGTAATCAATACCCTTTACTACTTAGCAATAATGTAACTTCACCTCTCAGCCATTACCTCCTTGTCTCAGTCTAACTCCCAGCTACCTGGTCTACCAGTTGCCTTTCCAGAACTCTGGGCTTCTGCATGGCTCAGTCCCTTTGTCCCCCTTTTTCATATGTAGATATTCTTTGTATATCTCGAAGCCCAGCTCAATTTTCATGTCCTTTTGGATACACTTTTGGGTTGTTTTTTCCCCCCAGGGCTGTCACATACAGATATGCAGATTGTATACTATACAACTCTAAGGAGAAATCTTCACAATGACCACAATGTGATTTGCACCTCTTAGAGTTGTAAAGTGCATGACTTACAAGAACACTTAAGTAATTATTTCATTCTCTGCACTCCTTCTTTTGTGGCTCTTTATTTTGTTCTCTTTAAAAATACTTTTATAATACTTGCTGTATGCTAGGCACTGAATAAAAGACTACAAAGACGTGTTATGAGACCGTGGTCTTGAGAGGCTTAAAGTTAGGGCAGATAGGCAAATAACCAAATGTATGCTAAAAACACTGTCACCTCTGTTTTATCCTTAATTTATTCTTCTCCATGTTACAGTTGTTTGAGAGCTCTATTTTAGTGCAAAATTCTTAGGGGCAGAAGTCATGTCTTATTTTGCATAGCCCACAATGAACACTTGGCTTTGCACAGATAATGGTTATTAGATTGTATCAGATGTACCAGTTGTAACAAAAGCAACCATTTATTGGCTCTGTATAAAGAGTCCATAATGCTAGATGGGAAGTATATGTCCAGAGCTGTGGTGGACTACTGTGTTCTTTATACCCCATTTCCTTTTCTTGTTTTAAATTCCTTTTTTAAAAATGTTTATTTATTTTGAGAGAGAGAGAGAGAGAGAGAGAGAATCCCAATCAGGCTCCATGCTGTCAGCTCAATCTCATGAACTGTGAGATCATGACCTGAGCCACAGTCAAGACTCAGATGGTTAACTGACTAAGCCGTCTCAGCCTCACATTTTCTTTTCTTAGTGGGCTCTCAGCTAGACTGCTTTTCCTAGCTTTCCTTGCAGTTAGGTGCAGCCATATGGCTGAATTTTGGCCAACAGAATGTGGACAGAAAGTGATATGTATCTAGGCCTGGCCTTTAGGAACTTTCTGGTTAATTTTCCACATTCTTTTTTCAACCTGAAGCTTAGTGGAGAGAACTCTGATGATTTAGAGCAGGTGACATTGTAACAAGGAAGGAGCTTGAACCCTTGAAATATGATCTGTAAGATCATTGGCTGACCAAGAGTTCTTACATTACACCATTGCATGAGTGAGAAATAAACCTTTATTGTGTAAAGCTTAAATTTTGGGACTGCTTGAGTTTAACTTGCTTCATACAAGCCAAATTTTTTTAAAATTTTTTAATGTTTTATTTATTTCTGAGAGAGAGAGAGAGAGAGAGAGAGAGAGAGAGAGAGAGCGAGCAGAGGAAGGTCGGAGAGAGAGGGAGATACAGAATCTGAAGCGGGCTCCAGGCTCCCAGCTGTCAGCACAAAGCCCAACATGGGGCTCAAACCCACAAACTGTGAGACTATGACCTGAGCCGTAGTCGGATGCCCAACCAACTGAGCCACCCAGGTGTCCCTACAAGCGCTAAGTTTAATGTAACATTCCCATCCCCAGACTGATCATGACTCCCTACATTTCAAGAGTACCCAGTAAAGAAGATTCTAGAATTCTATTACTTTCACAATCCCCCCCCCCTTTTTTTTAATGTTTTATTTATTTCTAGGAGAGAGAGAGAGAGAGAGAGAGAGAGAGAGAGAGAGAGAGCGTGAGCAGGGGAGGGTCAGAGAGAGAGGGAGTCACAGACTCAAACAGGCTCCAGGCTCTGAGCCGGCAGTCAGCACAGAGCCCGACGCGGGGCTCGAATCCACGAACCGCGAGATCATGACCCAAGCGAAAGTCGGACGCTTAACCGACTAAGCCACCCAGGCGCCCCTCACAATCCCCCTTTAAGTATATCACTGCTATTAAAGTATAAACTCTCTCATCTCCATCACCAGAAATAATGGCCTTGTTCAATCTCTCACTTTTTTTTTTTAAAGAGTTCAATGATAACTCTTTAATATTATTATTTATTTCTAGGAGAGAGAGAGACAGCTTGAGCAGGGGAGGGTCAGAGAGAGAGGGAGGTACAGACTGAAACAGGCTCCATGCTCTGAGCTGGCAGTCAGCACAGAGCCCGACGCGGGGCTCGAACCCACGAACCGCGAGATCATGACCTAAGCGAAAGTCGGATACTCAACCGACTAAGCCACCCAGGCGCCCCAATCTCTCACTTTTGTAATATTCAAAATACATGTGATTGGTAATAATACCAAAAACTTCTCTTAAAATATACTTCAGGGGCGCCTGGGTAGCTTAGTCGGTTAAGCGTCCGACTTTCGCTTAGGTCATGATCTCGCGGTTCGTGGGTTCGAGCCCCGCGTCGGGCTCTGTGCTGACTGCCAGCTCAGCCTGGAGCCTGTTTCAGAGTCTGTCACTCCCTCTCTCTCTGACCCTCCCCTGCTCAAGCTGTCTCTCTCTCTCCTAGAAATAAATAATAATATTAATATATATATATATATATATATATATATTTTTTTTTTAGAGAAAACTCTTTGGTATATAATTTGAAATGGTCTAGAGATTCTTGCCCGTGGTTAGATCATTGCCTGTACTCTCCACAGCAGGCTGCTGTCTACTGATGCTATCATGAGATGGAAATACTGATATTCAGGTCCACTGAGTGCTGAGAAAGAAATAGAGGGGACTATGCTTTGACTTCTTCAATGCCTTAGAGCCAATTTGCCATTTGTCGTAACTCCATGGTTTGTATTCATGTGACTAACTTACCACTTCCTGTTTCGATAAAAAAAAAAAAAAGAACTCTAGGAAAGAAATGAGGCCACAAAACTGAGGAAGGCCCAATGCACCCCTTTTTTCTTTCATTTACTCAACATACATTTTCTAGCACCTATTACATTCACAACACTTTGTGTATGGGGAGGGTAGTTCAAACAAATACAATAAACAGATCTGGTTTCAGGGACATTTTTAGACTGCTGATATTAGACGAGGCAAGCAGCTATTTGAAAGACAGTATAGAGTAGAAACAGAAGCCACCAATTACCTATAGTTTAAACTGGGCATCCACTTATGCACTTAAATTCAGTTTCCTCATCTGTAGTTTTTTGAGGACTGGTGAAAGAATCAGAGAACTCCCTAGCACGGTCCCTGGCAAATAGTAGGTGATAGCTTTCTTTACATAAGGGAGACAACGCATACACACACGCCTAACCAGTTGGATATTCAAGAAATAGCAAATAATTGGCACAAATAAGAAATGGTGGATGAGTTTGGATGGGGTGACATCACATTGGGATGGATGGACAAAATAAGTTATTAGTTCTACTTAAGGCTTTCTTTTAGAATATTTTGCATTTAAATCTAATGTGGATGCCAGATCTAAATGTAAAACTTTCATGCAGGTGGGGCGCCTGGGTGGCTTAGTCGGTTAAGCGTCCGACTTTCGCTTAGGTCATGATCTCGCCGTAGTGGGTTCGAGCCCCGCGTCGGGCTCTGTGCTGACTGCCAGCTGAATGCCAGGAATCACCGAAAAAAGGTATAAATGGAGAGAGGAATTTTTTTTAAAGTTTATTCAGGTATTTTGAGAGAGAATGTGCATACCTGAGCATGTGTGAGGAGAGGCAGAGAGAGTGGGAGAGAGAGAATCCCAAGCAGGCTCTGCATGGTCAATGCAGGACCCAAAGTGGAGCTTTAACTCACAAACTGAGATTATGACCTGAACTAAAATCAAGAGTTGAATGCTTATCCAACTGAGTCACCTAGGTGCCCCAAGGAATTTTTTATTACAAAGGAAAAGTTCCTGTATTGGATGAAAAAAATCACAACAGGTACTGCTGACTTATACGTGTGTGTGTGTGTGTGTGTGTGTGTGTGTGTGTGTGTGTGTGTGTGTGTGATAGAAATGCTATGTACCTGAAGGATAAGCCATAAAAATTGTTTGTATGTTTAGGAACAAGGAGTTATAACATAATTTGTAAACTTATAGAGATCCAATGTTAGAAGAAGATCTTTCAATCCAAACCATTCATTTACAAAAGAAGAAATAGCCTCAAAGAGATGACTTGTCTAAGGCCACATAAGTAGGAAATTGTGAAGCCAGGACTTGAGTCTTAATCTCTAGATTTCTGGCACAGTGCTTTGACTACTAATTCCTTTTTCTTCAAGACCTAAGAAGTAATTCATAGTGCCACTGGATAGAGCTTCTTGTAGGTCTTAGTTCTTAAGAATGGAGACTTTCAGTAAAGACTTCCCAGTACTATGGACAGAGATCAGGCTTGAACAAAAACTCTATGAAGGATTCCACAAAATAGTTAAAAATACTTAAAAGAGCCCTCATTTACTGAACACTTGCTTTGTGCCAGGCACTATGCCAAATGCTTTACATATATAATTTATTTATTCATTTACTTAAATTTTTATTCATAGCTACGTATGTCAGGCGTCTACACTATGTGCTAGGATATAGTAGTGAAAAGACATGCATGATTCTGGAGCTCATGGAATCTCTAGTCTTCACCATAACTAAAACCCCATAGATTGGTTTGTTTATTGCCTCCATTTTTCAGGTGATGGAAAAGTCCCAGAGAATAACAATGATGGCATCCATATATTGACCACCTGCCCCACACCAGGCACTTTTCTGAGCACTCTCTGAGTAATTCTGATCAACAGCTCTATGAGATAAAAAAAATGGAGGCATAAGAAGCTACAGTGACTGGTACAAGATCATATAGGTAGTAAGAAGTAGATCAAGGATTGGAATCAAGACTATCTGATTCCAGTGTCCATGATTTTAACCTCTACATTATATTGACCAGTTGGATTCCTGCTCTTACTTTTTTTCTTTTTTTTCAAATGTTTGTTTATTTTGAGAGAGAGAGCATGCACATACAAACAGCGAGGAGGCAGAGAGAGAGAAAATCCCAAGCAGGCTCTGCACTGTCACTGATGCGGGGTTCAAACACACAAACTGTGAGATCATGACCTGAGCCAAAACTGCGAGTCAGACGCTTACCAGACTGAGACTCCCAGATGCTCCTTAAACCCTTTTTAAACAAATTTTTAAGTTTATTTATTTTGAGAGAGAGAGAGAGAGAGAGAGAGAGAGAATCCCAAGCAGGGATTTGCCTGCACATGCAGAGAGGGAAGAGGAAGAGAGAGAGCATCCCAAGCAGGCTCTACACTATCTCAAAGTTTGTGAGTTTTAGTCCCACAGGCTCTGCACTGATAGTGGGACTCAAACTCACAAACTGTGAGATCACGACCCAAGCCAAAATCGAGTCAGTCACTCAACTGACTGGGCCACTCAGGTACTCTATTTGAACCTAGAGATTTTAAGAAATAGGGGTTGCTGGTAACAACATTGCTGGATCTACATTCAGACAAAACTATGTATTTTTCTGAGGCTTGCATTGCTTTATTTAAATAAGGCAAGTATCTACCTAAACCTTCACACTCCTGTTAGAAAAAGGGCAATTTCTTCAGAATTAAATGACAGCGATAAAATTTATTGTGTAATAGAATTTACCCATATGTTTAAACCATTCTGTTGCAAGGTATAGACATACTCCTTGAGACAAAAAGCAGACTTGAATAATTTTCATTTTCACATAAATTCTATTAAAGAATAAAACAATGAATTGCAAAATTTCTCCATTCTCTTCCACCATATGGGTTTTTTGGAGGTTTAATAATATTATAAATAAAGCAGCTTCGAGATGAAATACAAAATAGTGAACAACAATCTAAAAACATTTTGAAGAAGCAAGTATTATATCCCAGTGTTGCCAGGCTTTCAACATAAGATAGAAAACAGAGAGAGAATTCTCATTTCTTCTATCAAGAAAGCATAAATATTGGCTCTGTATTAAGCCAACGTCTTGCAGCTGTACACCAGTTCTCAACTATTAAGAAGATTCTTAAATTCCCAAGGAAACAAAAATCAATTGCAGCTATATAAGTCTATATATAAATCTATTGTGGTTTATTCCAAATATTTTCTCATCAAGGAGTTTGGAACAAAAATTTTTTTGAAAGAGAAATTCTCCAGTTCACCCATTACACCATCGTAAATATTTGAACAACTTCCAGTAACTTTGTCTAGAAAATCTCAATGTTTGTGTAGCATGCCAGTGACAGCTCAGCAGCAATGTCAATACTTTTCATTATTTGGCAAGACAACCACTCATAGCAATAGATTGGAATCCTGATTGCCTTTTTCATATATTACATTTCACTTCTGTCACAGCACACAGGATGTTTACTCTTGCCCTCTTGGCAAGATACTCATATCTGAGCTTACATTAAAAATCTATTTTATCTGTTAAAGCTTAGAATGAGCTAAGTGATTACTGTTTTAATCCCAAATCAATATGCGTAGTCAGGTCTTGAAAGAATTCCAATCACTGTAGCCCTTGTTCATATTTCAGATGGATAATGCTATTGGGTTGTTTTCCTTGGGCTCATTTTATATATTCTATTTGTAAGAATTATGGTCACTGGTATGGTGACTATTGTTCACATAGCTCAAACAGAGCAATGGATGTGTTATTGATTTTCTGGGTTTGGTAAGAGTCTCTACAGGCAAAATGAAATATACACATTTGCTAAAGTTTTGTGAAATAGAGTAGAATGGATATGTGCTTCTCAAGCTTCAGATATTTTAGAACGTCTTGGAGAGCTGGTTAACAATAGATTCCTAGGTTCTATAATCAGTTTCAGTAGGTCTTTATGGGGTCTGAGATTCTGATTTCTAACAATTTCCCAGGTGATGCTGATGTTGTCATTTCAAGGACCATCTTTTGAGTGGAATAAAATGGAATGGCCAATAGTGAAAGCAAAAATCTTGCTTTTCTATTTACATACTTGTTTATTTGAGGTAATTTACTTAAACTATTTTGTTTTTTATACTTTTTTCTAAAGTTATTTATTATTTATTTTTGAGAGAGAGACAGAGTGAGCGGGGGAGGGGCAGAGAGAGAATCCCAAGCAAACTCCTCACTGTCAGCAGGGAGCACAATGGGGGCTTGAACTCACAAACAGTGAGATCTTGATCTAAGCTGAAATCAAGAGTCAGACACTTAACCGACTGAGCCACCCAGGTGCCCTGACTTAACCTATTTAAAAAAAATTTTTTTTAACATTTATTTATTTTTGAGAAAGAGAGAGACAGAGCATGAACTGGGGAGGGGCAGAGAGTTAGGGAGACACAGAATCTGAAATAGGTTCCAGGCTCTGAGCTGTCAGCACAGAGTCCGATGCATGGCTTGAAATCACAGACTGTGAGATCATGACCGAGCCAAAGTCAGACGCTCAACCGACTGAACCACCTATGCACCCCCTGACTTAACCTATTTTTAAGCCTTAGTTTCCTTATCTCCTCAATGAGGGGTTTATTAAGGATTAGATAAGTCTGTATGGCACTTGACATAGTGCTGGACAGATACCTGGTATGTGTTCAATGAATGACGGCCATGGTTAGGAGAGATGATGCAGTCTCCTTTTCTGGGACCCAACTGAATCCCAGGATCTGCAGTGCATCTGCTTCAAATCCTAGAGTATTTGGCAAATTACTTGTTAATTACTTGTGTCCGGATTAGGAGTGATCTGATTAGTGAGTTAGCAACTATTCAGAACTTGAATTGCTCAGGTAGGCTCTAAAACATTTGAATATTTTGCCCTTTGGCCTTCAAACTAAATGCCATACTGAAACTTTGATTCTCTGTCCTTTGGATTGTTTTTCATTTAAATTACTTTAGAGTCCACAGCTCCACAGTTATGTCTTCTCGTGAATGATCTTTTTACGAACAACATCAGTTTATTTTCTAAATCAAATTCAAGTCTTTGGAGACTAATATCATTTCTCTCCATATTTTGTTATTAAGAGGCCTGTTGTTCTGCCAAGACAACATATTAATAAATTTAAGCTTGAGATTTTCATTGTCATGTGAACATTGAAATTGGCTCTCAATTACACAAAGCAGCCAATTCAACAGGATATGGTACTGGATTTACAATGAACATGTCTGTGAAAAAAATGACTTTAAAATCCCTGACTTTCTGATTTGCTTTTAATTAGTTAAAAAGTCATGATGCACCAGTCACAAGAATATCAGCCAGCTGAGGCTGTTAATTTTGAGAAATATATGACTTGACTTTAGTCAAATGTTAATTTATTTGTCTTGCTTTCAACCATTTATTCAGCTGTTCATTTAGCAGTAAATTCACAGCACATTCACAGCACTGGATGAGGTCTTCTAGAAGTAGGATCCTCCAGAACTTCTAACTAAAGAAGAACCTACATTCCTATAACTTCATTTGTGAAATGAACTTAGAACAAGAAAATCAAGTCAATTTGTAGCTTGCAACCAGTTGTTACATGAACTCTCTAGCAAGATGACACCATTGGAAAGAGTACCAATCTATACATCAAAATGAAATTTTTTGGCTTTTCAGAAGATGCAGGGATTTACATTCATATGCTCTGTTACAACCTGAATATTTATTTCCTTATCCCCAGCTCCTCTATCCTTACCAAATTCATATGGTTAAGGTCTAACTTCCAATATGATGGCACTCAGAGATGAGACCTTTGGAAGGTAATTAGGGTTAGATGAGGTCATGAGGGTGGGACCTTCACAATGGGATTAGTGTCCTTATAAGAAGAGATACCAGAGTTTTTTTTTCCCTACTCCCCTAAGTGAGGACACAGAAAAATGTGGCTGTCCGCGAGCCAGGAATCAGGCACTCACCAGAAACCCAATCAGCCATTACCTTGATCTTTGACTTCCTAGTCCCCAGAACTGTGAGAATAAACACCTTTTATTTAAGCCACCCAGTCTACGGTATTTTGTTATGGCAGCCCAAGTAGACTAAGACATGACTTTACAAAGATGACAGGGATTTGTATAAAACTGTGGAAATGCTTCAAATATATCTCATTTTCCCCAAGCAGGGCCCTCAGCCCATCTGCCAGGCCAGCTCTTTACCACTGCCTACAGAGCGTTTGCTTTTTCTTGCCTAGAGTTGTCACTCCTCTTTGTCCTGTTTTCTTTACCAAAATGTCCTTCCCAAATCTTCCACTTCTGGCTCAGAGGTTTTAAGAAATCTTTCCTGATTAGCTCTAGTCCTTTCACAGGCAATCAATCCTTCACTGTAAAGTTTCACTATATACTTGTTTGAATCTCTTATTGTGTATTTATGTTCATTTAAGGATGTAGGTATTATGTCCTAAACTAGACCCTGAGCATCTCCAAGACAAGACTAGGGTCTAAACATTTTAAATCTTTTGTGTCCTCCATTGGTCCTTTTAGAGTGTTGTGCAAATAAAATGGGATGAAACTTACTGAATGAAAACCGAACTGAATGCTGAGAGCCAACGAATATTCTGAGGTAAATGAATCAAGAAGTGCAAGGAAGTACAATAAAACCCTGGCTCCAGAGCCTGCGGGTGGGGGTGAGAGAGAGCCGTTCTGGATAAGTGAGTTTAATAGATGGCTGAGGAATCATCCTTTTAAACACCAAGAGTTTTAATTATCTTGGATGGAAACCTTCCCAATATATTAATCTTCCCTGCCTTCTAAAACAGTGCTCTGTAAACATAACCCAGCTTGATGACTTATCATTAAAAGTAGTAGTGTGCTAGAACACTGAGAAATCCTCAGGCCCATCAGAGGTATGCAGAACTGTTTGTCCCTATTTTAAATGGCTGCAGATTTTTTTTATTGTTGTTTTGTTTTTTAGCTTTTCTGGATCCTCCCTTGCTGCTGGACTGTCCATCTCACTGATGCCCATGTGACTGACTGTGCCATTTCTACACCCTGCTCCTAATTTGTGGCTTCTCATCTGAAATTAGTTTGGAAATCACATGTCCAAGCTCAGTGGTTGTTGTCATGATTATTACTGTTGGAGATGCGTGTAACTGAGCAAAGGACTGTATGTGAAGGCTTGCTGGGGTCTCCATGGCTACAGTGACAAGAGACAGACTCCTAGATGTTGTGAACTTCTAGTTTAGCTTCTCTGAAGCCTTTTTAATTTACTTCCTATTCTTATTTTTCTAGTCCAGAAATACGTTTTTCAGATAAATTAGGAATTAAATACATACTAGTTACCCTAGCATGGCCTTATAAAATAAATACTCTGTCTGGCTTGATCACTGTTTTCTGTACTGCACTAGCACCTAGTAGGCACTCAATACATATTTATTGAGTCAATGAAATAAATTTTATAATCTCAGCACAGATAAGATATTGAGATATTGATTCACATATACACAAAACAAGCTTACAAAGTAAACTACAGTAAGACTCATAACAAATACACAAATAAAGTAAATACAAGGACCACAAGATTATTTCCTGCTGGAAAATCCAGAGGAACTTCATGGATGAGGTAGTAGTTTTGACTTGGCCTTGAAGAATGGGATCATATTTTGATCAGCAATGAGTTAGGAAAGTAAGAAGAGACAAGAACACCACAGACAAAGCCAAGATGCTAGAATGGGCTGGGTGTATATGGGATATGATTAGTACATTCTGGCTGGAGTACGTGTAGGGGAGGAGGAGGAAATTGCATTATAATGTTATATTGGGGTCAAAGTGTGGGTGGACTTTGAACATCAGGTTAAAGAATTTGGATTTTGTCTATTAGGTGACAGGGAGAAACTGGGCAGGGTGGTGGTGGTGGTGTTGAGCTGGGAAGTGACATCCTTAGAGCTGGGCTTTAGAAGTCTTGGTTAGTGTTGGAGTTTAGAAGTTGAGGCAAAAGGGCTGGAGGTGATTTCAAGGGTACAGGCAACATGGGCCTGAACTGGGATGTTGGCAGTAGGAATAGCAAAGAGGTAATGATAACAGAGAGGCTTCAGGGGTAGAGTGAAAGGACTTAGCAACTTACTTGTTGTGAGGAGTGACAGAGAAGGATATATTGGGTACAGTTCCAAGTGATGTCCTTTCCAGAACTCAGAGAGTCCAGAAGAACAGGTTTAAAGAGATGGTGTGAGTTTGACTTGGGACATACTGAGGTGTGAGAATCAATTGTTGATAGCTCTGCTATAAAAAGCATGAATGGGATACTGCCCTAAAAAAGCACTAAAGGGATAACAGTACTTACAAAATGAGTGCTTTATGTGTACACAGCCCCCAAAAGGAGTTAAGAGGTCCATGTCTTATTTTAAGTCCCTTCTTAACATAACTATATTAAAAAGTGTTCATTTTTACTTTCAAAGAGCTTTAAAGTGTACCTTTAAAAAAAGCTTCTGTTTTTTTCTGAGATATTACTCTTGATAAGACTAGGGCATTAATGCTGTATAATGTTTGAAGATTATTGGAGGTTGCTCATGGATTAGCAATAGCTCCTCTCTGAAACAAGACAGCTAGCAAAAAACAAAAACAAAAAACAAACAAACAAAAAAACAAACTAAGAAAACTTCCCCCAAACAGAAAATGGATTTTGACTTCTACCATCAGAAACAAAGATGCTTTCAGATTAGCAGTCAGCTCCCTCATGGAATAAGTAGCAAATCTAGGACACCTACTTGGGTTTTCTAGAATGGATGAGTAGGGTTTGACATGCATACAGAGGAAAAAGTTCATTCCAGGCAAGGGAAACTATATATAAACCTGATATGAAAGAAAGACAAGGCATGGTCAGGGAATAGCAAGAAGCCATTTGGTTGGAGGACATGTGAAGAGAGAATGGGGGAGTGGCCATACAATTAAGGAACTAGATGGAGGTGTAGCTTGAGAGATGAGTTGGGGCCAGGTAGGATGGGCCTCATGTGTAACACTAAAGAGTCTGCAATTTATTAGCAGTGGGAGCCATCTCAGAGGTCCACTAAAGAAGCAAAACAATCAGATATGTTAATAATTGGGGAATAGAGGGGCGCATGGGTGGCTTAGTCGGTTAAGCGTCCGACTTTCGCTTGGGTCATGATCTCACGGTTCGTGGGTTCGAGCCCCGTGTCGGGCTCTGTGCTGACTGCCAGCTCAGAGCCTGGAGCCTATTTCAGAGTCTATGTCTCCCTCTCTCTCTGACCCTCCCCTGCTCACGCTGTCTCTCTCTCTCTCTCCTAGAATTAAAAATAATAATAATAATAATTGGGGAACAGAGGCAGAGATGAGGATGTTAGTAAAGTATTGCTGCAAGCAGAGAGAACCTGAGCAAATGAAGTTATGAGAGAAGCCAGTACTCAGCCTGTAACAGGTGCTGAATGTGGGCTAGTTGATAGGCTGTTCAAGTAGGCAATAACTCTTGGCCCATCATAACTGGATGCATTTCCCCTTAGATTCAAATCAGCTTCAGCAGATTGTCAGGCCAGAGGCTCTGAGTGTAAAGGGTTCAAAAAAATTAATACAATAGCCAGAAGCCAAGATTCATTGTGGCTTCATGTACAATGTTACTACAGAAGACATAGAGAAGCAACTACCACCATATTCTGGTGGACCTACTGTCGTAGGCTGTAGGATACCCCAAGGCATAATCATTCTTGATAGGAACATGTGAAGTCCTTAAAGGGCCTTCTAGAGTAGCTTCTAAAAAGTCCAAGGGGGGGGAAAAAAACAAAAACACAAGAACTCTCCAATGAAGAGACTATTTCTTTTTTAAATACAGTGACTATGTACTCCTCTATAGGATTGCTCTACCCAATATGGTAAGCAACAAGCCATGTATGGCTATTGACCATTTGAAATGTGAATCATCCAAATTCAGATTTGCTGTGAGTATAAAATACACACCAGATTTCAAAGACTTTGTATGAGAAAAATAATGTAAAATATCTCATTAATAATTTGTATATTGGTTATATGCTGAAATAACATTTAATTTAGATTTATCACATTAAATAAGATGTAGTATTAACATGAATTCACTTCTTAAATTGTGACTACTAGAAAATTTAAAATAATTTATGTTAGCTTATATTATCATTCTGTTGGATGCAACTACTATAGAAAGTTCAGTGTTATTTTTTACTGCAAAAATAAAATAGGTCTATCTCCTCTAATTTTTCTGAACTTTTTTTTCCCTTGTAGGGAAGTTGTCAACATGTACAGTAGGAAGAAATTAAAAATGAAATAAACAGGTTAATGCATTCTCATCTATAGTCCAGAATTGTTGATCTGCCTTTCAGTGTTTCTATGGAGATTAGTGCAATCGCAGGCTTGTTTTAGTGGTTATGGTTTTCTGTACAGTTTGCATGTTATAAAAATTATTTAGACAAAAAATTTGAAATACTGTTTGGGGCCATTAAAAGGCAAGAAGAAGGGAGGGGGGAAAGAGCTCATTTTAATAACTTTTCTATCAGGTCAGTTGTTCTCTGACGTATTTAAATAGATTCAACCTTTCTAAAGAAGATGTTATTGCAAAATACTCCTCTCCCACAAAGAGCTTAGAGCCAATATCTCTATTAGAACATCAAATAACAATTGCAAATTCCCCAAAACCAGAATATTTGATCATTTTGCTTTCACATTGGTGAATGGCAAGTAACTGTTCAGAAAAAGCATTCTTGGATTCAACTGCAGGGCTTCCAGTACACTGCCTTTTTTTTTTTTTTTTTGTGGGCTAGTGGACATTATAAGGTTTAATCATAATACTGACCTTTAGCTTAATTTGCCCTAATTTTGTAGAACCTTCTGACTTCACACCAACCCCCTATGATTCTACAAATTTGGTGTGTATTAGCATTTAACAAAATGCGAAATAGCCTCAAGGATTTGCCATCAAATAGAACTGATTATACAAGGAAAACAAACTTAAGGGAGGATCTGAGCCATCATGGAAAGCATTTTGCTACATTTTGCAGGTCTTTGCATTCAGGACCCGAGTATCTTTTCTTTAAAATAAAAGAGGCTCCTTTAAAGAAAGCAAGACCTCATTCACTGACTTTGAAGTGTGAGGGGAAAAAAATTCAAAAGTTAAATGAGGAGTATGAAACCCAAAGGAAAGAATTACAACCTGAGGCATGCCTGCCACAGGGAGGGTCTGCTGTGCTTCAAAGCAGTTGGGAGCAGCTTAACTATGTATATAGACGATCTGATAGTACTTGTTGGACAGATAGAACTTCTTGGACAGAACAGGCAGTTCTTAAATACCTGTCACCAGCGTTATATAGCAGAGCAAGATGGAACTGAAAGATTCTCACGTCAAGCCTTTAATACAACAAAAATGACTTCTTCTGTGCAGTTAGTGAACAAGCTGTTCCTGCTCCTTGAATAGCTCCAGGAGGAGAAACTTATTTTGACTTTGAGTCCCCCCATTTTTCCTGTGTACTGAGTGTTGCAACCTTATGTCAACTAAAATCTCTTGGCCTGATAATTATAGCCAACATTGAAAAACTCCTCCCTCGAATTATTAGTACAAATGAAATAAGGGAAAAAGAAATAAAACTTAGCCCTTCCCATCCCCATGCTACATCCCCTTGTGCACCTCAGAAGTTCTATGGTCAAACTGTTCCAGCCCTTCATAAAATGAAACTAAATTTCTGGTTAATAAATTAACTTTACAGAGTTTTGTTTTGCTACTACTATCATTGCTTTATTGGCCTGTTTGGGCAGTGTGGTCCTTAAAGTTTAAAATAATTAAATTCTTTTACTTAAAGGAAAGAAACTCAAAAAATTCTCCTTCTTTTCCATTCAGTTTCAACTGTCTAAATGGAGAAGTTATGAGACCAGTGTATATGGGAAATACACTGTGACTTGACTCTCTCATTTAGAAAAAAATTTTCAAATATCAACACATTATGTCCCAGAAAATGGATTTTGTGTTTTAACTTTGACTCACCAGTGAGCCTAAATAAGCAGACACATTGCTCTTTCTCATCAAAATCTGAAAAGAAATACTCAAAACCCTTTCCAAACATACCATTCTTCTGGGCCTATTCTATCTTGCTAATGATAAGACCTGGGAGTCTGGGGACTGTTTGCAAAGTGGTGCCAATTTCTTCTAGTACTTAAGGATCCAGATTCATTATTCCAAAATGAAAAATGGATGTAGAACAAGGGCAGTAAGTTGGGAAATGCTCCCTTTCAAAGCAGCACTGAGGGCGCAGGTGGGTGGTTTAGTTGGTTAAGTGTCCAACTTTTGATGTCAGCTTAGGTCTTGATCTCAGGGTTCTGAGTTCAAGCCCCACAATGGGCTCCATTCTGAGTGTGAAGCCTACTTAAAAATAAAATAAAGTAAAATGAAAGCAGTAATAAGAATTCACTTATGCTGTGACTTGTCAGGTGGCATTCTTACTCTACACAATACTGCATTTTAATTTAGGGAGAAAAAATTATTTTTACTTAAAAAGATATTTCCATTTAGGGGCACCTGAATGGCTTAGTCAATTGAGCGTCCAACTCTTGATTTTGGCTCAGGTCATAATCTCGTGGTTCGTGAGATTGAGATCTGCATTGGACTCTGTGCTGACAGTGTGGAGCCTGCTTGGGATTTTCTTTCTCCCTCTCTCTCTTCCCCATCCCTGCTCATACTCTTTCTGTCTCTCAAAAAATAAATAAATAAACAAACTTAAAAAGAAGATGTTTTGGAGTGCCTGAGTGGTTTAGGTTGGTTAAGCATCTGCCTTTGGCTCAGGTCATAAACTTACACTTTGTGGGTTCGAGTCCCACATCAAGCTCTGTGTTGACAGCTCAGAGCCGGGAGTCTGCTTCAGATTCTATGTCTCTGTCTCTCTGTTCCTCCATGCTTTCACTCTGTCTCTCTCTCTCAAAAATAAATAAAGATTGAAAAAAATGTTCCCATTTAATTTCACATTTGATTAGTTAAAAAATGGGAAAAAAATTTTTTTCTTTTTAGTGCTGGAATAATATATGTAGTTCCACTCTTGCCATGTCATTCTATTTTTCAAAAGGTCACACATGCTAATAGGGATGAAGGAAGACAAGCTATAAAGATAATGAAGGAAGCCCAAGTGTTCATTATGTGTTAATACAGTTTTTACAATTGAACTGAATTTACTTTACCCTTCTAAAATTTACTCTACCCTTTCTCCTGATTTAGGAGACGATTTCTCTCAAGATATGTTTTAGGACTTAGCCTAGTAGCCTGAAAGTGACAGAATCAGCATGTCCTCTAAGGAAAATTTAAGCCACTGGATTATATCACCAATTGATGGGTATGTAACATATTAGAAATTCCGTTCAAGAGATTATTAGTGGATTAAGTCAACCAGAGGTAACTACAGTTTTGTAGGTCCTCTCTAGGATCTTTTTTCTTTTTCTAAACATTTTAGGGACAATATGGATGTATATTAACCACAACAAGATGAATACCATAGAGAACAGTCAATATTTCAGAGGAAAGAATTAATAATATTCTTGGTATGTTAGAGAAATGGTTAGAATTTAAATTTTGAAAGAAGTTCATTAGGGACAATGTTGAAAGGAAACAGGACCTTATCTACTAAAAAATATTTATTTATTTATTTATTTTTAAATTTTTTATTTATTTCTAGGAGAGAGAGAGAGACAGCGTGAGCAGAGGAGGGTCAGAGAGAGAGGGGTTCACAGATTGAAACAGGCTCCAGGCTCTGAGCTGGCAGTCAGCACAGAGCCTGACGTGGGGCTCGAACCCACGAACCGCGAGATCATGACCTAAGTGAAAGTCGGACGCTTAACTGACTAAGCCACCCAGGCGCCCCTACTAAAAAATATTTATTAAGTGTCTAGTATGTGCCAAGTTCTCCTGCTGAATTTCAAGGAACTCATATTCTAATCAGAGTTAAGGGTCTAAAGGCAAAGCAATGAGTTTCAACCTATACTCATGATGGAGTAATGGGGACTATATTCATGATGGAGTAATGGGGACTTTTCTTCCCTAAACAAACTGGTCAAAATCTTTGAAACTGGTTTTCAGACTCTAGAAATCAAAAAGAACAGGATAGAAATCTCTGAAAAAGAGCAGGCGGTGGGGGAAAAGACAAACCTGATGAATGCCCTAGCTGGTGAGTTTCCTGCCTGGTGAGCTTCCAGGCCACTGCACAGAGAAGGCAGTGCCCAGAAGTTTGCTTACCTCCCTGAGCTGAGGAGACAGACTTCAGAGTACAGAGGTGCCAAGGCAGCTATACATCATGGGGCAGAGGACACTGGAGAGAAGACAGCTGCAATGAGAGAGAGTTCCAGATTTCTGCAAAGGGTCCCTTCAATCTTTAGCTGAATAACAGTTGGTACATGAACTTGAGGAAACTACTAAGACTGGAGAAATCCTTGGAAAGGAGCTGGAGGAGCAAACTTTGGAGCACACACAAGGCTGGGAATAGTTTACGCTACCACAAGCCAGACTGGAAAGACTTCTTAACATGGAAGGAGCTGAGCAGAGTCTTCAGAAGGAAGGGTCAAATTAAACCTAGGCTTAAAGGCTATTCTGCACCCAAGAAGTGTTTCCAAGTAAGTTAACTGCATCCTATTGTAAAGCTCAAAAATATTTAAAGAATTAGAAACATATTAAATACCCCCAAAATGTTAGACTTACAATGTCTGACATTACATTAAAAATTACCAGGCATGCTAAGAAGCAGGAACATAACATCCAAAATGAGGAAAAAAATCAATAGAAAGAGACTCAGAAATGACATAGATGATGGAATTAGTAGACAAAAGCATGAAAATAACTACCATAAATACATCCCATATGTTTAAGGAATTAGAAGAAATCATGAACATGACAAGGAGAGAAATGGAAGATGATCTAAAAGACCCAAGCCAAATTTCTACGGTTGAATAGTGAACTAGTTAGAATTAATGGCAGATTAGACATGGTAAGAAGAAAAGGTCAGTGAATTTGAAGACCGTAAAAGAAACTACCTGAAATGAAACACAAAGACTGGACACAATGAATAGACCATTAGTGAGCTATGGGACAACATCCAGCAGCCTAACGTATGTGTAATTGGAGTTCCAGAAGGTGAGGAGAGGCAAGTGGAGATAGAAAAAAAACATTTAAAGAAACAGTGGTTGAAATTTTCCACATTTGATAAGTTACAAGCATGGTTTGAAAAAGATCCAGAGGTTCTTTTGTTTTTGTTTTTTTAATTTATTTTTAATGTTCATTTATTTCTGAGAGAGAGATTGAGAGGGAGGGGCAGATAGAGGGGACAGAGGATATGAAGCAGGTTCTGTGCTGTTAGGCCTCTGTGCGAGGCCTGAACTCAAACCCTTAGATCATAACTTGAGCTAAAGTCGACACTTACGTGACTGAATCACCCAGGCACCCTGTGTCACTGGAGTTCCAGAGGTGAAGAGAGGCAAGTGGAGACAGGAAAAAGTATCTAAAGAAACAATGGCTAAAATTTACCACGTATGATAAGTTTCAAGCACGGCTTGAAAAAGATCCAGGGCCTCTTTTTAAATTATTATTACAAAGCATTGCCTCTGTAGTCCCTTCACATAGGATGCCTTCCCCCTGCTCCTCTACCTTTTCCACCTACCACACACTTTAAGCTCAGATCCCACAGCCTCCAAAAAAAAAATTCCCAGTTTCATCCAAATAATTTCATCCTTTCCTAAACACTGATCCCTTTTTGACCACCAGCTGTTTGATAATTAATCATGAAATGACTGAGAGGAGTTCTTGCATAGTTGTTTCTGTTCTTAGCTTTTTAATTTTATTCAACTATTTACATGTTTATGTCATTCCTCCAACCAGCCTCTGGATTCTGTCTCTTCTCTCTTCAGAGCATACTTTCTCCATCAATTCTCGTCTTTTCCTATCCAGGCATTTTATCATCTTTAAAAAAATAAAAGTTTAACAACTACAACCTCATGACCCTATCAGAGTACTTTCGTCCTAGCTATTTTGTCTTTTCCTCTTCACAACTAAGCCTCTAAAAAGATTCTTCTATTTTTCTCACATGCCATTTATACCTAAATCCATGGCTATATGGCTTCACCCTCACCATCCTTCAAATTGTTCCCATCAAGGTCTACAGGTACCTATTTGCTACAAAATCTAATAGATTCTTTTAGCTTTAATCTTACTTTATTCAACAAAATACTTATTAAGTATCTGCTGTGTACCCAGAGCCAGGAATATGACTGTAAGAAGTACAAATGTCCTCTCAGAGCTTAAATCTGGCAGGAAAGTCAAATGATTAAATAACAAGGTACAGTAAGTGCTATTTAGCATTCGTTGATAGTGGTTGTTCCCTCTCTGAATCACTCTTTGATACTGGCTCCTGTGATACCAACTTCTATGAGTCCTCTTCTAATTCTGACCATATATTCATATACTCTCTACTGGGCTGCTCTTTCCTCACTTGTCCTATGAGTTAGGTGGTATCTCTCTGGCTCCTTCCTTGGCTTTCTTCCCAATCTATATCTTGTTTCCTTCATGATCTGCTCCATGTCCATGATTTCATCTACCTACTATACAGATTGATACTTCTAAATCTATAATTTCATCCCAGATTTCCCCCCTAAGTTCCAGACTTTCTCTATCTACTAAACAGCTTCACTTGGATGTCCACAAGGACCCAAAGAAAACAGTCTCAATGGAATTATTACTTACCCTAAGCCTATTCTCTGCACTTAATTTAGTAAATGGTACCAATTCATCACTCATAGCCTTTAACTTTGGCAGCATCTTTGATTTCTTTCTTCTTCAAACTTCATCTCAATTGGTTGTCAAATCTTATTAATTTGTTTCTAGGCATTTCTCAAATGGGTCTTCTCTCTATCCCTATAACCAGTGCTTTAGTTCAACATTACTTCTCTTTTGGGTCCAGTAGTCAGACTTCCCTGCTTCTGGTCTTGGCTTCTTTCAGTCAGAGCCATGCAGCAAAAAGTGACCTTTCTGAAGTAAAATCCAATCATGTCACTTTCATGTTTAATATATTTTGATAGTTCTCCATAGAATTCCAGATAAAACTCAAGTTCTACATCATGGGCCCTAATGATCCAACATGCCAGCCTCATCTCTCACCTCATGCTGAATTACTTAGTTCTCTGGATGTCCCATAGTTTCTCATACATCCTGGTATTTGCACATGTTGGTCCCTCTGCTGGATCTTACCAACTTTCACTAATGCCTCTTCATGGTCTTCTTTGATATTCAGTTCAGATATTGCGACATATCTACAGCTTCCCTGACATTCTCCTTCTCCAAGTTGAGATTAGATGCCTCTCCTCAGTATATCCATAAAGTATTCCACATATATTCTTTGTGGAACATTCATTTGGATTTTTCTGTTTATGTCTTTCCCATCACTAGATTGTGAATCCTTCTCTACTATGTATCCACCTTACTTAATTTTTCATTAAGCTCTTTTCATCATCTGGTATACAATATATTTTACTTCTTTGTCTCTCTCCCCCAACACAAACACAAGCTACATGAAGGTGCACCCTTTTATCTGTTTTATTCACTGCAATATCCTTCATACCTAGAACAATACTTGGCACATAGTAACAACTCAGTAGTTATTTGCTATACAAACAAACGAACAACAATCTTTGTCCTGATTTTTAGAGCAGTACCTGACTTTTAGAGCAGTACCTAGAACATAGTATTGGTTGTTACATTCTACTGCAGCCTTGTTTGCCCATCTGGCTCTCTACAAGGGGTATGAGATTCCTAACAAAGGTCTTAAAAAAAACAATATTTCCTAGTTAGGTTCTTAGGTTCTTGCATGATTTTGATAGTTTTTAAAAATTGTGGTAAAATATAAATAACCCCAAAAATTTACCATTTAATCATTTTTAAAGTGTACTGTTCAATGGCATTAGGTACATTCACATTGTTGTACAAGCATCTTCAATATCCATCTCCAGAAACTTTTCATCTTCCTCAATTAAAACTCTCTATTCGAGCTCCTGGGTGGTTTAGTCAGTTAAGTGTCTGACTTCAGCTCAGTTCGTGATTTTGCAGTTGATGAGTTCTAGCCTCACATTGGGCTCCACTGTCAGCACAGAGCCCACTTTGGATCCTCTCTCTCTCTCTTTCTCTACCCCTCCTCAGCTCATGCTCTTTCTCTCAAAAATAAATAAACATTAAAAAATAAAAACAAAAATAAAACTCCATACTCATTAAACAATAACTTCCTATTCCTTGCTGCCACCACCTGCCACAGCCAGTGGTTACTACCATTCTACTTTCTGTTCCTATGAATCTGACTACCCTAGTTACCTCATACAGGTGAAATCATACTGTATTTGTCTTTTTGTATCTGGCTTATTTCATTTATCATGTCTTCAAGGGTCATCCATATTGTAGCATGTATCCTAATTTCCTGCCTTTTTGAGACTAAATAATATTCCATTGTATGTATATGCTAGATTTTGTTTGTCCATTCATCCGTGGATAGGCATTTGAATTGCTTCCACCTTTGGACTATTCTGAATAGTATTGTTGAGTCCCTGCTTTCACTTCATTTGGGCGAAGTGAAATGGTAAATCTGTGCTTTTATTTTCCACCAGAGCAGCTGCACCATTTTACATTCCCACCAAGAATGTATAAGAGTTCCTATTTCTCCACATCCTAACACTTGTTATTCTCTCTTGTTCTATTATGTTTTATAATAGCCATTCTAATGAGTGTAATATCTTATTGTGGTTTTGCTTTGCATTTTCCTAAAGATGAATGATGCTGAGCATCTTTTTATGTGCTTATTGGCCATTTGTATATCTTCTCTGGAGAAATACTTATCCAAGTCTTGTGCCCACTTTTTATTGGTTTGTTGCTTGTTTTGATGAGTTCCAAGATTAGCAGTTTGACTGTAAGTTTATAATTGAAGCTCAGTTTGGCTATATAAAGCATGATACATTTTATAATGTATACATTTTCTTTCTTTGGGTATCTTATTTTAAAAACTTTTAATGTTTATTTTTGAGAGAGAGAGAGAAAGAGAGAGAACAAGTGGGGGAGAGGTAGAGAGAGAGAGGGATAACCAGACTCTGAAGCAGGCTCCAGGCTCTGAGCTGTTGGCACAGAGCCCAATGTGGGGCTTGAATTCACAAACCACAAGATCATGACCTGAGCTGAAGTCAGACGCTTAACCAACCGAGCCACCCATGCACCTCTCTTTGGGTATCTTAAATATGTTATGCCATAGTCTTTCAGCATAACATGCCACCATGTTCTCTGGTGGACCCACTCCTTCCAACACGCCCACTCCATCCAAAGCGGTGCCACAAGTGTGGCACTGTGCAAGTAGCCCTGAGAGGGTCCAGCACTACCCCAAAGTGTTTCCTGCCCCATGGAGAAGGGAAGATAAGCACACACACCAGTCCAACTGTCGCTCCAGGAGTGGGCAGGGGTGGGGGGAGACATCTGGTGTGACTGCAGGCCCCGCCTACCAATGAAAGCTTCTCAGGGGACACAGGGGCAACACCCTACAGTTCCATGCTATAACAGCTCAGGCAAATGCCTAGTCTTACTCAACTCAAAGGCAGTCCCATACTTATAACATACATACTAAACCCTGCCCACAACAGGCAGAGAGCCATTGCAACTGACTGCGCTGAAGGCAAACATAGCTTAGCCACAATAGTAGGGTGCACATACATTCTGGTGAACAGGGGACATTGCACTCCAGGGCACTATAGGGCCTCTTCTTCTTAAGGCCACTACTTTCAAGAGCAGGAGACATAGCCAACTTTTCTAACACATAGAAAAAGACAGAGAGTTGGACAAAAGGACAAATATGTCCCAGATAAAAACACAGGATAAAATCACAGCAGGAGAGCTAAATAAAATGGAGAAAATTATATGCCTGATAGAGAATTTCAAGTGATAATAATAAAGATACTCTTTGGATTGGAGAAAGAGGTGGAGGACCTCAGTGAGAACCTCAAGAAAGAGAAAACAAAAAAGAACCAATCAGAGATGAAGAACCCAATAATAACTTAAAAATATGCTAGAGGGAATAAACAGTAGACTAAAGAAATCAGAGGAATGGATCAGCAGCCTGAAGAACAGGGTAATGGAAAGCAATCGAGCTGAACAGGAGAGAGAAAAAAATGCATAATACAAAATGAAAATGATTAGTGGAACTCAGTCACAACATTAAGTATAATAGCATTTGCATTATAGGGGTCCAAGATGGAGAAGAGAGAGAAAAGAGGGAAGAAAATCTGAAAAAATAATAGCTGAAAACTTCCTGAATCTGGGGAATGAAACAGAAATCCAGATCCAAGAGGCACAGGGAGAGCTCCCAACAAAATCAGCTCAAGGAGGTCTATAGCAAGACACCTAGTAATTAAAATGGCAAAAAGTTATAATAAGGAGAGAATTTTTTAAGTAAGAACAAGAGAAAATACAAAAGTCACACACAAAAGAAACTCCACAAGTTTATCAGCCAATTTTTCAGCAGAAATTTTGCAGGCCAAAAGGGAGTGGCATGATATATTAAAAGTGCTGAAAGAAAAATCCTGCACTCAACAATATCTCTATACAGTAAGGCTATCATTCAGAATAGGATAGATAAAGAGCTTTCCAGACAAGTAAAGTTAAAGGAATTTATCACTGCTACCAGCCTTACAGGAAACGTTAAATGGGACTCATTGAGTGGAAAGGAAAGTAGAAGAAAAGTAGGAAGTACAAAAGCAATAAAATTAATTTATCTATAAAAATCAGTCAAGAGATCCACAAAATACAAGGATGCAAAGTGTGATACCACACAGATAAAATGTGAGGGTTGGGAGAGAGGAATAAAATATTAGTGCTTTTAGAATGCATTCAAACTTAAGTGACCACTAAGTTAATATAGACTGCTTGACGCATGTCATATATAAACCACAAATAAAAATGGATAAAAAAGCAAGACCCAGCTATATGCTGCCTGCAAGAAACTCATTTCAGACCTAAAGACACATGCAGATTGAAAGTGAAGGGCTAGAAAATAATTTATCATGTAAATGGAAATGAAAAGAAAGCTGGGGTAGAAATACTTATATTAGACAAAGTAGACTTCAAAACAGACTGTAACAAGAGACAAAAAAGGACACCACATAATTATAAAGGGAACAATCCAAGAAGAAGATATAATACAACAATAGTAGGGGACTTTACCACCCTACTTACATCAATGGATAGTTCATCCAAACAGAAAATCAACAAGAAAACAATGAGTTTTAGTGACACATTGGACCAGAATGATATAACAGACATATTCAGAACATTCCATCTTACAACAGCAGAATACACATTCTTTTTAAGTGCACATTAGTATTCTTCAGAACAGATCACATGTTAGGTCACAAAATAAGTCTCAACAAATTAAAAAAGACTGAAGTCATACCATACCATGCACCTTTTGCAAACACAGCACTATGAAACTAAAAATCAATCACAAGAAAAAATCTGGAAAGAACACAAAGACATGGAGATCAAATAACATGCTACTAAACAATGAATGGGTCAACTGAGAAGTCAAAGAGGAAATAAAAAAATACATGGAGACAAGTGAAAATGAAAACACAATGGTACAATACTTTGGGATGCAGCAAAGGATGTTATAAGAGAGAAGTTCTTAGCAATATGACTTACCTCAAGAAGCAAGAAAAATACCAAATAAACAACCTAACCTTATACCTAAAGGAGCTAGAAAAAGAACAAACAAACCCCCAAACCAGTAGAAGGAAGGAAATATTATCGATTATGAATAGAGTATGAATAAATGAAATGGACAATAAAAAAAAACCAATGGAACGGATTAATGAAACCAGGAGCTGGATCTTTGAAAAGATCATCAAAATTAATACACCTTTAGCCAGAGTCATCCAAAAAAATTAAAAAACAGAGAGGACTCAAATAAACAAAATCAGAAATGAAAGAGGAGAAATAACTGACAACCCAGAAATACAGAGGATTATTAGAGAATACAATAGAAAGTTATATGCCAACAAATTGGACAACCTAAAAGTAATGGATAAATTCCTAGGAACATGTAATTTCCATAAACTGAATCAGGAAGAAACAGAAAACATGAACAGATCACCAGCAGTGAAATTAAATCAGTAATTAAAAACTCCCAACAAACAAAAGGCCAGGACCAGATGGCTTCACAGGTGAATTTCTACCTAACAGAGTTAATATCTATTCTTCTCAAACTGCTCCAAAATATAGAAGGAAAACTTCAAAATCCATTCTATGATGTTGTATTACCCTGATATCAAAACCAGATAACGATACTACTGAGAGAGAGAGAGAGAGAGAACGAGAACTATAGATGACTATCTCTGGTGAACACAGATGAAAAAAATCCTCAGAAAATATTAGCAAACAGAATCTAACAATACATTAAAAATATCAGTCCCATAATCAAATGGGATTTGTACCCAAGATGCAAGGGTAGGTTAATATTTGAAAATCAATCAACATGATAAAAAACCATATGATCATTTCAGTAGATGCATAAAAAGCATTTGACAAGGTACAACACCCATTTATAATAAAAACCCTCAACAAAATAGGTTTAGAAGGAACATATCTCAACATAATAAAGGCCAGATATGAAAAACTCACAGATAATATCATCCTCAATGGGGAAAAACTGAGAGCTTTTCCTCTATGACCAGGAAGAAGACAGGGATGTACACTCTCACCACTGTTATTGAACAT
This sequence comes from Proteles cristata cristata, assembly GCA_017311185.1. NCBI lineage: Eukaryota > Metazoa > Chordata > Mammalia > Carnivora > Hyaenidae > Proteles > Proteles cristata. Next base: position 373,355 of record JAESUZ010004754.1, read on the forward strand.
TATACTGGAAGTTCAAGCCACAGCAATTAGACAACAAATAAAAATAAAAGACAGCCAGCTTGGCAAGAAAGAAGTAAATTTTTCACTATCTGAATATATAACATGATACTGAATATATAAACCCAAAGACTCTATCAAAAATTGCTAGAAAGGATAAAGTTGCAGCATACAAAATCAATGTACAAAAATCTGTTGCATGTCTATATACCAATAATGAAGCAGCAAAAACAGAAATGAAAGAATCAATCCCATTTACAATTCCACCAAAAACAGTAAGATGCCTAAGAATAAACTAATCAATGAGGTGAAAGACCTGTACTCTAAAAACTATAAAACACTGATGAAAGAAATTGATGGAAAGAAATTGAAAAACATTCCCTGTTCATGGATTGGAGGAACAAATTCTATTAAAATGTCTATATACCCAAAGCAGTCTACACATTTAGTTCAATCTCTATCAAAGTACCAACAGCATTTTTCACAGAGCTAGAATAAACAATCCTAACATTTGTATGGAACCATAAAAGACTCTGAATAGCCAAAGCAATCTTGAAAAATAATAAAACTGGAGGCATCACAGTTCCAGATTTCAAGATATACTATTAAGTTGCAGTAATCCTTATAACATAAAAAAATAGAATTACCATATTATCCAGTAATTCCATTACTGGGTATTTACCCAAATAATATGAAAACACAGATTCAAAAAGATATATGTATCCCTATGTTTACTGCAGCATTATTTACAATAGCCAAATTATCGAAGTAGTCCAAGTGTCCATTGATAGAGATCCATTGATAAAGATCTTCTTTATCCATGTGTATGTGTACACACACACACACACACACACACACACTCAGCCACATGGAATATGGCTGAACCATAAAAAGAATGAAATCTTGCCATTCGCAACAACATGGACGGATCTAGAGGATATAATGCTAAGTGAAATAAATCAGAGAAAGACAAATACTACTGGATTTCTCTCACATGTGAAATTTAAGAAACCAAACAAATTAACAAAGAAAAAACAAGACAAACAAAAAAACGTAGTCTTAAATATAGAGAACAAACTGATGTTTACCAGAGGGAAGGTGGGTGGGGTAATGGGTGAAGAGGTCAAGGGGATTAAGAGTACACTTCTCCTGATGAGCACTGTGAAATGTGTAGAATTGTTGAATCACTACATTGTACAACTGAAACTAATATTACACTGTATGCTAACTAAGTGGAATTAAAACAAAACTTAGAAAGCTGTTGCCTATGGGTCTAGCCTCCAAGCAGCCTGAAACTAAGTGCTAAATGAGATTCCTCCTCTTGGATCATTAATGAGTCTTGATATCATCTCAACAACAGGGGCATAGCAAGAATAAATTAAGAGGTTTAGACAATCACAAAGGTTTAAGAGACATCCAAATGCTAGGGCAGAGTTAAACAAGGAATATCACTGCAGCACCTGGCTGGTCTTCCAGTCAGTAGAGCATGCAACTCTTGATTTCAGGGTTGTTAAGGTTAATTCCCATGATGGGTGTAGAGATTTCTCAAAAATAAAATCTTAGGGATATGTAGGTAGCTCAACTGGTTGAGTGTCCCACTCTTGGTTTCAGCTCAGGTCATGATCTCACAGTTTCATGGGTTCAAGACCTGTGTTGGGCTCTGTGCTGGCAGCATGGAGCCTGCTTGGGATTCTCTCTCTCATTCTCTTTGTCCTTCCCTTACTCATGCTGTCTCTGTCTCTCCCAAAATAAATAGCCTTAAAAAATAAAACCTTAAAAACAGCAAAGCAAAATAAGAAGTTTCATTACCTTACACAAGGTCACCCTTTCAAGACTGAGAAAGGAAGCTGTTTTATCAAATATATGAAAACAAGCAGAGTCAAGCAAAATGAGAAAACAGAGAATATATTCCAAATGAAGTAACAAGACAAAGCTTCAGAAAAATACCTTAATGATATGGAGATAAGTAATCTACCTGATAAAGAATTCAGGTGATGGTTATAACAATGCTCACCAAACTTGGGAGAAGAATATCTGAACACAGTGAGAAACAAAGAGATAGTAAATATAAGAAAGTACCAAATAGCAGTCACAGAGCTGAAGAATACAATAGCTAAACTGAAAAATATACTAGAAGGGTTTGATCAGTGAGGTGAAAGATAATGTAATGAAACTTGCCAGCACAGAATAGCAAAAAGAAAAAAGAATTTTAAAAAATTAAGAGAACTTTAATTAAAGGATCTCTGGGACAGCATCAATCAGAATAACATTTGTACTACAGAGGTCCCAGAAGGAAAAGAGAGAGATAAAAGGGGAGAGAACTTATTTGAAAATACAATGGCTGATAAATTCTCTAACTTAGGGAAGGAAACAAATATGCAGGAGCAGGGAGCACCACAGAGTTAAAAAAAATGGATAAATTCAAAGAAAACCACACCAAGACACATTATAATTAAAACGTCAAAAGTTAAAGATAAAGAGAGAATCTTAAAAGCAGCAAGAACATAACAAAATGTTTCATACAAAGGAAACCCCATCAGGGGATCAGCAGATTTCTCAGTGGAATTTTGCAGATGACATATTTAAAGTGTTCAAAGAAAAAAAACTTCCAGCCCAAAATACCATACCTGGCAGGATTATCATTTCACATTTGAAGGAGAGATAGTTTTCCAGACAAGCATAATCTAAAGGAGTTCCTCACTACTAAACCAGTCTTATGAGAAATATTAAAGGAACTTTTTTAAGCTGGAAAGAAATGGGACTAATTAATAACAAGAAAACATATAAGTGGAAAAATCTCACTGGAAAAGGTAAATATGTAGCAAGAGTAGGAATAATCACTTATTAAGTCACTAAGAAGGTTAAAGTACAAAAGTAATTAATTTGACAAAAGCTATAATAATTAGGGGCTATATAATATAAAATGTAGATTTGTGTTCAAATTTAAGGTGCTATGAACTTAAAATAGACTATGATATATAGGATGATATATATAAACCTCATGGTAATCACAGAGCAAAAACTTATAGTGAATACACACACAAAAAATGAAAAAGGAAATTAAACATAGCAATAAGAAGTCATAAAATAACACATTAGACCAGATAAACTTGATAGATCTACAGAGAATATTTGATCCAAAATAGAATACACATTCTTCTCAAGTGTGCATGGAACATTCTCCAGGATACATCACATGTTAGGGAACAAAACAAGTCTCAATAAATTCAAGAAGACTGAAATAATATCAAGCATCTTTTCTAAACCACAATGGCATGACAATAGGAGTCAATTATAAGAAAAAAAATGAGAAAACTACAAATACATGGGGATTAAATAACATGTTACTGAACAACTACTGCATCATAGAAGAAATCAAAGGAGAAATTAAAAATAGTCAAATACAATTGAAAACATAAATGTGACATCAGAATTTATGGGATGCAGCAAAAGCATTCTAAGAGGGAAGTACTATCCATAAAGACCTCCCTCAAGAAATAAAAAAATAGCAATTTAAGTTTACACCTAAAGGAACTAGAACAAAACCCAAAGTTAGTTAAGGGAAGGAAATTTAAAAAGTGAGAGTGAAAAAAAATAGAGACTAAAAAAAAAAAAAAAGAAAAAGAAAAGATAAAACTAAGAGCTGGGTTTTTGAAAAGACAAACAAAACTGACAAACATTTAGCTAGACTCAACAAGGAAAAAAGAGGATTCAAATAAATAAAATCAGAAATGAAAGTTACAATGGATACCAAACGCATACAAAGGATCATAAGAGAGTACAGTTATCAGTCAAAAAATTGAAGAGATAGTCTGTGCTAATGGAAGAATTAACATTGTGTCAATATCCATACTACCTAAAGCACTCTACAGATTGGGTGCAATCTCTATCAAAATTCTATAATGTTTTAAATAGAACTAGAACTAGAATAACTCTAAAATTTATATGGGACAGCAAATGATTTCTAATAAGCCAAAACAATATGGAGAAAGAACAAAGCTGGAGGCATTATACTCCCTAATTTCAAACTACTACAAAGCAATAGTAATAAAAGCAGTATGGTTTTTGCATAAAAACAGATACATAGAGCAATTGAACAGAATAGAAAATACAGAAATTAACCCATGCATATATAGTCAACTAAGTTATGACAAAGGATAAAAGGATACACAGTGGTGAAAAGACGGCCTCTTCCATAAATAGTGCTGGGAAAACTGGACAGATACATGCATAATAATGAAACTGGACTGCTATCTTATACCATAGATAAAAATTAACTTAGAATGAATTAAAGACTTGAGTGTAAGACCTGAAACCATGAAATTCCTATAAGAAAACATTAGACACTAAGTTCCTTGACATTGACCTTAGTGATGTTTCTTGTATGTGAATCCAAAAGCAAGTAAAACAAAAGTAAAAATAAACAAATGGGACTACATCAAATTAAAAAGTTCTGCACAGCAAAGAAAACCATCAACACAATGAAAAGACAATGTATTTAATGAGAGAAGATATTTGCAAATCATATATACAATAAGAGGTTAATATATAAAATATATAAAGAACCGATACAACTCAATAACAAAAAAAAATCTAATTAAAAAAATGGTCAGAGAGGGGTGCCTGTGTGGCTCAGTCGGTTAGGCGTCCGACTTCAGCTCAGATCATGATCTCACAGTTTGTGGGTTCAAGCCCCATGCCGGGCTCTGTGCTGACAGCCAGCTCAGAGCCTGGACCCTGTCTTCGGATTCTGTCTCTCTCTCTCTGACCCTCCTCTGACCATGCTGTCTCTCTACGACTCTCAAAAATAAATAAAAACATAAAAAATGGGATAGGCACAGAATCTGAATAGACGTTTTTCCAAGGAAGACATACAGATGGCTAATAGGCATATGAAAAGACACTCAACATCATCAATAATTAAGCAAATACAAATCAGAACCACAAAGAGATATCACCTTATACCAGTCAGCATGGCTATTACCAAAAAGACAAGAAATGACAAATGTTGGTGAGGATGTGGAGAAAAGGGAGAAAAGTGTTTCTTATGTACTGTTGGTAGAAATATGAATTGGTACAGCCACGATGGAAAACAGTATGGAGGTTCCTTACAAAATTAAAAATAGAGCTACATATAATCCAGTAATTCCCCTACTGAGTATCTATCCAGAAAAAGAAAAAAATGAAAATAGTAATTAAAAAAGATATATGCACCCCTATATTCACTGTAGCATTTACAATAACCAAGAAATGGAAGCAACCTGTGTCCACTGACAGATGAATGGAAAAAATTGTGGTATATTACTCAGCCATTAAAAAATGAAACCTTGCCACTTGCAACAACATGGATGGGCCTTCAGGGTATTATGCTAAGTAAATTAAGTCAGACAAAAACAACTGCCACATGAATTCCCTTATATGTGGGTTCTACAACAAATAAAACCAACCAAAACTCAGTCATTGATAAAGAAAACAGACTGGTGGTTGCCAAGGTATGGGGGAGATTGAGGGGCAAAATAGATGAAGGGTATTAAGAATTGCAAACTTCCAATTATAAAATAAATATATATAAAATAAATGAAATGGAGATATAATGGACAGCAAATGGAAAATAGTCAAGAATACTCTACTAACTTATAAGGTGACAGACGATAACTAGACTTATGGTGACCATTTTGCAATGTATACAAATATCAACTCACTATTTTTACACCTGAAATTCATATAATATGGTGTATCAATTATGACTCAATAAATTAAAAACTTTTTCAGCCATTCTGATAGGTGGTATTAGATATAATAAAATAGTAAAAAAAAAAGTATTTTGTTGTGGTTTTAGTTTTCACTTGCTAATGACTAATGATGTGCACCGTTTCATGTGCTTTGTCATTGGTATACATTTTTTGGTGAAGTATTTTTATCAAATCTTTTGCCCATCTTTTTAGGTTGGATTTTTCAATATTAAATTTTGGAAGTTCTATATTTTAGCAACAAGTCCTTTATTGATATATGATTTGCATACATTTTCTCCTTTAAGTTTATGGTGCTTTTTATTCTCTTATCAGTATCTTTCAAAGAGAAGTTTTTAATTTTGGTGTTCTAACTTATTAGTTTGGTTTTTATGAATCACGCTTTTGGTATTTAAGAAATCTTTGCCTAACCTCAGGTCATCAAGATTTTCTCATTTTTTTCTAGAAAGTTTATAATCTTAAAGTTTGTTTTTCCCAGTATGAAGAGCCTTTATTGTTTGTGATGGGAAGTAGAAAGAGACACAACAGCTCCAGCTCCACAGGCAACTCCAAAGACCTACTCTATCATTGTCCTTGAAAAAACTAGTTAGGTTTTACATTTACATTTTAAGCTAGTTTTGCATAGGTTTTGAATGGATTTAAGTTCTTTTGAAAACATATGGATATCCATTATTTCATTACCATTTATTGAAGTGCTACTCTTCCTCATTGAATTGCCTTTGCATCTTTGCTAGAAATTAGCACCATATATGTATTGGCCTAATTCTGGACTCTCTATTCTGTTCCATTGACTCTCTGTTCTGTTCCACTGGTCTGTCTTTACACCAATACCAGACTTTCTTGATTATTGTAGGTTATAACAACTTTTGAAATCAAGTAGTTTTAGCCTTCCAACTTGTTTTGTTTGAATATTCTAGGTTCTTTGCATTTCCATATGAATTTTAAAATCAGTTGGCCAATTTCTAATTTAAAAAGCCTTTGGGGAATTTTTAAATTGGATTGCGTTTAATCTACAGATCAATTTGGTAAGACTAGCCATATTAACAAGAGAGTTTTCCAACTCGTGGATACAATAAATCATTCCATTTATCTAATTAGTTTATCTCAGCAATGTTTTATAGTTTTTAGTGTACCTGTATTTCACATTTTTTGTTAGATTTATCCCTAAGGATTTCATCCATTTTGATGCTATTGTAAAGGGTAATTTTTCATTTCAATTTTAATTGTTCAAAAAATACGATTATTGTATATTGTTCTTGTATCCTTCAACCTTAAACTCATTAGCTCTAGCTTTTTTGTAGATTTCAATAGTTGTTTTAAATAGATAAAAATGTTTGCAAGTAAAGATAATTTTACTTCTTCCTTACAATTGTCTGTTTTTTATTTCTTTTCTTGCCTTATTTTATTGGCTAGGATCTCCAGTAGAATGTTGAACAGGAGTAGTAAGAGTGGACCTTGCTGTTGTAGGGGAAAAGTATTCAGCCTTTCACCATTAGGTATGATGTTAGCTGTGGTTTTGTTTTGTTTTAAATCAGATAGAGGAAGTTCATTTCTAGTTTTAGTTCATTGAGAATTTTTAATCAGGAACAGATGTTGACTTTCATCAAACGATTTTCTGTGGCTTTTGAAATGACCATATGCTTTTTCTTTTAGTTTGTTAATATGATAAATTGATTTTTTAGTGTTAATCCAATCTTGCATTCCTGGGATAAACTCCACTTGGACATGACATACTGTTTAAAAATATTGTTTTGGGGTTGTTTCGATAATTTGGTCATTGTAGATAATGCTGCTATAAACATCAGGATGCATGTATCCCTTTGATTTTTGTATTTTTTTTGTATTTTTGTATTTTGTATTCTCACTTTCATTTTTTTAAATTGTTTCCTTTGCTGTGCAGAGCATTTTATTTTGATGAAGTCCCAATAGTTTATTTTTGCTTTTATTTCCTTTGCCTCAGGAGACACATCTAGAAACATTCTGTATTGGTCGATGTCACAGAAGTTACTGCCTGTTTTCTCTTCTAGGATTTTTATGGTTTCAGGTCAGATATTTAGTTCTTTAATCCAGTTTGAATTTATTTTTGCATATGGTGTAAGAAATTGGTCCAGTTTTCCCAACACCATTTGTTGAAGAGACTTTCTCCCATTCGATATTCTTTCCTATTTTGTCAAAGATTGATTGACCACACAGTTGTGGGTTCATTTCTGGGCTCTCTATCCTGTTCTATTGATTTATTTATCTATTTTTTTCCAGTACCACACTGTTTTGATCACTACAGCTTTGTAATATAACTTAAACCCTGGAATTGTGTGCTCCAGCTTTGCTTTACTTTTTCAAGGTAGCTTTGGCTCTCTGAGGTCTTTTGTGGTTCCATACAAATTCTAGGATTGTTTGTTCAGCTCTGTGAAAAACTTTTGGAATTTTGATAAAGACTGCATTAAGTGTGTAGATTGCTTTGGGTAGTATAGACATTTTAACAGTATTTATTCTTCCAATCCATAATGGTAATGATAAATGGATAAAGGAGATGTGGTGTGTATATATACACACACATATACATGACATATACATAACATGTATATTGCATACCGTATGTATATTACATACATACAGTGGAGTATTACTCAGCCATAAAAAGGAATAAAATATGCCATTTGCAATGACATAGATAGAGCTAAAGAGTATTATGCTAAGCAAAATAAGTCAGAGAAAGACAAATACCAAAGGATTCTGAGCCCACAAGTGGAGAAAACTCCAGGTGAGGTTAAAGCAAGTTTCCACGGTCTCTTGCCAATCAGATGACAACCAATATCCATCCCCCACTCAATTATTTCTGCTTGAGCACCGACCCACAAGGTACCTTGTTGATCGGTATCGGGAGTGACTTGTCCCCTTATTCTGGCCCTGGCGTGAGGACTGCACCTTGTAAAGGAATTTATTGTGGGAACTTCTTTAATTATGACAACAGACATCATGTCTCCAGAAGGTCCTGTTTCCCTCCATACTTTCTCTTGAGCTATTAACAGGCTAATGACCCTTACTCATAAAAGATTGACCTTTATATGTACAATTCTATTTCTACCATTGCGTTAGTTCAAGAGGTTCATACAGCTCAACATGTAAATCAGCTAACCAAAAATGTCTCTCACGCCTTAGCTATTCAAGAAATCATAAAGCTAGACACAAAGGTAAATACACTTGAAAAGGCTATTCTATGTATTGGAAATGAGCTAAACTCTTTAAAGGTATGGTTTGCTCTCCAGTGCCATAAAGAATATAACTGGAAAATCAAGTCTTGCCCGGAGACAAAGAGCCTAACTTAAAGAGAAGGAACAGATAAGAGCAGAACATAAGTTACCACATTTACATTTGCTAACTGATGATGTATAGCGGACACTTCCCTAAGGCCTACATTCCACAAACACCTTCCCTTACACTGGCAGCTGTGATGAGGATGGATAAGAGTATCTACAAACCTGTGACTTAATCTTAGTGTTATTAAAATGTGGATACCCTGTTATTTTCTTAGCTACTCAACCTCACTATAATTGGGATACTTCTGCAAGAATACTTCTGTAAAACTTGTTTCTGTACATTTTCCAAAAACATCTTATCACAGAGAACTATCTATTGTAAAAATTCCATTTTCTGATGCCATATTATCATTTGACCTATAAATAAAGACACCAAAACCGACAGGGCAGAGATGCCTGCCTGGTGATCAGAAAGAATCTCGGGGCTCTCTCACTGCCTCCCTTGCCGACACTGTCCTTCCTGCAGAGACCCCTGGACCTGGCCAGAGCTAGACTCCAGCAGGTTTCACTTATATGTGAAATTAGTCAGAGAAAGACAAATATCACATGCCTTCACTCATATAAGGAGTTAAGATACAAAACAGTTGAACATAAGGAAAGGAAATAAAAATAATACAAAAACAAGGAGGGGGACAAAACATAAGAGACTCTTAAATACAGAGAACTGAGGGTTGCTGGAGAGGTTGTGGGTGAGGGGATGGGTTAAATGGGTAAGGGGCATTAAGGAAGCCACTTGTTGGGATGAGCACAGGTGTTATACATCGGGGATGAATCACTGGAATCTACTCCTGAAATCATTACTGCACTATATACTAATTTGGGTGTAAATTTAAAAATTAATTAATTAATTAAAAAAAGAAAGAAACCAATAAAGACTCTTAACTATAGAGAACAAACTGATGGTTACCAGAAGAGAGGTGGGTAAGGAGTAGATTTATAGGTAATGGGGATTAGGGAGTACACTTGTTATGATCAGCACCAGGTGTTGTATGGAAATATTGAATTACTATATTGTATACCTGAAACTAACATGACATTATATTATCACTAACTGGAATTTAAATAAAAACTTAAAAAAACCCACAATATTCTATTCTCATCTCTAAAGAAGAAAAATAATAGATATTTTTAGTATAGTCCTACATTTACAGAATAATTGAGCAAATAGTACAAAAGTTTAATGTGTATACTCATCTCCCCCAACCCAGTTTTCCTCTATTATTCACAAATTGCATTAGTGTGATACATTTGTTATAATTAATGGGCCATTTCTGTTACAATTAAGGAACCAATACTGATACATTAACTAGTCCATAGTTTACATTAAGGTTCACTGTGTGTTGTACAGTTCTATGGGTTTTGACAAATGAATAATGATATGTGCCCATCATTTTACAGTTTCATATAGAATAGTTTAATTACCCAAAAAATATCCTGTGCTTCACCTATTCAGTCTACCCTCACTCTCCTCACATCCTGACTACTGATTTTTTACTCTCTCTGTAGTTCTGCTTTTTCTAAAATGTCATGTAGTTGGAATCATACAATTTGTAGACTTTTCACTTAGCAAGTTAAAGTTCCTCTGTGTCTTTTCATGGCTTGATAATACATTTCCTCCCATTACTGAATAATATTTCATTGTATGGATATATTAGTTTGTGGATTCTTTCACATGGTGAAAGACATGTTGGTTGCTTCCAGTTTGGAGAATTATGAATAAAGTCACTATAAACATTCATGGGTAGGTTTTTGTGTGGATATAAGTTTTCAATCCAATGCATAAATACCTAGGAGTGTGCCTGTTGCGTGGTAAAACTACGTTTAGCCGTAAGAAACTGCCAAACTGCTTTTCAAGGTGGTCCTACTATTTTGCATTTCCATCAGCTATAAAGGAGTAATATTGTTGCCGTGCATCCTTCCCAGCATCTAGTATTATGAGGATTTTAAACATTCTAATAGATAAGTGGTATAATCTCATTGTTGTTCTAGTTTCTACTTCCCTCATGACACATGATGACCAACTTATATTTTTATTGAACATCTGTGTATCTTCTATGGTACTGAATTCAATTTGCTAAGAAAAAGTTCATAAGCTTTATAAGTTTATAGTTTTATTATAATGTCTAATTTTGGTATCAGATTAATATTGGTCTGATAGAATGACTTGGGATGTAGTTTCCCCTTTTGAATAATTTTTTTGAAGTTTATTTTTGAGAGAGAGAGAAACAGGATGAGTGGGGGAGGAGCAGAGAGAGAGGAAGAGAAAGAATCCCAATCAGGCTCTGAATTGTCAGCACAGTGCTGGATATGGGGCTCGAACACATGAAACCTTGAGATCATTACCTGAAGCAAAATCAAGAGACAGAACTTAACCAACTGAGCCACCCAGGTGACCCTAGTGTCCCCTTTTTAATTTTCTGGAAGAGTGTGTGTAGAATTGGCACTATTTCTTCTTTAAATGTTTGGTAGGATTCACCAATGAAGTCACATGGGTGTCCAATTTTTTAAATGGGAATGTTGTTAAACTATACATTCAATTTCTTTTGTAGATATAAGGCTGTTTAGATTATTTCTTTTGGAGTGATTATGGATAGTTTGTTCCTTCATGGAATTTTGTCATAGATTTTACCCTTGGGACTTTTGGGCTTTGCTATGTAGGTACTGTGTGTTTACGCTGACCATTAAAACCTATGCTGACAGCTTCTTAGGATTTTCTAAGGTTTGATTTGGAAAACTAGAATGACTGTATAGCAAAGCATAAAGCAATATAGTTTAGATGTCCTGAAGAAAATGTAGAAGTAGCTTTATTTGATTGTCACATGGTCATGCATTATACAATACAAGTGAAAAAACTGAGGTTAAAGTAGAATATCCTCACATATAAAAAAACTTTCAGAACTCTACTTTGCAGATTACAATGTGAACTTTTTTTGTTTTTGAGAGAAAGGAAGCATGCAAGTGGGGGAGGAGGAGAGTGGGGAACAGAGGATCTGAAGCAGGCTCTGCGTGGACAGCAGAGAGCCCAACACGGGGTCTGAACTCATGAACCATGAGATCACGACTTGAGCTGAAGGCTGACACTTCACCAACTGAGCTACCCAGGTGCCCTACAATCTGAACTCTTAATAAGATTACTAAAAATTTATTTAAGAATATAACTGATAAAGTATTTTTGTTCATATAACTAAACCTCTTTTCTTTCTTCTGCTGGGGTTCAATTATTCACTGGTAAAAAAGAGGCATTAGACTAGAAATTTGCTAATATTTCATCTAGATTTAAAAATGTTATTATTCCAATACTTAGAATTTACTGAAAAAAATATTTGCAAAGTTAACTATGAAGTGCTTAATCAAATTAATTTGAATGCAAGTATACACAGATGACTAATAAATAATTTGTAGATATTGTAAAATGAATTTTCCCCAAGTTTATTTACTTACAAGCTGCCAATCTAAAGTAACAGTGTTTTGGGAACAGAGAAAATGGGGTCACAAATAAAATCTTTACACTTCATGTTCCAAAGGAAGGTCAATGTCTCTTGGAAGCTACCTGTTCAAAATCCATGTCAGAGTGACACTCCCTTTAGTGTCAGTGCTCTTATTTATTAATCTTCCCAAAAAGAAAGGTAAAAATGAGTAATTTTGAAAAGACACCTTGGCACTATTGCAGCAGCTGTAAAGTACAGGACTAAATTGTGGGAATTTAAGTTCTTCATGGATCCTGGAAATCAGGGTTGTTTTTGTGAAGAACCTGATCAGAAACAAAACAGCTTCACTGAACATTATGTTGTCTGGGCACTCTTCAAGAGCACATGGACACAATTTATTCTCTAACAGGAGCCATGCTCTGGTTCAGATATAAAAGTTTCACAGAAAAACTCTGCAGGGTATGTGTAAAAGGAAACATTTAAAAATTGTATTATAATTACAACAGACTATAAAGATACAGATTTAGTCATTGTTTATGCTTTGCTCATTCTTGGAAGATTTTAAAAACTAAAATTTGTAATGAAAAAGATCTGGAAATGTGTGTGGCTTACCATCCAATTTGTCTTTATATATAAGATGAAAATTACACATTTTGAATAAAGGTGACTTCAGGTCAATTTGGTGTTTTAGAAGCAGCATTGTGTGCAGCGGAAGCTTCTGGCAGTGCCCTGCAGCACATCCCCCAGGCCCACCTTGGATTTCAGCCACAGCTGTAGTAGAGTTCTACTCAATCTTGGACTCACCTTTTGGTGATAGCAACCCATCTCCAATGAATGTCCCACTTCTCCACTTTCTGACAAAGTGTCTTTTCCAATGCCACGGAGCCACCCAAGAGTATAGGCGAGAATATTACAGAAGTGTAGAGGTATAATGCCCTCAGTCATTGGGTCCAGGGCTAGTGGACTCATGGTCCATTCCAGTCCATCTGGTGGACAATTCTGGGAAGGGGCTGTTCATTTCCAAGGAGGTGCTGGTCTTGGAATCAAGTCTGAAGCACCCACAGAGGAAATCTTGGTAATATGCCCTTGTACTTTCTTCCCTGTCCCATTCTTCCTACTCTCTCACTCCTGCCTCCTGGGGTTAATTCACAAATAAACTTCTTGTGCCTATGTGTTTGTCTCAAGATCTGTTTTAGGAAGAAGAGAACATAGGGCTTTCGTATGATAGTGACCCTGGAAAGCAGATCCTTAGGATGGGCTTCTAGAACTGGATCACTTACCCTATTAGGATAAGTAGGATGGTGGTAATCTCTGGTGTGCCTCACAACTCATAAGAATCTCACTGGTGGTGAATTGGGACAAGAAGCCATGAGTTATCCAGTGGCTCTGTCACTAGAATGGTTTGGGGGTAAAGGATTGTGGAATTGACTAGCATTTGTTGCCTTGGAAATCTTGAAAAAAGGAAGTAAAAGACTCAGATCCATCCACTATCATCTTAGGGCACACTGAAAGCCAAAAGGCCAGTTTCACAGTAAAGAGACCATTATTTCCTCAGCCATAGGACAGCTGTGGTGAAAATCAGGCCCAGAGTTTAAGGGTGGCAGACTTGCAAAGGGGATGAAATGTGCAGCCTCCACAAGTTTGTTTTGCTAAAGTCATAGCCCTGATATCAGAGAATGACTGAGACTTGGGATGAGAAAATTTGAGTGGATGTGCTTGAGCAGCTTGAAAAGCATGCCAGCAAAAGCAGCTCTTTCTCCTTTAGAAGATGAGAGCAGCCTTGCCTTACCTGGAGGTCATGGTGTTTTCACTTGAAGTGGATGCCTTCCATGTAAGATGACCCTTACCACCCACCTCAAGATTTAACTTGTCTTCCCCCACTGCCTTGAGAAGAATAGCTAATGTCAAGTTTCTGCTGAGAGAGAAAATATAGTCCTTGATCTGGAAAGAAATAGCCTATTTACTGAATTTTAGAACTGGCTAACAAGTATTGGCAGAAATCTGGAGAACATGTGTGGGAATAATCTTCAGCATGTCAGACCAGAGGGGGCAAAGGCTGGATAGGGAAGAGTTTATTGACATGAGAGCACTCTTATGACTCAACATTTAACATCCTGGCAAGGACATATGGTGCTAACAGGCTGTTGGGATGGCTTCATGGAATTTGGTTGTGATGGCCTACACTAAATGAGATGGAGACACTGAAACTGCCTTGTCAAAGTATTGAGGAAGAGGTCAGTGGTGGAGATGTAGGCATGTTAGAATGGCTTTATTTGTGTTGAGAGAACCAACCTACCATTTTCCCAGGAAGGATCTAGAGAACTCTCTTTACTAAGGAAATAAAGAATGTAACTAATGAGGGTGGCACTGACATGCTTGAGAAAAATCAGTGGTACCTACATCTCGTAGGCCAAATTCAGTCAGATATGATACCACAGAATTGGGCTCTCTAGTATTAACTGAGATGATAGGACTCCATAATGGCAGGTGGCAGTAATATGATATCCAACCGTCACTGGCAAAGTGGCAGTCAAGATCCCTGGTGAGCAGGGATCTGTGATGGTGATTAATATACCATGATGTACCTGATGCTCAAGGTAGAAGTGAGTAGACTAGAGTGTGGCTTTACTTGTAAAAGCCAAAAAAAAGGAAAAAAGCAAGAGCTGGTGAGAAGGTGATGTCAGCTATTATAAGGGAGAAGTACTTTCCTATAATTATTATTTCATGTCTATTGACCAAAAAGGAGGCCAAAGCCCTTTGAAAAATGCCACCTTTGTCACTACCTGTATATATAAAAAATACTTGCTCAGTCTTTCTCTAAAGAATCGTAAGCTACTTGTCAAAGTAACTGTACAACGGAGAGAGGGGAATACTTAATCCTTTTAAAGGCTGTTGGATAGAGGGGGAAAATTGACTTGATATCAAGTGATCTAAAATGTTATCACTATCCCTCAATTAGAGTTGGGGCTTAGGCATACCAGATAATAAACAGAGTCCAGGTTTCAGTCCATCTTATGGTAGTTTCAGCTGATCCAGATAGGTCCCTGTGGCTATTTCCCTGGTCCCTGAGTGCATACTTGGGATACTCTTAACAGCTTCACATTGGTTCCCTGACATATGGAATAAAATCCAAATGGTAGGGAGGATCAAGTAGAAATTCCTAAAATTTGTACCTTGCCACCCCAGCCAAGATAGTAAACCAGAAACAATACTGCATTGAGTAGAACTGCAGAGATTAGCATCACTTTCAAACACTTAAATGATGCAGAGGTGGTACCCTCTGCCTTCACCTGCATGTCCCTGCTAAATCACGAGGACCTTTGGAAAACAAAAGACTACCATAAACTTAACCAAGTGATAGTGCCAATTATAGCTTCTATGCCAGATATGAGACCTTCTTGGAACATATCAAAACAGACTCTGGCATGGTATGTGACTGTTGATCTGGAAAACTTTTTTTCAATCATTAAGAATATCAAAAGTATTTATGTATACATGGGAAGGGTAGCAATGCATATTAACCTATCACAGGGTTATGTTAACTCTCCTCCTCTCTTTCATTATGTAGTCTGCAGAGATACTGTTATATTCCACAAAAGCTCATGCTAGTAACTTGTACTGGTGAATCAAACTAATCAGATTTGGTGAAGAGGGAGTGGGAAGGATCTTAGTGCCCTATAAGACACACATAAGCTAGAAAATGGAAGTTTCAAATCCCTGCAGGTTTTAAGGGTTCAATGGTCTGGAGGATGCTGGGACATCCCCTCCAAGGTAAAGGACAAGTTATTGAACTTGCACCCTCTACCATTAAGAAAGAGGTATAGCATGTTGGGGATTTTGGCTTTTGGAAGCCAAATAGTGCTCTCACCTATTTACGGGGAGATTTGGAAGGCTGCCAGTTTCAAATGGAGCCCAGAGCAGAGAAGGCTGTGACATAAGGTTCAGGCTGTGATATAAACTGCCCTGTTGCTCTGCTGATTACATGACTGATTATCCACTGACACTACAGATACCTGATGTAGGACATTGTGTAGCATTTCTGGCAAACTCTAATAGAAAGTTAACATCACAGATCTTAGGTTCTGGAGCAAAGTCATGCCTTTTCATTGTTTGAAAAACAGTTCCTGGCATACCTCCATACCAAACAGAAACTAAAAATCTGATATCAAGTGATTAACTAGAGCTACCCATCATGAGGCGGATGTTATCAGATTCACCAAAACATCAGGTCAGATAGTCCCAGTAGCAATCTATCATTTGATGGAAATGATACATTTGGGATCAAACCTGATCAAGGCAGAGGGCATGTGTAAGTTACATGGACAGGTAGCCTAGATTCCTTTATCACTTATGTCTCTTACACTAATGCATATTCTTCAACCTATTCTTATGATCTCATGGGGAATTCCCTATGATCAGTTGTATCAGTTATTTATTGCTACAGTAATGCCATATAATAATCAAAAAAGTCCTTATGAGAATCAACAATGAAGATTACTATTCACACATCTAGGGCCTGCTGGGAATTGGCTAGGCATATGTTCTAATCTTGGCTAGGCTTGCTCACATTTTGGGCTTGGCTGCTGGATGACTGGAACAACTTAGCTCTGCTCCACATGTCTTTTATTCTCCATCAGACTATCCCAGTTATGTTCCTATGTCAGTGGCAGGGGCACAAGAGAAGGCAAGACCAATCATCCAGGTATTTTTCAAGCCTCTGCTTGAATCACATGTGCTAACATTCTACTGGCCCAAAGCAGAATCACATGGCTAAGTTCAGAGTCAAAAGGTGAGGCAGAATGCTCCACCCAGAGAAGGAAGGCAATGCAGAAGTATATGGCAAAAAACATGGAGATGGGGGAAGTGAAGAACTACGGCTATTTTGTGCAATACTAACATACCAAGTGACAGATAAGGAAAAATTAGGCCTTGTTCAGGGATGGACCAGCTTGATAAATTGGTGTGAGATGACAATGGCTGGCTTCTACACTATAGCCTCTCTTAGAGGGGGCAGTATAGATTACTGGTGAGGCAAAAATCTTCCTGATGGACAGAGCTTCAAACAGTGCCCTTGGTCAGCCATGCTGATAGAGAAAGACATGGCTTGAGTTAGTGATTAAAAAACAGTCTTTTTGATTATGGCAAAATGTGCAGATTTTTGTATCATGGAATGTCAACTCACCTGAAAAAACAAAGATTAGGCAGATAGAGTGATTCCAATAGATTTCAGCCAGTCTTGTCTTTACCCACTCTAGGCTTGTACAATAAACCCATGAATGTAGTAATCATGATGACAGAGATAGGAGGAGGTCATGTATGGACCCAACATCTTGGTTTTTCTCTCATTAAGGCTGCTCTAGTTACTACCACTACTGAATATGTGCTCTGTCAGCAGCAGAAACCAATCATTTGGGACCATTCCTTTATCAAAACCAACCAGCTACTTGGTAGCAAGTTTTGTGCATTAATTTCTTTTCATGCTGAAGGAGGAATTAATTCATTCCTATACTAATTAACTGTACTCTTAATAGTGGCTTGCCTTCCTTTCCAGCAGTACCTCTGCTGTCATTACTACCTAATAGTCTACAGAATTACCAACATAGTATCCTGCATTACACTGCCACGGATCAAGGAACTGTTTTATAGCTAACAAAGAACATGAATTATTAGATCCATGGTCCTACATATACAGCATTATCCAGAAGCAGTTAATCTCATAGAACAATGAAATGGCCTTTTATAGGGTCAGCTTAGGCATCAGCTCAGATATGATATCCTGTAGGATTAAGGTCCTATTTTCCAGGATAGGATACATGCAGTATACCAATGGACAGTATATGATTCCCTGTTCCCAACTGCGAGGTGCAGGAACCAAGAGGAAGGAAATACGATTGGCCTTTCTTACCGCCATTCCCAGTGAGCTACTTGTAGAATGTGTTTCCCATTCCTACTACCTTAGGCTTTGCTGGATTGGAGGTCCTGCATCCTGACAGGGTAAGGGAAATAAGCTGGTACACTTCCCCCAGGAAGCACTGTAAGGACTCCACAAAACTGAAGCTACAGATGGCAACTGGTCCTGTTGGGTTGCTCATGTCTGTGGGACAATAGGCAAGAAAGGGGAATTAATATGCTGTTTAACATGAGGAGCTAGAAATGTGACTACAAAAAGAAACAGAGAATATGTCTGGAACTCAGGTGATTCACTGGGGGCATGTCTTGATGTTTCCATGCCTGATGTGAACAGTGAACAAACAGTTGTGATAATCATAGCCTAAAAAGGGCAAAGTAACCAAGACCCTAGATCCTTGAAGGGATGAAGGTCTGGGCCACTCTGGCAGTTAACCAAACTAGACTAGCTGAATTTCTGGCAGAGAGCAATGAAAATCTCAAATGACTGGTAGAGGAAAGAGATGATGAATATATTTTGGCCTTGGGTTTAGTTGTAGTAACAGAACTATAGCTCATCTAATCTTCCTGGGTAGTCTTTTATAGACTGTTGCTGACCACCGCTTTGAAGACTCAGTGATAGAATGGACTTAGCATGGGACTCAAGCAGTTCTGAATTATTTATTCTGTTTATTCAACAACAGACATCTCTTTTGCCAAACATCACATCCCCTTGTCAACTTCTGATATCAGCCACAACTACATTTAGACAGTTCGGAACTCAGACTTACTTGTCCTTTTTTGCTAGTGAAATCCTACCACAAGTATGAGCCATGCATTTTTCTGCTTTCTGTTCCAAGTTCTTTTTCAATGTTGG
Source organism: Proteles cristata cristata (assembly GCA_017311185.1). Lineage (NCBI taxonomy): Eukaryota > Metazoa > Chordata > Mammalia > Carnivora > Hyaenidae > Proteles > Proteles cristata. The sequence goes on from JAESUZ010004754.1 coordinate 392,610, forward strand.
GGTAGCCTGCCTTCCCGTATAAAAGTATAGACCAGAAGTGCTGGGGATGGAAACTAGTCAATAATTATCTTATCTGTATTACATGAATATTTTGAGGAGGCATTTTGTAAACTTCTCAGGTCTTAAAGTTCATAATGGCAACCTTAATAATATATTTTTGTATGGGTTTTCTTCCTCTTGCTCTTCCTGTTCTCTTGCTTTTGCTTCCTATGATCACCTCACAAATGCCATACTTACCCTCAAGTCCTTTTCTCAGGCTCTACTTTCAGGTGGGCTAAACTAAGATGAGCACCATTAATCAAATGCATTTATATATCTTTCTATGTAAGTATTTTAGAGATTTTCTAGACTGCGCACAAATAATTATTCATGAAGAATTATTTGCAAGGTGAAGTGTGGACAGCGTTTTATATTAAAAATTTTTTTCTCTTTAGGCAATAAAAGAGTTGATGACATGATGCCTGCTCACTCTGAAACACACTGAAACTACCTTCAATTCAACTTCTATCTGATAATGTTCTAAGAATATCTGACACTTTGATAGTATATGAACTGATGAACAAGTGGTGAAAAGATCTATATGCTAATAAATACTACCAATAAATTCCAAATTCATAATTTCTATGACATATAAGCTTCAAGTTGTCACCAAAAATTTAAATCCAATATTAGTCTCTGCCAGAAACTTCTTTAGCAATTCTTATAATACAAATGCAGTAATGCTTTTCATGCTATAATAGTCACAAAAATTGAATAACTCACTTAGTCAAATTCACTTATTTGCATTGAGTCTATTTTTGATCACCAAACTCACACTGACTTCATTTTCAATGCTCATCACATCCTGAAGTCTCCCACCTTTGTATCTGCAGCACTAAAGGCACTTTATTTTGGTTATTCTATTTTTCAGTATTTTGGTAGATAATAAATGCTTTATTTTTTTTTTTAACATAAAGGGAGTTTGGTGGTAGATATATGGCCATTTGATGTTTTTATGACTAAGAGTTCAAGTTCAGGTTCTCTTATAGAATGTAAATGTATAACCACACATGTATATGTAATTGTTATCAAATTAAGCTTAGTCACTAAAAGAAGATTCACTATCTGAACTTTCTTCTGTATTTTTTTCACCTTCACCATCAGGCACTGGAGCATCTGGCCTCCTGAAAGAGAAGGAAACAGTTTGGTTTTTCCAGTTGAAAAAAAGCTTTACTAACTGTAACCTAGGTTCATCCTAGAATATTGCTGTTAATAAATCCGCCAAGTCTGTGTCCTTAGCTGAGAGAGTCCCCCAGTCTCCTCCACAGCATGCTTCTCTGGCTTTTCCAGCACCCTGAGGATTATTAGTGCTATTCCTGTATGGGCCACAGTGCTGTTTTCTCTTGCCAGTCCTTACAGCATGTGCTAGTTTAGCACTTTCTGCTTCTGATTCCATGAAGACCCAACTACAGACAGAGATGAGAGATGTGGAGAGGCTGGCATGACCAGTGCTACATCTCTGTAGCCTCCAAGTATACAGGAGGTACAAAGAAAGGAAAGCTAGAAATGGAAAGAAAAGGAAAATCTTCATGTTCCAGGAAAGCTGCAGAAAGAAATTTAGAAATTGAAGAGAGTTAAAGAATGGCCATTAAGAAACATAGGCAATATGGAATTTTTGCAGGGGAGAAGAGGAGCTGGTAACAGAAGGTTTTTAATGTTTGTTGAATGTTTTCACTTATATTTTATCTTCATAGAATGAATGTAAAGAGTATGAGCTGGTGAAAATAATGTCTTGGAGATTCCCTAGGCAAAACAAGGAGATGGGAGAATGATTAAACTTTGTAGGGACATATAATAAACCAAATGAAATTTTATAACAAACCAAACATTCAACTACATAAGTTCGATACTGTTTGCTAGTAAATTATCTAATCAATTTGGTAATACTATTATTCAGCCTCTATTCACTCTTACAGAGAAAATAAGTTAAGGAAGTAAAGTATACTTTTGGGGAAACTAAAAGAGAATAGAAGAATAATATAGCTGCTCTGTCTTAATAATTGAGAACTACCAGACTTATTTCTCCCTCAGGCTCCTTGATTCTTATTAAAGATTTAGGACACCAACCAATAAAAGTCTTCTTTGTCATAAATAAAATCACTGTCACTAAAATTAAAAAAATGTACCATGCACATTTAGTTATTAAAAATTATGGCTGAGGGGCGCCTGGGTGGCTTAGTCGGTTAAGCGTCCGACTTTCGCTTGGGTCATGATCTCGCGGTTCGTGGGTTCGAGCCCAGCGTCGGGCTCTGTGCTGACTGCCAGCTCAGAGCCTGGAGCCTGTTTCAGTCTGTGACTCCCTCTCTCTCTGACCCTCCCCTGCTCACGCTGTCTCTCTCTCTCTCTCCTAGAAATAAATAATAAAAACATTTAAAAAAAAAAAAATTATGGCTGAGTTTTGGCTTATGGTTTTTAACATCATATCTGTCATACTACAAAACAGAAAGAAATGCTGGCATTGCTCCCCAGCAATGGGTCAAACATAAACCATTTGAAGTTTTAGATTATACCTATGAGGAAATCATATACACTCAATATAGTAAAACTTAGCTGGGTAAGGCATTTTCTAGGCTTTGACTAATACTCCATCTGCCTAAAATACTAACACGAGACCAGAGTCTTCATTGCTCTCCACAGAAGGAAGAACTCTGGAACTATTAGGCATGAATAGTGGGCACGTTTTCCAAGTAAATTTCTCTTCACTATATTTGTGATTTCTTATCACCTTTACTTTGTTCAAAAGGAAAAAAATTACCAGAGGGAATTTGAATACTACATAAAAATTGTATCTATGGCAGCTCAAACAAATAAAAGAATGTATATGATACCCCTAAAATAAATGCTGCTTAAGGGTTAAAGCAGCTTAAGCCTAGAAGGAGCTGAAATTATATAATTAATTTATGTGTGTAAGCATTTTTAATACATGTGGTCATCAGAGCTGTATAGCATAGTCGTTAAGAACACATATTCTGGGGGCGCCTGGGTGGCTTAGTCGGTTAAGAGTCCGACTTTCGCTTGGGTCATGATCTCGCAGTTCGTGGGTTCGAGCCCCGCGTCGGGCTCTGTGCTGATTGCCAGCTCAGAGCCTGGAGCCTGTTTCAAGAGTCTGTGACTCCCTCTCTCTCTGACCCTCCCCTGTTCACGCTGTCTCTCTCTCTCTCTCTAGAAATAAATAAAAATTAAAAAAAAAAAAAAAAAAAAAAGAACACATATTCTGGAGCCAGACTTATTGGATTCAAATCCCAGTCTTGCTACATATTTGGGCAACTTTGGGGAAGCTAGGTACTACTTAGGATACAACAAACTGACTGGATTACTATGATGATTAAAATTAATTATTATATGTAAAGTATGTCAAATAATATCTGGCACATAGTAAGTATATTAAATAAATCCTATCTTCTGTCATCATTGTTGTTGTCATCGTGGCAGTCATCGTCGTCGTCATCATCATCATCATCATCACCACCACCACATACCCACAATTTTGCCAGGAACTGTGTTAGGTGCTAGAGACACAGAAATGAATAACAAGTAGTTCCTGCCCTGAAGAAACTGATATTTTAGGGGGATATTTTAGAGGCAAACAGAAGTATAAATTATTATTATACAATGTGATTTACATAAATACAGTTGTAATAACTATGGTTATGTAAAAAGAGAAAGTTAATTCATTTTATGAAGTTTGGTCAGAGAAGATTCCGGAGAAGTGGAGACACTTGTGAAGGCTTTTAGGATATAAGTAGGAGTTTCTCAGAAACAGAAAAGGTAGGAATAAGTGAGGAGGAGAGTGTTCTGAATAAAGAAAAAAATGGGAATGCATGCTGCATTTGGGAACTATAAGTCATTTGGGAACTAGAGTATAAAGTAATTACAGTTAAAATTTGATGAAATTAGAGCACATGGTATGAGTAATAGGTATGAGAATTTCCTTCTTTTTTTAGGATAAATAATATTCCTTTTTACGCATATATTACATTTTATTTATCCATTCACCTGTGGATGGGCCTTTGGATTCTTCCAACTTTGGGCTACTGTGAATAATGCTACTATGAACATGGTATACAAATACATGTTTGAGTCCCTGCTTTCCCTTCTTTTGGGTATATATCTAGAAGTGGAATTGCTCAAACCATATGGTAATTCTGTGCTTAATTTCTTGAGGAATTGAAATACCATTTTCCATAGCAGTTATATCATCTTACATTTCCGCCAACAGGGTTGGTGGGATTCCAAGGGTTCAATTTTCTTCCTGTTTTTGTCAATATGTGTTATTGTTTGTATTCATTTATTTAAAAATAAATTTTATGCTACTTTGGCTTGGAATTGCTAGGCAGACAAATGAAAAAGCATATACTAGTTCCTTTTGGGTATAAAAAAAGAGAAAAACTTCAAGATAACCATGAGAATCAAATGAAGTAATATATATCAAACGAAAGCATTCTCTAAGTTAAAAAGCTTTATAGAAATGTTAATAATAAGACTTATAATAATACCAGCACTTCCAGCATATCCTTAGTGGGAACAAAAATTTAGCTTTTTGTCGTAGGATCAGAAGTGCTCTTTCTTGATCCTGTAATATGAGCCTTTTAGGTTGTCTTTCATGCAAAGTTTTTCTTTAATGTTTATTTATTTTTGAGAAGGAGGTGGTTAGGGGCAGAAGAAAGGGAGACAGAGGATCCAAAGAGGGCTCTGTGCTGACAGCAGAGAGCCCCATGCAGGCTTGAACTTACAAAACATGAAATCAGGACCTGAGCTTAAGATAGACTTTTAACTGACTGAGCCACCCAGGTGCCCTTCGTGCAAAGAAGTTTTAAAGATATATTTGAAAAAGTTACTACCTTAAAGTACTGGCCTAAACTTTAGTTTCTCAAAATTGAGATGATTCACTACTAAAATTTGAAGATGAGGACTTTAAAACAGTCTATCTTAAATATATAAGTGAATCACTGAAAAAGAGTTTATCAGCAAAATACAGAAACACAAATAAAGTCAGACGAACCTTCACGATATATCATGCATGTTTTTTAAAAATCTCAATCTACAGTGGCTCAATGATAAAAAAAAAACCTCTCTAGGTTGGTAGCTACATTTTAATAAGCATACTTATATAATTTGTGGCACTAAGATTATCTAAAAAGTCTTTTTTAAAAAATTTTTTTAGTGTTTATTTTTTGAGAGAGAGAGAAAGAGAGAGTGCACCCGCGCATGGGAGCGAGCCGGGGAGGGGCAGAGATAGTGGAAGACACAGAATCCGAAGCAGTCTCCAGGTTCCAAGCTGTCAGCACAGGGCCCAATGCACGGCTTGGCTCGAACCCACAAGTCATGAGATCATGACCTGAGCTGAAGTCGGCTGCCCAACCAACTGAGCCACCCAGGCGCCCCAAGATTATCTAAAAAGTCTTAACAAAATAAAAATTGTAGAAGTTTAACTTTAAACTCATTACTTAGTCTAATTATCTTTTAAAATAAATATAAAATTTTTTTAAACATTTATTCATTTTTTGAGAGACAGAGAGAGACAGAGTGTAAGAAGGGGAGTGGCAGAGAGAGAGGGAGACACAGAATCTGAAGCAGGTTCCGGGCTCTGAGCTGTCACCACAGAGCCCAATGTGGGGCTTGAACTCACAAACTCTGAGATCATGAACCTAGCTGAAGTTGGATGTTTACCAACTGAGCCCCCTAGGTGCCCCTAAAATAAGTATTTTTAAGTTACTTACTAAAGTTACTAGGCTGACTTTAACAAAAAAATGAACAAAATTTAGAAAGGGAAGGGGAAGGAAGAACTAAACATATACAAATCAGTACTTTTTAGCTTATCAGATGCCATGTGCAAGTTCTTTTTGATACTCACCTTTCTCCCACTTATGTGAATCAAATAAGGATGTCAATCACAATCCCTGTTGCCCCCATTATTTCCCTATACCCTTCCTTGTTTCAGTCACATAATCCAGGGTTGGCCAATCATTAAGAATCTTCCCCTGGGAAGAGAGATTGATTCAAGGGAGGGCACAAGACCCAAGCAGGGCCAATGTTTCCCTAGAAATGAGGTATGCTATTCCATAGTTTATTTTGTTCAGTTAGCAAAACTAGCAATGCTAAAGTCTTGATAACTGCTACTTCCTTGTCTTCAAGCAGTAAGCTCATCTGTAGTAGGAGAGATGTGAATGATTATGCCAAGGAGTAAAGGTGGAATGGGTGCTAGGAAAGAGAGAACACCAGTCAGACAGCCAGCAAGCAATGATGACGCTGAGCCCCTAGATCCTGCCCTACTCTTTGGACCTTCTTCGCTATGTGAATCAGTAACTTCCCTTTTTGTTTAAGCTAGGTTGAGCTGGTTTTTACTATTCTGAAAATGAAAAGTCCTAATATACAAATATTGTTGGTTTAATTTGTTTTTGTTAAGGAGATATTTATACTTGTGCTTAAAACCACAGCCACTTTAAGGATAAGGACACAAAAACCATAGAAACATACTCTGCAAAAACATTTTTTAGTGTAGACAGTTTAAAAATATTTTTCATTTTCTTTAAACCTAAAACTATTGAATTTAAAGCAGACTGACAAAAACACTGTTAGTAAAAATATTGCTAAGTAGGAGTTTACAGGGCAAGAGTATAGTAATTATCATTCAAATCACTTTTCAATATCAACTATAGCACACATAGAGCTATAATGTCACATGATACTGTTGTCAATGAAGCATGTTCTGTCATAGCTCTAGGCTATGGCAATGGATGGTCTTCAGGAAAAAGCAAAACACTAAATTCCTGAACCAAGATTCTACTGACTATATAAAGGCCTCTGGAGTGGTTATAAAAATGACAATTTAGACTTTGATATTATAGTAGCTAGTGAGACTTATTTCAGTATTACATTTACTCAAACTACACATGCTTTGGTTTTTTCCTTCTGAATGCCCATCAACATAGGTATATCCTGTCCTTTGTTGTGGTACATAGATTCTTGCAGCCAGGGAAACAATGTAATGCCTAATACTATAAAGAAAAAGAAAGTCAGCCCGCCTGTAAGACTGGCTTTTGCCATTTATCTTGGAGTCCTTTACTTCCCAAATGCTCCTTTATCTTTTGCTTACTAGTCATTGGCAGGCCAAAACTGCTTTTTAATACTATCTCTTTAATATTTCTATTATTTGTCTCACTCTTGTGATCAAGGTCTCTAACACTAGACCAATGACAATATTTTTACATTGTTTTTTCCTGTCCTGTACTTTACAGAAAGTCTGCCAGCCAGTCTGCCAGCCAGTGGTTGAAAATTGATAATTACATTGAATGGGATTCCAGCTCAGTAAGAATTTAAAAAATGGAAGCAGTAAAACTATTTTTGGAATTGTTCATTTGGAGAATTGAGGTCTATCCCATCCTCAACCCTGAGCCAAAGCCCAAACTGTAATCCATTACATTGTTGTGTAGCAGGACATAGACAAAGATCACTGGCAGAGAAGGAATTCCCTTAGAGGGCTGGACATCCTTTCAATATAATTAACAGAAAGTTTTCTTGCTTTCCAGTATCCTTTTGGTTAACACAAATAAATCCCCTCTGGTAAGAGTGATAAGTAGGCTGAGGTAGTTACTTTTATTTCTGGCAACCATAACCAGTCATTCCACAGTCTGGAAGGAGGTATAAGTGTCTTTTGCTTAAATATCTCCAGGACAAATGTCAATGAGTTTTTTTCAGTTCAACGCCTGCATAATAACTTGACTCAATTAGATGTTTTCATTAGCCAAATCAATATGCAACACCCACTTGCATGAATGGACAGATCACCTAAACAGAAAATTTATAAGGAAGTATCAGCCTTATGTGACACATTAGACCAGATGTACTTAAGATATATAGAATCCTCCATCCAAAAGCAATGGAATATCCATGCTTCTCAACTGCATATGGATAGATCACATGTTAGGCCACAAAACAAATCTCAATAAATTAAAGAAGACTGAAATTTTATCAAACATCTTCTCCACTCACAATGGTATGAAAGTAGAATCCATTATAAGAATTAATGGAAAAACTACAAAATGTGGAGATTAACAACATGCTACTGAACAACCACTGGGTCATCAAAGAAATGAAAGAAGAGGGATACCCGGGTGGCTCAGTTGGTTAAGTGTCTGACTTTGGCTCAGGTCATGATCTTGTGTTTGTGGGTTCAAGCCTTGCATCAAGTTCTGCACTGATAGTGTGGAGCCATCTTAGGATTCTCTCCCCACCTTCTTCTGCCCCTCCCCTGCTGTACTCTCTTTCTCTCTCTCAAATAAATAAACTTAAAAAAAAAATCAAAGAATAAATTTAAAAAATGCCCAGAGACAAATGAAAAAAAGTATATGATATATCAAAATCTTTGGGATGTAGCAAAAGTAGTTCTAAGAAGGAAGATCATTGTAGGCAAAACAGGCCTACAACAAGAAAAAACAAAATCTCAAATAAATCATCTAACTTTACACCTGAAAGAGTAAGAAAAAGAAGAAAAATTGAAGCTCAAAGTCACTAGGAGGAAGGAAATATTAAAGATCAGACTGGAAATAACAGAATAAAAACTAGAAAAGATCAATGAAATTAAAAGCTGGTTCTCTGAAAAGATAAACAAAATTGACAAGACTCTAGCTAGACTAACAAAGAATAAAAGACAAGAGTCTCTAATAAAATCAGAAAGGAAAGAGAAATTACAACTGACACCACAAAAATACAAAGGATCATAAGAGATTACTAAGAATAATTACACACCAAAAAAATTGGACAACCTAGAAGAAATAAGTAAATTCCTAGAAATATTCCATGTTCCAAGACTAAAGAGAAAGAAAATCTAAATAGATCAGTTACCAATAAGAAGAGTGATTCAAAAAAAGTCCAGGACTAGATAGCTTCACTCACAGTGAATTCTACCAAACATTCAAAGATTTAATATCTATCCTTTTCAAACCCTTTCAAAACCTAAAGAGGAGGGAATGCCTCCAAATTTATTTTAGGAGGCCAGCATTACTCTAATACCAAAATCAGACAAAGACACCACACACATATGCACACACACAAACACACACAAATTACAGGCTAATATCTCCTGATGAACATAGATGCAAATATCCTCAACAAAATGTTAGCAAATTGAATTCAATAATATATTAAAAGGATCATATAGCATGATCAAATGGGATTTATTCCAGGTATGCAAGAATGATTCAAAATCCACATATAAATCAGTGTTATATGCTACATTAGTAAAATGAAGGACAAAAATCATATTATCATCTCAACAAACGCAGAAAAATCACGCGATAAAATACAACAACCACTTATAATATCTTTTAACAAAGTAGATATAGAGGGAACACATGTCAACATACTGAAAGCCATATAAAACAAATCTATAACTAATATCAGTCAATAGTAAAATGCTGAAAGCTTTTTTCCTCTAAAATTAGGAATAAGACCAGGATGCCCACTATCCCCACTTTTATTCAACATGGTATTGGAAATCCTAGCCATAACAATTAGATGAGAAAAAGAAATAAAAGGCATCAAATTGGAAAGAAAGTAAATTTGTCACTATTTGTGGATGACATGGTACTATATATAGAAAACTCAAACAATAGCACCAAAATACTATCAGAGCTAATAAATATTCTAATGTTATTAGTAAAGTAGCACGATACATAATCAACATATGGAAATTTGTGGTGTTTCTATAATCTAATAAATTATCAGAAAGAGAAACTAAGAAAACAATCCCATTTACAATCTCACCAAGAAGACTGGGGTACCTGGGTGGCTCAGATGGTTGAGTGTCCAACTACGACTCAGGTCATGACCTCACAGTTTGCAAATTCAAGTTCCACACTGGGCTCACTGCTGTCAGCACAGAGTCTGCTTTGGATCCTCTGTCCCCCTCTCTCTGCCCCTGCCCCACCTGCACTTTCTCTCTCTCGGAAATAAATAAAATATTAAAAAACACAGCTTCAAAAAAAGAATAAAATTCCAAAATATAACGTGAGTTAAAAGACCTGTATACTGAAAACTATAAGACATTGATGGAAGAAACTGAAGAAGACACAAAGAAAAGGAAAGATATCCCATGGTCATGGATTGGAAGAATTAATATTGTTAAAATGTCCATACTATCCAAAGCAGTCTACAGATTCTATTCATTCCCTATTGAAATTCCAATGGCCTTTTGGAACAAATAATTCTAAAATTTGTATGGAACCTAGCCCTAAAAGCTAAAGCAATCTTGAGAAAGAACGAAGCTGAAGGTATCGTGTTCCAATTTTAAACTATCGTACAGAGCCATAGTAATCAAAACAGTTTGCTATTAGAATAAAAACAGACACACAAATCAAAGGAACAGAATTGACAGCCCAGCATTAAATCCACACATATATGGATAATTGATTTATGAGAAAGAGTCAAGAATATATATTGGAGAAAAGGCAGTCTCTTCAATAAATGATGTTGAAAAAACTGGACAATCATATGCAAAAGAATGAAACTAGACCACTATGTTATACTACACACAAAAGGTAACTCAAAGACAATTAAAGACAAGAATGTCAGATAAAAAAACCATAAAATTCCTAGACAGGAAATATACAAAATAAGCTCCAAATACACAAATATTTTTGTGGATCTGACTCCAAAAACAAAGGAAACAGAAGCAAAACAAACAAATGGGATTACATGAAACTAAAATGCCCCCTGCACATGGGTAAAGGTAACCTACTGAATGGGAGGAGATTTTTGTAAATCATGTATCTGACAAAGGATTAATATCTAAAATATATGGTAAGACGGGGCAAGATGGCGGAGAAGTAAGGAGCTCCGTACTTGCACTTGCGCCCATACATCACACAGAAAAGATCTGAAGCCATTGGAAACCTTACAAAACCTGAGAGACTGGGAGAATAAGGACGCAGAATCCACTGAGAAAGCCTTCTAACGTGAGTGCGAACCGGGGAAGATAAAATCGGGCCGGGATCGGAGACTCCAGGGTGGGAGGCGATCCCCCTCTACCCTCTACGGGGAGTGAGAGGAGAAAAGGAGAGTCCAAAACAGAAAAACCTCCGCTCAGGGGAGAAAAAAACCTCCGCTCGGTGCATAGAAAGACCGTACTTGCCAAATACCTGCACACCAGGTCCCCTCGCGCCAACTGGTCCTGGGGGAGGCTGAGCACACAAACTGCTTCTTTGTGCCGCTCCTGCAGGTTGGATTTCAGAGCGGCGGCGCCCCTGCCGCCATTGTATCTCCAGGGCGGCTGGGACCCCTGAAAGAGCCGAGCTGAAACCGGGCGCCGCGCTCCTCGCTGGCTGGAACTCGAGAGGGAAGGCAAAGAGCTAAAAACTGGGAAATGTGCCTGTGAGTTCGTGTTTCGGGTGACGAGCCATAGAGGGACCCGGTTTTCCTCACTCCAGCGGGCTCGGGCTACTCAGACCCGGCAGGCAAACCCCCGCGCATGCGCGCCAGCCTGACCCAGAGAAGGAAGCAGCGATTCTGACCCTGCCCCCAGAGCTCAGCAGGGAGCCTGGAATAGCCCGAGGGGGTTGCCTGGGACGCTGTGTCTAAGGCAACTTCAACGGGGCGCGCGGACTGGGACTGGGATTTGGAGATTGGAACTGGCCTGGGTTGAAGAGTGCAACCAACTTCGGCTGCGTCCCCGGAACAGGGAGTTGACACGCCAAAAAAAAGCGAGCTGCAGCGCGGGGTTCAAGAAGGGACTGGAGCACCCTCACTCTCCTCCCCACAACAGCCAAGGCAGAACCCCTGCCTGAGGCATCGGATCACGCCATGCCCATCCCTGCCTGAGAGGTGCCCTCCTCCCTTTTTTTTTTCTTTCTTTTTTCCTTTTTTTTCTTTTTTTGTTTTTTTTTTTTTTTTCTTCTTTCTTTTTTTTCCCTTTCTTTTCTCTTTCTTTTTTTCTTCTTCTTTCTCTTTTCTCGCTTTTTTCCCCAAAACACTGACCTGATTAACTCTGGTCGCCAGCTTGCTTAAACAATCACAACAAGTCCATTCTGTAAATGTAAATTCTACACCTACCGACCTTTTCAGCTATTTCTCTCAGGAGTAATTAGACTATATAGTTTCTCTGGATAATTCCAGCATCCTTCTCTCACCTATCCAACCATATTCTACCCTTTACCTCTTTGAAAAAAGCTTCTTATCCCTTCTGCCTGTTCATTCTATTTCCAAATCTGCCTCGTCTCACGCTGTCTTCTCTCTTTTTCTCTATGCTCTTCAACCAGCACTGCATACATATGGCTATTTAACTGTAGCTGGGAAATCCAGGTATATGCTTTAAACCGTTCTTTGTCCATCGGTTTTCTTCTTTTTTCTTTTTCTTTTCCCCTTTTTGACCCTTTTATGTATTTTATGTTCCCTATTATTCGCCCTCCCTCCTCCGTCTTTTCTCTTAACTTTTTCGTTTTCCCTCTCGCTTTGCATGTTAGTTGAATTAGCCTGAGCGTTTGCATGCTCCTGCTCCCTGTGTGTTTGTCTGTCTGTTTTCTTTTCCAGGGCTACCTCAAGAAACAAGCTAGAGTACATAAGGTGAAGAGTCCCAAATATCACTACGAATAGGAAAATAAAATAACTAAGGTCCCAACAAGAGAGACCGAGGGATACCATTCAAAAACAATCTCTGAAAGGATAGGCCCTGGAAAGTCAAAGAGTCTTCTTGGATATAGCAGTGCTCATAGAAACAGAGAGCATAACAGGTCTTTAAAACCAACAAGAGCCGGAAAGCTAACTAAAATGACGAAACGAAAGACCTCTCCTCCAAAGAAACTCCAAGAAGAAATGACAGCTAATGAACTGCTCAAAACAGATATCAGCAGCATAACTGGACAAGATTTTAGAATAATAATGGTAAAATTAATAGCAGGGCTTGAAAAAAACATAGGGGACATCAAAGAAACTATGGCTACAGACAGAATGGAAAATAAAAATAGGCATGAAGAATTAAAAAATGCGATAAATGAGATCCATAATAAATTAGAGGCCTCCAGTGCACGGATTGAAGAGGCAGAAAGGAGAATAAGTGATTTAGAAGACACCATTATAGAAAAACAAGAAGCTGACAAAAAAAGAGACAAACTGATCCAGGAACAGGAAAGAAGAATTCGAGAGCTCAGCGATACAGTCAAACGCAACAATATCCGTATCATAGGAATCCCAGAAGAGGAAGAGAGAGGGAAAGGAGCTGAAGGAGTCCTGGAACAAATTATAGCAGAGAACTTCCCCGACCTGGGGAAAGAAGTAAATGTGGAAATACAAGAGGCTGAGAGGACTCCCCTCAGATGTAACTTGAATCGATCTTCTGCACGACATATCATCATAAAAATGGCAAAAACAAGGACAAAGAGAAAATTTTGAAAGCAGCTAGGGAGAAAAGGGCCCTCACATACAAAGGGAAACCTATCAGAGTGGTGACAGATCTATCTACTGAAACGTGGCAGGCCAGAAAGGAATGGCAGGAGATCTTCAATGTGATGAACAGTAAAAATATGCAGCCAAGAATCCTCTATCCAGCAAGCCTGTCATTCAAAATAGAAGGAGAGATAAAAACCTTTCCAAATAAACAGAAATTGAAAGAATTTGTCACCACGAAGCCAGCCTACAAGAAATCCTGAGGGGGATGCTCTGAAGGAAAGGTTGCAAGGAACAAAGATACCAGAGACACCACCACAAACATGAACCCTATAAAAGATACAAAGACTCTAAACCCACATATTTCAATAATAACACTGAATGTAAATGGGCTGAATGCTCCGATTAAAAGACACAGGGTAGCAGAATGGATTAAAAAACAAAATCCATCTATATGCTGTCTACAAGAAACTCATTTTAGACGGGAAGATACCTTCAGATTAAAAGTAAGGGGATGGAGAAATATATATCATGCTACAGGAAATCAAAAGAAAGCAGGAGTAGTGATACTCATATCAGACAAACTGGACTTTAAATTAAAGACAATCACAAGAGATGAAGAAGGGCACTACATAATAATTACAGGGTCCATCCATCAGGAAGAACTAACAATCATAAATGTCTACGCACCGAATATGGGAGCACCTAAATATCTAAAACAATCACAAGCAGAAACAAGCTTCTAGATAAGAATGTGCTAATAGCAGGGGACTTTAACACTCCGCTTACAGCAATGGATAGGTCAACCAGACAGAAAATCACTAAAGAAATAATGGACTTGAAAGACACATTGGACCAGATGGACCTGACGGATATATTAAAAACTTTACATCCTGAGGCCAGGGAATTTACTTTCTTCTCAAGTGCGCATGGCACATTCTCAAGATAGATCACATACTGGGACATAAAGCAGCCCTCAATAAATATAAAAGAATAGAGATCATACCATGCACACTGTCAGATCACAATGCTTTGAAACTTGAAATCGATTACAGGAAGAAGTCTGGAAAACCTCCAAAAACATGGAGGTTAAAGAACACCCTTCTAAAGAATGAATGGGCCAATCAGGCAGTTAGAGATGAAATTAAAAAATATATGGAAACAAATGAAAATGAAAACACAACAATTCAAAATCTATGGGATGCGACAAAGGCAGTCCTAAGAGGAAAGTACATTGCTCTCCAGGCCTATTTCAAGAGATTAGAAAAAGCGCAAGTCCAAAATCTAACAGCTCACCTAAAAGAACTAGAGGCAGAGCAACAAGAACGCCCTGAACCCAGTAGAAGAAGAGAAATAGTAAAAATTAGAGCAGAAATAAACAACATAGAGACCAAAGAAAGAATTGAACAGATCCATGAAACCAAGAATTGGTTTTTTGAAAAAGTAAACAAAATTGACAAACCTCTAGCCAGACTTATCCAAAAGAAAAGAGAGAGCACCCAAATAGACAAAATTATGAATGAAAATGGACTGATTACAACCAACCCCTCAGAAATACAAGCAATGATCAAGGAATACTATGAAAAATTATATGCCAACAAATTGGACAACTTAGAAGAAATGGACAAATTCCTAAACACACACTCACTACCAAAATTCACACGGGAAGAAATAGAAAACCTGAACAGACCCATAACCAGTGAAGAAATTGAATCAGTGATCAAAAATCTCCCAACAAATAAGAGCCCTGGACCTGATGGCTTCCCTGGGGAATTCTACCAGACATTTAAAACAGAACTAATCCCAATTCTTCTCAAGCTATTCCAAAAAATAGAAGTCGAAGGAAAACTCCCGGACTCATTTTATGAAGCCAGCATCACACTGATTCCCAAGCCAGACAGAGATCCAGCAAAAAAAAGAGAACTACAGGCCAATATCCTTGATGAATACGGATGCAAAAATTCTCAACAAGATCCTTGCAAATCGAATCCAGCAGCATATCAAAGAATCATCCACCAAGATCAAGTGGGATTCATTCCTGGGTTACAGGGCTGGTTCAATATTCGCAAATCAATTAATGTGATACATCATATCAATAAAAGAAAAGATAAAACCATATGATCCTGTCAATAGATGCAGAAAAAGCATTTGACAAAATACAGCATCCCTTCTTAATAAAGACTCTTGAGAAAGTTGGGATAGAAGGAACCTACTTAAACATCATCAAAGCCATCTATGAGAAGCCTTCAGCTAACATCATCCTCAACGGGGAAAAACTCAGAGCTTTCCCCTGAGATCAGGAACACGACAGGGATGCCCACTCTCACCACTGCTGTTTAACATAGTGCTGGAAGTCCTAGCATCAGCCATCAGACACCAAAAGGAAGTCAAAGGCATCAGAATTGGCAAAGAGGAAGTCAAACTTTCCCTCTTCACAGATGACATGATACTCTACATAGAAAACACGACAGACTCCACCAGAAGCCTACTAGAACTGATCCAAGAATTCAGCCAAGTTGCAGGGTACAAAATCAACGTACAGAAATCGGTTGCATTTTTATACACCAACAATGAGGCAACAGAAAGAGAAATCAAGAAACTGATCCCATTCACAATTGCACAAAAACCATAAAATACCTCGGAATAAACCTAACCAAGGATACAAGAGATCTGTATGATGAAAACTATAGAAAACTTATGAAGGAAATTGAAGAAGACACAAAGAAATGGAAAAGCATTCCATGCTCATGGATAGGAAGAATAAATATAGTTAAGATGTCATTACTACCTCAGGCACTCTACACATTCAATGCAATTCCAATCAAAATTGCACCAGCATACTTCTCAAAACTAGAACAATCTATCCAAAAATTTGTATGGAACCACAAAAGACCCCGAAAAGCCAAAGTAATCCTGAAAAATAAAACCAAAATGGGAGGGATCAGCATCCCAGACTTTAGCCTCTACTACAAAGCTGTCATCATCAAGACAATATGGTATTGGCACAAAAACAGACACATAGACCAATGGAACAGAATCGAGAACTCAGAAGTGGACCCAAAAGTATACAGCCAACTAATCTTTGACAAAGCAGGAAAGAATATCCGAGGGAAAAAAGACAGCCTTTTTAACAGATGGTGTTGGGAGAACTGGACAACAACATGCAGAAGAATGAAACTAGATCATTTTCTCACACCATGCACAAAAATAAACTCAAAATGGATAAAGGACCTGAGCGTGAGACAGGAAACTATCAACACCCTAGAGGAGAAAGCAGGAAACAACCTCCTTGACCTCCACCGCAGCAACTTCTTGCTTGACACATCCCCAAAAGCAAGGGAATCAAGAGCAAAAATAAACGATTGAGACCTCATCAAGATTAAAAGCTTCTGCACAGCCAAGGAAACAACCCACAAAAGTAATAGGCAACCAACGGAATGGGAAATGATAGTTGCAAATGACATATCAGATAAAGGGTTAATATCCAGAATATATAAGGAACTCACCAAACTACATGCCCGAAAAACAAACAACCCAGTGAAGAAATGGGCAGAAGATATGAACAGACACTTCTCCAAAGAGGACATCCAGATGGCCAACAGACACATGAAACGATGCTCAGCATCCCTCCTCATCAGGGAAATACAAATCAAACCACACTGAGATACCACCTCACGCCAGTCAGAGTGGCTAAAATGAGCCAATCAGAGAACTCTAGATGCTGGCAACGATGTGGAGAAACGGGCACCCTCCTACACTGTTGGTGGGAATGTAAACTGGTACAGCCCCTCTGGAAAACAGTGTGGACGTTCCTAAGGAAACTAACAATAGAACTCCCCTATGACCCAGCAATAGCACTGCTAGGAATTTACCCAAGGGATACAGAAATGCTGAGGCATAGGAGCACGTGTACCCCAATGTTCATAGCAGCACTCTCCACAATAGCTAAAACATGGAAAGAGCCTAAGTGTCCATCCACAGATGAATGTATCAAGAAGATGTGGTTTTATCTATACCATGGAATACTACATGGCAATGAGAAACAATGAAATCTGGCCATGTGTAGCAACATGGATGGACCTTGAGGGTGTTATGCTGAGCGAAATAAGTCAGGCAGAGAAGGACAAATATCGTATGTGTGCACGTATAGGAGGATTAGGAGGAATTTAACAGAGGACCAAGGGAGAGAAGAAGGGTGGAAATGGTGGGGGAAAGGGAGAGAGGCAAACCATGAGAGACTCTTGAATGCTGACAAAAACTGAGGACTGATGGATGTGGGGGGGAGGAGGGGATGGGCATAGAGGAGGACACTTGTGGGGATGAGCACTGGGTGTTATGTGGAAACTAATTTGACAATAAACTATTTGTAAAAATAAATAAATAAATAAATAAATAAATAAATAATATATGAAGGACTTAAAAAACTCAACAACAAAATAACAAACAACCTGATTCAAAAGTGGGCTGAGGATCTGAGTAGACATTTTCTCAAAGAAGACATACATATGACCAAAAGGCACATGAAAGCACCTTCAACATAGCTAATTGTTAGAGAAATGCAAATCAAAACCACAATGATATATCATCTGCCACTGGGCTGAATGGGTATTATTGAAAAGACAAGAAATAACAAGTGTTGCTTAGGATCTGGAGAAAAGGTAAGCTTCATAAACTACTGTTGGAAATGTAAATTGGCACAGCCATGCTGGAAAACAGTATGGATATTTCTCAAAAAATTAAGAAAATATGATCCAGCTATTTGACTTCTGGGTATTTATCCAAAGAATACAAAAATGCTGCAAAGATATTTGCACCACTATGTTCATGCAGCATGTCCATCATTGGATGAGTGGTTAAAGAGGTTGTAGTGTATATATATATATATATATACATATACATGTATGTATAATGAATGAATATGTATATGTATAATGAATGTATGTATATGTATAATGAATGTATATGTATAATGTATATGTATGTGTACTACATATGTATATGTATAATGAATACTACTCAGCTATAAAAAAAGGATGAAATCTTGCCATTTACAACAGTATGGATGGACCATGAAGGTATTATGCTAAGTTAAATAAGTCAGACGGAGGAAGACAAATATCAAATGATTTTACTCACATGTGCAATCTAAAATAAAAAAGAAAGCAAACCAATGAATTAACAAAATAATACAAATTTAACTCATAGGTACAGAAAACAGAAAGGTTACCAGAAAGAGAGCAGGGTGGGGGTGGGCAAAATGAGTGAATAGAGTGAGGTATGTGATCACTTTGTAGTATATACAGAGTATACAGATGTCAAATTACAATGTTGTACACCTGAAACTTACAAAATGTTACATACCATTTTTACCTCAAAAAATGCTACAAACTGTACCCACCCCCCCACATACTACTACTAAGAGTGTGACTAACCAGCTGAATTTCAACTTCAGAAGTCTGTTCTCTACTGCAAAGTTTAAAATATACATTTTTCAGTTTGAGAAAACTGCATAAATCAAAAGGATAACTACTCTGTGTATGTTAAATATGTTTTTGTTGAAGACACAATGGTATACAGGCAACTAGAGGATTATAAATAAGTTACTATCCATAAGCCTGGAAAATCCATTGATACCTATTCCCTCATTAAAACATTCATAAATCACAACTAACATTTACTGGACATTTACTGCTTGTCCAGAGCTGTGTTAGTGCTTACATCATTCTCTAACTTAGTCTGAACAACTCTGTGAAGGGTGAAGTCCTATTTACCATTTTACTAATTAGTAAATTTATGCACAGAGCAATTAAATAGTCCAGGGTCATACTGCTAGACAGTGGCAGGGCACTGAATCAGAAAATGCAGACCATTTCTAGAGTCTGCCTTAGGCTGAGCCATGACTATTATGAATTTCATCTCTTGCTGGGCAGGTCCAGAGGCTAGTCTATATATCCTAGAATAGTAAAAGTAGTAATTACTAGGTAATAATAGTAACCACAGTTCTAGGACATAAAAGTATACAAAGGACCAGGGAAAGGGAGAAAATATTTTTTTCCTGATAAGAAAATTTGCATTGATTAAAAGAATTTACTCTTCTATAGTTCTGAATGCAAAACTAGAATAGATTAACCTCAGAAAATTTCCATTTTCTCTCCCCTTAAACTATATTTTTTAATGTTTGTTTATTTTTGAGAGAGAGAGACACAGAATCTGAGGCAGACTCAAAGGTCCAAGATGTTAGCACAGAGTCTTATGTGGAGCTGGAACACATGACCTGTGAAGATTATGACTTGAGCCAAAGTCAGACACTTAACTGACTGAACCACCCAGGCACCCCTGAACTTGTGTGTGTGTGTGTGTGTGTGTGTGTGTGTGTGTTTATTTTGAAAGAGAGAATCCCAAGCAGGGTCTGTGCTGTCAGCACAGAGCCCAATGTGGGGCTCCATCCCATGGGACTGTGAGATGATGACCTGTGCCAATATCAAGACTTGGACACTTAACAAACTGAACCACCACGTGTCTCTCCCCTTAAACTCTTTAGAGTATGATGGTGACAGAGTTATTCCTTTACATATCTGTATTTCAGTGGCACTGGAAACTAATTTTTACAAGCTAAACAGGAATAATTCTTGGTTATATAAGCACTATTGTTATTTTCAAAAACTTGGGAGTTTCAAAAATAATTAATCATTTAGAAGTAGCAAACAATTTTATTTGGTAACTATCAGGCATTTTCTTCAGTTTCATAGAGTTTCTAAAATTCAATGACAGTCATTTTTCTAGGAAAATAGCCAGGTCTTTTTTCTCCTTTGTTATATAAACTGTTTTATTTTAAAATTATGTACTCTTAGCTTCCAAATTTTTATCCACACAAGTCAATGAAATAATAATGTATTTTTGGTATTTATTTCTATATCAACTTCAGCTTTGCTCTTTGCTCAGTGCAGACAGATCTAGACTTATTCTAAGCATTGTATGAGTTGGTCTTAGCACTTAAGGCTAATTTAAAAAAAGCGTATGCTTATACTTTAAAGGAAAAACAAAACAGTCTTTACTGAAAGTTCTTGGCTGGGGCTTAATTTGTACTAAGATTCTCAATAAAAGTGAACTTTTCCCTCAGATGGCACATTTTCTCTCCTTCGGCATCTCTGACTTTTCTCCTAAAGTCAGGCTTCCTAATTTTCTATAAAGATGATTCCTAAAGTGACAGGATTCCTCTTAAACAAGATGGTTGATTTCACTTATCATATCTAGCTAAATGCTGAAGCTGGTTTTCTAGTAGTAGCAGTGATAGGTTAGAGTGAGTCACCCCCATTCCAACCTTTGTGACCAATGGCATGTACTTATGAGGAAATGGATCTGAATTCAGGCTCCAGGCTGTGGTTGAGGAGTAGCTTGTCTGTAAGACAATGTTAACTGTTACTGGAATTCTACCCCAAAACTTGGCACCACCTTGCAACTGAAGGTTTCTCAACATTTACAGACAATGACAGCCTTCAAACTTCTAAACGAGATACATCAATGAAGTTTTGGGGTGCTGGGCATTCTCCCCTTGGTAGTCATCCATGGACTTCCTCCAATGGTGATACCTAAATGGAGTCTTAATTAATATGAAATTATCCAGGCCAGTGAGTTCCAAGGAGAGGTAAAAAAGATTTTGAAGACATCAAAAGGGAATATGAGAATTCAGAGAACTGCAAATAGTCTGCTACAGCTCCAGGAGATAGGAATATATGGGAGAGTGTCAAGAAATGAAGCAAACGAGTCTGGATCTTGATGATAAAAGCATCTAAATGCAATTTTAAGTTGTTAAACTCTGTGTTAAAGGCAGTTGAGAGTCACAGAAACTTTTGAAATAAGAATAAAATAAGAACAGACTGAAAGAGAATAAGGAAACCAATGGGGAGCTATTATAATAATTCAGGTAAGGATGATGAGGGATGTGGTCAGCTGTGAGAGATTAAAAATGAAAAAAATCATAGTGAGTGACATAGTCAGGGACAGGGAAGAGGGTAAAATCAAGGATGACTTTCAAGTTCCTGGTATGGGAGCTGATTGAAGTAAAGGATTATGAAGTAGATTTAGGCTGGGCAGAGGATAAAATGAAGCCAGTAGGGGGTAAAGAAACTGGATATTCAACATATGCTGATACTTATTGGACTGTTAGTTTTCCATTACATTTTCTCTAGAGAGAAAAATCATATTTTAAAGGTCCTTTTAGCTCTCTGTTATTATAAAAGATCTACTGTGTATTTCCAGAAGCAAAAAAGAGGTCATGGTCAATGTTAAATATATTTATAACATATATTCCAAAGAATACCAAGATGCATTGGACCCATATGTTCAATTCACATTAAAATATATGTCACAATCCATCTGCTTTTCAAGTGTGTGTCAGAAACAATTTCCAGAACAACTGCCAAATGTCCTGGAGATGCTTTAGTTCGAATCACCAATATATGCCACTGTACTTGAACTGCTTGCTACTTGGATATATACTAAACGTAGATACATGCTGGGAATCTGTTCTTACAGACTTAAAAAATTCTTAAATATTATTTTTAAAAGATAAGGTATGAGAAAAAGATTGTTTTATGGTGTTTCATCTCCAAAATGCACACATTTTCTTGAAGGGCTGAGAGCCAAGAAAAATTTCAAAGTATGCTGCTAGTATAATATGAATGTCTGGATATCATAACCAAATACATCGGGGTGAACTAAAACCCCAAACTGGACTTTTTACAAGTATCTAGATACTTGAAAAACAGACTAGCTCTGAATAATCCATTAAGATATATTTTATTCAGAATGAGCTATGTAGCCAGGTTTGCTTGGATGCAATAAATTATTGTCAAATTTCTGAGCCACAATTTGTCAGCATTTCTCAAAAAATTTTTTTATAAAATTCACACAAACAGATATCTAGTTTCATAATAATTATTAATGTGGACCTAGAGTGGCTTTACTTTATTTCTCAATCTGGCTCAACTCAGATCATGGTAGAGTAAATTTCTTATATACTAAGGTCTTAAAAAATCTGGTATATATTTAAGAAAAGAAAGAAAGAAAGAAAGGAAGGAAGGAAGGAAGGAAGGAAGGAAGAAAGAAAGAAAGAAAGAAAAAAGAGAAGGAAGGAAGGAAGGAAGGAAAGAAGGAAGGAAAGAAGGAAGGAAGAAAATAGAATAAAAAGGAAAAAAGGTAGTATGAAAGAAAAAAAAAACCTGCTTCAAGTGGACATTACTGCTGTGCAGCAAAAATGTCATCAAATTCCATCTCTTTTGGGGATATATATATATACACATATAGGTATATATATGATCATCAATGATCTATTGAAACTGCTCCTAAAATATGCAAAGGCTGGTTTTAGTAGCATAGGCTAGATTTTTCAATTTTGTAATATTAGCAGAGATACTCTTTATGAAGGTGGCTACTTCAACCATAAAACACTGTTTAGTGGAAAAAATAGACCTTGGAATATTTTTATTGTAAATGATAAATTCAACATATTGGTATATTATATTAGAAGAATTACTTACTCAAGAAGATCTGGGTCTAGTCCTTCCGATATCATTTTGTTTCTTATTGCCATCACTGGAACACCCTAAGCAAAGGACACAAGATAATCAACTATTAAAAATGCCTCCTTCATAAAAACAGATAAACAGACCAATGAAGCACAACTGAGAGGCCAGAAATAAATCCAAATACAGATGGTCAACTAATATTTGATGAGGGAGCTAAGAATACTCAGTGGAGAAAAGACAGGCTCTTCAATTAATGGTGCTGGGAAAACTGGACAGTCACATGTAAAAGAATAAAACCTGATCTTTACGCTACTTGCAAAAATTAACTCAAAATGGATTAAAAATTTATATGTAAAATTTGAAGCCATCAAACTCTTAGAAGAAAATATAGGAAAAAAGTTCCTTGACATGGGTCTTTATAATGATTTTTGTGGAAATCACACCTACAGCATGAGCAACAACATTTGTAAGTAAATGAGACTATATCAAACTAAAAATATTTTTGACAGCAAAAGAAACCATTAAAAAAGTGAAAATAAAATAACTACAGAAATCTTTAGGTATTCAGAAACCACATATCTGATAAGGGGTTAATATCCAAACTACATAAAGAACTTATACAACTCAACAGCAAAAAAACACAAATAATGCAATTTAAAAATGGGTAAATGACCTGGATAGGCATTTTTCCAAAGAAGATATATGAATGACCAACAAGTACATGAAAAGATGCTCAACATCCCTAGTTACTAGAGAAATGCAAATTAAAAATCACAATGCAATATTGCCTCAATGCCTTGTTAGAATGGCCATCACTGAAAAGATAAGAGTTAAGAGAATAAAGGAAACTTTGTGCACTGTTGGTGGGGCTGTAAATTGGCACAGCCACTGCAGAAAACAGTATGAAGATTCCTCAAAAAATTAAAAATAGAACTACCATATGATCTAGCAATTCCAGTGCTGGGAATATATCCAAAGGAAATGAATAACTCAGAAATACATCCTATAGCCCTATTTTCATACTAGTATTGTTTATGATAGTCAAGACATGGAAACAACCTAAGTATCAATCAATGGATGAATGGAGAAACAATTGTGTTATATACACAAACAATGGAATTTTATTTGATTACAAAAAATTATAAAATACTACCACTTATTACAACATGGATGGACCTTGAAGGCATTATGCTAGGTGAAATATGTCAGACACATAAAGACAAATTCTGTATGATCTCATTCTATGTAGAATCTAGAAACAAAGCAAAACCACCAAACTCAGAAAAAGAGATCAGATTTGTGGTTACCAGAGGCAGGGGTTGGAAAGAAGTAAGGGGAATTGGAGAAGTGGTCAAAAGGTACAAACTTCCTGTTAAAGATAAACGAGCACTAAGGATGTAATGTACAACATGATGACTACAGCTAACATTGCTGTGTGATATATAGGAAATTTGTTAGGAGAGCAGATCCTAAGAATTCTCATCACAGGGAGATCTTTTTTTCTTTTCACAGTATCTACATGAGATGATGGATGCTAACTAAACCTACTGTGGTAATCATTTCACAATAGATGTAAATCAAGGCTGTATGCCTTAAGCTATACAGTGATGTATGTCAATTATTTCTCAATAAAACTAGAAAAAAATTAAATAGAAGCTTTAAAAAGCCTCCCTGAGTGGCTCAGTCGGTTGGGTGGCCGACTTTGGCTCAGGTCATGATCTCGTGGTCTGTGCGTTAGAGCCCTGCGTCGGGCTCTGTGCTGACAGCTCAGAGCCTGGAGCCTGTTTGGGATTCTGTGTCTCCCTCTCTCTCTGCCCCTCCCCTGCTCGTGCTCTGTCTTTCTCTGTCTCAAAAATAAATTAAAAAAAAAAAAAGTCTCCTTTGTAGGTCTCCACATACCCCCAAAACAAGACCTTATAGATGCCTCATTATTTAAAATTGCTCTTATTTTGCTTTTATATTAGTATGTATGTAGCACTTGAATAATCTAACAAGGTACACATTTTAAAAAATTTCTTTTAATGTTTATTTTTGAGAGAGCGAGAGAGCGAGAGAGAGAGTAGTGGAGGGGCAGAGAGAGAGAGAGAGAGAGAGTAGTGGAGGGGCAGAGAGAGAGAGAGAGAGAGACAGAACTTGAAGCAGCCTCCAGACTCTGTGCTGTCAGCATAGAGCTCCATGTGGGGTTCGAATCCACGAACTACAAAATCGTGATGTGAGCTGAAGTCAGATGCTTAACTGACTGAGCCACCCAGGTGCCTCTAATAAGGTACATATTTTAACTGACTTCATGGAATCAGTGCTATCAATAGCACAAAACCCCAAATTAAATCATTTGCACTTATCCATTACTAATTGTGCTGTACGCAAGTCAGATATCATATTCTCACTTTTTTATATCACCAAAAAAAAGGTGATAACTCAAACGACTAAAACTTTGGCTGCAATGGTACAATACTTAACAAGATGAATAAATGTCTTTTCAAATAAAGACTTCAGAGTTTTTTTTTAATGTTTATTTATTTTTGAGAGAGAGAGGCAGAGTGTGAGTGGGGGAGTGGCAGACAGAGAGGGAGACACAGAATCTGAAGCAGGCTCCAGGCTCTGAGCTGTCAGCACAGAGCCTGCTGTGGGGCTCAAACTCAAACCACAACTGTGAGATCATGACCTGAGCTGAAGTCAGATGCTTAACCATTGAGCCACCAACGCGACCTGAAAGCTTTCTATTCTTAAGTATAGTTAGTTATATTAATGTTCTTTTCATAATGGTCCAACTCCATTTGGATACATTATGCACAAAGGTCAAATAAAATTCAAGAACTCTTCTGGGACTATTTATACATCTTGCCTACACCAATACAAACACTAAGTAATGATAATGCTAGTAGTGTACAAGTCACAAAAATACTGAGAACACGTGAATCTCAAAATTCAGGATAAGAACATCAAAATAGTAAGAAGAGGATATGTCAGAAATAAATACAAATTTACTTGAAAAGGCAACTGATCTCATGATAAATAAACATTTATTGAAAGCTCACTTAGAAAGCTCTAAGGAAATAAGATAGAGTCAAGTCTCTTCATGCTCTTCACATCATTCCAAAAGATGAGGAAACACTAATACGATGTGTTAAATTTGAGAACCTTGCTTATATCACTTTCAAAAGTGGAATCACTGTACTTTAAAAGGTTGTACACATGGTTGGGACCCTCTCCATCTTATCTTTTCATCCCATATGGCCAAAGGGGTAAGCTGAGTCAGGGACCACATGGGAAAAAGCTCAATCACTTCTTCACTGGTGCTGCATACTCTTCCCGTCAGGCCTTCCATGTCACTAGCCAGTTGTGTGACATTCAATTTTGAATCCGAGGTATAGAAGAGGCCTTTTAGGAACATTGACAGTTCAGTCCAATTTCTCAGAGCTCTGCCCTGAAGTTTCTGGCACCAACCCAGTTAAGATTTTCCTGCTTTCTTTTGCAGTTGTCCCTTGTGTTTTCTAGTCTTAAAAGATTAAAATTATAGGGTTAGTGGTAGAATTCTGATACTACAATCCCATACCTTCAATGGTTAATAACACCGTGGCAGGATAGTGCTTTATGCTAAGACATAATCAGTCCCTGCTCTCAAGGAGTAGCCTAAATAGATGTACTTGTTAGTAATCACAGTACAATCATGTAATTGATACAGAGGTCTCTATAATGGGTAATGTTAGACCCAAGGAAAGGCAGACTGAGTTGAGGACCAGCAAAGGATCTGTTGAGGTGAGTCTTAAAGATAAGACAGAAGTTTTAATTAAAATGAAAAACACAAAGACTTAGAAATATACACAATGTTTAAATAATCTATCTTACATAAGTTTTCTCAAACATATATTTTTAAGAATATACTCTTGTCTAGATAGTTCCCTCTCTAACAATGCTGATTTTATTTTACATTTCACCCAATAAAATCTGCATTTAAACGTAGGCAAGTATATGTAAAAATGTGAGAATCAAATGGATTATAAATTAATATGAAAAGTCTTCAAATTTAATGACCATAGATCTCTCACAAAAATGTTACAGATCTTGCCAAATTAAATTCAAACCATTAGTAACTATAATTCTTTTTTAAAATCAGAAAATGTATTAACATTTAATTCTTATTTACTTTTTGAAAAATGTCTGTGGAAAATATAGAAGGAGTCCTAAGTTGCCTTCTACAACCATAATTTATTATTTCAGCAATGCAGGAGGAAAAGTCCAGTTCTCTACAGCTTGCTAAGTTAAAAGAGATTGGGAAAACAGGCTGTCCTTCAAATTTATAGGTTACCAGGATGACTCTCTCTCCTGAGAGGCAGCAAAGGCAAGACTGTCATTTACAGGCCCTTTTATACATTCATTTTCATAGCTGTTATGTTTAAATTATAAATTAGTAAAATGTAATCTATTAAGACTCAGAAAGCAATGGACACTTCAAGGCATCCTAAATGTTAGAAAGATGAAAATAAATAGCACCTTTGTATAATTCACTTCAAAGTCACACTCCTAAAAGTAAAACTGTTCCATGGGGCAATCTATAAGAAATTCTAAAAAGTAAAATACGGTAGGTTTGGAAGGCAAAGAATGTAGAAGATAAAACTTTGGGCCTCTTGTTAGCTTATGAAGTTTAAGAACAAAATAAAGGAAAAAAAGGCAGTTACTTGCTTAGGGGCATCCAGTGTGAACAGACATATTTGGAACAAAAAAGCAGGAATTAAGAACATTTCATAAAAAGACATTAAACCGCTAAGGAGAGATATGGAAAAAGAGCAGAATTTTATGTTCACTTCCTTAAAAACACCTCTGTTTTTATTAACTATGGTTTGACGGTATAAGGTCTTTCTACAAATGGAACTATATGACTTATTATACTTCAGCATAATCCACAGGATATCACTGGAAAGGTTATACAAATATGTTACGAAGCCGAAAAAACAGAAAGGAGGAGAAATGTGGTTGAAAAAAAACATTTCATAAAAGATAGCAAAAAAAAAAAGTATGAGGTGGAGGTGAGGGGAGGCAGTGGGTAAGGAGTAATGGGGGAAGAGAAGTTGGCAGAATTAGATAAGCTCCCTATTTTAACACTAGTTTCATGGACTTAGTTATAGTATAAAAATAACAGAAACCTAAATCTGTAAGCTTCATATTTTACCTTTCCTTTCTTAAAGCTGTTTACAGTATAAAATAGATATTACCACAATTTGGTGACTCTTTATACTCATTTGTGGATATGGGTATAGATAAAAGAAAATACAAATAACTTATAATATCTTAGCCTAATAGAGACTTTAACACTATCATCACCTTAATACAAGTCTCATAAAGCTTGACACAAAAGTAATTTGGCTTGTGTTCCAAACGATGTATTCCAAAGGGATTTGCTGCTATGTTTCCAGTGATGTTGCTTAGAAAATTTGTTGTTTTGATATATTCTTCCTTAGGGGTTAAGGAACAGAGCCGGGTTTGCTAAACATCAAAAAGAAGTGTCCAATTTCTGATCTCCAAGAGACAAAGCTACTGGTGGTCTGAGGAGGACACGAGAGACCTCAGAACTGAAGTCTATTGAACTGTGGGATTATTTTTGGCAAGTGATAACGGCACGTTGTCCAACATAAGTAATGAAGAAGAGAGAAGGCAGCCATAAGTTTGATGTTCCAAAAAATTATGTCTGTATTTGCGTCACTGGAGAAAGTGTGTAAAGAAGCCACACTAATGAAATTATGATGGCAATACTAACAGTTACCAGTTTCTTATATCACAAAAACTGAAGGTTGCCAATGTTTACACTTATTTGTTATTGTGTTAATGAAAGACAAGCTACTAAACTCTTTTATAAACCATGTTGAAATTTTCCTAAAGTTTTAGATTAGAAGGGGAGGAAAAATAGCCCTTACTCAATCTAATAGAGATAAATGACTTTCCTTTTTTAAAGTAACAAAAAATGCTCCTATTCTTTAGTTTTTCCTCTCAGTTTATAAGCTTGAATCACAACAATTCAGTTAGAAAAAATGTAAAATACGAAGGTTTTTTCCCCCTACCTAGGTCAACAATTAAAAAGAAAAATATCTGTTGAGTTGACCAGTGGATACTACTTTTTTTATTTGCAGGGAGAAGGAATGAGTATGAGTTGAAAAGATGCTATGGGTTGGAAAAAAGGTAACCAGTACTCTAATTAGGTTGTTTACTTGAAACTAACTTAGTCAAATAAACTCAACTATTTCTTTACTTTCTGATTTTCAACAGTGCTACCTTAAAAATATCTACATTGCCTTTTATGAAATATATTAAGTACAGTGCTATAATTAGAATACAATTTTCAGGTGAAATATTCTATATAACAGTAAATGTTTACCAAACAAACCCTAACACAAAAGCAAGCACATGCTCAATGATCTCCTTCTGGAAGTTTTCAGGAAGGGATACAAGATGAATTTAAATAACCTTTTAATCACTGTAAAATGAATATAGCTATCTAAAAAAATGACTTGTACAGATTTAGAAAATGCTAGAGTCTGATATTAACTCCAATAATGTTCCAACAAAGGGTTGTTGATTTGAACCTAAATATGTGGGGGAAAAAGAGGTTCACATAGCTTGAGTAGTGCTATACACAGTGGGTTATAGTGGAGCAAAGAGTAAATTATTCCTTTTTTAATGATTATCTCAAGACATAAGTTCACAGTGAGAATATATTTTTCACTGAGTGCCCATCAAATATCTTTAAAGATGAAGGAACAAATCACATGGTAAAATGGACAAAAATGACACTGGCCAGGACTCCAGGAAATTGGTAAGGTAGTTACTATTACTTTATTCATAAAAATAAATACATTAGCAATTCTCTATGTGCCTTTTAGGTATGGGAACTAACGTTAACTTAAATGCCTATCAAGAAAAACTTTTAAGGAAATTATTTCAAAGGGTGAAGGATCTATTGTTATGAGTAGATTCAAAATACAGCTACATCAATTTCCCCATCTGATTGATTCTCCCCCTGGATACTCTTGTAACATGAAAAATATTAGGTGTAATGATCATGGTGCATTGTGTGTTTTCTTTGCATTTTGTAGCTACAAAGTATTTGTTGATTTAAGAGTAATTTGGTGCATTATAATGCAAAAATTATATCTAAAATTTAAAGACTGACTTTGTAGGCTAATTAATGCTAGAACTCCATTATAGTTTTGCTATACCACATTTTACTGAAATGATATTTGTTCTTTGAAATATGTATTCATTAAAATTTCCTAAATTTAACTATATTTCTACTTTCTAGGAATAAAAACTTAAAAAGAATTTCTCTAACAAATCATATTGGAATTCACTACTTAGAAGTGTAATTAAATTCAGATGGCCTTGTGTTCCATTTTTGAAAACTTATTACTATATGTACTTAGTCAAGGAGATTTAAAGAAGTATCTCCAAATACAGCAATAAAAACTATAAAAAAAAGAATTCTTAGTACTTAATAATAAACATGATTCCACTGATTGAAATCACAAAATAGTCACTTTTGAGTTAATTTTCCAATAATGGTAATGTGAATGTTATGTTATAAGTATGTTATAAGTCTCTCATTCAATGCCCATAGGGATTTACAGGTACCCACTTAAAGAGATATGATCAGTATTAGCCATTCCACTTGGCTACAGAACCACAATGAAGGGCCGTGTGTCTATTATCAGTGTGTCATCAGCACATAGTCTAAACAACTAACTGAATAAAAGTCATTTGTAACCTTGGGTTAGGAAAACAACACGAAAAGTTGGGATGCTGTCTTATATTATGAAAAACTGTGGTAAAATGTACTTATGTGTAGAGATATTTTTAAAAATTGTAGTATTAAGATATAGATATCTTCAAGTAGAGAAATAAATGTCATTATTTTTTCTCAATAAAATTTAATATTTTGAAACCTACTTCCATTTAAAACATACAGTTAACACAGTAGCATTTTTTCCAAGCTATGAAACAATCCTTAGCAAAAAATCAACTTACAAATGAAATATGTTATTGTATGTTACATTGCTGTGATCTATTCAAGACGAATTATTTTCCACATCAGACCGTCTACCCCATTACGAATACTTATGCTATCACATCCTTGTCAAAAATAGTGCTTAAATGTCTTCCTCAAGTTGATGGTGTCTAAAACCTTTAAGACACTTCTTTCCCATAAGAGGTAAGCCCACTTCCTTATTATAGCTCATTTGCTTCTCTGGTCTTTTACTATAGACCATTGACTGACTATAATCTTAGACAAATTTATACTTAAGGTGAGAATCACAATATTTCTGAAAAGGGTAAGTAACTACTTAATTGACATCACTATTACTTCCTCCTCACAACTTTGGAAAACTTTTTGGTGAGGTCCCTTATTTCTGACAAAGGTGGTCAGTAGGAAAGATAAAAGGGCACTGAGAAACCAAAGTTGGGTGACTAAAAAATTACAGTTGATCAGAGTAAAAGAACTATACCACACATTTCAGTAAGTATAAAAACTGTCATTGGTAGTGTGTATCTTCAAAAGGTTAAGAACCTTAATAGTAGAGTACTGCTCTTCTTGTTACAATTTTTAAATGAGTTGGAATGAAAGATATGAAATCAAAAGTTAAATGCCCCTTGTCTTTTTTGGTTCCCATTTTATATATTATTTAAAGGTGATTCCTATGAAATTTAAAACTACCTTAAGCTTCTCCTCTAAAAGTTGTCTCTATGTTTGTTTGTTTGTTTTTTCTTTCTTTTGTTGGGGGTGACATAGGGAGGTACGGTGTTATAGTGAATTTAAGGCAGATGAAGTAAATTTTATTGGCATTGAGCAAAATAAACAAATAAAGAATTACATGTTTTTTTACTTGAAAGGATTATTTCGGATAGGCTATCCTATATAAATTATTTTAATTATGATACCAATGACACACAGATGTGACACAGGAAATAAATTCCTAAAGACATATATTCTTTTCATACATACTTTTATACTTAGGAAAACTGATTGGACAAATTTAGCATCCTTCATTTTCAATTATTTTTAAAAGATTAGTTTGTATTCTCAATTATGTTACATTTACTCCTCTTTTTAAATTGCTTTTAATTTTTAATTATATGAGACATTATTAAAAAGCAGAGAATTCAAGCATACAGCAGCCAGATCTCCTCCTACAACTCTAATGTTTATTTTTGAGAGAGTGAGAGAGACAGCGTGTGAATGGGGGAGGGGCAGAGAGAGAGGGAGACACAGAATCTGAAGCAGGCTCCAGGCTCTGAGCTGTCAGCACAGAGCCCAATGTATGGCTTGAACTCATGAACCATGAGATCATGACCTGAGCTGAAATGAGACGCTTAACCGACTGAGTCACTCAGGCGCCCCCTCCTCCTACAACTCTAAAGGAGACTGACATCTGTGTACACCAGCTTGTTGGTATGTGACTATTCTTCAAATATGAGGATTCTAAATGCTCTTGAGGTTCACAGTTCAAAATGTATTTTTCCAGAATCTATAAGTACCATAAATAAAAATAGTTATGGTTAAACAACTAGTTCCTGGAAACAAATTATTCAAATCAACATCTTCATGGCAACTGAATGCCTCAAAAGACAGCTTACAATGAAAAATATGTGGTATCAGTAGTAAAACATTCTGAGTTATAGGTTTATGGCAAAGTGTTATTAGCAAAGAATATATGAGGAATAGATAAGGTATGTGCATATACTATTAACAAATGGATATTGATAACCATCTAACTTAGTACCAATCCACTACATGTTTTTCCTTCAGTGTTCTAAGGAAAATGAGAAATCAGAAAAACAAATATATCAGGAAAAGCAAATTTAAAATCTGAACTTAGAGGGGCGCCTGGGTGGCTTAGTCGGTTAAGCGTCGGACTTTCGCTTAGGTCATGATCTCACGGTTCGTGGGTTCGGGCCCTGCGTCGGGCTCTGTGCTGACTGTCAGCTCAGAGCCTGGAGCCTGTTTCAGTCTGTGACTCCCTCTCTCTCTGACCCTCCTCTGCTCACGCTGTCTCTCTCTCTCTCTCTCCTAGAAATAAATAAAAAAAACCAAAAAACAAAAAAATAAAATCTGAACTTAGCAATATTATTGTTTACCACTTTCTAACAAACACATATGAGAAAAGTAAAATAGAAAAGCATAAACAAAAGGGCAGGTACATCATTTAAAAGCAATGCCTCTCAATATTAAATGTTTACATAGTTTGACTGGCTCTGAACTCAAGGCAACTTGGGGAAGGTTCAAAAGGCAGCCAAAACTGCCTTTTGAAAAATCATGAAAATTATGATTGAAAAATCATAATTGATTCTGAAATAAATTGATTCAGAAATTATTGAAAAAATTGGGTATTTTTAATGAAAATTTATAATCTTACTGGGAAAGTGAAACACTTTCCAGTGAAATAGGCATGATAATTCTTTTTTTTTTTTAATATATATTTTCTATTTATTTCTAGGGGAGAGAGAGAGAGACAGCATGAGCAGGGGAGGGTCAGAGAGAGAGGGAGACACAGACTCCGAAATAGGCTCCAGGCTCTGAGCTGGCAGTCAGCACAGAGCCCGACACGGGGCTCGAACCCACCAACCGCGAGATCATGACCTAAGCGAAAGTCGGACGCTTAACTGACTAAGCCACCCAGGTGCCCCAGGCATGATAATTCTTGACACATGGTTTCCTTAGAGGCTAGTTCAGTGACTTTAGCAGAGAATAAGTAATTTTTTTTTCCTTGGCCCAAAAATACAACAAAAAGTTACCTGTTTCTAGGTATTCTAGATACTCAGGGTATGGAAAAGCATCAAGGGCTCCAATTGGTGGCTAACTGTCATGGTTTTCTGCCTTTGGGGAAATCTCTATCCAACCCTTTTTGCACCTGATATAAGATCGAATATAGAGGAAGGACGATAACTGTGGTCTCTTGAGTTCCATTGACCCCAATTCAGTTACCATTCTGCTAAGCTTTGCTTTTTCCTTTTAGTTGTAGTCCAATGGACCTGGCTGACCATTTAGTTGATGGGAAAGATAGAATATTTTCCCTTTTCAATTTGCAAAGTTGGCTAAATCATGCAATTAATTAAATGGGCAAATATTCACTTGTATCTTTCACTTATCCACATTTTTAGATGTAGGAAATCAATTATTGCACATGCACCTTTTATCTTCAATGAACAGTATGATGCTAAAACACCACAGAAAGTTGTCCCTGGCACCCCAATCTTTATGTATTAAGAAAATACTGACCTTTGTTCAGGAAACAAAACACATGATATTATAATATAGAGTCATAAAACAATGAAAACAGAAATATCGCATTAAGTAAATCTGTACCAGTGCTTTCCACAACTCGGACTATATATGAACCAGAAGCTCCTCCTTTTTAAAAAAAATTTTTATGTGTATTTATTTTTTAGACAGAGAGAAGGTGAGTGGGGAGGGGCAGTGAGAGAGAGAGAGAGAGAGAGAGAGAGAGAGAGAGAATCCAAAGTAGGCTCCATACTGCCAGAGTAAAGCCAGATATGGGGTCCAAACCCATGAACTACGAGATCATGACTGGAGACAAAGTTGGATGCTCAACCAATTGAGCCACCTAGGTGCTCCAGCAGCTACTTTTTCTGACTACACTGTTGATCAGTGCTGAAGAACTGACCCTGGGAATCATACCCAAGAGAAGTCATACTAAGGTCATATCCCAAATGAGGTTTGAAAGCCTTTAATTACTCTTATAAAAACTAGACCTTATTGGGGCGCCTGGGTGGCTTAGTCGGTTGAGCGTCCGGCTTTCGCTCAGGTCATGATCTCGCGGTTCGTGGGTTCGAGCCCCGCGTTGGGCTCTGTGCTGACTGCCAGCTCAGAGCCTGGAGCCTGTTTCAGTCTGTGACTCCCTCTCTCTCTGACCCTCCCCTGCTCACACTGTCTCTCTCTCTCTCTCTAGAAATAAATAAAAATGTTAAAAAAAAAAAAAAAAAAACTAGACCTTATCTAAAGAGCCCTCTTACTCATGCTTTATTATTTTCCTAGGTCTAAGGTGCATAACTTCCTGATGAACATCTTTAATAATCAGTGGGAGATTCTTCATCCTTAGGTAATGGAAGTCATATTTCCCCAAGCCAACATCCACTGCTGGCAACAGATGCATCAGAACCACCAAAACCAAGGAGATTATTCAATTCACATTTTAAGCCAGCCAAAGAAAATAGAACTTTAAAAAAGTCCAAGTGTCCGAAGAGACTGTTTTGGCAAATATGGTTTCAAAAAATACAAGTCATTAGCTTAATGTGGAAGTCGGACTTTCCCAATGCACAATTTATTACTGGCAAAGGATTCACCAAGCTCTGCCAGTAAAAAGGGGAGAACTGTTGGAAAAGTGATCTATCTGCACAATTCCAGTTAAGTTATAAAAGCAATATGTAATTTAGTAAAGACTTGTGCTGCACTATTATGACAACAAACATTAAATCAGAATCAATTATATCCCATATTTGGAACACAACAGTATTACTCACTGAAAAATCTTGTGTAAAATTTGCTTAAAAAGGAAAAAAAAGATCAGAAAATGCCAAAATGCCAGCAGGTGTTCCAGGAACATTCATTAATAACAAGATTCAATTTGGGGATCAATTAATAGATCATAAACCTAGAGAGAATTTGAGATCTCATTTTATGTATGAGGGAACTGAAGTCTTGAAAGGTGACATATCACTCAGGACTCCATGACAAAGCTAAGAAACTATATCATGTAGCATTCCAGAAGTAAGGATCTAGGTGTACTCCTAGGAATTCAAATTGTGTCACAGAAAGAGAAATACTTTCTGGAAATGTAATCATCATTATATCTCACAAAGGGTAGTAATACAGGAGTGACAGAAAAAGGTATAGAGGCCAAAAAGCAAGGTACTGTTTATTTTTCTGTGAACTTGTGACACTTGAAAGATTCTGTTAGCTTCTGTTCAAAGAAATTTATAATAATTAAGCAGTTTTAATTGCCTAGTTTCTTAAGCAGATTTGCAGGTATGTGGCAAGTGAGGCAAGGCAAATGCAAAAGCACTACGTTTCAGGAGATAGCTAGGACCCAAGAAGAGGAAGTTTGCACAGCAGCTTGGAAAAAAAGACGGTAGTTCATCCTGATACCCAAGAAGCTTGAAAATTAAAAAAAAAATCTTTATTTGTGATTTGTAGGACTGTCAATGTCTTCCTATCTGAAGTGAGTGATCATTACATGGGTAGTCAGCAAATTCAAGCTTTTATACTAATGAAGAGGCTTAAAGGGTTTGAGAAATACTTGTCTACTCCCTGTTTTAGAGAGAATGAAATGGTTCTGGACAATAATTCAGGAAGGAAGCAAGAGTACAGATTACAAGAGAGTTGAGGTCTTAGTAAGTGTTAAGACACAAGTGGAAGAATATTACACTTTGGAAAAGATAAGAAACAACATAAATAGAATTACTGATTCAAGACTCTGCTTATGGAGAAGCAACTCATCTTTTTTTTAATGTTTATTTTTGAGAGAGAGAAAGAAAGCAAGGTGGGAGGGGAGGGGCAGAGACAGAGGGAGACACAGAATCTGAAGCAGGCTCTAGGCTCCTAGCTGTCAGCACAGAGCTCAATGCAGGGCTCGAACTCACAAACCGTGAGATCATGACCTGAGCCGAAATAGGGCACTTAACTGACTGAACCACCCAGGTGACCCGCAACTCATATTTTTAAATGACAAAATATATAGGCAATTAAAAATGAAAGAAATCCTTTTATTGTCCTTAAGAGGTGAGAGAGTTTATGGCACTGTTAAATCCCTTTTGAGGGTACAGAAATGGTTATTGAGGGGTTTTTAGAGTAGATTTTATACTGCTGGTATATGGTAATTTTTGAAAGACAGGATTTTTTGAGACCACGCTACATTTGTTAATACAAACAATTGCCTACATTCCAGATCGTAGGCTTCTAAAATTCAGCTTTGATAACATGTAGCAATATGCACAATGGATGACAAATTACTCAAGATTATCCCAATATCCAAAGTACAATTCATTTGATGGATTATGCGGATATTGGTCTTTCTCTACATTAATAACTAAAACTAAATTTTTAGTAGTGGGCAAACAAAGAGAAACTTTATCACCCTCTGAGGTTGAGGAAAATTGGACATTTTAATAAAAATCTATAATTTTGTTAGGAAAGTGAAAGATAATTTCCAATGAAGCTACCCTCTCAAATTAGCTTGAGTTAGGCTCTTCCTTATAGGAAGTGGGCAAATTCCATTTTCTTTCTATCCAGTCCCTCTGAGTCCTGTTTGTTCTCAGTCACACTCAAGGAACTGAAGCACCTCAGTAGAATGAACAATTGATTAGAAGACTAAACAGAAAGCAGCAAGGCAATGTATTGCCCTGAAGCATAGAGATGCAAAGCTATGGAGACACTTCCCACGTCAATGACAAACATTGAAAGATTCAATGGTACAGATTATAATGGGCCTCTAATGATTCTTTTCCATGGCTGTGAGGCATTTTTCTAAAGCAAGGTGGTACTATCATCTGTTGTTTCAGTTAAAGTTACAGTTTTCTAAGAATATGGACATAGGAAGCACAACTAGCTATGCAGATGCTGCCCAAGAACCATATTGTAGGTAATGAATTATGACATTAAAATGATTATACTCCTGGGAAAGTATAAGCATTCAGAAGAACCAAAAGATTATGCTTAACAAGACCCACAAAGGTATGATCAAGGGGCTTTAAACTAAAATCAAAGTATAAAAATAATCTTCACTTAAAATTGAAAGACTATGGTAACAATAATACGACAGGAGGAGTGGAAGAACTAGCAGGTAATTATTAAAGAGGAGGAATATAAACAAATAGAAAACAAATCCAATAGCACCCTCCCTCCTCAAAAAGTGTGTATTTATAGAGAACAAACCTGCAATATCAAAATAAGTAAATCTCGGAGATTGTTAACACTTAATAGAAAGGAATTCATGAATGGGAGCTGGCATTTGAAAGGAATATATTAGAATGTTTTATAATGGAAGGTGAAAGATACCTATAAATCATTATATATACACACATAAGGATTCTTAAACATGGGATAAAGGACCTCCCCCCCCCCACACCAGCCAAATGAGGCTAAAAGAAGGCAATGGTTGTATTATCAGAAGGAGTTTGATCACCTGACCTGATGGGAGGATTTAGATCAGGCCTTCATAAAACATGTTGTGAGCAAGCACAAGCATAAGATACAGCCTTGATGGGGGACATTAGCTATCCACATGTACTGGCAGCTTAATCTTTCTCAAATCAGAGCATCTGATAAGTTCCTGTCACCTTGCTCAAAATTTCATCCTCCAGGGGCACCTGGGTGGCTCAGTCAGTTGAGCATCCAACTTCGGCTCAGGTCATGATCTCACGGTTTGTGGGTTTGAGCCCCGCATCGGGCACTGTGCTGACAGCCAGCTCAGAGCCTGGAGCCTGCTTCAGATTCTGTATCTCCCTCTCTCTCTGACCCTCCCCTGCTCACGCTGTCTCTCTCTCAGAAATAAATAAAAACATTTAAAAACAAAAACAAAACTTCATCCAACAGATAAAGGATGTAATGAAAGGAATTGATTTAGCTATTTCATACATGAATTTAAGCAAAAAGCCAGAACTGAGTTATGATGCAGAAGTGACAGGAACTCTGACAGTGACTGTGCCAAGAAAAGGGCACTGTCAAACATGTGACTACATTTGTGGTTGGATATTTTGACAGTCACTCATGATATTCTTAGGAAACAAGAAAAGATGGTAGATTTATATATGGCTTAATGAGCATAATAATGATTTGTAGATTCATGCAACCTTGAGGGAAACCTCTAGGTGTATTCTTGATCTGGTCCTATAAAACATTTAAAATCAGTAACTTAAAGAAACAGGAATGTATCTATATGTTTCCAGATAATGCAAAGCGAGGAAGGAGAGTTAGTATGCAGGATAAAACAGTACATACAATAAATATTGAGTGCCTTCATGGGTAAAGTGTTAAAGTGAATACAAAGATGAGTTAAGGTACAGTAGTTTTTCTCACGGTTCCTTTTCAACAGGGACAATAAAAATATGTATAAATTATCGAAAGAACAAGATATAGAGTGATAAATTCCATAAAAAAATTAAGTGGTTGGACAAATCACTGAGGGGAGATATTACCTCTAGCTTCATGTGTTGGAGGGTTCAGAAGAAACATATTAGGTAACTAGAATTTGAACATGTAGTAATCAAGAGAAGAGGAGTCTAGATTCAAAGGTGGAAAAGCATGGAGTTAATATTGAGAAGGGTTTGTGGTTTTGTCTTAAGAAATGAAATGCAGCATAGGGCAAAGGAAACAAAAGTTGGGTAATAAGATTCTGGGATTCAGGTTGGCACAATAAACTGAAAACAATAAAATTAAATTTCACTTGGATGAACTTGCAGTTTTAGGATGGCGAGGCACAGATGTTGCTCCCCTCTTCTTGAGAACTACCCCCAAACAATTAGGCAAAGAGAAATAAAACACAAACACTAATTTTAATGACTAAGAGACATATATGAACCATAAGGCATGGAAATTAAAAGCAGATAAAAGAATGATTGATGACTTAGCACAACAAAGGAAGGCCAAGTCCATGTGCCCGAAGAGGGGATACCACAAAGTAGCACTTCCAGAACTTTGGAAATGTTTAGGAATTAGAAACACCCATACCAAAGCAGAAGAGAGGCAAAGGACTGAAATCAGGAAAATTGGGCTAAAAACAGGAAAAGTCTGAGGCAGAAGAAATTGAGCCCCTACTCATACTCAGTGACGCCAAGTAAAAAGATAGATTGAAGCTAAGTGTCAAGCAACGCTACAGAATTAGATAGTGGAAAACAAAAACAAAAACTTACAATATATTATTTCTTAAAATAAATATTTTAATGATGTTATATATAGAGTAAAATATTTTTAAATAGCTCTTAATCGCAGGAGCTATTTTCAAAATAGATATGTTCTAGCTCCAAGTTCCAAGTTTAGAGATTCTCATTTATATGATAGGAATCAGTAACATGTTTTGACAAACGACATAGAGGGATTTTCATTCATAGGTATTGTTCTAGGAACTGAAAGTAGTGTAATATGCAAAAAATTCTCTACCTTCTTGGAGTTTATATTTTAGTGAAATATGTAGTATGTGAAATATGTAGTATTTTATATCTTACTGGCCAGTTATATGAAGAAAATAAGCAGGGAAGGGGTAAAAGGAATGGGACCAGAGAGAAGGTAATATTTGAGTAAAAATCTGAAAAAAGCAGAGTAGTGGACTATTAAGATACCTGCAGAAAAGCTTCCAGAAAAAAAAGCTTCCAGCAGAACAGCTAATGTAAAAGGCCTAAGACAGGAGACTGTCTATATTATTTACTCAAGGAGCATCAAGCTGGCCAGTAAAGCTGGAGTAGTGTGAGGGAAATACGAGATCAAAAGAATAATAGGGGAGCTAGGTCATATAGGATCTCCTAGGTTTGTGAAGGATTTTGGCTTTTATTCCTAGTGAGATGGTAAGCCATAGGATTAGAAAAATAAATATTTAAAGAGTTATTTACAGGAGTGTCTGGGTGGCTCAGTCTGTTAAGTGGTTAAGTGTCTGACTCTTGGTTTTAACTAGGTCATGATCATGGTTTTTGAGTTTGAGACTCATATTGGGCTCTTCATTGCAGAGCCTGCTTGGGAATTCTTTCTCTCCCTCTCTGCCCCACCCCCGACATGCATGTGTGTGCCCATGCGCATGCACATGCATGCACACTCTTTCTCAAAATAAACTTAGAAAAAGTAGTCATTTACACACATGTGATATATATGCTTCTGAAAAGCAATGAAATTTGTCTAAGTAATTAAAAATAAAAATAAAAATGTCAAGTGAGGTCTGGGAACCTTAGCTGGCTAAATAAATGTAGATAGTTCCTAATATAGTACATTAAAGTAAATATTTAATAAATATCTGTGGAATAAATGGACAGCAAATTTATATTAAAAAGGAAAATTGAGTTTTTGAACTTCTTATAAAATCAGAAGCAGTTATCAAGAATGTAAAAATTATCCTAAAATGTAGGTTTTAATCAAAGATTTCAAGGCATTCTTATAGGTATCATCAAATGGTTGTTTCTATTTCATAGTTTATGTTAGGCAGGAAAAGACTAAAAGAGAGCCTTCCAGAGTCACCTTGAAACTTTTCCTCTTTGTTTGAAAGAGGAAAACCCAGTTTTTCACAGTCCATACTTTAAGCTTAGCAGAGTTTTACTGGGTTCTGGCTTTATAAATTTATTTATCAGGGTGCCTGGATGGTTCAGTCAGTTAAGCGCCTGATTTCAGCTCAGGTCATGATTTCACACTTTGTGGACTCAAGCCGTGTGGGGCTCTGTGCCAATAGTGTGGAGAGTGGTGTCTGCCTGGGATTCTTTGTCTCCTCTCTGCTAGTTCATTACTCCTTCTCTGCTCACACTGTCTCTCTTTCTCTCTCAAAAATAAATACTAAAAAATGTTTAAAAATGCATAAATCATAATTCACACTCAAAACTAGCCCTATTTTATTCTGATTAAAGAACTTTATATATTTGCATCTCAAAGTCTGGTTTACTTTTTTTCTACAGCCTAGGATCCAGGGTTTTTGGCAGTCAATGAAGAATTTTGAAAGTGATATATCTACTCTTTCTGACAGCCAGGAAAAGCAAATGTACTTTCTTCTCCTCAGTGTCACTTCTGTTACTCCTAAATGAACCAATCTACTCTTTCTGGCGTCAGACAGTATTTGTTTTTAAATTATTTAGATGATAAATAATGTCATGGTCATCAAAACAAAACTTTAATATTATGACCTCTTTTGCTTGACAGAATTTTAGAAAAACATTTTTTTTAATTAATAGAAAAATGATGAAGAGCTAGCTCTTTCAAACACTGCAATAGGACTTTCTACAAAAATGAAAAGAAATCAACTTCTGCTGCTAGAGACAACTGTAGATATTTTTTGGTATCATACCATGTAATGATTTCTCAGAAAAAAACATGAATTCTGAAGTCATATAATATTAAAAGCTCTACCTTAAATGGCCGAGAGATTAGGCTCTTTTCTATGACCAAGCCACTGACAAATGAAATTCAGAATAAAAATAAACTGTGTTAGCATATAAGAATTAAGCTAAAGCCATATGATTTAAGAAATAGTCCACTTTCATCCCTCTGATACATCCAAGATTTGCTATGATAACATTATGTAATGCAAAAAATTTACATAAATCTGTATTCAAGTATGTTAATTTGAAGTATGAGATCAATTTTAACTAGAAAGATTTGACCTCTGTTTACTCTTTATCAGTGCATTAAGTAAACATAGGAAAGAAGAGTAGAAAACTTGGTCACTCGGTTTAGCAGTTTTCTCAGAAAAAGTTAACAATGAAACCTCTAGGGTTAAGAATTTCAAATGAGGCTGCTAGACAGAGAAGACAGACCAAATTAGCTTACCACTTGAACCATTTTGAGATATCTGGCATATCTTGGGTCCTTGGCTACAGTTAAGATATTTTCTGGTGTTACTTCACTTTCCTGTGGTCCAGAGTCTTGTAAACTGTTCTGCTGTAGAGAGTATTGCGTGTAAATCTTTAGACAATTCACAAAAGGGGTCCATTATGTTACTTAAAAAGGGATGTTTCTTCTTATAAATCTAAAGCAATCAATATCAGAAAAAAAATCATAAGTCTAAATTTAAATACCAATAATTTAATGATGGGATATATGTTTCCAAATATTTATGAATACTTATGATTTCAGAGGAAGTTCACTTAATATCATCATTATATTGTTCCTTAAAAAATGCAAACACATTCATGGCATTAAAAAATATTAGAATTCTACTTTAGTTGTTCCCAGAGTGTGGATATAAAACATGAACTATAGATGGACATATTACTTTAATAAAACCTTTAATACAGCTAATAAAAACTATTTGATTTGCCAATTATTCAACTCTAGCACATAGTAAATTGATTTTGTAGGTATCTACCATCTATAGAATTGAATTCCTCATTTATTCAGTAATCTTACTCTAAGGTAGTTCCTTAACAGAATGAGTAAGATTACTCTTACTGCTATTCTAACATCCTGGAAAACAATGCCTTGAGAATTTGTGGAAGAGTAGCCCATTTCTCAGGTAAATTATCTGGTTTTATATATTTCAGCCACTGATGGAACTATTAATGTTAATACTGCTTATAATGAAGAATATGGGGGAATGATCTTTTTAGATAAAAATGCTTTTATCATATAGGCAGTTCTCACTTTGTATGGGACTGTGTTAAATGAAAATTGTCCATTTTGGAATCCTGTCCTCACTAAAGTGCAAAGGTAGGACTGTCTGCATACAGTTCTAGATTCTTCTATCAACTTGAACATTTGTTACATTTATTTTTGTGAATTCTCACTTATTATCTATGTATTAGCATTACAAGGTAGTTCCTTAACAGAATGAAATCAATTGTATGCCTACATATCTATGCTGAAATGTAGATAAATCAAGATTATCTTTAAATGTTCACAGCTTTTAGAATATGAATGTTAATTATATATTAAGTTTTTTCCTCAGATAATTCAGATATAAATTAAACCTTTTGAAAATTCTGAAGCAAATAAAACATCGCAAGTCCCTTAGATTTCTCCTGTTATATGGCACTAAGTGAGGATATATATACCCATATATATATATACAATTCATCTTTAAAATACATAAATACAGAAAGTCCAAAACCCTTAATTAAATAAAAAATTCAAACATGACCCAAGTATGTTTTTAGAAACATTACGGACAATAAACTCATAGAATAGCACGATGGAACAAATAATAATTACACATGGGACCAATGAATTTCAAAACTCAGCTGTTAACTTTGCCTAATAACCAAGATCTCAACAAGGTTTAATTATGTCAGCTCTTACACCTTTGCTATCTGAATGACCCATTAAATCCTCTATCATATCTCTCAACTGCCCTTCATTTTATTCTCAATTTGCACAATTGGATGGTCTATTTTGAGTAATGATAAGATCTGAACCATGAAATTAAAGTTGCAAAAAAATCAGTATGCAAACCTTGAGTCTTTGACTCATATAGATTAGAGACTGAAATGAATGAATGGTTAACAAAGTGTATCCTTACCCTTTATCAGATAAGTTGACTGCAATGTCAGTGGAAATTATGTGTTAAGCAGTAGTTAAGTCCATTTCAAAACATTTTACATAAATCATAACAATAACAATAAAGAAATAAGTTGATTTAAATATTAAGAACATGCTGAATAGGTATTTTATCAAACTAATCAACATGCAACTTTGCTCCAATTTTTTAAACTCAGGAAGCCAAAAGAACTTCATAAATTCTCCAAATGAATTAATATATTAGTTTTTAAATAAAATTGTCAAAATGTATCAAATCATTCTGAATTTTAGAAAATTTAACTGTGATTACTTGTAATCAATTTCTTGAGACCTTAAATAGGCAGGATCAACACAACTGCAAAAGTTTTAAAGTATATATTATAGGTAGCATTCATAATAACACCCAGAAAAATATTCAAAATTAGACAGATACCATTTAAAAAATTTATAGAAACATATAATAGCTGGTATTCACCAAAGAATAACTACAAGGTAGAGTGAAAACATTTTCTTAATATTTTTTATACATGCCTTATTTTAGAAAATGCATGGTCCATATTTAACTGAAAGGGACTTGTAAAGTTAAACTCTTCTAACACATCTGGATTTCTTCTTGTATATTATATATATTCCAATGGCCATCATAATGAAATTTACTATATAAATTAAATGGAAGTTAATTTTCTAA
This sequence comes from Proteles cristata cristata, assembly GCA_017311185.1. NCBI lineage: Eukaryota > Metazoa > Chordata > Mammalia > Carnivora > Hyaenidae > Proteles > Proteles cristata. The sequence continues at coordinate 437,446 of JAESUZ010004754.1, forward strand.
TATCTAATTGTTAAGTAAATGGTCATCTAATTCATTCCCCAAATATAGGCTATAACTAAATTTATGGCTCCTTCCACAGCTTTGTACCATATGTGTTCAATATATTATGTAATGAATTCAACACAGGTGCTGGAGACAGTGCAGTCTAGCAGATAAGAGCTAGGACTCTTGGCACCAGATTGCGTGCATTGAAATTCCAGCTCTTTTATTTTCTGACCCGTGGCAAGTTACTTAACCTCTATGTACCTCATTTCACCCATCTGTAAAGTAGAAGTGTGAAGTGAAGTATTTACTTCATAGGGCTATTGTGAGAATTAAATGAGTTAATTTCTGAAAAGCACTCAGAAGCATGCTTGGTAGGTACGCAGTAAGCACCCTCCACGTGGTAGTCATTATCATCACAGCCAAAGTAACCATAACCTAAAAAATATCCTATGAAAAGTATCTCAACGTACAAATGTTCAGTATCACTAGATAGATCACCATTTTAGTGATTATTTTATTTTGAACTTTAATACCCCACTGAGATACACTAGAGATCGTCTGTTCAATAATGAGAATTTTTATTTCTTGGAATAAAAAGTAATATAAAATTGAAATGTATACAGAGCATAAATGAACACTTTAAGACATAAGAACCAAATGCAAAGTGTGGCCCTTCCTAGGATGCTGATTTGAGCAAATCAATCCAAACCCACACTTTTTAGATGTGTGGTATTTCTAAACCAGTACTCTCAAATTTTAAGAGACTACAAATCCCCTGGTTATCTTCTTATAATATAGATTCTGATTCAGTAGGTCTGGCATGGAGCCTGAGAGTCTGTGTTGCTGACAAGCTCCCCAGGTAATGCGCATGCTGCTGGTGCCTGGAGCATACTTGGAGTAACAAGATGGTACTTGGGAATTACTGTTAATTATATCGTGTATGATAAAGGCATTGTGGTTATACAGGAAAATGCCAGAACTTTTCAGAGATGCTCAAGGAGTTACACAGTGGTGAAATGGTATGATGCCCAGGATTCATTGTTTTAGCAAGGGACAAAAAAGATAGATGAAGCAAATGTAACAAAATCTTTATTAGAGATTCAGGGTGGGTAATGGGCATTTAAGTATTCACTGTACTATTTTATTATTGTGTGTTTGAAAGTTTTTGTAGTAAAACATTTTAAAAGTATACTTCTGATAATAATGAAGGGAAAATGTCCATAAAGAACCTGAAGAACATTATTACACTCAAGATTTCTTCTGGTCCTGTAAATAGTTTCTCTTTCATAGGCAAGGAAAATATTAACTTCAGAGAGATCCTCAAAATAATAATAAAACAGCTCATTTCTTTTCAAATTTCATTTTCTATCATAAGGGTTTAAAATCTTACTATTTAAAGTTTTACATCTTCATTTAGCTTCTTCCTTCAAACCTGCTGCTATGTTTATCTGGTTTAACCAAGACAAGCTGGTCATGTTTCCTGGAACTTAAAATGCTCACCTGTGATTTCTCTGAAGTGGTTTCAGAATGTGATTCATTTGTGATACCAGTGGTGTTTATAGGAGAAACTTCAAATGTGACATCATCTAGGCCTGGGATAGATGACAACTAAGAAAAGAAAATTAATGTTGGTATTATGAGGATAAGACTAGCTCTTAAACACTGTAAGTTTCTAGGTGTGTGTATTTTAAATAGCTATTTTAAGTTCTTAAGCCTATAGAAATAGGGTGTATAGGGGCACCTGGGTGGCTCAGTTGGTTGAAAGTCTGACTTTGGCTCAGGTCATGATATTATGGTTTGTGAGTTTGAGCCTCATGTCAGGCTCTGTGCTGACAGCTCAAAGTCTGGAGACTGTTTCAGATTCTGTGTCTCAGTCTCTCTCTCTGCCCCTCCCCTGCTTCTGCTCTCTCTCTCTCTCAAAAATAAATACATTTTTAAAAAACATTAAAAAAAAGAAATAGGGTTTATAAAATCTCATCTTTGGTGTCTGAAATTCTCCATGCCATAAACTATTTAAAAGTGAAAGTCATTCACAAGTAAAATATTCCTGAATGATTTTCCATTAATCTGACTTAGCTTATAACCATTCTTTTGCTGGGAATTATCTTTTAAAATATAAGGATTCTTAGTTCAGGGAATAAAAAGCAAGGGCTTTGGAGTCAGATTGTGTAGGTTTAAGTCACAAGCTATGTGACCTTCTGTAAATCTCCCTAGACCTCAATTTTCTCCCCTGAAAAGTGGGGATAAGAAAACTTACCTCACAAAGTTATTGTAAAGAGATTTTTATTAACCATGCTTTGTAAAAAGAAAAGAAAGAAAGACAGAAAGACAGAAAGACAGAAAGACAGAAAGACAGAAAGAAAAAAGAAAGAAAGAAAGAAAGAAAGAAAGAAAGAAAGAAAGAAAGAAAGAAAGAAAGAAAGAAAGTCCTTTGTAGCACATTTTAAATGTGAATGATCTGGGAAATGACAAAACTCTTGTCATCACATTTTAATGTTTGACAGCCCATTCTTTTTCTTTCTTTAAGCATTTATCACCAAATATTACTAAAATGTGTTATTTTTAATACACAAAAGATAGGCATGTTGTCAGTGGTTATATATTTCAGGTTGGATCTGCAAGATCCATGCAAACCCACTTTTCTGATTTCGTTCTGATTATCAGTGATAGATGTTTGTCAGATGTTTGGCTGACTTTAGGGATTAATTTTATGGTTATGGAAATAATTAAGGTTCTGGAAATGATTAAAGTTAAGTTAGCTACACAGTAACTTAACTTGTGACTATGGACTTTAACTCCAGAACTGCCCAAACATTAAAACAAGACGCATACTCATAATGAAGAATAATGAAAAGAAACAGGTCTGAAGCAGCAATATTCATTGAGAACTGATGACTGATGACAATACTTAGCATAGTGGCTGTGGCCCAAATAGTTACAAATAGGTATGGCTGCTAGGAGAGTATCTTAAACATGGTCAAGACCAGGTATTCTCAATTTTGCAAGCTACAGAAACGTGCTGAGAGAAACATAGCGGCTGAAGTCCACAAGACGTAGAAAGTACAAATGAGACATTCTAATCTTTATGCTAATGACATTAGCCATTTTACTTCCTCATAAATATTCAATAAGCATTTTTTTCAGATCAATTTTTTTTTATAAAAGACAAAAATATACTAGGGTATCCATTATTTTATAATCAGGGAAAACACAAAACCTGAAAGCTTTCAAATCAAAACAGTTTTCTATTTTTGCTAGTTATATTGTGTAACTTCTGACCTCAAAACTGGTATTCTTCATTAGCATTCAATATATTTGATATTTGAAAACAGAAAATAGATATTTCCTCCAAATTTTGCTCTGGAGACATCTGAACTTTTATTAATTTGTACTGTGTTACCAAATGATTACTATTTAAAAAAAATTTTTTTTTAAATGTTTTTATTTATTTCTGAGAGAGAGAGAGACAGCATGAGCAGGGGAGGGTCAGAGGAAGAGGGAAACACAGAATCTGAAGCAGGCTCCAGGCTCTGAGATAGCTGTCAGCACAGAGCCCGATGTGGGGCTCGAACCCACAAACTGTGAGATCATGACCTCAGTCGAAGTCGGACGCTTAATGGACTGAGCCACACAGATGCCCCCCAAATGATTACTATTAAGATAACTGAATTTTCCATCAAATGAACTACAGAAATAGCCCAATTTGTTAACATGTTATTCACATGCTTTTGACTAGAATAATGAAAGAAATTTCAATTCCTGTGTACATTTAAACAGACTCAGTTAATAGTTCATAATGAGTATCATTTCCTTTGCAATTATAATGAATTAAAAACAAACACAAAACACTGTACCACCTCATGGATGCAGGAGCTAAATTTAATTTCCAATTCAATTAAAGTTAAGTATGACTGAGAAAGCTGGAATATGCAAAGCTTATACTATAAATTATTCAGAAATACAAACCTTTGCATCTAAAATATTGAGAGTTGTTTCAATTTGCTGGATACGAAGAGAAAGATCTGCCAGTTTCTGGAAAAAGATCAGAAGGACAAAGTCTGACTGAAATGAGCTGTTAACAAGGGTAACAAAGGGCAGATTTGAAAAACAACAAGAACCCACTATGGTTTAAATATTAGTCATTTTCCAATGTATTACACTTTTATTTATAGGAGTAGGAATGGGAGCTCAAGTATGTATTTTTGTAACTTCCATTAGCATGCTTCACAGCTACTTTATAAAATTGTATTCACAGATAAGCAAAAATTGTATTTTCAGCCTTATCAAACTCATCAGAGCTATCTATAATCAGTCATTGGAATCAGAAGGTAAACTTCTTCTGGGACAGAGTTTTTTGTTCACTGCTATATCCCTCATGCCCAGAACAGTACTTGATACTTAATAGGACTCTAATAATTATTTGTTGATGAATGAAGGAATTCTTCACAGAAAAGAATAAAAATTAGCCCAGGACAGCTTGGAACAAGATTTGCCTTTAAAAGTTACTTAAACACTTAAATATATATAATTAGTCCCAAAATAAAAATTTTTAAGTCTGAAAATAAAAAGAAGATGAAATTAACAGATGAGCAGTTCATGTTAGAAAGAAGTAAAACCAAGAGAAAAAATTAACAGTACTAAAAAGCAAAAGGAATCAACCTACCATCAACATCCAACAACAGAACCAAAAGCTTCCCATGCTCTAGTTATTCTGTACAATTAAATTACCCATGTGTGTATATACACTATATATAGCCACACAAGTAAAAGTAACACCATAAAATATGATCCATTAGAGCATTTATTTAAAACTCCCTAATCTTAAACATTATTATATTCAGTGTCAAGTCCAAGGCAGTTGGCCCATTGACAGTTGGCAGATATGCAGCATTCTGACTGCTTTCTGGGTTATGATCAAGATCCTGACTAGCTCTCAAGCAGAATGTTAACACTCCAAGCAATGGTCATTTTGGCCACATTTAGGGGAGAAAAACCCTGAAAGCAATCACATTTTAGTATATGTGCTGCCGAAGCGAGCACTCCTGAAAGCAATCACAATGTAGAACTTTTTCACAAGACATTTTTAAGATGAACATCCTGGTATCTATAAAGCTACAATTTTTTATTTTATATATTTTTTTATTTTATAATGTTTTATTTCTAACACTAGAATCTAGTTTTAATGGCACTCAAAGCTTTGATTTCTTTTAACTTTGACTTCTAGCATTTGTTCATATAATGCTTTACAATAAATATAAATACAGGTTTATGAAACATCAGATGAATGAATTCCTCTCCAAATTATAAGTGTTTTCCTGGAAATCATGAAAATTATGTTTTTCCATATTTCATCAGTATTTTACAGAAAAGCTTAGTAACTGCAGAAATCCTATAACAAATTAATTTGTAAAGTGAAATAATTTCTAGCTTATTTATAAATACATGCATTGGTTTGATTAAAGTGAATACATAAAAAGAAAAAGATGAATTAATTGTTTAGGTATATTTATACAATATACTTTTCAAAATTTTTATTTATTTCTGAGAGAGAGACAGAAACAGAGTGTGAATAGGGGAGGGGTAGAGAGAGAGGGAGACACAAAACCTGAAGCAGGCTCTAGGCTGTCAGCACAGAGTCCAATGTGGGGCAGGATCATGTCCTGAGCCGAAGTCGGACGCATAACTGACTGAGCCACCCAGGCGCCTCTATATAAATGTACTTTTAAGCAATAATCACCAGCATTGTAAATGTGTGAGCATCCACCTTACTATGCTACACTGTAACTGCAATGTATCATTTGGAACCTCACACCAAATGCATAAAGTAGGAACTATTATCATGACAATTTTAAAGAACAGAAAACTGAGTTTTCATACAGTAAAACCATCTGAACTTAAAAACTCCAAATCCAGATACAAAATTAGTAACTATCTTTCAAAGACAGAAATAATTTTTACATTGTTTGAAAGAATTATACATTGTGAGAACATGATGCCATAGACTCCGGGTGACGATGTGTCAATGTACAGTGTAACAACACTGACCAGGAATGTTGATAATGGGGGAAGTTATGCTCGCTGAACTCAGGGAAGCAAGGAGCACATGGGAACTCAATGCTTTCTGCTCAGTATTGCTGTGAACTTAAAACTTGTCAAAAAAAAAAATATATATATATATATATACACACACATGTATGTACATGTGTATATATATATTCACACACATATATATTTGTGTATATATACATTAATTAGGAAAACACATCAAGATGGAAAATTCCCAGGCATTGCATACATAGAAATTTTGTTATTCAAAGCTAATAGGTAATCAATCCATTTCTTATAAACACTAAGATGCTACTGTGCTTAAAAAAAAAAGAAATCAAATTACTCTGACCTATTTTCAAAAATAGATGTTATTTATCTGGAGCTTTAAAAAAATTTTTTTTAATGTTTATTTTTGAGAGAGAAGGAAGAGACAGAGCGTGAGTAGGGGAGGGGCAGAGAGAGCTAGAGACACAGAATCTGCAGCAGGCTGTGAGCTGTCAGAACAGGGCCCAAAGCACAAAGCCCAATGGGGGACTCAAGCCCATGAACCACAAGACCATGACCTGAGCCTGAGCTACCCAGGCACTCCTATCTTTATAAGGATTTAAAGCAAACATGAAACGTCTTGCTTTGGGACCATAGGGTAATTTGCAAGGTACCTGAAGTTTGTCAGACAAGCTGAAAATTTCTTGATTTATCATCTACCTCTTTCTAAGGTGGTGAAATTCATTAAAGTGACCAAAAAAAAGGATGAAAGGAATAAATACGGAGTTAATAGTTGAACATGGAAACAAAAATAAAATACTGTGGCTTTTCAGGTTTGTAAAATATCCAGTTTGCATACCCAATTCTCAACAAGAGAAACAACATTTTAAAATCATGGCTCCCTTGGTATATTACACTGGGTTGGTTATGTCCTATAAGCCAGAAAGGGAAGCAATCAGTGGTTTTATTAAGATTCATTTGGCACTTAAACCCAGCAGTTGTAAAAGTTGTAGAAGTAAATATAGCAAGATTATTTGGTTGAAGATTAAGTCTGATGGTGGGATTAAAAATTAGATGCAGAAGATAAGCACACTAAAATTTGTTAGGTTATATGAGAATTCCCAACATTTTTTTTTCTTATTCTTAAAGAATTTAGAAAAAAAGTTTGGAATATTTAAAAATGATTAAGAACTCAGTATTTTAGGCATATTACAAGTCTGAGTCAAAATAACACATATGATGGCCCTGTTTACAGAGTACCTTTGACTTTAAAATTCATTATAAGGTTAAATTTCTGCTCAGTTTTATCTATAATATGCATAGAACTTGCATTGTACTTCCTACCCCACTCTGTTTTAAATTTGCACACCCGATGGGCCACCATAAGATTTTTTCTGAGTGAGGCCCAAAATAGAAATGCTTACTGGGGATTTGTGAAGGAAGAACTTTGTAGCTTGGGTCTGATTCAACTACCTTCCTTTCTCCGGCTTCCAACCTTTCTACTTATCCTGGTTTCAGTCATTAGAAGAGTTATAAAGTACTCTGGTGTCCAGAAAGCTTTTTAAAAGTTAAGTTTTTCACTTTACTCTTTCTTTTTTTAAAAAGTCTATTTGTTTATTTATTCCTTTTTTGCTGAGGAAAACAGTCATTTTGGCTCCTGCTTAAGGCTTTAACTAAACAAGAATACAGGTCTAACAGGTGCTATTAACAAACGACAGCACATTTTGAAAAATTACATTGATCTTAACTCGAGGGGAAAAAGTGGCACCTGATGTTTGAATACATATATTATGCCCTTGGAATTTATCGTATCATATCGAAAAAGATATAACATCAAATGGATATGGCATAGCAAAGAAGAGAATACAAATCTAAAAAATAAATTTTGAAATAGCTCATTACAACCTCTCACTTGGAAATGATGTAAACATGCCTCTTATCCAGATCAGAAGGGGCAACGTAACAGACGAGTGAAATGCTTTTGGTTTTTACAGTTATTAGATCAGAGTTGGAACCCCAACTTTGTTCCTTTCTAGCTGTGTGAATGTGGGTAAGTTAGAGTAGCAACTGCAGCTATAAATACTATGTAAACAAATATATGCCTAATAAATGAATAAATGAGTAAGCAAATGACTTAAATCTCTCTACATCGTAATTTCTGTATTTCTTTTTTTTTATTTTTTAAAAATGTTTATTTTTGAGAGAAACCGACTGAGTGCAAGCGGGGGAGGGGCAGAGAGAGAGGAGACACAGAATCTAAAGCAGGTTCCAGGCTCCACACTGTCAGCACAGAGCCAGGTGCCAGGCTCAAACTCACAAACTGCGAGATGATGATGACGTGAGGTCAAGTCGGACGCTTAACCCACTAAGCCACCTAGGCACCCCTTAATTTCTATATTTCTAAAAAAGAGATAATTGGACCTCTCTCACAGGGCTGGGCTGTAATGAATAAATGCATGTAGAGCACATAGTACAATACCTACACAGAGCAAGTACACAAAAATAAATGTTATTGTCATCACACCAAGCAAACAGTCTATAACTGACATAAATATCCAGACTACTATAGTATGAATTGTAAATAATGGGTTATAGTCATTATAGTCAACCCTAGACCACCACCCATTAAAGAGAAAAAGTCAATAAACTACCTCTAAACTTCATGAGTTTTTGGTCAAGAAACTTTTTTCTTCGAGGGTTCAAGGAAGAACAAAGGAATAGTGAAATATTCAAAACAGTTGAGGGAGAGTTGAGAGAGGTACAGAAGGGGGTTAAAGAGTGAATCAGGAGGCTCTGATAATGCATAAGCAATCAATAAAGAGGGGATTATTGTTATATTGGCTTTAGTCTTTACCAAATAGCACTCATTTCCTAGGCAGTGAAAAGTGTTAAAGCACTGCAAAGGCTATCCCTGCCTCAGAGCAGCTTAACCAAGTTGCCTTCACATCTGTGTTTGCTGGTTGTTGTTGTTGTTGTTTTACCTGGTGATGAGGAGTATATGGATGGGGTATTTGCTCCTTTCTGCTTACAATCCTTGAATTGTCTCTCTCCACCCTACCCTGGTATAAAAAGTGAAGGACCAAATCCTTAGTCAGTCCATTCTATATCCCATTTAGAGAAGCAGCAGTAGGTGATAAAACTCCTGGAAAAAAGCACCTAGCCTCTGGGCCTGTTAGATACCTGGGTGGCTCTCCTGGTTTGTGGGGTTGAGCCCCGCATCGCATTGGATTGTGTGCTGACAGCTCTGAGCCTAGAGCCTGTTTGAGATTCTGTGTCTCCCCCTCTCTCTGCCCCTCCCCTGCTCATGCACCATCTCAAAAATAAACATTTAAAAAATTAAAACTAGGGGCACCTGGGTGGCTCAGTTGGTTAAGCGTCTGACTTCAGCTCAAGTCATGATCTCACGGTTCCTAGGTTTGAGCCCCAGGTCGGGCTCTGTGCTGACAGCTCAGAGCCTGGAGCCTATCTTTGGGTTCTGTGTCTCCCTCTCTCTCTGACCCTCCCCTGCTCATGCTTTCTCTCTCTCAAAAATAAATAAAACATTAAAAAATTAAAACTATATATAATGAACTGAGTCTCTTACTGTATCGATTATCGTATTTCACTTTGTTTTCTTTTAGCGAGAAGGCAGAAGAGATTTTTAACTAGAGATTGTTAACTTAGACAAAAATAAGATGTGATACAAATGAAAATAGTTTTCTTGTCTCCAAGCAGTTTTTGTTAATAACAACACATCTAACAAAAACTACTTGCTAAAGCTATATCTTATAAATAAGACAGAATGAATTAATGTTATTTTTATTGACTCACCTGTGAATGATCTCATTTTACTCCTCTTTCTACTTTCTTAAACCTGATTTCAACCCAGGGTTTCCATTTACTTCCCCATTCTCTTTATTGGCTTTTTAAGAGGAAACAGGGGTCCTTGAATCTTAAATAAGTACTCAATTCTCATTTCACAAGTCATTTGCTAAAAGTATTTTTATTATTTTCATAATGATATTTGATACTGAAGTTATATTTTGAGGATACTTCCCCAACCATCTTTTGGATCAAGGGGTGTAAAATAATTTTAATATGAACTGAAAACAATGTGCATGTAAAGATATGTATCTTGGGGAAAAAATGTAAATCTTTGGGGTAAGAGAAACAAATTTCAAAATAAAAAAATGTTTTCAATTGTGAAATCCTGGAATTCCTTTTGTTCTCTTTAGGCACATAAAGGTGATTGATGACACATAATCAAAGAGGATTTAAGGTATGTCAACACAATAACTGGATGACAAGAGGTCATGGTCCATGAGCACCTAGACTGACTCTTGTTTTACTCATCTGCCACCTTCAAAAGTACAAGATGATTTCTAGGCTCCTCATTAAACCAGTATCATCAGACCTACCTCCTCACAAACTGTAGAAAAGCGGTTGAGGAACTGTACAGTGTGCACCACAAATTGATTTAGAAATGCCACCGTTCTTTTCTGTTGAATAGCTGGCACCTGTGTTATGTAAAAACAAACATGATTTGTACAGGAAGAAGTACACTATGCAAGCCCTTTGACGTCAATTATATATAATCATAACGGGGAATTTGCTGTATTACATGAGTTATTCTAAGTACTACGAATAGTCATAACCTGTTTTCCTAAACTGTGGGGTGGGGTGTCTGATGACAGAAGCCGCAAAGTTTGAGTATGCGCTTTGGACTCACAAATATTTGTGAACTTTAACATAAAAAGGCAACACACATAAACACAAAAAACTTGGGGACCATATAAAAGAGGTAGGGTTAGAAGTCGCAACTTGCTTCTGTCGCCGCGCGTAACCTGTGTAACCCGAGCGTAGAGCGACTCCTAATTTGGGAAGCAAAGAGCAGGAAAGGTACACCACCCCTTTAAACGGATCAGGAGGGACCCCTTTTTAAGGTGAACTGTGGGACTCTTCCCTCCCGAGAGCAGGACCGGAGAGGCCCGGGGCCAGTGACGCGGTTGGATATGGAGAGATGGGGATCCGAGGGTTCCTTCCCCCATCCTCCTCCCAGGTCGCCTAAGTTCAACTCGGTCGTTTACAAACCTTGGTCAGGTCTATGCCCGACCCCATGAGAGGAAGCCCGTCCTCATCCATCTCCTCAGCGGGCGGGGGACCCAGGGCTCACCCACAAACCCCTCCCAGACGGGGCCCGCCCAACCCGGTAATAATGTTCAAATACCTCCCCCTAGTCCCCGCCTCCAGGGCCCTTCCCACCGGAAGGAAACGCCTCCGCTTGCCAATCACACGGCTGCTCCCATAGAACCCGCCTCTTTGCGCGGCATTCTGGGATTGGTAGTTCAAGTCGGGACTGTGACGTCAGACGCAAAGGCGCGGGGTGGGGCAAGGCTATGGGTTTAGCGGTAAAATCTTTAAAAGGAAGTTAAAAAAAAAATAATAAAACACTGAGTACGGACGAGGTTGTCCTTGCTTAGCCCTGTTACATAAATTGCTAAATCATTCGTTAATTAAAAAGTATACATTTTTAAAATTCTGCTAAGTTCTGGATACTCTCCTAGGTCCTGTGGGAAACACAGAGGTTGAGTCAGTTTTAGCCTGCTGCACTAGAGATTTATGCCCTGAAGCAGAACACAAAACTTGTTTCCTAAGGACTTTAAACATGAAATAAAATGTCAAATGCTACCAGTGAGACAAAGACCGATGCAAGTGACATACACTTAGATCATCAAGAAGGTACAACAGACACCTGGACAGAACTTTGTGTCAGGAATTTGAAAATCTAGGCTCAGATTTTAACTGTTCAGCTTAGCACCTATAGGACCTAGGAACAGCCACTAAGCCAAAAATTGATCCCCTTCCATGTACCAACCAAGAAGCTCAGTACTGGAAAGATTGGAGAATAGTCTCTGCCTTCATGAAGTTTATAGTCTAGGGCAGATATACAGAGTCTAGAAGTGCCACATCTAGATAGATGTGCTAACAATACTGAGAATGTTGTGCCCTTGCATACTCCCAAACAAGCAAACATACCATAGATAAAAGGTGCTCTTAAATCCTCTGAGAAAACCAGAGAAGGTAGTTTTATAGAAGGTACTTGAATGGAGTTATCCAGGCAGACAATTTGAGGTGAACCTTTGTACAGAGGCATGGGTGTATGGTATGTAGGGGAAATGGAAAGCTGCTTTGTAATGTTGAAGTAGAAAATCCTAGAAATGGAGAATGGTAGGAAAGGAGTCAGGAGACGTAGAACAACTCATTAGGGGACTTGTGTGTGAGATTTGATACTATAGTCCATGTTTCTCTAATACGTGATCCATGGACCACCATCATCCATTTTTTGAGAGTGGGCAGTACTTCTTAAAGTACACATTCCAGCAATTAACTTTAGATAAACAAGGACCTCTGGGGGTGAGTCTAGAAATCTGCATTTTAACTCTCTGTCCCTCTCCCCCATTATTCTAAACTGAAAGGTTAGAAAGTTTCTTCTGTAGGTGATGGGAGCCATTAGAAATTCTGGGCAGGAGAGTGACATGATTGACTCTTCCATGACTTTCCTTTTAGCTCTCTGGCCACTGATTTTTCTTTTGTTGGTCCCTTCTCATTTTCCTAACCTCTGGAGTTTCCCACATTTCTATATCTAGGCCAGATCTCACATTGGAAACCAGTAAAGCTGAAGCAGAGTGAGCAAGGTGGGGAGTTATGTTGGGGGCAGATCATGGAGAGCTTTGTAAGCCATTGTAAGGACTCTAGCTTTCTGGGTAAGGTGGGAAGTCATGGAAAGATTTCAAGAAGAAACATAATAGGAGCCACTGAAGAGCTTTAAGCAGGGAAGTAGCATGATCAAAATTGTATTTGAAGACAATCATTCTATTTGGCACTAAGTAATAAGAGTGACATGAGGGTGGCAAACCCGGAAAAGTTAGACAGCTGTAACAGTCACCTTTTATTCCATTCTCCTTTGCACTTAAACATCAATGAGGCTGTATGTCTTCCAGCTCCTACACAGCCCTTGAGTCTATTTGTAACTCTCCATCTCCACTGCCACATCTCAAGTTCTAAACATTCTTTGATGACTGGGTTACTGTAATAGCCTCTTCCTGCCTCCATCTGTGTTGCTCCAAACAAAACACAATGTAGCCATATAGTGGCTGTTTATAAAGACAAATCTGATTATATTATCCAGGATATAATTTTGCTTCTCATTTCCCTTAATGTGCTTAGAAGGCCCTCTGTATGGCTCTTGCTTACCTCTCTAACTTCACTTTTCACTATTCTCTCCACTTAAGCCCCCCAAATTTCTCTAAATTCTTAAAACCAGGAATTTCTCTGGGAATTAAATATGTTGTCTCCTTTGCCTAGAATACAATCTCCCTTGTTCCCTGACCACCCTTGCCTGCCTAACTCCTACTTATTCTCATCTCCTTTATCCTTGTTTTCAACAGTTTGAATACTGTGTACTTGGATGTGATTTTCTTTGTATTTAACCTTCTTGAAGTTTGCTGAGCTCACATCTGTGGTTTGATGTTTTAAATTAAATTTTGAAAGATTTTTTGGCCATTATGTTTTCAAAACAAAGTTTTTTTCCTGTCATATTTCTTTTTTTCTGGGACTCCAAAATACATGTATGTTAGATCACTTGATACTGTCCAGTTCATCGGTGTTCTGCTCATTTTTTTCTCCCTGTGCTTCTGAGTAGATAATTCTTATCAACCTTTCTTCAAACTTACTGATGCCTTGTTTTCTAGTGTTGTTTGTTGTGACACTATTCATCCAATTAATTTTTTAGATTTTTCAGTTCTAAAATGTCCATTTTTAGGAGTTTCTATTTCTCTCCTGACATTCCCTGAATCCATCTTTCCCTCTATATATTTTTTAAAACAAATTTATAATGGTCACTTTCAAGTTCTTACATAATGAATCCAATACCTGGTTCACCTATTATGTGTGCTTCCATTGCCTTTTTATTGATTATGGATTGTATTGCCTACATTTTGGGATGTTACATAATTTTAATTTTTATTCTGGATGTTGTGGTGGAAAAAAAGGAACAATGGAAATTAAGTGAGGAACTCCTTTACAAATTGAGTTGAACTGGGGCTAGGATATAGTTTTAATTAGATTGAGTTCACCTGCAATTAGCCCAATTCCTGGTCTTCTGCAAAGGCTTGAATTTTTTGATCCTGTCAATGTTTGAGTTAGAGGGGAATAGTCTGTTTTCCAAACATTTTGATTCACCTTTGTTTTCAACTTCAGCAAGGCCCAAAAATCCAAGCACCATGAGAATGTGCAAGACTTAGTATATTCTCTCTACTGCTGCTTTCTTAGCAAATTTGGGGGGTTGGCTGTAGTCCTAAGAGATTTGTTTTCATAATTGAGGTCTTTCGAGATCCAAGCCTGTCCTCCCAGCTTATACCGCTGGCAAAAAATCTCAGCTGGTTTCTTCTCGAATCTCCAAAGTTTCCCAGAGTGTCACAGGCTTGCTCCTCCACCTACTTATACTTAGACCAGACCCTTCTCTCTATGGTAATGCCACACCTCTCTACTCATTCATGTCCCCCTGGACCCAGACATCTCTATAGAATTTAGTTCATTAAGGTCTTACTCCATCCACTGCTTTCCAACAGCCCCATGGAAAATTATGATTTTTACTTTATCTGGTCATTATTACAAGTGATGTGAGTTTTCTTGCATCTTTTTATGTCCTAACTAGTAAAGAAGCCTTATCATCCTATCTTTAGAGATGCTTTCCCTGAACTACCAACATCAGGGTAACTGTCCCTCTGAATATATGCTTCTATAGCATCCTCTGGATCACTTTATCATAGCACATTTTATACTTGCCTATTTGCCTAAATGTCTACTAGAGTGTTGATTCCAGGCAGAGATTCTGCCCTGTTCACAAGTAAGGCCCTGTCTCAATGACTGACCTAAGGTAAATCCTTAAGAATCTGTCAAATGACAGCAACATGCAGAAGAATGAAACTAGATCATTTTCTCACACCATGCACAAAAATAAACTCAAAATGGATAAAGGACCTGAGCGTGAGACAGGAAACCATCAAAACCCTAGAAGAGAAAGCAGGAAACAACCTCCTTGACCTCCACCGCAGCAACTTCTTACTTGACACATCCCCAAAAGCAGGGGAATCAAGAGCAAAAATAAACTGTTGGGACCTCATCAAGATTAAAAGCTTCTGCACAGCCAAGGAAACAACCCAGAAAATTAATAGGTAACCAACGGAATGGGAAAAGATAGTTGCAAATGACATATCAGATAAAGGGTTGATATCCAGAATCTACAAGGAACTCACCAAACTCCACGCCCAAAAAGCAAACAACCCAGTGAAGAAATGGGCAGAAGATATGAACAGACACTTCTCCAAGAGGACATCCAGATGGCCAACAGACACATGAAACGATGCTCAGCATCCCTCCTCATCAGGGAAATACAAATCAAAACCACACTGAGATACCACCTCACGCCAGTCAGAGTGGCTAAAATGAGCCAATCAAAGAACTCTAGATGCTGGCGAGGATGTGGAGAAACGGGCACCCTCCTACACTGTTGGTGGGAATGTAAACTGGTACAGCCCCTCTGGAAAACAGTGTGGACGTTCCTAAGGAAACTAACAATAGAACTCCCCTATGACCCAGCAATAGCACTGCTAGGAATTTACCCAAGGGATACAGAAATGTTGATGCATAGGAGCACATGTACCCCAATGTTCATAGCAGCACTCTCCACAATAGCTAAAACCTGGAAAGAGCCTAAGTGTCCATCAACAGATGAATGGATCAAGAAGATGTGGTTTATCTATACCATGGAATACTACATGGCAATGAGAAACAATGAAATCTGGCCATGTGTAGCAACATGGATGGACCTTGAGGGTGTTATGCTGAGCGAAATAAGTCAGGCAGAGAAAGACAAATATCATATGTGTGCACGTATAGGAGGATTAGGAGGAGCTTAACAGAGGACCAAGGGGGAGAAGAAGGGCAGAAATGGTGGGGGAAAGGGGGAGAGGCAAACCATGAGAGACTCTTGAATGCTGACAAAAACTGAGGACTGGTGGATGTGGGGAGGAGGAGGGGTGGGCATGGAGGAGGGCACTTGTGGGGATGAGCACTGGGTGTTATGTGGAAACTAATTTGACAATAAACTATTTGTAAAAAATAAAAAAAAGAAAAAAAAAAAAAAGAAAGAATCTGTCAAATGACTTTTGGGCCTAATGACCCTTATGCTTCCATATCTTGCTTGATATTCCACGATTCTTTGATTTAGACGGCACTCATAATTCTTGGTAAACTCATTCAATCAGCTATCCTTGAGCAAAGTCCCCAACTGGCCAGTCTCGCTTTCCTCTTCAGAACCAGGAGAGGCTCTCAGTAATAGGAAAAAACAAAAAACCAGTCACTTCATGGTGATGTATGTCATCTATAAGAAGCAGGCATCCATATATATAATATAGGATTACAGAAACATGAACTTGTTCTCAGTTGGCCAGGTGACAAATTTTTTTTTCAAACTGGTTTGGTTTCTTTAAAAAAAAAAAAAGGAGAAATATAATGCTAGATGTGATTTCTAGTTAACAGAAAGAAGAGTGGCAGCTTCTCTGCCTCCTGGGATCCTTGATGATTACTGCTCATCAGTCATCCACAGCTCCTGAAAGCAGTGCCATTCACGGTTTAAGACCAGAATACCCAGGACTGCTAAAAACAGTCTATAGCTAGAAGTCTTGGCTAACTGCCAGAAATCCTCTGAAGTATGGACTTCTTCCTCCAGGCTTTCATTGGGAAAGTGTTACCAGGTTTCATTTACTATAGTGAATTTTGGAGGCAGGATGAAACAAGTAGATTACAATGAATATTTATTTCAAAGGGCAAAGCTACACACACACACACACACACACACACACACACACCTGCTTATATCTTATGAAATTTTTCAATAAAATCTTACGAATTTTTCAATAGTATGTTTGTTTTTACAGCAGGTTACTGGAAAATAACGTATTTAATTTTATCACGGATAGGTTCTTAGGCAAGTGGAACAAGGAGAATTTGCTTCCTATTTTTCTTCTGTGTTTCTTCCTGCTCTGCTTCAGGATGATCAGTTAGAGGGGTGTGGTGTTTATTCATAAGAGTGGGAAAATAAAATTAAATGTCCTCATCTGTTCTCTCCGCCCTATGGCTCATGAAGGGATGCAAATTATCTATTGGGACTTGGTTAAGTGAAGGAATTCTAGCCTAATTATTTTAGTTGTGTTAAGAATTAAATGTCTTGGCTACTTCTTTTAATTGTTTTGATTTTTCAAACTTCCAAACTCAGATAGTTGAGTTGTAGGCCTATATCCTAACGGCAGGGTACCGGATTCTTCTCTAGAAAGCTGACTACTTCATGAGAAGAGATCAAAAGATATTTAGTTAGGGGGTCCCTAATAAAACAGCACATAGCCTAGTGATCCTGCTTTCTTTGAGGGAATGGGGTGGGGGAAGCTCTCACTGTTGCATTTGTACCCACCAGTTTTAATTCATGGAGGTGACTGATGACAGAATAATGCTATTGAGAGTTTCTTACTTACATTTCCCAAGAGAAGGGGGCACACCATGCCACACAGGGCCACAGGGAAAATGCCAGATTTTAGCAAGGAGGCAGAAAGAAGCAGAAGCCAGGGGAAAGCATAGGCCAGTCGTTATTGGGGTTTCTGTGGGAAAGGCAAAGCAAGGCAGGGGAAGCAGTTGAAGACTGACTGGTGTGAATGATTCTGATGAGCTTTCAGGCATGGGAGCTGTTCCTAGCTGTCTGTACCTGGCCCTGAGTTGATACAGGGCAGGGGAAATGTTGGCTCAGTGTATACGAGTTAGATAAGGACTCCAGATTGGTTGGCTTGTATATTGAAAAACGTATTTCCAAGTAAGTTGTTTTACTGTTTTTAGGCATTAGCCAGCCCCAGAAGAGGCAGTTTCTCCTCTTGAGGTCACAAAAGTCAGAGCCTCAAGAATACAGAAAATTAAAAAAAAAATCTATAGTTAATTGGCCCATCACAATTAGAGATGGATGCTAAAAAGACAAATACAGAACCTAAGAAAGCAGTGAGAATACTCACCTTTCAGTATGTGAGTTTTAGGTCATAGTTTCACCAAGGCACCCCACTCCTGAGTCGAGAGTCTCATTCAGTTTCTCAAGTGATCAGAAGGGAAGGAGGAGCAACTGTCTGGGTATGCAAGCCAGGGGGAGGGTATTTGGAAGGGGATGTATCTAATTACTCCTCATCCACACTCTCAATCAAGCTTTCTGTTTTAGTGACCCCTGAAGCACTGCACCCCCTTCAGAGGAACTGCTGCCCCAAGAAATCCAAGTGTCTTAACTTTACTGCCTTAGAAGATGATGCCACTTCTCTTCTTTCAATCCTTACAACACTCCTTGCTTTCATCACTCATTTGATACCTAGTACATGTTACCATTATCTTTTTGTGACCACGTGGTATACTGCCAACTTTTGTAATTTCTTTGAGATCAGAGGCCAGTTTCCATTTCTTTACACTGCCATGCACATGTTAGTTAATATCTGGTTTTTAAGTTAAGAACTTAGTATAAAAGTGAACTACTGGGGCACCGGTGGGGAGGGGGCTCAGGTCATGATCTCACAGCCCTGTGTTGGGTGTGGTGACAGCTCAGAGCCTGGAGCCTGCTTAAGATTCTATGTCTCCCTCTGCTCTCTGCCTCTTTTTTTTATGTTTTTTATTTATTTCTGAGAGAGAGAGAGACAGAGAGACAGCATGAGCAGGGGAGGGTCAGAGAGAGAGAGGGAGACACAGAATCTGAAATAGGCTCCAAGCTCTGAGCTGGCTGTCAGCACAGAGCCTGATGCGGGGCTCGAACCCATGAACTGTGAGATCATGACCTGAGCTGAAGTTGACGCTTAATCGACTGAGCCACCCAGGCGCCCCAGTGCCTGACTCTTATTTAGGCTCAGGTTATGATCTCACGGTTTGGTTTGCTAACAGTGAGGCACCTGCTTGGGATTCTCTCTCTCTCTCTCTCTCACCTGCTCCTCCATGCATACTTTCTTGCTCTTTCTCTCTCAAAAAAAACATGAAAAAGAGAAGTAACCATTATGACTCTTATATTGCCAAGGTACTTTATCTTAAATTCACTAAGTCAGATTTTTTTCCTCATTGGTGGGAGTATAAATGAGTCTTTACTTAGCTTTGTACACCTTTTATAGCACTCTGTCTTCTTCATAGAATAATCCTCTCGATTTATTTAGGAAAAAAAAAAAAAAAAGGCAGCAAGTGATGCCACTATCAGCTGCTTCTAATTAACCTCCCCTGGCTGTTTCAGAAAATGACTCAGCACCTGGACTTCTTAAAGCGGTCAGGTTATTTTGAATCACAACCACATAAAATCACTTAACACTACTCTGGAAGTTCAACATCAACATTTCTTCTTGTGGCCTTGTTTCCAGAGTCCAAAATGATCTTGTTAGAACCTCTGCTATTATCCTTTAAAAAATGATGGGGCCAGAAGGTATAAGCCAATCAAGCTAGGAAAGTGGTTTACAATATTTTCCAGTATGAGAAGACTTTTTTAATAGAAAACAATTTTGACGAACCCCAAATGATTGTGGCTGAACATTTAGTATCCACTGAGTGAATACATACACATTGTTGAGGATTAAAAATTGTATTTAATAATGGAAATGATGAAGTATATTGGGAAATTCATCTTAAAATCCCAAATTTTCATTCAAAATAGGAGTTTGCTCCCTTTTATTTTCCAGGCTAGGTGCTATTAGTTTTCCATAATACATCCTACTTTAGAAAGTCTTGCCTCTTATGTGTCACATAGGCAGGAATTGTTTTTTTTTTTTTTTTACTTTCTATAATTTATTTTTTATAATTTACATCCAAGTTAGTTGGCACATGGTACAACAATGATTTCAGGAGTAGATTCCTTAATGCCTCTCACCCATTTAGCCCATCCCCTCCCCCACGACCCCTCCAGCAACCCTCTATTTGTTCTCTACATTTAAGAGTCTCTTATGTTTTGTCCCCCTCCCTGTTTTTATATTTTTGCTTCCCTTCCCTTATGTCCGTGTTTTGTATCTGAAAGTCCTCATATGAGTGAAGTCATGGTATTTGTCTTTTTCTAATTTCACTTAGCATAATAACCTCTAGTTCCATCCATTTGATTGCCAAGTAATACTCCATTGTATATATATATATATACACCACATTTTCTTTATCCAATCACCCATCAGTGGACATTTGGGCTCCTTCCATACTTTGGCTATTGTTGATAGTGCTGCTATAAACATTGGGGTGCATGTGTCCCTTTGAAACAGCATACCTGGATCCATGGATAAACACCTAGTAGTGCAATTACTGGGTCGTAGGGCAGTTCTATTAACGTTTTGAGGAACTTCCATGCTGTGTTCCAGAGTGGCAGCACCAGTTTGCATTCCAGCAGTGCTAGAGGTCCTCTTTCTCCACAACCTCGCCAACATCTGTTGTTGCAGAAATTGTTTAAGTATTCTGGCTCTCATTTGAACTCCAGAGCCAAACCTGGGGGGGGTCACATAAGAGATATCAAGATGACAGGCACACTTTTGATGTATGTGGGAACCCTCTCAAGATTTCCGAATGAGATCTTCAAAGCCACTCTCACTGAATTGGAAAGAAGGGTTCATTGACTGGCTCATTCCTCTTACTACCTGTTAACAGCATTTTGGGGAGGAAGAGGCTACTAGTAAAACACTTGAAATCAGTATCTGCCAGAATTGCGGGCAAGTTTGATTTTTGGAGCTGTTTATAATATTTCAGGACCCCAGGAGGTCATGATTTCAAAGGTAAAAAAGGATTTTGATAGTGAGAATATGAATATAATACGGAGAAGCCTTACAATAATTCCATGCTCCTCCATTTGCCATTAACAGATTGGCAAACAACGACTCCAGGTTTTGTAACAATTATATATACATGAGAGCATAGCATAGTTATTGTGGCAGGTGGGTGGGATGATGGGGAAAAGACTAGGTCAAAAACACTGATAGAATCTAGAATTACTCCATGGTATCTAATTTATTTGTGGGGTAAGTCCAGGAGGAGGTGAGACCTCTGAAGCAGCTACATCTATTACCAGGTCTTCTACTTGCTCAAAATAAAGTGCAGGAAAATCTTATTAGAGTTCTATAGATTCCAAGTGAGGGATAGATACTCCCATAGATTTCTCCTTGGTACAGGCAACTGGGAGAAAAATGCCTCATTAGCTGTTCGCAAAGCAGCCTGAGGCACTAGTGTCCAATTCACATGAGAATCAGCCCTACACAACATTTGGCAAAGTCTTTTAAATTGAAGAGTCTCAACCTTAATGAAAAAAAATTTTTTGGGGGGCACCTGGGTGGCTCAGCTGGTTAGGGGTCCAACTTTGGCTCAGGTCATGATCTCATGGTTCATGGGTTCGAGCCCCGCGTCGGGCTCTGTGCTGACATCTAGCTCAGAGCCTGGAGCCTGTCTTCAGATTCTGTGTCTCCCTGTCTCTCTGACTTTCCCCTGCTCACGCTGTCTCTCTCTCTCTCTCAAAAATAAATAAAACATTTAAAAAAATTGTTTTTTGTAATCTGAAAACTAAAGTGAACTCTTATACAATAATTACTATAAAATATACCGGACTTATTTTCATCTGTAATAAACACCTAGATTTAATTAATACTAGTGGAAGAAAGAACTAGCAATTAACCAAAGAAATACTAATTAAGATGGTAGAAAAAGTTCTTTAAAAATAACTTCTAGTTGGGGCGACTGGGTGGCTCAGTCAGTTAAGCACCAGACTTTGGCTCAGGTCATGATCTCATGGTTTGTGGGTTCAAGCCCCATGTCGGGCTCTGTGCTGACAGCTCAGAGCCTGGAGCCTGCTTCAGATTCTGCGTCTCCCTCTCTCTGCCCCTTACCCACTTGCTCTCTCTCAAAAATAAACATACATTAAAAATTAAAAAAAAAAAACTTCTAGGGGCACCTGGGTGCCTCAGTTATCCATCCAACTCAATCTTGGCTCAGATCATGATCTCACGGTTTGTGAGTTTAAGCCCTCACCAGGCTCTGTGTTGACAGTGCGGAGCCTGCTTGGGATTCTTTCTTAGCCGCTACCCTGCTCGTGCTCTCTCTCAAAATAAATAAATAAATAAAGTAAAAAAAAAAAAAAAGCTTCCATTGGTCTGGTTTAAACTAATGTCAACTAAGAAAGTCATTTCTTACAGTTATAGTCTAAGTAAAAATGAACCAAAATGAACTAATTTGTTTAGACAGCCTCCAACTTCTTTATCACTGTGGTATAATTTATGACTAGTTGCCTCTGGCTTTCTTGAGAGGTTAGTTGTCTGGGGTTTATTTCCTTTATACACTGTCCCAAAAATAAAGATTTCCTAAAACAGCACTGGAAAGCTCTTACTTGAGATGGCTGCAGAGATTAACCTTAATTTTGGCCAGAGTCTAATCTTGTCTGGATGTGGCTCAATAGGACAACAGCTGTGCTTATAAGAAACATCAAAGTTTTGTGTTTAACCACTACTAGGAGCAAACATACCAGAAGTATTTATAGTCTTTTACTATAAAGAAAGGAAATAGGCACTCAAGTCAGTATAGCACTAAAAATGCAGTTGGCAAAAATGCTTTATTTCATATATCTTTAAATCTACTGGGTTACTCAAATTGTTTTCAATGGTAGAGAAACTTGGTACCATTGCTCCTATGGATTTTATAAGCTTATATAAGTGTTACAAGTTCCAAAACAGAGTGTTCTGTTAAAAATTAGTTGAGAAGGCAAATAGCTATATAACAAACATATACGTTAAACAGAAATATGCTGATCCAAAGAAATTTCCAGGCAAATTTAACTTGATCCTATATACGGGCAACAACTGTTTTTACTAAGGTAGTTCAAAGAAAAGTAGAAAAGTCAGAAAGGAAATTCAGTGCTTTCGATTTCTCATGTCCATACATGCAAAAGAAATTGGTTACGTTGAGTTTGAGTAATGGATATGTCACCAAATGTGTGTTTTTCCTTTTGTGAAAGGAAATCTTCAAAGCCTGATATCCTAATTACTTTGTTGTGTTATTGTGCTTAGTTGACGAATGGGTTGCTATAAAGTCATGTTAATAACAACAAAAGAAAACTACCTATGTTTAAAAGGCATATTTCTTTAAATGTATAATTAGAAACGGATGTTAGCTGTTTTGAAATTCTTTTCCAATGCCTGTTAAAATAAATGTTTTTGAATCAGCAAGGTGTTAGATTAAAGAAACAGAGTGTTCTCTCCTGTCTGTGTTACTAAGCACACCGACAGCTTGATAAAGATATATTGGAACAGAATGCTGCTTCTGGGGACTGGACCATGCTCTCATGAGGAATATGTGGAAATAGACCATCATAATGGTGATTTTTATTTTTGCACATTTTATTTGGGCTCAAATTTAAGGCAATATATTACTGGTATCATATAAAGTTGGGTTGAGTTTAACTTTTCGAGCACAGAAACATGAGGAATAATCTGGAGCAAATACAGGTTCTCTCCAAAGAAGTCAGTCTTGGGCATAATACCGTCTCATAACTTCCCAATCAGCATTTCTGGGATAATGTCGGATTTTGGACAATTACAAAAAACCAGACACAAATGTGCAAACCAGATTTCATTTTCTTCTCCACTGACATGAGATTTAAAACAGCAACAGGAACATTTCTAGGTCAGTGTCAATATGTAGTCACAAATTACCAAAGAAACAAATTGGAGAGCATGGGTGTACGGTTTTGTGTTTTGGCATGGGAGAGACACTGAAATATTTACAACGTACAAGCCAAATCATAAAAATAAAATGGGACTTATGATTCCATCATTTTGAAAGAGTAGGACTGAGTTCTGACATCTTACAGATTTGTGATATCCTGACTTTTCCTTCAACAGCTCTAAATAATATGAATTTTAGAAAACAAGTACTACTTTTTTTTCCTTTCTACAATTTTTGTAAGTGAAGCAATCCTCAGAAAAACTTATTTTCAACAGAAGAAAAACCCTCTTAGAATAAACAAACATGGAAACACTAAAACTAAATGGGACACACACACACACACACACACACACAATCAGAATTCGTGTTATTTATCAGGAATTAGAAGCGATGAGCAATAACTCATTCTCCATTAAACACTGCCTCCTGTGTTAGTCTAATTTAAACATAGTTTACTAAGAACAAAGTTTCCTATGGAAAAAGAATATCATTATACCATTTGAAGTCATTGAACATAGAAAGTTTAACAATGCTTACTCAGGATAACATACCACTACTGAAGCTAAGGAATAAAAAAATTCCTCTCATTTCTTGAGACTTGAGTCTTACAGTCACTGTATTAATTTACTAATAAAACAACCATTTTCTCTCTTTAAGGATAACACTTCCTGCCTCTTGGCATAAATAGCATAAATTTAGTATTTACATGACCACCATGGGTTCGCTTTCCCCCAAGACAGCATCCCCTAACAGGCAGTAGTCCTACTGGGTAATTTCATTAGATAACTTATATTTGGGTAAGCCCTCATTCCAAAGAACCTATTTCTAAAACACCCAAAAATCCAAGGCCAACCTACCAATCTCCACCCCACTCCCCACCTTTTTAAAGTTCACTTATTTATTTTGAGAAAGAGACAGCGTGAGTATTGGAGGGGCAGAGAGAGAGGAGAGAGAAGAGAGAATCCCAAGAAGGCTCTGTGCTTCCAGCACAGAGCCCAACGGGAGACTCTGACTCCTGGAATTGTGAGATCATGACATGAGCCAAAACCAAGAGTCGCTTAACCAACTGTGCCACCCAGGCTCCCCTCAATCTCTACCCTTAATAACAACCCATTCAATTCCTAAGTCAACTTCCCTAAGTATAAGACAATTTTCAAATGCACTGGCTCACTCTGACATTTCAATATGTATTCCTTATTTTGGGGACACATCTTGAAATGTGAAATTCTTACAAATTCTTTGATCTATCCTAATGCTTTTATGGTTCTCTGTCCCATCACAGAGATTGTTAAAAGGAAACATGTCCAAATTCCCTGCTCTTTGCCTTTCTAAGTTACAATCTGCTTATTAAGGGGTAAAGGAAATCACTTCTACTTCTACTATTTTGTAATAATTTATTATATCAAATAATTGACTTAGAAATTGCTATTTTTCATCTATACTTTAAAGCATGTTAATATTTATACTAAGTATCTACATGATTAAAATGTTTCATTACATTAAACAAATTACTCGCAACATTTGTCTCTTAGAGCTATTTTTTTTTCTTTTTTCTTTGAGAGAGAAAGAGAGCGAAGGAGGGAGAGAAAGAGAGAGGGAGAGAGAAGGGATAGCAGGGGGGAAGGTCAGAGAAAAACAGCAGGCTCTGTGCTGTCAGTGCTGTTTTACTGCCACTAGGTGACATCTCAAAAACATCTCAGTTTCTTGATAAAAATGGTGAAGATTCATAAGAGTCAGAGGCTGTTAAAGATATTATAATTAATTTTTCAAGGTAAGCTTTATCCCATACAACAGATGTTCTAAGAATGTTGAGATCTAGTCAAAAGAAATCTGTATATAGTCAACAGGATTGAGTCAGTCACATTTTTAAGAAAGTGAAAATCATTCTTTATATTTAGTTGAATGACAATCTTTTATAATTACTGAGTAAGTTGTAAGACCCTTACACAGAGACTGCTAACAAAGATGCATATACCCACACATATCATTCGATAACCTCCAGAGTAACGCTGAAAGGAAAGACCTTTTCTTACTTTTGTAAATGTTACTGTCTCTGAAAATTAGGAAAACAGCATATACTTAAAGTATAGAGGACAGGATATACTTTAGATAATTTGTGATGAAATCAACTCTTTTCTGGAGCTGCTGAGTCAATTATAGTCTTGAAAGATGATTTTAAAAAATATTCTGTTTGTGTATGTGTACATATATATACGTATACATAAACACACATACATGCACATACAGAACAGAGCTAGAAAATGATTTTTCAAACCATTAACATTTTATTTAACAAAACCAACAACTAGGACATTTCTAGAGCTTATAGTATATTTGATATAAAAATAGGGAGTTCTCCAAAATATGTATTAAAAATACAAAGTTTAAGGATCTAAGGTATGCAGAAAATTTGTTTTACATTTCAGTTACCCAAAACAATAGCTTGTGGTCTCCTCCAATTGCACACAGTGGGAGAGTTCTATGCCAGGAAAGGCCAGATCCGACGGCTACAGAACCAATGAGGACAGGCTACAAAATACGTGAAAGATTAGAGAAACTCAATAAATCACCAAAATTAATAGGTAAAAACCACCCTTCAAAAATAAGAAATGCAGTGCGAATTTGTCTTTGTTTAATGTAGCAGAAACAGAATTAAAAATATGCTCCCTCATAGGTGAAATACACATTATTTGTTTGCAGCTGGCTAGAATGAAGGATACAAACAATCTACAAATAACTGGAGCAGCTGAGATTCAATCATTTTTGTAGCCTAAACCAAGCAAACAAGCAAAATTATTGTATTTAAATGAAGAGGGAAATAAAACAGAAGAAGTAAAATACTTACATGAATACTGTTACTAGTGGTGGTTTAAAAATCAAAAAATGCTTTCTCTTTCCAACTATTTTGACATTCACAAATGTCTCTAGTTACACATTACAAACTTGGGGGTTATAAGTAGAAAAGTAAGAAACACAAATGTAAAACATATATGCCACAAAACAACTCCATATTACCTGAGGGTGTCCTAAATGATGAATTTGAAACTGGCTTGTCATTTTGCCAGGATAACCAGTGGTTGCAAACAAATTTTCGTTAACTGTAGACCACCTAAGAAAAGACAAAAAAGAAGTAGAGTATTCTACAGATAACTACAGGCTTTTCTAAAACAAGTTATTTCTTTTTGAATAAAACCATTAATACAGCTTCACAGACTGGAAATTCCAGGGAAGTTAGCTATAAATATTTTCTCATTTTGTGAATATTTATTAAGTGCTTACATGTGTCACCTTATTAAGTTCCAAAGTTACACAAAGTTAGCAGTTTCTTTCTTGTAACCAAAGGGCTGACAGTGTGGTACGAGATACAAATAAGGCATCAGAGATATAAAATATTTCACAGTGCAATATATTCAAAAAAACATTTATTGTTCTTACTGACATCTGCTGTAAAATTATCAATAAACTCATGCATTTAAACTCCTTAGGATGATACAAACACCTATTTAGATGTTTAAGCATTAAAGTTTTAACATCTCATAGACACTGAAATGTAATGAATTAATGAATCGACAAGTATTCCAGCAACATGTCCAGTACTACCGTTAAGGGCACTGGGGAAGATACAAGAAAAAAGAAAGAGTTTGTTGATAAACAACAATAACAGCAAAAATCAAAAGGCTAAAGTATAGTTAGTATTTTCATATGGGCAGACATTATTAGTTGCTTGTCCTACAGCCTTTCTGCCCTTTTCCCATGCCAACTGAACCCTAACTACATTCTGGCAGTGTGTCCGACCCTAAGGGATGAGGCACAACTGAGTGAGGGTAATGACAGTAATCCCTCGTAAAAGAGGAGTGCTCTTTCCTCTCCTCTTTGGACAAGCATGTATGAGGCCCTGATGTTGGAGCCCTGGTGTTCATCTTGTGACTGTGAAGCAACAAGCCCAAAGCCCTGCCCTTGCAGAAGGCAGAGGGAAAGGTCTGAACTCTCAGTTGGCGCTGATGAGCTACTAAGCCAATCGCAAGCTGCCTCCTTCCAAAGCATCACCTCTCTGTGATGTGCTCACATTTCTGAAATCAGACTGGTTCTTATAATCTATGGCATTTTTACATTTTGTTGAATGTAGTTTTTTCTAAGGTGTACAAAAAATAATGGTGTCCCTAAGTTCTAGAATTTTATTGAGGGTATTTTAGATTTGATAAAATACAGCATATAATGAGTGTTCTATTGGCTTTATTCTCTTTTAATAAGTCTTCATGTCACTTGAAACTAAAAGCACCCTAATGGAATCATGGAATGGAATATATATACATAATACATATTAACATTAACATAATAAATACACAAGGGAATATGTTATTATTACATAACAGTAATATTACTTAATAAATATAATATTTTATTACTAATTTTAATTAATTGATTTTATTTAATTTTATTAATAGTAAATATGACAATATACATAAACACACATACACATAAAACATAATAAATATACAATGGAATATTATGTAAAAATCAATAAGAAAGAACAAGGTAGACATATATTAATTTAAGTAGAGAAAAAGTCACAGATATATAATATAGTGTGTTCTCATTTGAAGCACAGCAATGAAGTTTATATGCATAAACATGGGTCCACCTACATTTTATATCTTTATTAGAACAAACAATAAGGACGCATATACTCCAAATCATTGGAGTGGTATTAGTGGAGTGGCAATGTGTTTTGTATTTTATAAAATTTTTCAAAGAAAATATTGGGAAAACAAATCACTTTCTCACCCAGACAAAAAGACAAAAGCAAAGAGTTAGTTAGGAAAGCAAAATAACCATTTATAAAATAGTCAGAAAATAAAACCAAAAACACCCCCAAACAACTCAGTACAAAGGATAGGACTGGGAAAGCATTCCAGGTGGGGTCACAGCATGCAACAAAGTAACCAAACTAAAAATATCAAATACAGCTCCAACAAAAATGATACATTACCTGAATAAGCAGGCTTGATCCATGTGGACAGGTCTCTTATCTTGAGGATAACTAAAAGGTAACATTTTGCATTTTATGGATTTACATGCTTGTCTCAAGTAGAGGAACTTAAACCAAGATTTAAAAGGTATTCTCTCTTTTGAGGACACAATACCCAATGTACTTAAACTGTTATAAAATTTCAAATAAGCACTGGATTAACATAAACGAAATACATTAGAGACACAGACATAATTTAGAACTGTTACAGAATGCCGTCATTCAACAGAATCAGTGTTTTTCTGTTGTTGTTCTTTTTTAACATAAGTAAATATTGCCCAGGTCTAAGAATTCTTCCTTTGCAGTGTTCTTTCTGGGTTACTCTCAAAGGAAATCTGTAAAGCATGGGCATCTATCTCTGTTATGTGAAAACCCATAGCTCTGCTCCTTCTACAAGAGGGACTTATTTTTGATTACAGTGAGGTTTGGGTATACAAGAATGGCTCAATGGATCCTTTAGCAATAGTGACTGACTTTTTGGGTAAGCAGCAGACGAATGCTAAGGAAGTACCTGGATCGAGTAATATCCCAAATTAACCAGTCATTTCCTGCGACAGCTCCAACTTTGAAGGTGTTTTTTAAGCACCAGTGGGCTGACATTAATGGCATCTGTTCTGATTCAAGAGATAAAATAGCCTGTTGAGCCAAAAGATCATAAAACCGGATTGTTCCATTCTTCTCTGCAACCATCAGCTGTAAGACAGAAAAAAAGTCACCTAATTCACTAGCCAAATCTGAGGCAGAAATTTAATATTATATAGTGATATGCAAACATTTGCATATATTACAAACAGGACATCAAATGCAAATAAAACGGGAGAAGCCTATGTAAGAGTCTCTATCAAATATAAAAAAGCTTACAGAAAATCGGCAAAAGAAAGATTCAAGAACATTGGGTACAATTTTAAATGATGATGTATGGTTACCAGGAAAAAATAAGCCCAAAGAATCATTCTGGAAAAAGTTATACCTTTAAGTTATATTGCCTAGAAAGGATAGCTAAGTGTATATTTTGCAACAGAGATGCATATGTGTTACATATCCTTATGTGATGTGAATTTCTTTCCAGAATGGAACGCAGAGCACATATAGGCCTGGGGAGCAAGGCTGCTTCCCTCACCTAAAAGCTGAATGACTGGCCAAGTTACAAGTCTTTGACTGGCAACTTTCTCATTTCCAAAATGTATATGTGAGGATAAGAACAGTTACAGCATTGCTGTGTTGATTAAATGAGTAATATCTCTAGAGCATCCAATACAGAGCATCCAATACAGTGCCTGACACCTACTAGCCACTCACTCAATAAATAGTAGTTACTCTTACTTCAATATTTCCTTCATTCTAAAATATTACTGATTTAAGATGTTGGGTAATGAGTTTGCTTGCTTGCTTCTGCTTGCTTGCTTCCCCTATCCCTCCTTCCTAAGAAATACTTTATCAATGCAAAAACAGTTACAAGATAAATATCAATTTTATAAAATATTAAAATGTGAAAAAAATCTGTTTCTTAGACTTAAAAGAAGGGCATTTGGATACCATTTGTGGGAATTAAGGTAAACAGACTGCTATGAATATATAAGGGCATAAGCAGTTGTAGCCCAAACGAAATAGTTTAAAAACTCTCTACATTTTCTGTAAAGTTTTCACTTTTACAAAATGTTCTTGTAATTCTAATTATGTTAAGGTGAAAACCTCCCTGAAGATGTGAAGTAGCAGCGGTAGCCTGGAAAGAATGAGAGACTTAGTGTCAATAATCCTAGGTTCTACTAATCTGTTGAGTGACCTGGAGTTTGCTCTTATCTATAAAATGCGGGATAATTACATCAGACTCAAAAAGTTACCATGTAGTATGGTATTGGCACAAAAACAGACACACAGACCAATGGAATAGAAGAGAGAACTCAGAATTGGACCCACAAATGTATGGCCAACTAATCTTTGACAAAGCAGGAAAGAGTATCCAATGGAAAGAAGACAGCCTCTTTAACAGATGGTGCTGGGAGAACTGAACAGCAACATGCAAATGAATGAAATTAGATCACTTACTTTTTATTTATTTACTTTTATTTTTTTATATGTATCCCTATGTAATCACTTACTTTTTAAAAAAACATTTTTTTAATGTTTTATTTATTTCTGAGAGAGAGAGAGAAAGAGAGAGAGAGACAGACAGACAGACAGACAGTGTGAGCAGGGGAGGGTCAGAGAGAGAGGGAAACACAGAATCCGAAGCAGGCTCCAGGATCTGAGCTAGCTGTCAGCACAGAGCCTGACACAGGGGCTCGAACCCACGAACCGTGAGATCATGACCTGAGCTGAAGTCGGACGCTTAACCGACTGAGCCACTCAGGCGCCCTGAAACTAGATCACTTTCTTATACCATACGCAAAAATAAAATCAAAATGGATGAAGTACCTGAATGTAAGACAGGAAACTATCAAAACCCTAGAGGAGAAGGCAGGAAACAACTTACTTGACCTCAATCACAGCAATTTCTTACTGGACACATCCCCAAGGCAAGGGAATCAAGAGCAAAAATGAACTATTGGGACCTCATCAAGATAAAAAGCTTCTGCATGGCAAAGAAAATAATCAATAAAACTAATAGGCAACTGACAGAATGGGAAAAGATAGTTTCAAATGATGCACCGGGTAAACGGCTAGTATCCAAAATATATAAGGAACTCACCAAGCTCCACACTCGAAAAACAAATAATCCAGTGAAGAAATGGGCAGAAGACATGAACAGATACTTCTCCAAAGAGGACATCCAGATGGCCAAAAGACACATGAAACGATAATTCAGTGTCACTCATCAACAGGGAAATACAAATCAAAACCACACTGAGATACCACCTCACGCCGGTCAGAGTGGCTAAAATGAACAAATAAGGAGACTATAGATTCTGGTGAGGATATGGAGAAATGGGGACCCTCCCTACACTGTTGGTGGGAATGTAAACCGGTGCAGCCCCTCTGGAAAACAGTGAGGAGGTTCCTCAAAAAATTAACAATAGAACTATCTTATGACCCAGCGATAGCATTGCTAGGGATTTACCCAAGGGATACAGGAGTGCTGATGCATAGAAGCACATGTACTCCAATGTTCACAGCAGCACCCTCAGCAATGGCGAAATCATGGAAACAGCCTAAGTGTCCATCAACTGACGAATGGATCAAGAAGATGCGGTTTATCTATACAATGGAATACTACATGGTAATGAGAAAGAATGAAATCTGGCCATTTGTAGCAACATGGATGGAACTTGAGGGTGTTATATTGAGTGAAATAAGTCAGTCAGAGAAAGACCATATGTTTTCACTTATAGGTGGATTAGGAGAAACTTAATGGAGGACCATGGGGGAGGAGAAGGGGAAAAATAGCTGGGGAGAGGGAGGGAGGCAAACCATTAGAGACTCTTTGAATACTGAGAACAAATTGAGGGCTGATGGGAGGGGGGAGAGGGGAAAGGAGGTGATGGGCATGGAGGAGGGCACTTGTTGGGATGAGCACTGGGTGTTATATGGAAACCAACTTGACAGTAAACTATAAAAGAAATAAAAAGTTAGCATATAGCTAAAACATGATACTGTATATACAAGTACTTTCCTAAACCCATAAAACGCTATAAAAGTATTGTTACCATTTCTAATAAAAACATAATGTCTAATAAGACACACATGCTCAGGACTATTGGCAGTCATTCTATTATTTATCTAAGAGACCTTTACCAAGCATCTACCCCAGCTCATCTGCTGCTGACACATAGTTGAGTCTCATTATTCATGTTACTTAGAATCTATAAAGTTGCTGCAAACAAATTAGTGAATACCAAACATTGATCCTAGAGAAAATAAAGGGTTGGGTTCTAGTGA
This sequence comes from Proteles cristata cristata, assembly GCA_017311185.1. Lineage (NCBI taxonomy): Eukaryota > Metazoa > Chordata > Mammalia > Carnivora > Hyaenidae > Proteles > Proteles cristata. Next base: position 470,141 of record JAESUZ010004754.1, read on the forward strand.
GTCTCTGGGCATAACATTTTTGTCAACTGATCATTATGTAATCTTGTCTTAGGTATGTTTAAAGATACCTTATTTCATATATATGCTTCATTAACATAGAATTCACAGCCAACAGCACTATAACTCACTCCTGAACAAAACTTACCTAATACATGTATTTTTTCCATAGAGCACATCACAGTCTTCTGACACTTAGGAACCCTAGACGGTACTTTAGTGCTTATGCTTGGGGGACTGTTTTACATGGTGAAATTACAAACAAAAACACAAAAATGTGGCACTAAACAGACCACAAAACAGGACACCTGTTTACAGTATGAGAGCTAAAACAAGAAAGCAGATCACTAGCCTCATTCAGCCTTAGGTGGAAATATGCACATTAGCTGCCTCAAATTTCTTGTTGCTCTGAGCAGGTCTGTGACTGAAATGCCACTGAGTATTGACTTTGGGGTTATAAATAAATTTTGATGAGCAGACAAACTTGCAAATATGGAACTGTGAATAATGAAGATTACATACACATATGTATGCAAAATACTATGCTAATTCCTAAAGAAAGAGAAGACATGATCCTTGATATCAAGAAATTTCCACCTCAAGATGAGAATTATGAAAAAAGACTGAACATAGAATATAGGTAGAATATTGGTAGTCTTTGCAGTTATAGGATTCTTAAAAGAAAAAGTGGAATTTAAAATTATTCTTTAATAGGCAGAATGTTTAAATAATACTAACAATAACATGAGGTCAATGACATATACAACAAAACCAAACGCAACACTGATCTTTATATGCCCTGCCTTATTGAATCCTTTTAAGCACTGGATGACGTAATTACTATCATTAATTCCATTTTTCAGAAAGGAGACTGAAGCGTAGTGTCAAGAGTAACTTGTTTAAGTCTTACTGCTAGCCTGTGGCAAAGCCTCCATTTGAACTCCGGTCTTCAACCCAGGTCCGACTGACTATAGAGTACATGTATTTCTTACTGTGAGCTAGACTGTGAAGACTGGTGAATGGTTAGGTGTGTGGGAATGGTGAGGGTTGGGAAGAAGCAGTAGAAATGAGAGGAGACCAAGGAAGCCTTAACAGGACCTAAAAAAAATATTTGGGATTTTGAGCCTGACTCTAAAAATCTTAAGGATTTCAGATGTAAATTATGCACTGTGGATGGGCAAAGTCTATCTGGGCTTAGGTCCTAAATTAGGAGGGGCAATAAAGCAGTTGGGTTTAAAATGGGGCCTTTGTTAGCGAGACTACTTGGGTGGGTCCTAGTTCTGCTCTATGATCTTGAGCAAATGACCTCGCTGTGCATCAGGTCATCATCAGTAAAAGTGGAGATAATTATAGCACTTACTTCCTAGTATAAAGATGGTATGAGTTAACACATGTCAAGCACTCAGAACTGTCTTAGCACAGAACAGGCACTCAGAAAACATTGGCTATTACTATAGGTTAAAGTCAGATTTAAAACTCATCTCTGTTATTTATCCTTAAAAAAATTTTTTTTTAATGTTTATGTTTGAGAGAGAGAGACAGAGCAAGATCAGGAAAGGGCCAAAGAGAGGGAGACAAAGAATCCAAAGCAGGCTCCAGGCTCTGAGCGGCCAGTGCAGAGTCCAACGTGGGTCTTAAACTCAGGAATGGTGAGATCATGACCTGAACGAAAGTAGGATACTTAACCAGTGACTGAGAGCCACCCAGGTGCCCCTTATTTATCCTTTTAAAACTGTGCTCAATTATGATGATAGTGTTTGGGGTTTTTTGTTTGTTTGTTTTTTTGGTTGAAAGCAGATAAGAGTAAAAAAATTAAATAAGTTTGGGAACTGCTGGAGCTAAAATGTACAGAGGAATTTTTCTTTTAGGACTTTTCAGAACCTTAAACAGAATATGTACTGAATTTTCACAGGGGAAATATCTTTTGCAGCACAGAACATGAGTACTTGAACCAGAATAAGGTCAAATCTGTGCCTGTGTGGCCTTGGAAAAATTACTTATTAACCTTTTGGTGCTTCAGTTTTCTCTTCTATGAAATGGACAGAATAATGTTATCAACTTCAGAGTGCTTTGTGAGAATTACAAGAGAACACATAATAAAATGCTCAGCACAAGTCCTGGCACTCAGCATTCAACAAATGTCGGTTGTCACACCTCATTTCATTTAGCAGTTCTCTATTCTCTCAGAGTCAGAGACTGAGATGTCCTTAGTCCCAATTCTCTGACTGCATGACATCTTAAACTCTGGTTTCTGTTATTACTACCTAGTAAAATCCTAGTTCCAATTGTGGTTAATTGGATTTAAGATCTTAATTTCTCACGATCTTTTGACTTTTGTATCTTTTACTAACTATTAAACACTAGAATTGCTTTTTTTTTTTTTTAACATTTATTTATTTTTGAGAGACAGTGTGATCAGGGGAGGGGCAGAAAGAGAGGGAGACAGAATCTGAAGCAGGTTCCAGGCTCTGAGCTGTTAGCACAGAGCTTGATGCGGGACTTGAACCCACGAACTGTGAGATCATGACCTGAGCCGAAGTTGGATGCTTAACCGACAGAGCCACCCAGGCAGCCCTAGAATTTGCTTTGTACTTTCCAGATTACATGGCTCTTTAAAAAAATATTTTTTAATGTTTTTGAGAGAGAGCGAGAGAGAGAGAGAGAGAGAGCGAGCATGAGTGTGAGAAGGGGTAGAGAGGGAGACAAAGAAACCAAAGCAGGCTCCAGGCTCTGAGCTGTCAGCACATAGCCAGACACTGGGCTCAAACTCATCAACTGTGATACGATGACCTGAGTTGGACACTTAACCCACCGAGTCACCCAGGTGCCCCAACATGGCTCTTTCTGCATAGTTCACACCTCATATGATTTTCCTATGCATCCTATGAGTCAGGTAATCATGGACCTATCTCTCTTGTCTGGCTGCTTCATTTTCATCCAGGCTAAGCATATCCAAACAAAAAATCTGGGCTTGAATGGATATGGTGGCCCCCAGAGAACCACTAGCTTTAGTAGTAATGGTGTCAATAATGACAAGCAGCTAAAATTGACTGAGTGCTTATTATGTGCCAGGTTCTCTTTTAAGGACTTTATAAGGGTTCACTCATTTAGTCTTTATGAGCTTCCACTTTACAAGAGGAGGAAGTAAAGGCAGTTGAGAGCTTTTGTAACTTACCAGCGATCACACAGCCGGTAAGTGGTGAAACTGGGGTTTGACTCCAGGCAGTTATCTTAAGAGTCCATATTCTTAATCACTTCTGTGTTGTCTTTCTGTATTTTAGGTTTTTGAGTTTAGGGATGATATGATGAAACTGATATTTTAAGGTTAGTCTAACTAAAGTAGGCAAGAAAATCAAAGAGTGGAGAGCCAAAATTTTTAAAACAAGCTAAGCCCTGGCAAGAGTTACATATGAAAACAGAATGCTGAAGAATGTACCTTAATGATGGAGGAATGTGTTTTAGTAACAGGGAAGGAAACATTAAAAACCTGGAAATTTTTGCATATAAGGGCAGGAAGACATCAAAAGTGATTTCAGAATTTTGAGTTTATGTACTTTACAACAGGGATTTCTAAACATTCTGAAGTCATGGAAGCAATAAAAAAAGGAGATGAGGTGGGTTGGAGTTTTAATGATATACAGAAGAAAAACAGAAATTAACTTAAAGCATATGAAGGAAAGGGATCTGAATCACAAGCATTAAGCTGTAAGTTTTGGGACAGAGGTTGTAAGAAAAATACTCATTTCTCATCTAAGTCATATATTTTATTTTTTAATTTTTTAAATATTTTTTTGGAAGAGTGCAAGTGGGGGAGGGGCAGAGAGAGGGGGAGAGAGGATCTGAAGCAAGCTCTGCACTGATAGGCTGACAGCAGTGAGCTTGAACTCACGAACGACAAGATCATGACCTGAGCCAAAGTTAGATGTTCAACTGAGCTACCCAGGTGTCCCAGGTCACAGATTTTAAAAAATTACCTATTGTATTTATACATGGTGATATTAACATTTAGGTAGGATCCCTAATTATAATCCAAGTAGACTTACTACTACAGGGGAGAAATTTGGCATAAAATAAATATGGGACCTGGCTTCAAGAATAATACTTCTACATGGAATAATCCCTACATATGTAATATGAATAAATTGGAAAATTTTATTCATGTACATAAACAGTATATAGTTGTATTGATGAAAGATCCAATAGGCCTGAAACAAGTTTTCATGGCATCCCAACGTTCAAAGAACACAGTTATATAGTCTGGGATATCTCAGCTCAGGATTACCTTCTCTGTTAAGGCTATGAGCAGATCTGATTAATCCTTTTTTAATGTCATCATTCTACTTATTAGGTTTTTTTATTCAAACACTTAAAATGTGTTATTGTGTTTACCTACATGTTTTTTTTTTCCTCATACGTCATTGTGTAACTTAAGGGCAAGGGCTTTATTCATTCTTTTATACTCTCTTACAATAAAGGGCACAGCATAGGTGAGAATTACCTCTTGCAACAAATTCACAAATACATGGTAAAAGAAGAATTGTCAGAGAAGAAAGAAAAAGGGAAGATACATGTAGAGATGCTCAAGAGGACTAGAATAATACAGCTTTAAAGATCAAGTGAGCAGAGTTTTAAGACAGAAGTGGTCTCCTTATCTGTAAAATGAGGATCATACTTGTTTGCTATCCCATAAGGTTGCCATGAGGATTAAGTAAGCTAACATGAAATGCTGACAAAGGGCCAAGTACATACAAATACTGTGTAAGTGTTTGCCATAATTAAGTGGGCTTTATTTCTTTTCAAGTATGAGGACAGAAAAGAGCCAATGGAGAAGCACGAAGACATTCGAGAGATATAAAATCAAGATACCTAAGGAACTGGCATGAGCTCTACACAGCTAGAGAATTAAGTTTAAGAAGATGAACAAGCGAACTTCTATGGTTCTAGGGAAAGATAAAATAGAGTGATGCCCAAGAGAAGATACTGGCAAATGAGAGAATTCTTACTGAATGTAGCTGATCTTCTCAATGAAATAATAACTAAAGTCAACATATAATAACTTGCAATATATTTTTAGGAGTTTAGAAAGCTCTGCTTTGAATAAGAATTGAATACCACTGCAGCTAGGTCAAATTTGCCTTACGCCACTGATGCTTTCTGATTACACGTTATGGCTCACAAGAATGGATTTTTAAGAATTGAATACCACTGCAGCTAGGTCAAATTTGCCTTACGCCACTGATGCTTTCTGATTACACGTTATGGCTCACAAGAATGGATTTTAACTTTTTTTTCCCTAATGAATACTGCTACTAGACAGTCTAGGCATCAGTGTTTTTTATTGCAATCTATCAAAGGGCAGGAAAAATGTACTCTGAAAAAAATGCCATTTATGGATGATGGCTGTAAAATAAAAAACTTAATTACAGAGCTTTTAAGTTACAGAATTCTGGACTAGTCCAAATGCATTTAAGACAAGTAGAGTTCCTGAAGTGGAAAAAGTAATTGATTTTTCTCTTCTATGTATGCATGTAATGATAGGGAAAAATCTGTTATAAGATGGCCGGCAGGACTGATAAGGAAATACGTGTCCCTGATCAAAGGCTCCCTCTTCCGGGTTCTTCTTCCAACACTGCTTGTCTCATGCATTAATGACGAATGCAGAAGTTAAAAGGCTATAAATTACTCTCTCTGCTGATGCTCTGGGGTCAGACCTCTGGAGAATGATCTCCTCTGAGCCCTCAGGTGTAAAATAAACCTCCTCCCTTCCAAGGATCTCTCAGTGCCGCTTGATTCTTCCAATAGTGATCCAGACCAGATTTCTGCAAAAGCATTATACATGTATATATGTCTTTTCAACTTGATAAAAGAAAGCTAAGTTGTAAATAACCTTAAATGTTTCCTCAGGATGCCAGCACACACTCATTCCAGGGGAATGAAGAACAAAATGGGCTGTCTGCATTCCTTCCAAGTTCCAAATCCTAATAAAAGAATATGAGTACAAAGTTAAATATTTTTGCTATATCACCACTAAAAAAATGAAACCTCCATGAATTCAAAGCTATTAACCAGAGATTATAAGGTCGACATTTATACCTAAAGTATACATTTTTTTAAAACCGTAACATAATTATAATTGTTTTAGAAAATGTGAAAGTAGTATGAAGGATTTGGGCTTTACAATATTCAATCACAGAAAAATTTAACACAGCAACACTGAAACACAGTAACCAAATTATTTTGTGGCAGGAATCTTCAAGTTTCCAGTTCACTAAACAGGTTGCATTCTTACTTCAGTAGTCATTTAAATAACAATAATTTCTACTGAGGGTTCTTAACACACACCAGACATACCCAATACCACCATTTAGGTGGCTTTGAATTAAAAGTTACCAGATTAAAGGGTGGTTCAAGGAACAGATACCTGGCTCCTCCCACTCTTTCTTTCTCAAGACTTAGAAATCTATAGTAACAAGGGCAAAGTTACTCTGTGAGATGGCTTTCTATCTCCATTTCTTTTCTTTCCCCATAGTATAGAGATCAAGCCTTAGAAATCTCAGTAATGGCACTCTGTTGTTAAGAAGTGTGACTCCCCCACTCAGATCATCCTACACACTCGGCCATGCTTATATCTCCCTGGTACAGAGTGCAGCAGAGACAGCATGACACTTGGCAGAAGTGGTGAGTGGTTGGCAAAGTATTCACAGAATTCTGGTCTTTAAGAATTGAACTTACTCATTAGAACGCCTTAGACCTTTTCTTCTAGGGATTATGGTTCATATCTCACTGAGGACCATAAAATAATTTTAACAAACTTAAGGAATATATGTTTAAAGTCTAGGGAAAGATTTACTTCAAAAAAAGTAGGCATATTTATTGGGCAATGCTCTTTTCTGTGCCAAATCACATTTTTTCAATTATTTTTACTTTCTTGTAGAAATTATAGGGTCTCCAATCATGAAATATTATAGTCACATATAAACATAAATGTTTTTCAAAATGACTACCTACTTGATTAAATACTTTAGAAGCATACTCTTCTCTTGCCAAATCAACACTTTTCGTCTGTATTTACTATACAAGGGCAACAACTATAATATAATTGAAGAGGGGAGTCACATTTACTAATGGTTTATGCAATTGTGTTTCATTCCCCACAATGAATAAGATTATTAATTATGGCAACTGAATATTTCTTTCTTCTCTATTGCTTCTTGCATAATAAAGTGCTGGGCTAGCATATATTTTTTACCACTACTGAAATAATATGAAGGTCTTGCAAATTCAGTGAGTTTCATGAGAGAATGGTTTAAAGGCTTCTTTTGATCTTATTCTAATATGTATTTTATTTTAGTTTGCCATTATGTAAATTGAATAAATGTGTACCAGAATATTTTCATGATTTCTTCCTTTGAAATGAAAATCAGAGGTAAAAATTATCAATAAAGACATTCTAGAAAAAGGTCAGTTAATGAAGTGTATTTCTGTCCAGTGAACCAAATTTCAATCTAATTTTTAAATAGTATTTTATCCTGAACAGAACCTAACACTTAAAAAAAATGACTTAAAAAGGAGGAGGGCAATCCAGATTACTTTACAGGACTAGGATAAAGTGATTTATGGTTTATATTTATCTGCTTATTAAATAATTCTCAGTGGTTGCATAATTCACATACTAAGTATGCAAAATACAACAAATTGGCCTGAAATGAGTTATCGTAACTAAATAAGCTACAGATGGTACACTTTAAGTTGTTAACTCTTATTTCCCTTTTTGATAGATTCCATAATTTAGCTCTTCTCAAATCCCTTTGTAGAGTTCAACTCATTTTTCTGTTATTACTTCATGGTTCATCTAGTTAATATTATTTCCATCAGATAAAATCATATTCTTTTTTTTTGCAGCTCACCATACATAACAAAAACACATATATCTTCAGCATACAGCTCAAAGAGAATAGGACCCAAATTAAGAGAGAGTATTTCCAGAACTCCAAAAGTCATCCTGCACTTCCTTCTAGTCATTACCTCCTTGTTCTCTCACAAAAAGCACACTATAGCTTACTTTTGCCAGGCCTGAACATCATACAAATGGAATCATACAATATGTATTTTCTTGGTCAGGCATTTTTCACTTACAGTTAGATTTTGTGAGATTTACCAACATTACTTCAGGTTGTTGTACTTTGTCCACTCTCATTGTTGCAGATAGTATTCCACTAAGTACTGTAATGTGTTTACTCATTTACTGCTGACACTTGGGCTGTTTCCAGTTTTAGCCATTAGCAATAATGTTGCCATAAATCTTCTTGCATATTTTTTAGTTAATACAGACATCTACATGCCCACCCCCCTTGCGTACACATACACACATGCACACACACCTCGGGGTGGGGGGGGTGGAGTATTGTGACAGATTATAATTTACAAATAGTTGAACTCTAGCAGGTGTTGTCAAATGGCTTTCCAGATTGCCTGTACCTTATTTTTCTTTTTTCTTCTCATATTTTTTTAAATTACCAACTGAAAAAAACCTATATTGCCTCTGACAAATTTTCTGACAAACACAATTTTAACAATCATCTGACTGGCAAAAGGTACTTTCAGTTATTTGTAAGAGATTTTTTCATATTATCCCTTTTATCTTGTATGTTATTTTCATGTACCTATATATGGAAAAATTTGCATCAGTTTTAAAACGTAGTGAATACAGTATATAGAAAAAGGTCTTAACTGACTTCCTTCTGACAGGCTCTTCTTTTTTACCTCTGTAGTATTGACAGGAACAGGAAGGCTACTTTCTAATAGGCTTACACATGCATTTGTTGTAGACTTACCAAGGGGGATTATTTTGCTTAGCAAACCACTGTTTGTAAGTGGTGTAGACACATGCTTAATTATTAGTGTAATTACATAATGATCTTAAATTAGGCAAGTATGTCAGTAACAAAAGATTAAGCAATAAAAGTGAAAAGTCTAGATAATTTTGAATTAAGAATGCCTAGCAAATGTTTTCATTGTAGACGCTGTACTATGGGTATGGTTCATGCCAAAAAGAGGTCCAGTGCTAATCAACAGACTCAGAAATTAAGGGGGGGAAAGGTCTTGGCCTAATACAAAAAAAAATTGGCAACTAGCAAATTGGCAAATTTTCAGATATAAAGTATATTAAAATAAGGTAGGTAGGCCATCTCTTAAAATAATTTCCTGAGTTTACTCACTTTTTGAGACTAGCTTAGTTTAATCAATTAATTAAATTTAAATTCTAGTGTAGTTAACATACAGTATTAGTTTCAGGTGTACAATATAGTGATTCAATACTTCCATATATTACTCAGTGCTCATTACAAGAAGTGTACTTTTAATGCCCATCACCTATTTCATCCATCTCCCACTCACCTCACCTCTGGTAACCATTAGTTCATTCGCAATTTTATTTCTTGGTTTCTTTCTCATCTCTCTTTCTCACTTTTTTTCCTTTGTTCATTTGTTTTGTTTCTAAAATTCCATATGAGTGAAATCATATGGCATTTGTCTTTCTCTTACTGCTCCATCCATGTTGTTGCAAATGGCAAGAGTTCATTCTTTTTATGCTTGAATAATATTTGCTTACTTTATCCATTCATCTCTTGATGGACACTTGGGCTGTTCCCATGGTTTGGCTATTATAAATAATGATGCGATAAACACAGGGGTGCATATATCTTTTCAAACTAGTGTTTTTGTATTCTTTGGATAAATATCCAATAATGCAATTCTTGGACTGTACGACAGTTCTATTTTTAATATTCTGAGGAATCTCCATATTCTTTCACAGTGGCTGTACCAGTTTGCACTGCTACCCACAGTGCACTAGGGTTCCTTTTTCCCCACACCCTCACCAAAACTGTTTCTTAAATTTTTTATTTTAGTCATTCTGATATGAGTAAAGTGATAGATAACTCATTGTGGTTCTGATTTCCATTTACTTGATGATGAGTGATGCCGAACATCTTTTCATGTGTCTGTTGGCCACTGTATGTCTTCTTTGGTGAAGTATCTCTTCATATCTTCTGCCCATTTTTTAATTGGATTTTTTTAGTAACCCTTTATCAGATATATCACTTGCAAATATCTTCTCCCGTTCAGTAGTTGTCTTTTAGTTTTGTTGGTTGAGTTTACTGGCTTTTCCATTGTTTAACAAACTACAAGTTTAGACCATGTCAGATAAGGGAGTTTCTATTGTAACAGGAAAAAATTCATAAATTTGAAAGTTCATATTAATATTTCAAAACTTATTGCTATTAAGTTTGTTTTTAATGAATAAAATTACTTAAAGTTAATTATAACCACAGATGCATACTTTTCAGGAAAGTGGTACATCACAATAAAAGTTGTAAGGGTTCATAGGCTTTTTAGTTTTTTAATTATTAGTGTAATTAGTGTAATTATTTGTTTTTGAGCGGGAGAAGGTGCAAAAAGGGTGAGGGGAAGAGAGTAGAGAGAATCTTAAGCAGGCTCCACACCCAGTGTGGAGCCCAATGTCATGACTGTGAGATCATGACCTGAGCTGAAATCAAGAGTTGAATGCTTAACTGACTAAGCCACCCAGGTGCCCCTCAGAGTTTTTAATACACATAATCAAGTACATGGAAAGATAATGGACTATTTATAAAAACATAAAAATGTAACGTTACCAAGTTAAACTAATGAGCAAAAATCAACAGCTATATGAAATATATTATATACTTATTTAAATGTTTGCAAGGGAAATTTCAAAGAAAAAGTTTTTAAAGTAAAATTAATTTACTGACATATTAAGAAGCCAATACTACAGATTAAATCAAAGGGCACTGGAGTATAGATAGCATCACTCTTCAAGGAAAATAAAATGACTATAATTGTAACAAACACCTCCACCCCTCCCAACGCTGTGGACCTCAGTTGAGCTCTTAGATTTTAGCTGTAACATGTACAGATGGAGAGCTGTCCAGCTCTAAGGTTATGAATTATACTTACTTTACTTTTGGCAGTTTATTCTTAAAATTATTACCTCATTTCAGGCTGTGCTTTTTAGCTGAACATTAAGTATCCCTATTAAATTAATAAAAAGATCCCATAAATTGGGTGTTGGCATATTGCAGATATCCTAGATACTCTCAAGGGTCTTTTAAGTTACAATTAATAGAGGGAGATGTTCCCTCTAGATTCTGAAAGGAAATTTCCTGGGTAATACTCTGTTCTTTTATTTGTTTGTTCTCCATTTTGAATTGGCAGCTCATTTTGTGTTAAGGAGTTCATTATAGGAGGAAATTTCTGCTACCAAATGTTTCTGACAACACAGACAAAAGAAGGAATGGATGACATTAAATGACACATCTGTATCCATTTGGCTTTCTCTAAGTAGTAAAGTAAAAAATACTAACCGCAATCTTTCTAAAAGACTTGACTGGATCACATGAATCGCTGTGCTGATTAATATGAAAGCAAGAAAAAAAAAAAAAGGAATGCTGAGATGTAGTTATGAGGAGGAGAAGATACTTTACATGTTACTGGGTGCAAGAAAGGGACTTCAAGTATTCTTTGACAACAAACACTTGTTTCATTGAGTTTTGTGATAACAAAATGAAGATTTTGACCCACCATTTCCAAATACTCACTAAGTTACTCATCACACTACGGATAATTTAAAAACGGGAAAAACATAGTATATTTCCTTAGTAAGTGAATGCAGAATTAGGAAGAAGTGAAACAAATTACAAAGTAACTTAGTGCTAAAATGTCTGGTTTTACGTGCAAAAGGAGTTCGGAAGGGGGAATCCATATTAACTGAAAGCACAAATCTAGGGATAAGATGGGCCAATCTCCATATTGGATATGGCAGGTTAGAATGGTGAATAAATAAACTGTCATCTGGGCAAAAGCCTTTAACAGTGGAGGCAACCAAAAGGCATGATACAAAAAAATAAGGATTTTGTACAGGGTAATTTCAGTATTTGTCTATGGTTCAAATATAATCAGAAATAAGATTAGACTAATTCTAATTAGTCTAATTTTTCTTTTTAATGTTAGAGACTACTAAGCTAGTAGTATTAAAGTACTAGTAAGTATTAATGATAAAATAAATGGATAACCAGAAATTTTATTGACTTGAGAGTAAGAAGAATTTTAAGGGTGAAAATAAGAGATACTTGCATATGCTTATTTTATCCTTCAATAACAAAAACTAATGAGTCAAAAACAGAGTCAATAATCAAAGACTGTGTGTTTTGGAGGGGAGACAAAGGTGGCCTGTTTCAAACATAACACTAATAAACCAACTACACCATACATAAAATAATCTACTTTTGTAAATCTTTACGAAGCCTTGGAAGAGTTAAATATTACAAGCTCACATGTCGCCTCATTTTGTTTTCTTGAAATTACAAATTCAGGAGAAACTACAGGTTTATCATCACAGAGGTGAGAAACTAGGCGAGGCTGCCCCAAGGGAGAATTAACATCTTATTTAACTTACATAGACAGATTTTTGAAGGATAGGAATTCTGAGAAATTTTGTCACATTTAAAAATAAATTCAAAATTAAATTCTCAACTGCGAAGAAACACCATATGGTAGTTTTCAAACAGATCATACAGGCTGATTTCATCTTCAAGGAATTCAGAGTAAAAGAACTTTTCCTTTAACTAACATAAACACCAGTCATACCATCCAGGAAATATTAGCATTTCATTATTTCCAAGAAAAATTTTTATATACTTTACAACCTAAAACTTAACTATACATTATAACTAAGGGAAAGTACTCTTTTTCAGTGACATAAATGGACTTTCAAAACAAATCTGAAAAATGTTTATGGATCTGATTCTCATTTATAAACTCCACTTCCTGCAACCACACGAGGGCCACATAAACCAGCTTACATCCCTGCAGTCACTGACATGGTCATACATCTTATGAAGTACTGGTTTTGCATTTCATGTACGAGGGCACATGAGAGACAACAAAGAGTTGAATATTAGAGACAGAAGTGACCAGTACCTGTTCATATAAAAGTTTAGAAAAGTCTTATATCACTTTCTAACTTTTACTCTATTATAATCTTGCATACTATTTCACTGCACTGAATTGAAAAAGGTCTGCAAATGTGATCAGCAGGTTTTAGTATGACTTTTGGATAGTTCTTATAGAGAAACAGATCCTATGTTCCACACAAGGGAGGTAAACTATTACCAAACCCAAAACAAACTGTTTATTTTATCCCATTCTTAAAGCTCTGTGCAACAATTGATTTTGATTTAAAATGTTACAAAAATTTACATGGAATTTTGGAAGGCAAGCAGGGAACTTTATTTCTGGACTTATTTAACCATAACATTATAGTAAATAATAAAAATTCTTCTGATTTCACTTTGTACCCGGAATTACTTAGGCAAAGTTTATTTGCTCCTGAATAGGGATTCATTGAAGGCTCTCAGTCCCCTTCTTTCTGTTTCCTGCAAGGACTATTTTTAAATAGATTGCATATTCTGTCATCCCGGTTGGGGTAGGGGAGGAGGGGTGGGTAGGAACACTGCATCATAACTATGGATTATGAAGATTCTCAAATGTACATGAACAGAAGTAATATGGAAAGAACTTGGCTGGCATGGGGTTCACAGAAGACATTTGATAGACATTCTTTTTCCTCTTGTATAACTTTTCAAAAAACAATACAATTGGTGTGAATATCTTAGGTAATTTAGTATTCCCTTGTCCCATGATTTAGTTACAGTCCTAAAAAAATCTTATTTATTTTTTATATGCTACCCCTTCTCCCATTCTTTTTTTTAATAATTAAAAAATTTTTTTTAACATTTATTTATTTTTGAGAGACAGAGAGACAGAACACAAGCAGGGGAGGGACAAAGAGAGAGGGAGACCCAGAATCCGAAGCATCCTCCAGGCTCTGAGCTGTCAGCACAGAGCCCAATGTGGGGCTCGAACCCACAAACTGCGAGATCATGACCTGAGCTGAAGTAGGCCACTCAACCGACTAAGCCACCCAGGGGCCCCTTCCCATTCTTTTTAAAAATGATGACAGCTAGAACATGACAACTACTAATATCCCATGTTTTATAGACAAAGAATGGCACATTACATGCTTCTATTATTTTAGTCTTAAACTAAGAATTCCTTGGTTTCTAGAAGCCAATTTTCCTTCACCATAAATTTTATCTAATATTTAAAAAGATTGCTGTGAGGGGAGTGGAGGAGGAAAGAGATTTACTTCTGACATCCTTTGTAGTTACAGTGAGTACTGGGTCTTCTATTTCTTTTGTATCCCCCAAAGTACTAAATGTTGGCTATACTAAACGTGTTTAATAAATACTTGTTGATCTGACTTGTTCTTACAGAACGGTACTGTTTTTAATATACAAGAACATCTGTTATTTGGCACTGACTGGGAATGAGATGTTCTGTATTAGTGAGTTTTTAAAATAATAAGCTTAACCCATTAAATACTTAAAGACCATTTTTACCTTTTTTTAGAGGTATGGGATAATAAGTCCTTCTAAATGAATATGTACTCATTTACTTCTCAAATACAATAATAATTTTAACCTTCTTTTGATAATGCTGAGTCCTAATTATGAACATCAGTATTGACATTCTCCTGTGCATATCCATACACATACATACATGTATATGTATACATATATATAGATACACACAAGTATGTATGTGTATATATGTACATACTTACACACAGTGGACATGATAAGGGCCATAAAGGAAATGGTACCGAACAGCAGGCTGAATGCTACAATCCATGGGTTACTTGGGAATTTCTTTTCTTAAACACATCTGTTAGATGCTTTGTTTGGTGGTGGCAAGATGCTGTGACAGGTACAGAGTTGTATTCATTCCTCACATACTCACTCACTGAGTACTGCCACAAGGGCATTCAGATGCTATGATGACTCTAAGGTAGTAAAGCATGGCTGACTCTGAAAAATACCTTATTAGTGCAAAGTCCATAGCAATCTCCTCGAGAATAATTTTCCTTATCCTCTAGAAAAGTCTGTTTCTCTTTACTCTTCCTCATCTGAAAACTGCAGTAGGAAGTAAGAAGAAGGACCATGACATCTTCAAGAGCTGGTATAGAATGTTTTAGCAAAGGTACTTTTTAAAAATTATAAATTCTATATAAGCAGAAGATAACATTTCTGTAGACATGACAATTCTGTCAGTTTTGTTAAGCTCTACAGAATGCTCGATTTTGAGCAGAATATACAGGCTATTTGAACACTTGCTTTTTCAATAATATAAAAAGACTAAAACTTAAAAAGCATTCAAGTAGAAATAGTGTCATGTAGTGAGCCAGGATCTGGGATTCCCCTCTATAAAACAACAAAAGGAAACCTTCCACATAAGGTTTTTGAGGATTAAATGAGTTAATCCATTAAGTGAGAATGAAATTTAGAAATCCCACAAAAGGTGGGAGCATTTCAAGAGAGAAGACAGAGTTTTTGCAATGTTAGTATTCCATCCCATGGCATAACAGTGATTTTGTTATTATCCACATAAAAACTGACTGATTCCAAGAACGTTATCCTTCCTTAGTTTTTCAACTTGACATCCTATAATTTTTCTTATGTTATTTCTTTGAAAACCTTATTTCCTTCTTTCACTGTTTTCTATTAATACCAACATGAGTTTTAGTCTAATACGGTAGTTTCACTCAG
This sequence comes from Proteles cristata cristata, assembly GCA_017311185.1. Lineage (NCBI taxonomy): Eukaryota > Metazoa > Chordata > Mammalia > Carnivora > Hyaenidae > Proteles > Proteles cristata. Next base: position 485,842 of record JAESUZ010004754.1, read on the forward strand.
ACACACTGAGCTATGACACTGCAGAACTCCAGATGGCACTATTTACATTGTACTTGATACAAACCATAGCCCTGAAATCCTGAAATTTGGCAACCTTGTCTCTGCATTACATTTTCCTATCATGTTATTTTTCTGATATTCAGTATTATTCATTGTAAAGAGGGACAAAGACTACCTGAGTATCAACACACTGCACTGTTATTCTGTACCAATTAGTTCTCTTTTTTACAGAAATGTATAGTACAATTAAGGCACTAAAATAATTTTTTTATGAATATATATTTTGATAGCTTATATTTTCTATGAGCTAAAATAAATATTTTAAAAAGGGGGTATTGGGACTGATAAGGAACCGCTGACTTAAATGAGAATTCAATTTTCTTATAAACCTACATAGATCATAGCTAGATGAAATCTTAGGTTACAGTATAATCTCTCATATTCTATAATAACATTTAAGATTATGAGTAGCCCTGTGGTTCACTGTTTAAATTAATAAAGTTGTATCACAGAACGTAGAGAAGTCAGAAAGAGCTAACATAGTTTTAGATACAAATACATCTTCTCAGGATAAATGTAAAAACCGTCACTCAGACAGGTGAATAAGAATGCAGGTACCAGGGTCAGACTGCCTGATATTCCTGTTCCTCTACTTAACAGCTCTGTTCCTTTCCACAAATTACTTAGCCTTTCTTTCTTATATTCCCATCATGTAAATGGGCATAAAAATAGTACTTATCTCAGAGTTGTTGTAAAAATTAATTAAATTTACATAGGTAAGGTAAACTTAGAGTGGTGGTTAACATACAGTAAAGCACTCAATAAAATATTTAGTAATATTTTTGCTTACTAATATTGTAATTCATTTATAGAAAATAAAATACCTTTGTCAGTCTTGGAGAAGCCTGAAATGGCTTCCTGTGAAATTATTTACATCATGATTATTAAAAATAAGTCAATGATTACCCATCACTGTCCCCCCCCTCCCACTTCCCTCTCTCTCAACCCCTCAAAGAAAAAAAAAGTCAGTGCTTACCAAGTACCTAGCATGGTGCCTGGCACACAGTATACACTTGATACTTGTCAACTGAATGTACTAGTCTATACATTAATTGATTCTCAATACATTTATTTGTTCTTTATAACAAGTGACAACTTTTCAACAGATAGATTTACATGCTAGTACAAGTAAGAAGTATCTTTATTCTGCCTGATACAGAATTTGGCAATTTTCAATATAATACATAAACTTTATGAATCTGTTCAGGGGATGTATTGTTTTGAAATGATGTCCCTAAGGCCATAAATCTAGCTAATTATAATACTGTCTCTCTCTTGGAAATGACAACAATCAAACAGTAGAAAATATGCATAGATCAAAACACTTATTTTAAAAATTATTTAAGTTGGCACTGAGTCAGGGCGAAATATTCATTCTACCCTTTATAGTACAAAATGTTATTTTTAAGAGTTTTCTAGTTTTAGCTAGATATCATTGAGGACTTTTGCGTCGATATCTGTAAGGGATATTGATTTGCAGTTCTCTTGTAATGCCTTTGGTATCAGGATAATACTGGCATCATAGAATGAGTTAGAAAATGTTCCCTTCTTTTCTATTATCTATAAGCATTTGAGACACTGGTGTTGAATCTTCATTAAATGTTTAATAGAATTCACCAGTGAAGCATCCTGTCCTGGGCTTTCATGCTGGGAAGTTTCTGACTACTGATTTGATCTTTGTTACAGGTCTATTCAGATTTTCTCTTGGAGTTTTGGGAATTTTGTGTTTCTGGAAATTTACCAGAATTTTATCTATGTTAATTTGTTGGTGTGTAACTGTTCATAGTATACTCTTAAAATCCTTTTTATTTCTGTAAGGTTGGTAGTAATGTCCCACTTTTCCTGATTTTTCTAATTGGAGTATTCTCTTGGTCTAGCCAAAGGTTTGTCAATTTTGATCTATCTTTTCCAAGAACCAACTTATGGTGTCATTGATTCTCTATGGTTTTCTATTCTCTGTATATCTCTGCTATAATCTTTATTTTATTTATTTTTTTAATGTTTTTTATTTATTTCTAGGAGAGAGAGAGAGAGAGAGAGAGAGAGAGAGAGAGAGACAGTGTGAGCAGGGGAGGGTCAGAGAGAGAGGGAGTCACAGACTGAAACAGGCTCCAGGCTCTGAGCTGGCAGTCAGCACAGAGCCCGATGCGGGGCTCAAACCCATGAACTGCAAGATCACGACCTGAGCGAAAGTCGGACGCTTAACCGACTAAGCCACCCAGGCGCCCCAATCTTTATTTTCTTCATTCTGTTATCTTTGCATTGCCTTTGTTCTTTTTCCTTTTTTTAAGATATAAACTTAGGTTACTGATTTCTTATTTTTTTTAAGGTTTATTTATTTTTGAGAGAGAGAGAGACAGAGCGTGAGCAGGGGAGGGGCAGAGAGAGAGGGGGACACAGAATCTAAAGCAGACTCCAGGCTCTAAGCTGTCAGGGCAGAGCTAGATGTGGGGTTTGAACTTGTGTACCATGAGATCATGACCTGAGCCAAGATCAAGAGTCAGATGCATAACCACCTGAGCCACCCAGGCACCCCTGAGAAGTTTTTCTATTGTAGTCCTCTCAGAATTCCTTCTTTCCTCTGTTACTATAAAGTGTATAATAACTACTAATCTTCTTACGTTAAACTTCTTGATTTATGCTGTTTCTTTTAAAAGTTTTAATCTACATTGCTTAGCTTTTGGCCCAAGAGGTCTGACTTTAATAGCCAATTGGAATTACCCTTTAATTCTGATTGAACTAAGCTGATTAATTCTAAATTTGGGTCCCTAGCTATTCCTAAAATGGTGTTATCAACCCCCAAATCTCAATGGCTTACAAAAATAAGCATACATTTCTCGCTCATGAATCTGTGGGAAGCTCTATTTCATAATGCCACATGGGTCCATATTTGTTCTGTGTGTTTTTTGTTATTTATGCCACTCTCATAGAAGACAGAGGACAGTAGGTCAAGACAAACCAGGTACATCATCTAAAGTGTCTGCTGGTATCATACCTGCTAACATTGCATTGGCTTAAACAAGACACATAGCTAAGTCCAATGGAGTGGGAAAATCTCCTCCTTCCATGGGAAGAGGGGCGGGAGTGTATTTGTTGAACAATAACATCACTGACCACACTCAATAACATCACTGACCACAATCTAGCAAAATAAGGCAATTAGGTACAACACAGCAAGTTTTGTTTTTTAAGTTAAATTTATTTAAAGGGGTTACTTTGAAGTTAAGTCTTTCTCCTTTTTAGAGCAATAATGTTCTTACTTTCAGAAAATGATGGTAATAATAGAAGGCAGTAGACCTTTTAAAATTCTTATTACTTGACAAAATAAGAATTTGGCAATCCTTTTTCAGTCCCCAAAATTTTAGGACAATTTTACTAGTTTACAAAAACCCCAAATTCTACAATAAGAAAAAAAAGTAATCACAGACCACTGAATGTAATCCCAGGTCTTTGGCTATTGTTCACTACTCAGATGCTATTCCTTGGCGTGCAAAGACACTCATTTTCCCGCTTCTCAGGTTTCATTATTCCAAATGCTTGTGATTAGGAAAGTCCATGTGTTAGAGAACTAAAATGTCATTATTTATATCTAGTGATCTATTCTAACTTTTACCTTAAATATAGTCCCATTTAATCTTCAGCTTTCTATACAAACTTGGTTTTGTTAACACTTGAGGCCCTAAAATCTTAATGGCATGTAAATCTTTCACGTCCTTGACATAAAAATTTTAACAGGCAGTACATAAAGAATAATGGGCTATGACTCTGTAACTTTAAAAGGATGAGCTGTTATGATTAAAATTAACAAGTACCTAGTGGCTTTATTTCCAATGTGAAAGGACACATTTAATGGTTTTATATGTATACAAGTGTTTTTGAATACTAATGATTTTGTCCTAGCCTTATCAAACATTAAAACACCATGTAAAATAACAGCTGTGGGGTATTTTTCCTCATAGTACTGTTAAAGCCAATGAAGCGGTTGGCACTCCTATTGAATTCCCTCATTTAACTCCTTACTCCTCAGCTTATTTCCACCTCCTATTCTTCATCTTGTTCTTTACTTGTGATAATCTCCAGCTTTAGGCACTATTAAAAAATGTTATAGCTATCTCATCCATTCCAAACTCGGGGTGAGGTGGAATAATGTGATATTTAAACACATTATATCTATAGAAAACCTTTACCTTTTATCTTAAAACAATTTTTTTACTGTTTATTCTTGAGAGAGATGGAGAAAGAGCGAGCGCGAGCGAGCGCACAAGGAGGGGAGGGGCTGAGAGGGAGGGAGACACAGAATCTGAAGCAGGCTCCAGGCTCTGGTGTCAGCACAGAGTCTGAGTTGGGGCTTGAACTTATGAACTATGAGACCATAGTTGAACCATAAGCTGAAGTTGGTTGCTTAACTGACGGCGCCACCCAGGTGTCCCTACAGAAAGCCTTTAATATAGAGACTTCCAAATTTGTCAAAATAGGAAATTTCCCATGAGTCTTAGTTTAGCAAATGACATTTGCAATCCATTACTAAACATTAACTTATCAGACAGGATCTGTGAAATAACTTCATACTATAGCAATTGCCTTTTAGTATCCTAGTCATCTTACCCATTATTGGAGAATTTGACCCATTAAACATTTAAATTTCCAGAGTGTACACATCTAAAATAAGAGGCATAGAGGCATCCATGAGTCAGCAAGGGAGAGTTTCCAGTAACCGGGATGAGAACTCAACTTACCAGTTACGAAACTCATGTTTGTGTCATACTTATAGTTTAAACCCAGTATACTTATTTTACATTTTATGGAATATATATACAAGTTACATTTTCTCTAATTTTTCTAAGGTAATTCTCATTAAAATAAGATGAATATTTAAAAACGTGGCTTTAACATAAGCAACATACCTGCAGGTATGATCATCACTCACACTTGCAAGTTCTTGGCCCTCTTTGGGCTCAAACACCAAACCATTAATGAAATCTGAATGGCCCTCTAAAACCTGACAAGAGGGGAAAAGTTAATAAGTACACAGGAAAATAACCTACAATATTCCTACCTAATATTTTTACTTCACTGCCTTAAAAGCTTTCACTGCATGCTTCCTTTTTCTATAAATATTTCTTAAGCAATTTGCTATTTTTAAAGCATGATTTATACACCCACTTTTCTGGAAGGTTTATCTTGGAAAGAAGCTGATCATTCAACACACAGCTATTAGCTTGATCTTTCTTTTCTAGTATGCATTTCTTACAAAAACACACACACATACTTTTTTTTTTTTACTGTACCTGTCCTCGTATCACCTCCTCTTATTACATAAAGCTTAAGCAAAAATTAAAGCTAAGAACTTTAATTGAAGAACTTTCTAGCGGCACTGATATAGAGTCCCCCTCAACTTTTTAACTCACACCTACTACTTTGCACGCTCACTATCTAATAAACACATATGGATTTCACCTTCTAAGGTCTTTATTCACTTCCTCAATGTGACTGCCATCACTGAAGACAGCATTAGAAGCCCTTAATTACAACAACCCAGAAATCCAGTTTTATTTTGTGGCGAGAACATTTAAGACCTACTCTCTTTTTAAAAAAAATTTTTTTTGTTTTTAAATGTTTGCCTTTTTTTTTTTTTTTTTTTTGAGAAAGAGAGATGGAGCATGAGCAGGGGAGGGCAAAGAGAGTGGGAGACACAGAACCCGAAGTAGGCTCTAGGCTCTGAGCTATCTGCCCAGAGCCTGATGCGGGGCTCAAACTCATGAACCATGAGAAGATCATGACCTGAGCCACAGTTGGACACTTATCTGACTGAAATGCCCAGGAGCCCCTAAGATCTACTCTCTTAGCAACTTACAAGTATGTTAACACATACTGTTTATTATACTCATTATGCTGTATGTTAGATCCCCAGAACTTATTCATCTTATAACTGGAAGTTTGTACACTTTGACAAATATCTCCCCATTTCCCTCACCCCCAGCAACCACCATTATACTTTCTGTTTCTGTGAATTCGGCTTTTTAAAATTCTACATATAACTGAGATCATACAGTATTTTTCTTTGTCTTATTTTACACGGTTATTTATTATACTAATATAAAACATATACATAGGACTTACTATGCACAAAGTATTGTTCTAAATGTTTTACATGAATTAGCTCAGTCAATGCTAATAGTCCTATGAGGCAGATGCTATGATTATCCCCATTTTACAGATAAGGAACTGAGCACAAAGAAATTGGGAACTTGAACAGTCACACTGTTATTAAAGTGGTAGAATTGGGCTTCATTCTCTGGTAGTCTGGCTCCTGTATCTGTGCTCTTAGGTACCTTGTAATCTCACCTTGCCCTATGCTGTGCTGATTGCTGGTTCTCCTCAAGTCTGACTCTCAACTCTATGTGTGTTCATATCTATTATACTCCTACTATACCCAAATGTGAATTTCTAATTTTCATTCATTTGCTGTGCCTATGTAATATTTTAATAATGCTATCATATATATAACCTATAGTCTTTACCATACCTAAAACAGAGTAAAATAGAGTAAGATGACCAGTAAATGTCATTTTAAATTGAGATAAATTCAATTAAGAAAGCAAAAATAAAAAATGTTTTCAAATAAGAATTACGAATTATACTTGTCAACATACCTTGTATTCATTTTTATCTTGAAGATCTGAAGTAAATAATCTTATTTTCATATCAGCAGCTGAAGTACAAAATCTGGAAGTAAAAAAAACAAAAACCAACACAAATCAGGAATTAGAGCTACAAGGAGAAACAAGGACGTATCTCACATATATAACGTCAAGTGAACACAGCAGGGTAAAAGAAGGATATTATTATTCCATTTGTATGAAAGTTCTTACATAGGAAAAAATAAACTATATTGTTTTAGAGATATATACATAGCTGATAAAACTACAGGGAAACAAAGCAAGAAAATAAATGATTGCCATAATAATCATGAGAATAATTATGTTTAAGAGGAAGGGAGTGTAATTTAGGAGGGACAGTGGGAGACCTTGGGTACTGGCAATGTTTTTTATTTCTTTCCCTGGATGATCATTACATGGGTGTTTCTTTTGCCATACTAATGTTAAATTGCATATGAATTTTTTTTTTCCTTTTGCACTTTTGGGCATGTATGCTATATTTCATAACATACAAATTAAAGAAAAAAAAAAACCAACCAAGCTTATAGTACCTAATTCTTCTTCTTTGAATTTGTCCCATTATTGTTTTGGGTATTCATATTTTCCCACTCAGAGGAAATTCTAGGACTTACTATAACAACATTACTACTGTGAGGGTCTCTTAAAGTAGATTTCCTTATAGTGATGTCATAAGAAAGCATTTAAAAATCTCTCACCAAAATATCACTTCTAAAATAGAAAAAGGCTATTTTAGAAGGTTTTTAAAAGAAATATCCCAAGCAAAACAGTTTATAAAGAAGGTATTAGTAAGAGAATAAGGTCAAGTTCAATAAAAACATCAGAAAATAGAGGCCTTAGAGGGATCAAAGGTTATTTACTTAAAAAAGAATTAATGAAAGAATCTCATTAAGATTAAAAGAGGGGGCGCTTTGATGGCTCAGTCAGTTGAGCATCTGACTCTTGACTCTAGCTTGGGTCATGACCCCAGGGCTGTGGAATCGAGCCTGGCAGTGGGCTCTATGCCCAGGATGAAGCCTGCTTGAGATTCTTTCTCTTTCTCCTTCTGCCCCTCTCCCCGAATTGTGCGTGTGCTCTCTTAAAAAAAAAAAAATTAAGAAATAAATAAAGCTAAAAGATAAAACACACACATACAAAACTTTATGGCAAATCTTGTGGTGTTCTACTTTTCTCCAAACTTTGCTGCTTAAGTTTATACATGGTACGTATATTTACATCATCCTTTAATTAAACCATAAAGACTGAGAGAACAGAGGTAAAGTGAAAGAAAAGCAAGTGGGGATGAACAGAGAGAGAGAGAGAGAGAGAGAGAGAGAGAGAGGCAGGCAGGCAGAGAAAGAACTGAAAGTAACTAAATGCTGAAGATAAAACATTAGGAATGGGTTCTTTCTAACTGTAAGTTAACAATGGTAGGACAGACACAAATGTATATACCTCAGTCATTTTGATAGACCACTGTTCAGTCATGAAAAAAATGGTATTTACCTTGGATTATAAATATAAAAAAGTAAAGTAAGATATATCAAAACTTACAAATACAGTTTAATCACAATTGTGCAAAACTATTTATGAAAAAATAGGGTCCTAGGTGTGTAGACAGCGTTTAAAAATGTTTTTGTATATTCCAAATTTGATACAGTAAATGTGTATTATTTTTATAATAAAAATAAATAATTTATTTAAAAACAAAATTATGCTGTCTACTTGCTCTAAAAATACTGTCTTTAAAATTAATGGCTGGTTAATGTGCTGAATTTATTATACTATTTGTAGAGTTCTCCCCAAAATTTGAGGCTGCTTATCAAAAAGCAACCAAAAAGATGAAACAATATAGCATATCCATTAAAAGGAGGACAGGAAAACAGGCACCAAGGAGAACCATGGGAAGAAGACAGTTTCTACAGCTTTAAAAATGTGCTAGCAAATGCAAAGAGACTGCCTGACTTTTATTTAGCTTCAGATTCTGTGAATACTTCCTTTTAATATAAAAAGAAATGAACAGCAAACTGGCTGCTGACAATGACCTATGTATATTAACAAATGCTGTTGTGTGGATTATTTAAAATTCAGTTAGCTAAAACCTGTAAAGCTTTTAGAAGAAAACAAACAGCTTTGTTGCAGGCAAGCATTCTTTAGTTAGGAAACAGGATGCATATGAAAAGGCGCTCAACCTCTTGAGTCGTCAGGGAAATGTTGTGATACTAACCAAATTAAAGACTGACAACAACTAAATGTTGAAGAGTTGGTAGAGGAAGTTGAACATCTTTAGATTATCGGTGGGCATAAAAAATGGTAAAACCACTATGGAGATCGGTACTTTTTAAAAAATGTTAACTTACATCTACCTTCTGATTCTACTGATTCTCTTAGGAGTAGGAGCAATTCTACATATCTTTTAGATTAGATAGCTGCAGAAGCAAGGTTAGCGTTTTGTAATAAGCATTAAATAACCTGACATATTATTATTGCCTTTGTGAAGAAGGCCTAAGCAGGTAGTGTCAAGATTTTTCTCAAAAAGGAACTGTTCCTTTCAAATATTTTCATAAAAACTGAAGCTCAACTATTAGAACTGTAGTTTTAAATACTGTTCAACATGTACATGTGACATTGGCCTGTGTGTACAGCAGTAAGTTTGACTAATGACTCAACCACATTTACTTATTTCAACAGGGTTGTACTTTCAGTAAGTAGTGATCTCAGTGAAGAATCTGTGAAGACCACAAATGATTTAGGTGAAGCTCAAGTAAAAATTTATACAGTGAGGCCCAAACATATACTCAAGGCACCACTACCATGTTGCATATTTAAATCACATATTCAGATATCAAGAATAATTACAAAATAATGGCCAATGGGGAAAAAGGGATTGGAGGAAAAAGGTCCTTGTGATCAAACACTTCAGATCACTTAAAACAAAGGACATTAATAAATACTGCATTTATTTATTTATTTACTTTTAATATTTTTTTAAAATGTTTTATTTATTGCTAGGGGAGAGAGAGAAAGCGTGAGCAGGGGAGTGTCAGAGAGAGAGGGAGTCACAGACTGAAACAGGCTCCAGGCTCTGAGCTGGCAGTCAGCCCAGAGCCCGACACGGGGCTCGAACCCACAAACCGCGAGATCATGACCTAAGCGAAAGTCGGACACTTAACCGACTAAGCCACCCAGGCGCCCCATAAATACTGCATTTAATAGTTTTAAACTTACTTGATTACTGGAGGCAATGAATCAAGTCTAGTTTCTGGGCTCCAAGCTATGCCATCGACCCTGACTCCATGCTGAAATGTACGTAGTGTTTTATACTGAATTCCGGAAATGTCTGCTTCTTCCTCCTAAACATACATAGTAAATGGTTTAATAAGTTATGAGAACAAACACTATAACACTTTGATTTCATTATGATGAAGAATTCATCAGGAGGCCGTATATATTCTTTTGTAAGTTCAAAAACAGATTAGATACTGAGATTTAAGTGGTTTACTGAACAACAATGATAAAAATCGCTATAACTTTCTAAGCCTCATAGAGTATCTCTCTAGAGCAACTAAAACCAGACAGTAAACATGTTATACTTTATCTTGCTTAGAAGACATTTAAAAAAAACTTTTTCTTAACATTTATTCATTTTTGAGAGACAGAGCACAAGTGGCAAAGGGGAAGAGAAAGAGGGAGACACAGAATCTGAAGCAGGCTCCAGGCTCTGATCTGTCAGCACAGAGCCTGATGTGGGGCTCAAACTCATGAACCATGAGATCATGACCTGAGCTGAAGTCAGATGCTTAACCGAATGAGCCATCCAGGTGCCCCAAGACATTTTATTCCTAACAGTAAACATATTTCACAGTAAATGCAATGAGAATGGAATGCTCTAAGAATCAAAATATTCTAGACAAATGAATTACCATACATAATCAACTGACAATATTAAAAAATACATACCAAATATAAAGTTTTGATTATGTTGCCTCAGTCATTACAATGAATATCAATAATTTTCACATAGTATTATATATGGCACTATACATGTGTAAGATGTTACAAATTGTTCATCTAATACTATTACAGTCTGTGGATATGTTGATACAATCTGGCTAATTTAGCCTTTCAGATATTGGATGCTTAATTAAAGTCAGCTTATTTACCTGCTCGGTACTAGTAACATGATTTCAGTTTATCTTCATGGGAAGATGAGGAAGAAAAAATGAATTTTGAAAAACCAAGTCATCTAGGTCTGGCAATATGGATATTCACCTGAAAAGCCTTCCCATTACAAAAATAATGTGAAAGTCCAAATCCAAGGAGGCAACTGAGCACTGAGGCATGCAGCTATCTTAAGTATTTCTGCCCACATCCAAGAACTAATGGCTTCAGTTTACAGGGCAAAAAGACAAAGCTTAGTGTCTGCAGAAGAAAGGATGATTAGAGACTTCTGCATATATCCAGGACTTTTAAAGGTGAAGTAGGAGTAAAACCAGAAAACCAAAACTACTCTGCAAAATATCTACCGTGAGTGAAGGCTAAGAAAGAGAAATGCCACTTACAAGAAAATCTCAACCATAAACTGGTTTTCACATGAGTTTGGGGCCTGAATTCACACTAACTATGTGCTTCAGAAAATGACATTTTAAAATGGTCATATGTTGGTAGTGGCCCTGAGCACTTGACAGACAAAGGTACATTCTCTTTGGATGAACTACCTCTATCCAGGTTTCAAAAAGTTCCGCCATAGTTCAATCAAATATGACTATACATGCGTGCACTCATATATGTGGAAAAAAAAGTATCACAAACACAAGTACGAGTAAGCAGCAAGAGATTACCAAAAATGATTAGGCAGATTTTAAAAAGAACCAAACAAAACTTTTAGATGAAAATACCATAAAGGAAAAAACCCCAATGCTTACAGCAGCTGGAAGACAGACTTGAAAAAATTACTCAGAATGGAGCAAAGACAAGAGAAGAGGGATTCAATGAAAAATTCCACCACATATCTAATTGAGGTTGTAGAGGAGTGAATAGAGGGAAGAGGCAATATTTGAAGAGATAATGTCAAAGGATTCTCCACTTGATGACAGGCACCAAAATACACATTTAGAAAGAACAATACATCCCAGGTAGCTTAAATAAAAAAAAAATCTGCAGGAAGATACAACATAGTGAAGCTTCAGAATATACACACAAATCTCACGATATGTATTTTTGTGTATGTGTATATACATATTGAGGGAGAGAATGGTGGGAGGCAGAAGGCCGGGTGTGTGTGGGGGGTGAGGGGAGGTGTCAGCAACAAGAGCCAGAAGAAAAGACAGGTTTCCTACACAAGAGATTTCCTATAAAAGGACAACCATAGACTTCTCAGCAGAAACAACAAATGTATGAAGACAGTAGAATAAGATCTTCAAAATGACAGAAAAAACTCTAGAACTAAACACTTCATTTTAAAAATGAAGCTGTATTAAAGATATTTTCAGAAAAACAAAAACCAAGACTTAGCATCAATAAACTCTCGCTAAAAGATCTCTTAAAGCAGAGAGTGGCAACCAAGGACAGGCAAAATTTGACCTATGGCTTGGTTTTGTTGGCCCATGAGCTGAGAATCATTTTTAGATTTTAAAGGAGTTGTAAACATCATAGAGTAACTTGTAACAGACCCTTAGAGTGGCTGGAAAAATCTAATATATTAGAAATTATTTAGTAGTAAAAATTTAGTAGTAAAGTTTTTCTTATAGTAGAGAATGTACTTCCAGGTGAAGAAAAATGACCCTAGAAGGAAGGCCTGAGATACAAGGAAAAGTGAGTAAAAAAATCAAATGCAAACAGGTGGGTTAATCTAAACAAATGTTAGCCACAGAAAACACTTAAATTCATGTGTTAAATTGTAAAGAAAAATGACAGAAATAAAATATGACAGTAATGTAAGTCTGAAGGGAGTGGTAATAGTTCAAGAGTCAAAGATCCTTATTTTGTTCAAGAAGTTAAAGAGATTAATTTTGACTTTGTCTAATTAAGTCTATATGTTAAAGTGTTTTTGGTAACTAATAAATTAAACAGTATATACAACCAAATTATCATGGAAGAAAACAATTAAAGGAGGAGGTAACAAAACACAAACAGAAGACATAAAAATATGCATACTGGCAAGGTTTTCAAGAGTAAAAAACAAAAAGTAAGCTAAATCGCCAACAGAAGAATACATTAATCATGCTATATTTGTATATCATATAACAATGAAAATAAATGAATTCTGACAGGAGTCTAACAAATATACTGGTAATAGGAACATACTGTAGAAGAACAAAATACAGAATACTTCCATTGAAATAAAGGTTAAAACATGAAAAATATACTAATTTCCAACACCTACATATACGGTAACTCTATAAAGAAAAACAAAGAATCTCCAACACAAAATTTCAGATATGGTCACCTCGTTGGTGTGAGAAGGAAAGGCAGTAAGGGGAGAACACCTAGAGAGCTTTGAAGTAATTGCTAATGATCCATTGCCTAAGCCAGGTTTTGGGCATAAAGGAACTTCTTCTTCTTCTTCTTCTTCTTCTTCTTATTATTATTATTATTAAATATTCCTTTAAGAGAGAGGGGGGAGGTGCAGACAGAGGAGAGAGAATCCCAAGCAGGCTTTGCACTCATAGCCCCGATGCAGGGTTTGATCTTACCATGAGATCGTGACCTGAGCTGAAATCAAACACTGGATGCTCAACTGACTGAGCCACCCAGGTGCCCCTATTTTATTATTCTTTACACCTTTTATAGACAATACATATTTTAAAATAATTTTTATAAGCTTAAGATATTATAATTTAAAAATAAGTAAATTCTTGTCTTCTTATTTAAATCAATACCGGGTCTAGAAACCATAGCAAAAATTTTCATGACAGATTTGCCCAAGGAATCCTCTGTATTAAGTGGCTATAGTTACCTTTTATAAGTTATCCTTTATAACACTTTTATAAGTTTATAAAGTATATCATCAGGGAAAAAATCTGGAGCAGGTGAAACTTATTATTTAATGGAATACTTATGTCTACATAGATAGAAATATTACCTAAAGGCCTGTTTTAATAATTCCCTTCATTCTGAATCTAAGTACAAAGTTTTAGAATGAGTACTTTAACTGAATCCTATGGGATGTGTAGATTTTTCCAGGATAGCCTTTGGGATCCTAGAAAAGCCATTTCACAGATAGATTACACAGGGCTTTCTCCACATTATTCAGAAGGCCCTTGAAAATAACTTTAAATTTCAGATGAACTTAGAGTAACAGCAAAAAATTTTTCCATAGATGAAAAAAAGGAAATAGAAATGCACTTATCAAGGAAAGAAAAACACTGTCAACTTTTATTACTTCATAATCTGTGCGTATAATAACTGTATAGTTAACAGCCAGATGTGCCAAGGCAGCAACCACTAAGCAATTTTAAAATAAGGTTAAGAGCCTAATCATAGCTGACTTCATAGTTTGGGTTACATCTATTTTTCCACACTGGACAAATCAATCTTCTAAAAATGAAGTTTTCACCATCAAAACACACATTACTTTGCTACTGTAACAACAGTGTTGACAATTGGGTCCTACAATTTGTTACCCAAAGTATATACAGTTATTGGGTGGTGGGTGGAGATAAAGAAGTTCTAGGGACTGTATAGCCTGAGCTTTATGTATTACCAGTGAAACCTTTTTTCCTGGCAGCAATGTCTGCCATGGAGCCAACTAAAAGGCAAGGGTGTGTGTGTGGTATAGGCAGAGACGAATGCTATTTTAGGTTTAGTTTCGGGTGTAGGCAGTATTGTATAGACAGGAAATTAAGATACTTTGGAAAACTTGCTACAATACAAATCATTATATAAGGCTCAGGCGTATTTGAGGTTGGGGCAAAGCCAGGTTGGTTGAAAGGGCTATTCTAAGGGTTTGAAATTGGCAGGCCTTCCCACCACACCCTTTTAAGGCCAAATACAGAATTTTAGTCAGATGAGATTTTGGGTAACAATTTAAGTCCACTTCTTTCATCTCACACTTGAATTTATAGAACATCTGAAGAGTCTGCAGACAGTGACAGGAAATTAGCTACTTTTGGGGGGACCTTATTCAACTCAGGGGTAGTTCTAATTAGAAGAGTTCTCTTTAACATTAAACCTAAATCTGTTTCCATGTAAATTCTACTCAGTGCTCCTGCTTTCTGAAAACATATGGATGAAGCCAACTTCAGTGATGGTGTCTGACCACAGCTGATCTCTCCTTAGGTGAACACACTCAAAGAGCAGATTCAGCATCAGTCTCAAAGCACTATTAAGCCATAACTCCACTCAGACAGATTTGACAAGTAACACACAATACGTTTACCATTCGAAGTCTAATTTCTCTTTCACATGACAATTTTAAACATTTTAATAACATCCTGAAATCCGTCTTTGAATACATCATCTCCTTTGCACCATAATACACACTGCTGAGAACTGAAGGAAACATTAAACAACCCTGTCAATTTATACAGGAGAATATAGAGCTACACTGTCCAGTATGGTAGCCACCAGCACATGGGGTGATTAAATATCTGAAATACAGCTAGTTCAAACTGTGTATACTATATAAAGTGCAAAATCCACGTCAGACTTCAGACTTAGTATAAAAAGTATATAAAATATCTCATTAATTTAAAAACACCCCCTTTTTAAAAATGTTTGTTTTTGAGAGAGGGAGAGGCAGAGCATGAGCGGGGGAGGGGGCAGAGAGTGAGAGACAGAATGTAAAGCAGGCTCTAGGGGCTGACAAGGGGCTTGAACTCACAAACTGCGAGATCATGACCTGAGCTGAAGTCAGACGCTTAACCAACTGAGCACCCAGGTGCTCCTCATTAATTTTTTATATTGGTCACACATGAAATATTTTGGCGACCAAATGGGTTAAAAAAAACCCACATTATTAAAATTAACTTCTCCTGGTTTTTACTTTTAATAATGTGGTTACTATAACACTTAAATTTATATATTTGTGGCTCACATTGTATTTCTACTGGACAGCATTGAGTTTGGCAGTTAATCATTGCACTGATTCATGGTGAATATCCAGGCGACTAAAACCGTAAGTCACAATTGTCTCTTCTAGCTTTAGAAGACTATCATTTCAAGACTTTATTAATTTTTAGCTTGTTCAACTTGGTCCATTAATCCAATCTATTAAATAATAGTTGAATTCTAAGTACACTGTCTGGCATACAACAGGTACTTAATAAATACTTGTTAAATGTAGTTTATCATCCAAAGCAATAGGTATCCTTCTCAGCTTCATGTTCTATATAAATTCAATGAGCTTGCTTAAATCAAATGTTTTCATTCAAATCCCAGTAAGGGCCCCAATGCACTACTGGTGACCATTTGAATAGACTTAGAAACTTTCATGTTTCCTCTATCATTTGCACAGAGAACTTTTTATAGCAGTTTTCTTGCTGCATTGTTTTATGTTTAACCATCTTGAGGTCAGGGTCCTTGCTTTTATAACATGTATTACCAGTTCCCAGCACCTGACTTGCAGTTAATACTTGACAAATATATGACATCAATTAACAGTACTATCATTCAGCTCAAATTTCCACCATATTCAAAAGAACACCAAGATTCTGAAAAATGCTTTGTTGAAATTTAAACCTACTACACTGACTGTTTTCCTACGAGTCTTAGAATGAGGACTGCCTTTCCAACGGGGATGTGGAAAACTTTTAATTCAATTTACCTTTACTTCACTTTCTCTCAGACAAGAGGGAGGCAGGAAATTGGATACTATGGGACTTGAAGATTCTAACATAAGAAAATAGAATCAATGTTAATAGTGTTTAATTAGAGTTAAAAAAACTTAAAAGGGAAGCAATTATTTATTCTGAATCCTCAAACGCAGATTATTGGGACTCAATTTTCATGCAAAAGTATTTAAAATATGGTTGCAACCTGTCTGATTGGCAGCACAGAAGGAAAAGAACAGGGGTTTAGAAACAAGGTCTAGATCTTGTTTTTTCATTTACCAGTCATACAAATCCCTGAAACTCTTTGAGTAAAATCGAAACTCTATGAGGTCAAGGACAGTTGTTTAATTATATCTCCAATACTTGGCACAGAATATTTGTGTTCACTACTTGCCAAATTGATAAAATCCAATTCTTTCTTAAGGTAACTTGGCTGTAAGACCTAGACTGCCAATCTGACAGGTCTGAGGATCAACAAGGACAATGTGCAAGACATGACAAAGCAATACAAATGTTTTTGTTAGTTCTCATTTTCTGTCTTTTGCTTCCATTTTCTCTGTCACTCATCACCTCTGCTTTTTAAAAGTTTTTTCTCCCTTCCTGACTTTCTCATTTCCTAGCTGAACAAAAGAGATAAAGTATATTTTTTCAATATTTTTTAAACACAATTCTATGTTCACAGCTATTTTAAAAATAATGAAGTAAAAAGTTCATCTGTAGGGAGCTGCTTTATTCTTTTGTAGGTTAGTAGCCTGCACTAGATAGTTTTTTCCTTTTTCAAGAGTATGTTATATTATTTCTCCTAATCATGTGGACTTTTTTTTGATCCTAACCAAGAAGTCCAGCTAAAGTCAGGCCAAGGGTCACTTAGTCTGAAAGCTAGCAATTCCTGTCTCAACCTTAAGAGACAATGTGGGACAATGTAAGAGTTCCTGTATTCGACTCGGACACCAAAAAACTGAAGCCTTTAATTCATACTT
Source organism: Proteles cristata cristata (assembly GCA_017311185.1). Taxonomy (NCBI): domain Eukaryota; kingdom Metazoa; phylum Chordata; class Mammalia; order Carnivora; family Hyaenidae; genus Proteles; species Proteles cristata. The sequence goes on from JAESUZ010004754.1 coordinate 503,311, forward strand.
TATAAGGATAAAGGATAAAAATTCATGCAGTCTAACTTTGTATAACTTTATATATTTACTGTACTGTAAAATGCTAAATTGCATTTATGATGACCAAATACTGTAAGATATTGAACTGCCTCCTGAGTAAAAGAGGAAATAATGTTAAAAAACAGTACGTTAATGGTAAAGTTACTTTAAATCTTTGAAAACTGGTCACTGCCAAATCACTTCATTGATTAAGCTTGAGAAATATTGTTCTATGAATAATATTCTGGTAAATAAAGGATTAGCCAAGATTTCTGAGGGTTGAACTCTCATTGTTTAGACTCTTCCACACGTGGAACTAGCTTTTCTGTGAGAAAACATGATGTGTGCTCACCGCAAACAATTTTGCTTTGGTGATTAAATATGCGCCTGTGCTAGGGGGCAATGCTGACCAAATCAACAACAGTTAAAACGTCCATATATGTACATGATGCATTAAATGTGCCAGATGCCTTCTAGAAATTTCACATGTACTAACTCACTACATTCTCATAACACCCCATTAAGTATTATTTTCCTCATTTTTAAAGACGAGAAGATAAGTACCTGGTCAAGCTATTAAGAGGTAAAGCAATGCAGGAGTAAAAATCTGGGAATTTTGGTGCCAGAGTTGTCTTAATGACTGTGCTAAATTGTCTTTTCAATTAATATGGGCTCATACTTTGTATACTCTGGATGTATGCTTTAGATGTATGAGAAGCAAGACAGCATATGAATAGAAAAGCTGAATATCCTGACAGGCTGTGAAATCTCCTGGAGGATCATTTTTAAGGCTTGTTTCCTACATCAAAGTAGAATGAAGAAAAACTGGATTACTTAGAACTCATTTGTTTCCCTATATATACCTAATGTTCAGTTAATCACAACCTTCAATTACTAGAATATTCCACTTCTAAACATGAGGCAAAAGAGAAGCTTTATAGTCTTTTTTTCACTACTTATTTAATGTTTTCACAAATCTCAGCCATATAATACTGGGACTATCTTCCTCTGTAGTTCTTCATATCATATTTTTCCTTATATTCAAACTCAATATGCTTTCCAAATTTAGCCAAAGTTTACCAAAGTTTTTTTTTAACCAGTGAAATAGCTGCACTGTCATTCACTGAGTTTTGTACACTAACCTGAAATGTACACGTGCCAATCACCACATAATTACTGCCACCATATGCAATTAGGTTTCCTGAATCCCCACTCTCAAAAGGATTAAATTCTACCACATGCACATAATCTTCACAATCCACAGTGTAGGCAGCATTTCTTGTGGCATCTTGCTTCATCTTGTATGTCAATATTTGAACACTTGTAAAAATAAAATAGTCTTCTACTGGACAAGGTCACGAAACTGTGGATGACAGCACAGACAGTTAGATAGAAACCATCAAAGTGTTAGTCGCTTTCAGCAAATAAATCAAAATAAGGACATGGTGTTTCAGATGCCAGAGACAGCTAAAAAAAATGTCAAGTACTTCTTTAAATACTTTAAGAGTGATGCCTGCAGAATAAATCATCATATCCTGTTTAGATGAACTAAAAAATATAGTAAGTGCATGGAAGATGTAACCACTGTAATAGTAAATACATTCATAAAAAATTAATGATACTAAATATTTACAAGCCACCACTTGTAGGTTCCATGTTAAGGATTTTACTTACACCAGGACACCTAATATTTCCAAACTTAAGAGTAAGGTACTACTTATGGTTCCCATTTTACAGACAAAGAAATAGAGATTTAATATGTTAGTTAGCTGCCAAGATCATAAGACCAGACAGCATTTGAAATACTTTACTATGTGTTGGACACTAGTGCTAGAGAAGTAAAATACAGCCCTCCGCCTTGAAGAAGACAATATTCGGTAACAGTCATGATTCAGTGCTCATGAAAGGAGCAGTAACATAAGCAGATCCAAAATAGAGGATCTGGAGGAAGGAGTGCCGAAATGTGTGATACAAAGATAATATTTAAAAAAAACCAGGCACAAAACTTCAACCAGCCTGTCACAGCCTGGTGTGCACTGTGGAAGTAGTATTCCCAGATGAGACTTAGGCAGCTAAAGAGGTCTTTTTTTTTTTTCTACCTTAATTGGATGCAGGCGTCCTGAGAACAGTTGGGCTCAGTAACACATCAAGAACCTGATAAGTATTTACTGATAATCAGATGAATCGCACCTCAGGGAGCCTATAAACTAGGCTAGTAACTAGAGGAGAGGGGATCCGGGACTGGGCGTTTGTTAAAGGTGACCAGCAGGTGGATGCCCTCAGAGGCAGCGCGCTGTGGGACGTGGAAGATTCGAGGTCCGCAAACTCGGTCCCCTATTCCTCATTAAACTAGTGCTCAGTTTCTTTACATTCTCAGGATTTTACAGTACAACGCGGGCTGGACTTGCTCTCTAAAACCGGAGGGGAGATGAGGGAAGAAACAACCGAAGTCTTCTTAAAGAGCCCCAACACCTCTCCCCAACTAGGCAAGTACCGCGAGACCCCGCTACCACCTCCGAAGCCCTAGGTCAGAAGGAGAGGTGGAGCACGGCCCGGGGAGAAAAGGAACTCGAACGAAAAGGATGGGAGCGCAGGGCGGCCAGGAGCAAAGCAGCGCGTCCCCCTGAGGTTCCGTGTGATACGCACCGGGGGCGTCGGGAAGTGGCCAGAAGGAATCTGGTCTCCGTTAGGGGCTGCTGCGGCGCGCTCGGATTTGCTTCCGGGTCAGAGGGCGGAAGCAGCGATTGGCTCCCGAGCCTTCCCGCGAGATTTAAAATTAAAATGGACAACTTCGAGACTGCGGCGCGGCAGGACTTCGCTTCTGTTGGGTTGGCACCTACTGGGTCTACTTTGAGCCAGGTGAGTCTCGTCTCTTCCTTACCCTACTGTCGTACTTTAATTTTTGATTCAGGCTGCGGCTGGTGAGGGGTTTTCGGTGACAGCTAAGTAACCGTCTAGGGGATTATTTGTTCAGTGGCTTTGCGTCTGGGGGTGTTGAACAGAGTTCACAATATCTGGTGATGAATAGAGCTAGAAGGTCCTGAGGGATCATCGGCCGACTGGAAGACTGAACCCAGCAGAGGCGTATTTAGGTTCATTAGGCTGGCAGGAAACCAGGTCCTAGTACCAAGACATGCACAGGCTCCAGTTCTGAGTCTTTTCGCCCTCTCCCTATTATATTCTCCTAAGGAATATTTAGGATCTGCGTTCTGACGATGATAGCACCGACTGCCTTCTTTTTTTTTTTTTTTTTTTTTTTCAATTGAGCGCCTATTAAGTGCACAGGAACTGTGTGGGTTGTCTCATAGTTTTATGAGGTAGGAGATCTCTTAACTTATACATTTGAGGAAATTTATATTCATCAGTGATTTTAAATACTGAAGGACATACATCTCGTAAATTGGGGAACCTGGTTGTGGACCCTGAAATGTCTGACTCAAAATTTCTTTTACCATCTTACACTCTAGTGAGCTACAGTGCGGTTTGGAATCCAGTTTTTTAAAAATGGATATTTATCATCTCTGGCACCTTCTACTACTGTTTTTGTATAGTGCAACCTGACATTCAGAGTGCTTGCATATTCATTGTCTCATTGACTTCTCATAACTGGCTGGAAGGTACAGGTAGTCAGTTGTAAAACTTCTTGCCTAGGCCCAAACAGCCAGCTAGCTGCTGAAAAAATGGAGACTAGACCAGAGTTGGCAAACTAGGACATTACTTGTTTTTGTGCAGTCAGTTCCTGAGTTAAGAATAGATTTTACATGTTTGAATAGTTGAAACAAAAACAAGAGAATAGTATTTTGTGACACGTGAAAGTTATATGAAATTTAATTTTAGTTTCCATAAAGTTTTGTTGAAGCATAGCTATGCCCATTTGTTTATGTATTGTCTATGGCTATTTTTGCACAGCAAGGTCAAGTTGAATAGTTGTGACAGACTGTATGCCTTGCACTCCTTAAATATTTACTATTTGGTCCTTTTCAAAAAGTGTGCTGACCCCTGGATGAGACAGTTAGCTTTTATATGTGCCAGACACTGCTAAAAGCTGAACTTGTATTTATGTCATTTATTTTTCACAAAATCCTGTGAGATAGAAATTATTATTTTCATTTTCAGTACAAGGAGGCTGAGGCAGGAGCGGTGACATAACTTGGCATAGATCTCATAGCTAGTAAGTTAATTCTTGACTAGTTTGCTTTCTTAGCAATCTGAACTTCTACTTTTATTTTTATTTTTTTTTAATGTTTTAGTTATTTCCAGGAGAGAGAGAGACAGCGTGAGCAGGGGAGGGTCAGAGAGAGGGAGTCACAGACTGAAACAGGCTCCAGGCTCTGAGCTGGCAGTCAGCACAGAGCCCGACGCGGGGCTCGAACCCACTAACCGCGAGATCATGACCTTAGCGAAAGTCGGACGCTTAACCGACTAAGCCACCCAGGCGTCCCTGAACTTCAACTTTTAAATAATACCCTAAATAATTTAATACTGAAGATTTATTTCATGCAAACTGATCATATCACTGAAAATTTACTTTTTCATTTTCTTTTTTTTCTTTTAAGAAATGAGGGTGATGGGGCACCTGAGTGACTCAATTGAGCATCTGAGTTCAGCTCAGGTCATGATCTCTTGGTTTGTGAGTTCGAGTCCTGCATTGGGTTCTCTGCTGTTAGTGCAAAGCCTGCTTTGGATCCTCTGAGCCCCTCTCTTTTTGCCCCTCCCTGGCACCCTCTTTCTTCCCCCTACCCAATAAGCTTTTAAAAAAAAAATGAGGATGATAATTTGAAGAGAAACATAACTTTTAGCTATTTATTAGTATTTGTATAGATGTAGATATTTTATAGTTTTTTACCTGTATCTTTAAATTGCATCACTGATGCAACTATGAATTATTGCTTTGTAAATATTATGTACCCATTTTCTTTTTTTTTTTAATGTTTTTTTTTTAATTTATTTCTAGGAGAGAGAGAGAGAGACAGCGTGAGCAGGGGAGGGTCAGAGAGAGAGGGAGTCACAGACTGAAACAGGCTCCAGGCTCTGAGCTGGCAGTCAGCACAGAGCCCGACGCGGGGCTCGAACCCACGAACCGCGAGATCATGACCCGAGCGAAAGTCGGACGCTTAACCGACTAAGCCACCCAGGCGCCCCTATGTACCCATTTTCTTGATTGTATGAACCCAGATACCCAGTAAATATCTAGAATTCTATTTATGCCACATAAAAAAAGAAAAAATGTAACTGAAAGCTAATAAATGGGATATATACAGTAAAATATACCCAAAACAAAATAATGGCATATGAATATGTTAGAAATGAGCATACTTAAAAGAAACTAGGAAAAAAACAACTTTTAGTGGGCATAACTAAACTCAAGAGAAAGGAATTGCTTCCTTATTTAGACTTGGGTATATAAAACATTGGAACTACATCTGATTATTTTCAAAGACTTTTGTCTATCAGGAGAAGTTATGTAATACAGTGACTTAAGAGCATAGCTTACGGAGTTAAGCATCTTGGGTTTAAGTCTGTTTTGCCATTTACTACCTGCGTGACATAAGGCATCACATTCTTCAGAGGTAAAATGAAGGTAATAATAGACCTTCCTCATAGGAGTCTTGCAAAGATTAAATGAGGTAATAAATATTAAGCTTTTGAAAAGTTTCTGGCACCAAGCAACTGCTGAATATTAGATATTGGTTATCTACTGCTGTGTAACAAACTGTTCCAAAACTTAGTGGATTTAAAACAGCAACCACTTTGTTTGCTTGTGATACTGTGGACCAGCAATTTGGGCTGGATTCACCTAGGTGGTTCTGCTAGTCATGCCTGGGCTCACTAATAGGGCTACAGTTCATCTGGCAGGTTGATGGTGGCTGGAAAGTCTAATATAGCCTCACATGTCTTTAAGTTGGTATCGTCTTTAAGTTGGTTGGTATTGTCAGCTGGAGTGCATTGGTTCTCTTCTATGGCCTCATGAACAGGCAAGCTTGGACTTTTTCATAAGTAGCAAGAGAGTAAGAACTAAAGCTCCAAAGCCTTGTATCAGGAGGTCCCTAAGACCACTTTCAGGTTGGATGTTTGCTAAGGCTCAGAGGACCCAGCATCTAGTTGGGCCCATACCTCTAATTTATTACAGCAACAAGATGCGAAACAAAATCAACCAAGAGAGAAGCTACATGGAGAGAAGGTGTATAACAGAGTCACACAGGATATGCTTAAGTCCTCCAGCAAAAAGTCATGACAACTCATGTGAAATATTGTCTATCAGGAAACTCTTTAGAGACTCAGTGGCCAGGGTACTGATGTAAGCATCCTCTGTCTATGTTCTAAAATTTCAAACTCAGAAAGAAAGCATTGTGTTGAGCGTAAACTATATTATTTGTATAAACAGTTTAGTCATAGTAAGCCACTCTTACTGGAAACCCTCCTGAATTCTAAGTTCCCAGGTGCAGCCAAGGGCCAGCCTTGTAGGCAGGACTTTCAAAAGATAGCTATCAGGCCTGCTGTAGTAACTCTTTTCTGCATGAGCCTTTTGAGATCTTGGCTTTGAACTCCCAGGACGTCATTCTTGCCATATTCACTTGGTAAATTAAGTCACTAGACTGACCCATATTTAAAAGGGTGGAATAATAGACTATTTCTTTTGGGACAATGTAGGAACAGGAGGGAATTGGCCTTTTTTAAAGAGCTCTTTTTATTACACATTTAGCATCTATCTCAAAACAAATATAACAGATATTTTGAAACTCCTGCTTTAATTAGCTCTGTCTGTACCTATAATTATGTTTGTAGAATTTACATATTTGTTTTGTATGAGTTATCAGATTGAAGGTTGGATTTTGTTATTTCAAAAGATTTGGCTTAAGAAAACTAAAGGAGAGGAAAATATGATTGGGCAGAAGTTGTGTTATTCTGTTTTCCTAAATTTAATTAAAAGCAATCTTAGTAAACATGAAATGACCTCTCATTCACTACTTATTTTTCTCTAACTCTGCTTTCTTACACATGTTAAGTATTAGTTTCCAATTAAAATAAAGCTTTTTAACATTGCATTCTGTCCTACTTTCAGAGGATGGCTGTGCTTAATCAAAAGTCTGTCTTGGATGTGATTAAAGAGTTCAGAAGAAGTTGGCGCATTTTTTGTGACTCCGAGAGAACTACTGTATGTGGTGCAGACTCCATGCTTTTGGCATTGCAGCTTTCGATGGCGGAGAACAACAAACAGGTTAGTAGACTATATTTAGGTCTACTTATTTTTTAAGTGAATTTTGGTAACTGCTCATTTTAATTATATTAATTTCTTTCCAATATATGCTTTCCTATGATAATATGAATATACTGTTTTCAAAAATGCCTCTGCATATGTAAAAATGTTTCTGTATATGTATGTCAAAATATTACAGTTGGATTTGAAATGGCTTGCTTCAAAATTGAGGCCTTCATATGTATAATTTAACGTAGGACATGCACATTCAATGTTTAATTTGAAATCTTGAGATCAACATGTGACTATTGTTAAAAATATTCTTATTTATGACATTTAAAAAGTTGTAGAAGGTATACATGAATAATGTTTATTTTAATATAATTGAAGTATTTTATGACTAATTTCAGACTCTCTGGTATAGATTGATTATTCTAAGCCAGGTTATGAATCAGAATCACTTGGGAATGTTTTTAAACAATACTGGCTTCTGTACCCCAGTCTTGGAAATTCTGATCTTCTAATCTACACTGAAATTCTGAAAATTGCCATTTTAAAATCTTAATCTGGTTCTTATGTAGTTGGCTTGGAACAAACTAGTGTCTGGAACGAGCTGTGCTTAAAGGTGTTCAGATGAGAGAAGGATGAATATAGGATGGAGTGGTAAGAAAATGATTTAAAAATTTTGGATTTTAGGTAGTAAAAGTTAAAGGAGAGGGAAGTCTTTGGATGGGAAGCTTTTAAAGAAGGGATGAAGGAAGGGAGAAGTTAGGAAGTATCCAGAGGGATCAAAGTCTTGATGGTTTGAATAGAATAAGGAGAGTATCTCCTTATATGAAGGGTGGAATAGTTTCAGTGGGCCTGTTGGGCAAGATAGTGAAGTGACATTCTGATGAGTTATTTTAATCTTTTATGTCAATAATTCCCAGATTTTTAGATTTTGTGTACCAATAAAATTTCCAAAACAGCATTAGACCTTGACAAGATTTGATCATTTCTCACATTGGCAAATAAGGCCATTGAGAAAAACTAGTTACTTGAACCATCATTTGGAAAAGGAAGAATATTTTAACACCTAAAGATTAGGAATTATATACTCTTAAAACAAGAGATAGTTTTTATTAGACATGATAGTTGGAAGTTTTGCGTGTTTCAAACATATGTATTTTGGTGTATATATTAAGATAAACTTTGAACATATATTTTGACAAAATTCTGACATAGTCATTCTTTTAACAAATATTTGAGTTTTGACCAAATGCAAGATGTTATTCTAAACATTCTAAGCAGGACACCTGGGTGGCTCAGTCGGTTAAGCATCTGACTTCGGCTTAGGTCATGGTTTCAGTTTGTGAGTTCGAGCTCCACATTGCGCTCTGTGCTGGTGTTGTGGAGCCGGCTTGGGATTCTCTCTGTCTCCCTCTTTCCTTGCCCCTCCTCCATTTGCATGTGCACATGCTTTCTCTCTCAAAAATAAATAAACTTTAAACATTTTGAAGGAAATCTTTGCTCTTACGACATTAATCTTCTAGTGGGGAGAGACAGAGATAATACTCTAAATTTTTTTTTTAATGTTTTGTTTATTTCTGAGAGAGAAAGACAGCATGAACAGGGAAGGGTCAGAGAGAGAGAGAGAGAGAGAGAGAGAGAGAATGAGAGAGACAGAGACAGAATCTGAAGCAGGCTCCAGGCTCTGAGCTAGCTGTCAGCACAGAGCCTGAGGCGGGACTTGAACCCACGAACCCGTGAGATCATGACCTGAGCTGAAACCGGGCGCTCAACCGACTGACCCACCCAGGCGCCCCTGATAATATCCTAATAAATAAGGTATTTAGTATTTTATTTTAGATCAAGTACTCTAGAGAAAAATAACAAGATTTGCAGTTAAGGAATGTATAGAGTTTGAGGTAAAAGAGGTCTTGCAGTTTGAAAAAGGATGGTCAAGGAAGGCCTTATCTACAAGTTGCCATTTAAGCACAGATTTGAAGGGGGAAAGAAGGAACTAGTCATGGGATTTTTTGTGAGAAGGGACTACCAGACAAAATGGAAGGGACTTCCATTTTCATGGTAGGGCCCTAAGGTAGGAATATGAGACCCTGGTCATGAGACCAGGGAATTGGCCTGGTTGGAGAGATCAAGCTGAACTGTAAAGGAAGGAGAGCAGTTAACTAGACAAAGACTCGGGGGGCAAGATGATGAGGATGAAGGAACAGCATATGCAGAGGCCCTGGGTAGAAGACTGCAGGTAGAGTTTGAGAAAATGCAAAAGAACCAGGGTAGCTGAAGTGGTGGTGGTGGTGGTGGTGGTTATATGACCCATTTGTCTGTTTTTTATTTTTAATCATGGTCATTGTTAAAAATCAATTTTATGTAGGTATGTTGGGAAAAAAATGGACGTAGCACGTTTCGGAGTTTGTGTTTAAAGAAAAAAAGTTAAACTTTGAGAAAAGTCACAAGAATAGTATACTGAACTCCTTTATGCCCTTCACTTAGATTCACCAATTAATATTTTGCTACCTTTGCATCATTATCTTAGTATTTTTGTATGTGTATATAATGTATAAATATACATACAAATATGGCACACATACATATTATTCATATTGGTCTGTATGAACCATTTGATGATAACTAGCAGACACCCTGAGTCTTTATGCCTAGACATTCTTGGTGTTGTACATTTTGTGGATTTTGACAAGTATATAAGACATGTATCCACCTTTGTAGTACTGTACAAAATTGTCTCCCTGCCCTAAAAATTGTCTCTATTCCACCTATTTCTCCTTCCCTCTCCCCAACTCTTGGCAACCACTGATCTTTTAATTGTCAGCATAGTTTACCTTTTTCAGAACGTCATGTAGTTGGAATTGTGAAGTATATATAGCCTTTTCAGATTGGCTTCTTTCACTTTCTTTCAGATGTATTTATGGGTCCTCCATGGCTTTTCATGGCTTGACTGCTCATTTCTTTTCAGCAGTGAATAATCCACTGTATGAACGTATCAGTTTATCCAGTTATCTTTTACTTTTCTTCCAAGCAATATTCAATAAGATAATCAGTATTTAATATGTTTTCTTTTTAGTTTAATAATTATTTGTTTTTCTGTTATCATTCTCTTTTTTTTTTTAAGATTTTATTTTTAAGTAATCTCTACACCCAATGTGGGGCTCAGACAACCCTGAGATCAAGAGTCGTGAGCTCTACCAGCTAAGCCAGCCCTGTTATCATCCTCTCAGTTTCCAAGAACTCTTTTTTTTCTCTTTTTGAAATACTGTTCCGATCTTTCTGCAAGCATATACTGTTTCTCCTTTGAGACTATTAATAATTTTTTTTGAGGTTTTCTTCTTCTTATGTAATGTTTCCTCCAAGTTCCTTGTTTTATTAGTCTTGTTTGGGAAGAGTTTTCTTTCTTCCTACTAGAAACTTTCTTCATGATGATCCCTGACCGTCCATATACATTTAAGTAGAGCACTAAAATGCTTTCTGGAAACTCTTCATGGAGGGTTAGGGTTTGTCAGTCTGACTTGACCGGGCTATTTGGCTGGGGAACATTTGATGCCTATCTCGTTAGGATATCCCTTTTAGAACAGTTTTCTCAAAAAAGAGTCTTCTTTGCTCCTGCACAAATAGTATAAAGTTGAGCTGCCAACGTGTTGGGTATTTGAAAGAAGTATCAACATTTAGAATATAAATGGTCATGTGATTCTTCTTGTTTGCATTTGGGTACTCTTCAACTGAAGTCTTCAGTCCAGAGACTTTTACCCTGTCCAGAGAATAAACCCCCAATTTTCTGCCAAAGTAGATGACTGTTCTCCCCTTTATCAACAGAAATTATTAGGCAAAGTCTAAAAGATGATTATCCAGAAAGGTGAGCACAATACTGAGGCTACTTCAGAAATCTCTCCACTGGGGGCACCTGAGTAGCATCCGACTCTTGGTCTGCTCAGGTCATGATCTCACAGTTGTGAGGTTGAGTCTTGTGTTGGGCTCTGTGCTGATAGCGTAGAACCTGCTTGGACTTCTCTCTCTTCCCCCTTATCTCTCCTCTCTCTCTCTCTCTCTCTCTCTCTCAAATAAACAGACATTTAAAAAAAGAAGTCTCCTCACTGGCAAGTATCTTCATCCTCATCTTTTGCTGGGCAGATTTTTTTTCTAGTGGACATAGTAAGACTTGTTGACCTCTAGATCATTTATGTATTTATATATATGAGAAAGAGAGTGAGAAAGAGTGTGTGTGAGTGGGGCAGGGGCAGGGAGAGGGAGAAAGAGAGGAGGAAAGAGAGAGCGAGGGAGAGAGAATCTTAAGCAGGCTTCATGGCCAGCGCTGAGCTCAACCCAACGCAGGGCTCGATCTCTCATGACCCATGTTATGTCACGACTAGATATCATGACCTGAGCCAAAATCAAGAGTCTGAAGCTTGACTGAATGAACCACCTAGGTGCCCTGTCCTGTAAAAAGTGTTGACCTTTAGAGGCTTTGACTTTCTTTAGGAGCTTGTTTGGAGGTTCTAGCAGGGGAGCGCAACAACTCATATACCCCGACTGAAGAATGGTCCTCCTCTTTCAGGGAGGGTCATCCTCTTCGACTGAGCATGCAGCTTCAGGAGGGATGCACATGGAGTGGTGAGGAAGGAAGGGGACACCTGCCTAGGCAGCCAGATCAGCCAAATCAACCCTGGCGATCAATGGGGTGACAGATGTTGCAGCCAGATCACCCTCACATCTTAGAGGCTTTGACTTTCTTTGGAAGGGTGGGTGGGGAGGGTCTCTGATGCAGCTTTCCACCTTTTTTATGCTTAGATTTGTCTCCTAAACTTCGTGCTCAGGGTTCATAAAAACCAACTTCTTTAGTGTCAGGGAATGGTAGTTACCAGGGAAATTTACACCCCACCATTTGCTTACCCCTTTATATTGGCACTTTCTCATTGTTTTTGAGCTTCGGGGTTTTTACTTTCATTTTTTAAAATTAAATTTTAGTTAACATACAGTCCAATATTGGTTTTAGGAGTAGAATTCAGTGATTCTTCACTTACATACAACACCCAGTGCTCATCACAAGTGCCCTCCTTAATACCTCTCACCCGTCTAGCCCATCTCCCACCCACCTCCCTCAATCAACTCTCAGTTTATTCTCTATCATTAAGAGTCTCTTGTGGTTTCCCCGCTCTCCTCTACCCCACCCTTCCTTCCCATATGTTCATTTGTTTTGTTTCTTAAATTCCACATATGAGTGAAATCGTATGCTGTTTGTCTTTCTTTGATTGACTTAATACACTCTAGCTCTATCCACACTATTGCAAATGGTAAGGTTTCATTTTTTTTAATGTTTACTTATTTTTGAGAGAAAGAGAGAGAGAGAGAGAGGGACCAGAATGTGAGCAGGAAAGGGACAGAGAGAGAGGGACACACAGATTTCAAAGCAGGCTCCAGGCTCAGAGCTGTCAGCACAGAGCCCGATGCAGGACCTGAACTCATGAACCAGATCATGACCTGAGCTGAGGTTGGACGCTTAACCAACTGAGCCAACTAGGCACCCCAAGGTTTCATTTTTTTGATGGCTGAGTAACATTCCATTGTATATATATCCCACATCCTCTTTATCCATTCATCAGTCGATGGACATTTGGAGTCTTTCCATAGTTTGGCTATTGTTGATAATGCTGCTATAGACACAGAGATGCATGTACCCTTTGAATCTGTATTGTTGTATCCTTTTTGGTAAATAATAGTACAATTGCTGGATCATAGAGTAGTTATATTTTTAGCTTTTCTTGTTTTCCATACTGTCTGTACCAGTTTGCATTCCCGTACCAGTTTGCATTCCCAACAACAGTGCAAGTGAGTTCCTCTTTCTCTGCATCCTCGTCAACACCTGTTGTTTCTTGTGTTGTTAATTTTAGCCATTCTGACAGGTGTGAGGTGGTATCTCATATGGTTTTGATTTGTATTTCCCTGATGATGGGTTATATTCAGCATCTTTTTTTTTCTTTAATGTTTATGTGTTTGTTTATTTTTGAGGGGGTTGGAGGAAGGGCAGAGAGAAGTCAGAGAATCTCAAGCAGGCTCCATCCTCATTGTCAGCCTAGAGTCCATTGTGAGGCTCCATCTCCCCAACCTGAGATCATGATGTGAGCTGAGATCAAAAGTCAGACGCTTAACCAACTGAGCCACCCAGGTGCCTCAATTGAGCATCTTTTCATGTGTCTGTTAGCCATCTGGATGCCTTTGTAAAAGTGTCTGTTCATGTCTTCCCATTTCTTAACTGGGTTACTTGTTTTTTGGGTGTTGAGTTTGATAACTTCTTTATAGATTTTGTATGCTAACCCTTTATCAGGTATGTCATTTGCAAATATCTTCTCCCATTTAATAGGCTGCTATTTAGCGATGAATTTATTATTTCCTTCCTGTACAGAAGCTTTTTATCTTAATGAAGTCCCAATAGTTGATGTGTTTTTGACCTTTTGTAATTTTCTTTATGGACAATTCAGTCATGAAAAATTTATTTCTTATTTTCTTTTGTAGTTTTAGGTATTTTATACCAGGAGGGGATTTTCTGCATATCCGGTCAGGTAGATTTCCCTGTTAATGTGTCTACTTTAAAATTAAAGCAGATGATATACATTCTTTCTGCCTCTTATATTGGCTTCAAGGCCTCTTTAGGTATAATAGAAAAGTTGATTTAATTCATTCATTTTAACAATCATCCTTTGTGTGACTGACACATTTTACTCATTGATGGGCCTTTGGGTTGTTTGAAGGTTTTTTGGTATTGTAAACAATTCTGCATTGAAATGAGATGTCTCTGCATGGAACAAGAGTTTCTCTAGGCCCCATACACAGCAGGTCATATGATAGATACATCTAGAGAGAGAGCGAGAGCGAGAGACACGAGAGACGGAGACCTCAGGAGGGGCAGAGAGAGGGAGAGAGAGAATCCTAAGCAGGCTCCACACTGCCAGCGTGAACCCAACATGGGGCTCGAACTCATGAACTGTGAGATCATGACCTGAGTCTAAATCCATTGTCAGATTCTTAACTGACTGAGCCACCCAGGTGCACCTAGAATTTACATTTATATCAACAGTAGAGGAGAGTACCATTTGTTTTTCTTTCTCCATATTAGATGTCATACTTCATTGGAAAAGAGAAAAAGTGGTATTTCATTTTAATTTTTCTATTAACTAGAGCATTCAAACATCTTTGAAAATGCTCATTTGACTATTTAGATATCCTCTTTTTATTATCTGTTCATGCATATTCTTTTCCTTTTAGTTGTTTTTATCTCCTTCTTATTCTTTAAAAAGAGTTCTGCATGTTCTTTAGATACTCTATTTGTTATACACGTTGTTAATGTCTTCCAATATGCTACATTTTACCTATTGACTAGATATACTTGCCTTACATTGTTTCGTCAGCATTTATATGCTAGACTTCTCTACTGAGTCTTACGTGGTATGATCAGGTACTTATTGGACATTTTACCTTATGTCCTAGTACTGTCTCCACATCAGTTTTTTTTTTTTTTAAGTAGACCATATTATTTCCTCCCTCAACTTACCTTCTTGTTCATATTCTGAGTCTCAATTGTACATACCATTGTTCACTCAGTCTGCAAAGCTAGACACCCAAGGATCATTGTAAAGTCTCTTTCCTTTGCTCTCTATTGCAATCCACATTCAAGTCTTTCCAGTTTACTGCCTGAGCATTAAAAAAAAAAAAAAAAAAAAAAAAACCTCTCCTTTTTAATAACCTGAAGAAATGGTACTAAGGTAAGTAATAGATTCTGAGGATATTGTAAAAATGGAATAGACTAACCAAAGGTTAAGCCATGCACTGGAAAATAAGGACAGAGAAATTGAAGCAATTATTAAGAATCATTATTGTATAGTAATTGAGTATTTTGCAATTAAATAGACCATGTTCTTATCACCTTTTATTGTTTGTTAATGAATAATTTTTGAAACATAAATATGTCGAAATGCTAAGTAAGATGTACTGTGAAGAAAATTTAGGTTTTATTGTAAAAATCTTGATATATTGAAATACTCAAATGAAGTCATTTTTTCTTTAGGACTTGTCTGTGTAGCACTCACTCAAGATCTCTTTATACTTGTTAATTTTCTACTTGCTAATTCGCTTAATTCACAGTGAAAGTTCAGGCTCTGGGTGGGAAAGAAGAGGATAGGTGAATTGCAACTGAGCTTTTCACAGTTTGTGTATATGTGTTCACACATGTGGTGGAGATGGTGGGTCGCAGTTCTGTTTGACTCTCACTCTCCATGTTGCGTTAGCTCAGGCATCCCCAAGTGTGCTGAGACTTCCAAGTCATTCAGCAATATGAAACAACATACACATATGCCTGCAGGTGCATTCACAAGTAATAGTAATAAAAAGATAGAATTGGTTGTATATATGCTTCACCTGCACTTCTCACTCTCTGAGCTCTGTTTAGGTTTTTAATTCTCTGAAGTTTGTCTACTGGCATGTTTGTTCTCTTAGTTGCTTTAATTGGGATAAAAAAAAAGATACAGTAAGAAAGAAAATAATCTTTGAGTTTTAGGTTTTGGGAATGTTTTCTGAAGGGAAGTTTTTCTTTTTTTAGCTTAAATCATCTGACCTTTAGGAGTTTTATACTGCTGAAGATTTAATTTATTATAGATTCATTGAGGACCATATGGCAACTATATAGGACTTTTATTAGATTACCTTTTCCTTTCTTTAGAGTTGGCTTCATTATTTGAATCTATCTGACAATTATACATGGTATTTTTCACATTAAATAGCCTTAAGAACATTACACATGTTCCAGTAAATGAAACAAAGATAGAGAGTCACAGCCTGTGGTAGACTGTCAGATTTGAAAATGACCTAACATTGACATAACAAATAAGAAGAAACACTTTTTACAGTTGTATTGCATTTATCTAATACTCCCCTCAACAAATAAACAATTTTACTTTGAATAAGAAAAGAGAAAGCAAACTGACATTTTTTTTAATCCCCTACCATTATCAGGTGTTATTTAATCTGTATAATCTCATTTTGTAACCAAGGAAATGTACTCATAGGAATTTCAATATTTTACCCCCGGTCACACAACCAATTAATAGCTATTAAATAGATCTATTTTTTCTCTTTTGATAACAAAAATTCTAGGTAGTTAAAAATGGAGGGTTTATTTAAATTTTTGAATAACTTTAAAAGTAACTGCAGTAAAATATACAAAATATAATGCTCTGATTTTTTTCCATTTTTCTCATTTTATTCTTAAGAAATATAATCTTTCTATGTCCATTAGAGAATTAAAGCATTGACCATCTTGAACTTCTTCAGATATTAGCCAGTTGGCAGGTTTTCCTAGCAAAACATTTTCTGATTTGACCACACAGTTTCTGAATCAGTTGTTACTGGTTTGAAAAATAGAATATGCCGTCATGGTGGGCACCTGATCATGAAAACTGATATCTGGAGTACATTTTTATTTGGATTTAAAATGTTTTCACAATCCCAGTATAAACACTGTTAATCTAGTCAAAACCTTTTCTCACAAGATCAAGAGTTTGCATAGTTTTGCTTTAACTAGTTATAGTTAACAGGATGAGAATAAATTGTACATTTCCATTAGGCATAATTTTAATGTATTTTTGATATGAAGAACGTCATACCAAAATAGTTTTAGAAATTTTTGAGATAAAACAACTTAGTTTTGAAACTCTAAATAACTAGATTTATTTAACTTAAATAACATTTGGAAATTTTATTGTGTAATTTTTGTGGGATTGGGAAGTGAGGTATACAATTTTAGATTCAATGCTGAGAAATTACAAATCTGTCTTACATTTGAGTTATGGATTCAAGGTTTGAGAGTTACTGGGGTTTTTTTTTTGGTTTTTCATTGAACTAATTTCATGGAATATAATTAATTTTTATAATTTTGATATAACAAGTTGCTCCAAGGATAGTAAGGGTAATTTTCTTAGTTGTTTCCATGCAGATGAGTAAAAAATTAATTATTTTAAGTTGTTTGGGCATATTGTCTTAAATTTCGATAGTAACTAGATAATGTGGCTGATTTTCATAAAATAAATGTAAAAGAGAAATATAGGCAATAAAAATAGTGTAGTATTTGGCTTTATTTGATCTTGTTATTCTTTTTTGGCTGAAGATAGTGTTACAATTTTCATTCCAGTGAATTATAGTTTTATTTAAATATCCACCCATCTTTCAGTGCAATTAATGCAAAGATCTTGGTGTTATCAGAAACTACTAATGTATTAAAGGGACTTAACTGTGGAAGAGAGAGCAACATAATACATTTCACAAAATCACGTATGGATATTTAAAAATATTTGTTACTCATGTTGCTTTGGAAAGGAGTAGTTAGAATTTTTTTACTGAATTAGGGCCGGCATATTTTGGAGGGCACCATTATTAATATCTGAGATGTTAAGTGGGAGCAGAATGCAATAAATTAAAGAAAAAAAAAACTTCAGTATGTCCACTGACATAATATATCATGTTGATATTAAAGAAGAGAGAAGGACAATTTTGCCTGATTAGGAGCATCCAATAACTTATAGAAAGAAACCTTGACTTTTAAGAACTTGTTTGTTTATAGTTTAATGTGTCCATGAGCAGGGAAGAATCAAAATTCTTTTTTGACCCAAGGTTTTAGCACTGATATTTTATCTTCCTTGGAACAGTAATGAAAAAACCCAACAATATGATGTTTAAAAATTTAGTTTTTATGATCATGTTTTAAGACTAACAGTTGGAATAGTGTGGTGTGTAGTAATTCACTATTGCATTGACCGTTTTGAATAAGAGATTCAAAATACATTAGCTAGAAGAGCTGAAGGGAACTAAGTATTAACAGAATGAAATGTTTGCCCAGTCAGTAGTACTTAAGTACAGATCATGCCCACCCATTCCCTGACTTAGGGTAGGAGAAATTTAGTGAAGAATGACTGTATATTTGCCAATTTTGTCATGCACAAACTTGTCATAGTTGTTTATATCTTATAAAACTTTCAAAATCTTTTTATATCGGGTTTTAAACTTATTCCACAGTTGAATTTGGGTATTCTCTTCAAATCCACAAGAATTCAATGTAGACTTGTATGACAAAATTCAGTTTGTACCTCCCGTCTCAATTATAAGTTAATGAATATTCTGACATCCAACTTTATTTTTTAAGTTTTGGTATTGTCTCTTTCAGCTCAATGGAGAATTTACAGTTTCTCTCAGTGATGTCTTATTGACCTGGAAATTCTTCCTACATGAGAAGTTGAACTTACCAGTTGAAAATATGGAAATGATTGACCATTATGAGGACATTAGGAGGACTTACGATGATTTTTTAAAGAAGAGTAATATGTTAGATCTGATTGATGTTTATAAAAAATGCAGTGTTTTGAATTCTAGTTGTGAAAATAATGCCATCATATCCCCTGTAAGTATTTTTAAGTCTATCTTAGATGAAAATATGGCTAGATTTATTTTTATTTTAAATTCTGGTGTCAGCGTTTTTAGTAACATGATAATGCTTTGCTTTTCAGATCATGTTAGAAAATGGAAAATTTAGCTACCTGAAAGCTAGTTATTACTGAAAAGAAATATTTCGGTGATAAATTTTGTTAAAATTCTGTCGTTTTTTGATTGAAGTATAAGAAAAGCTTCTTGCTAGATCAAAACATTTTAACAAAGAGATCAGTCCCAACTGCATGATTTCCTTCTGAATTCATGTCAAAGATTGCTTTGCTATTTTGCTTTCTTGGTTTAATGTGCATCTGTTCATTTTGGCATATGTTGTATAAATGCTATGACTCTTTCTATGGATTAATAATGTTATTTTACTGAGATGGGATATCATTTTGTGAGGATAGTATGATGCAGTAAACATGAAGTAATACATTATTCCTTTTTTTAAACATATACTCCTATTCATTGCTTTATTTTTTATTGAATGTAAGTTTTAAAATTAATGGAATGTTATCCTTTGCAGTTTGGTTTCATCTACATTAGAATTGATAAACTATTTTCAGAATATATTTGGATGTATCTAGTTTGTTTTAAAGTGTTGAAATATTTTTCTTTATTTTAGCATTTACTGAGTACCAGTAAGGTAGTAACTAAATAGTAGTGATAACTAAATAATTGTAGATTTATTGTGTTTTCTAAGATGTTAAAATATTTTATAAATATTTCTGTCTGATACTTGGGAATAGTGTTTTGACTGCTTGTGATAGAAACTGCCACAATAACAGGAGTTTAACAAAATGGAAGTTTATTCCACTCTTCTGTAAAAGATATCTAAGGGTAAGAATCTGGGACTGATGTGATAGCTCTGTAATTAGCAGATACTTAGGATTTTTTCTGTTATTCTCCTCTTCCATTTTAGTTGTTAACCTCTGCCTTCAAGGTCCTTTGTGATCCAGAGAGCTGTTAGAGCTCCAGATCCCATACTTGCGTTCCTTGCATCAGGAAGTAGTAAGGGAGCACAGCATTTTTCAGACATAGCTCTTTTGCTTCCATGTCCTTGCCTAAAGCCTAGTCACATGGCCACACCAAGATGTTAGGGAAGATGGAGAATATAGTCTTTTTTTTCCTGCATAACATGCCAGAATAAAAACAAAATCTCTGTTACTAAGGAAGAAGGGGAGAGTGGACATTGGCAGGCAGTTTGCTGTCTTGGCCTCACTGGTCTATAATGGAACCCTTTGCCCCATTGTAACTTCCTAAGATGTACATGCATACGTGCACATGCATACCCACACATGCACACCCACACTATGGTAAAGATACTTGTGAGGGAAGATAGGTTGTTTTTTTTTTATTCCTTCTTTACCTATATTTTATTTGCTTGTAGAGAGGATTTAAAAAAAATTTTTTTTTAATGTTTTTATTTATTTCTGAGAGAGAAAGACAGCGTGAACAGGGGAAGGTCAGAGAGAGAGGGAGATACAGAATATGAAGCAGGGTAGAGATGATTTTTGACTGCTTTTCGCATAGTTAATTTAGAGAGGCTAATCAAACATAGTCTTGGATTATAAGAACAACAAAGAGAATCTCCAGTAAGCCAATGAGAGTATAATCTGCCTGAGGTTTTTGGGCATGTTGTTTTCATCTTATCCTTTGCCTCTAAGTCTTATAATAAGCCTCTTCATTTTTGTGAATTATGTATTGTATGAGATATATAGGTTTACATTAGAGGGCATTCTGTGTCTCCAGATAGCAACATGGTCTTCCGCAGGACATCAGGAGTGGAGTGCAAGCTGCTAAGAATATAGTGTGTGAAGTTGAAAATTTTCTGCATTTAAAATGAAAGTTTTGATCTCTGATACTTGTTTGCTCTAGGAAAATTTCCAATGAGAAAAAAGTGAGCAGGAAAACCTATCCCTATATTCATTTCTCAAAAATGCACTAAATATAACCATAATTTATGGTAAAAGTGTCTTTAAAGTTACATATGCTTATGTATCTTCTTTGTTTTTTTCTTTATTATCACCTAAGAAAGGCAAGAATTATGAGGAATTAAGATCAAGACAGGGAAGTTTTGGGAACCTGGTAACTTGAAAAATGCTCCTTTCCCCTATATCTCAGACATTACAGTTCCTCTCCTGGAGAACAAGGATGCAGGGACTGTGGACATCTGTGGCATAGAAGGCCTTGGATTCTAACTCGAGTTTAAGTAGAGACAGTTGGTACAGAGTTTGCTTTCTCATGAAGTGAGCAGTTATCTGGAGGACATTGGAAACCTAGGCTGAGGAGAAGAAATGGTAGATCTTGAGAAGAGCTTAGCAGCCCTCAGAAATCTGGGGACCTTCTGAGGAAGGTTAACAAATTCCCCCTGTGAGTGTGCCAGGATTCTCTGTCTCTGAGGAAGCTGAGAAGTAGCTGAGTAGATGGGTATACTGTTGGTGACCCTTGAGAGACCAGAAGAAGACTCTCCTTTGGCCTCAGTAGGTGACTGGTATCCTGTTTATTTCTCCACTGCTGTTTCGTAAAGAGTAGAGACGTTTTCAGCTTCCATTACTTAAAAAATTGTCAACACTTGAAGTACCTCAACAGTCAAGGCTGACCCCCAAAAAGCCAATGAGGAAAAGCAATAGCCACTTAAGGAGTCCTGGCAGCCACAGAAAGATGAGTTAACTGAGAACACACATGCCCTATAGAATAGAGTTGCTAGTGGAGAGTGATGATTTAAATCCATAAAAATAGTAGTACCTGAGGAAATTCAAGGATAAATTAAACGTAAGACTTTATAGATGAGAAAAAGAAGAAAAAAGTTTTCCCAATGCAAGAGATGAACTCAGATACAAATTAGTGTCCTGATAGTCAAATATAATAAATACTTAAAGTACAGAGAGAAAAATCTGAAGCTCAAGAAATTATGAAGGAAAAGTTAAGAAATTTGGAGGTTAGATCTAGAGGATTTAACATACAAATGCTAGGAGTTCCAGAAGAGAAAAAAGAACAGATGCAGAAGAGACCATGATTAAATAAAATGTTTCTTCAAACTACAGCTGTTATAATAAATATTTCTCTGAGTCTGCTAGTTAAGGATGTTTATGAAGTTCCAGCCTGTATTCAAGAGAAAAGAACATAGCTACGCATATCCTGGTAAAACTCCTGGACTCTTTAAGGATAAAGATAAATATTATAGTTTCCTAGTGGAAAGAACAAGTTATTTAAAAAGAACAAAAATTAAATAGAATGTCTTGATCATCAACAAGGTTATCAGTTACTAGCTAAGTTAAAGGGAGGATATGGAAAAATTTAAAGAATGTCCTTCAACTGAAAACTTTGCCTTTTCAAAGATCATAATAATTAAACAGATGAACTGGAGCAGATACTATCTAGAGGAAAGAGGTAGTGAGCAATGAAACTTGTATATATGATAAGGATGGACTGGGAATATGTGTGCTAAAATTGAAGGCTTACATTAAGGGAGATTCTGATATTAGTTTAGAATTAAAATGACAAAGTGTTGTGGTTTGTTGGGAGTGAGCAATTTATTTTAAATTGCTTTATTTAATTTCTTAAATAATTTAATAAATAATTATTTAAATTTATTTTAAATAATATAGAGAAATAGGTCTGATTTGAGTACCAGAAGGTGAAGGTAACCATTAATGGAATGGAAAAATATGGTTAAAAAGAGGATAAAAATAGAATAATAACTTATCCATAAAGTAAAGGTATAAATCAGTAAAATTAATAGTGTCACAGAAAATACATTGTGATTTTTATGCTTACTTCAGAGCTTTATGCCATATTATCTAGAGTCCTTGTTAAAGTTTTAAATTATCTAGAGTCCTTGTCAAAGTTTTAAGTTTAGGAATGCCTTTGCACTCTTAAAAATTAATTAGGGGGATTCCTGGGTGGCTCAGTTGGTTTGAGCTTTGTGCTGATGGCTCAGAGCCTGGAGCCTGCTTCAGATTCTCTGTCTTTCTCTTTCTCTGCCCCTCCCCTGCTTGTGTGTTTTTGCTCTCTGTCTCTCTCTCACACTCTCAAAAATGAATATACATTAAACATAATAAAATTAAAAATAATTAGGAAAAGGAGATTTTGTTTATATGAGTTATATCTGTTGATTTATCATATTAAAGGTTAAAACATATTTAAAGTATTAAAATATTGATAATAAACTAAATATGTGTTTATGTTAATAGTATTATGAATAAGAATAAATGAGAATATGTTTTATATATTTTATATTTATTACTGTTTTACATTTTTATAAATATCCTTAATGTCATGTATGATAGAAAATAGCTGTTTTCTCATGTCTGCTTCTGTCTGATATGCTGTTGTTGTTGTTTTTTAATGTTTTTTATTTATTTCTAGGAGAGAGAGAGACAGCATGAGCAGGGGAGGGTCAGAGAGAGAGGGAGTCACAGACTGAAACAGGCTCCAGGCTCTGAGCTGACAGTCAGCACAGAGCCCAACGCGGGGCTCGAACCCCCGAACCGCGAGATCATGACCTAAGCGAAAGTCGGATGCTTAACCGACCAAGCCACCCAGGCTTCCCTGATACGTTGTTTTGATTGAAGTATATCAACAAAGTTCATATTCACATTGATCCATAGTTGGAAAAGGGTGAACTTCCTGGGTCTCCTGAATGGGTCTTAGGGACCTCAGAAATCCATGGACCCTCCTTACTGAACTGATCTAGAATATTGTACTTTACATGTTATTAAACATGAATATAGTTTTGTTTATTTTTTAAAGTTAATTTCTTTTGAGAGATAACATGTACAGGATGGGCAGAGAGAGGGAGAGAGAGAATTGCAAGCAGACTCTGCACTGTCAGTGTGAGGAGCCCAAAATGGGGCTTGAACTCATGAAACCTGTGAGATCATAACTTGTGCTGAAATCAAGAGTCGGGCACTTAACCGAATGAGCCACCTAGGCACCCCAATATGAACATAGTTTAAACCAGACAGTAATATTATCCGGTTTAAAAAAAAAATAACATTGTGTTTATGGAAGAATAAATCTTAAAAAAAATTGTGTTTATGGAAGAATAAATCTTTGCTTTTACTGTCTCTCCTGAAAACATAAGAACCATAAGTGTGAGGACTACCTCTATTCAAGATTTGTTAAATAGTAAATTATTTTTTAAAAAAAAGACAAACCAAGAAACAAACTCTTGACTATGGGGGACAAACTGATGCTTAGCAGAGGGGAGGTAGGTGGGAGATGGATGAAACAGGTGATGGGGATTAAGGAGGGCATGTGAGATGAACATCAGGTGATGAATGGAAATGTTGAATCAGTATATTGTACACCTGAAACTAATATAATACTGTATGTTGACTATAATGGAATTAAAATAAAAGTGAAAAAACAGTAATTGTCAAACACAAATTCTCCTGAAACAATTTATCTATTTAAAAATAATGACCTTGAATTATTTCATAAGATTACTTTTTTAAATATTGAAAAGTTACACTGTATGTAGTCAGTTGTCATTAAATGTTTCTGGCTAATATTTAGAAAATGGGTATCCAGGGGCACCTGGGTGGCTCAGTCGGTTGAGTGTCTGACTTCAGCTCAGGTCATGATCTCATAGTCTGTGAGTTGGAGCCATGTTGGGCTCTGTGCTGACAGCTTGAAGCCTGCTTCAGATTCTCTGTCTCCTTCTCACTCTGCTCCTCAACTGCTCATGTTCTGTCTGTCTCAAAATAAAAAAGAAAGAAAGCAAGAAAGCAAGCAAGCAAGAAAGAAAAGAAAAGAAAATAGGTATCTAACTTGCCCTTTGTAGCAAAGGAGTAAAAGTCAAAACTTACCAAAAAAGTAAATTCTTTTTTTTACTGAACTTGAATTTTGAGATTCAAGTTATGAACAACAAAATCCCAGGCTTTTTTTTTTTTTCTCTTCCTTTTATGATAAGCTCTGAGTTCTAGCTCAAATAAGTATATATTAGGGAGTTATTTTAGTTATAATTTATTATGGCTGAGAGGGAAGTGGTTTGCAGTGTCATCAGGTTTTGTTAATTCAGTTTATACCTTCCCTTCAAGTTTACTAATCAGTAATGAGGTGTGTGAATACCTATATAATCTTAGATCCCTTAGAATAAATAATAGAAAGCAAATCTATATTTTTTTCATTGAAATTCTCACTTTGAAATATTATGCTGTTAGGATACTAGGTTTGCTTTTGTATAATCCCAAAATGAAGTATTTATTGTGTGCCTTAGGTAAGCCTTTTCTTTGTCTTTAGTTTCTTCTATAAAAATAAAAGACTGATTAAATTTCCAAGGTTATCTTTTAACTCTAAACTTGTGACCTCTGTGAGTACAGCCATTAGAAACAGAAGCATTTTGATAGAGTTTAATTCCATGTATACTTACTGCCAACAAAGATCAGGTGATAATATCTATGCTGGAATATCATTGACACTATGTAGTGCTCAATGTGAAGTATTTTTTATAGTTGGCATAGCATTTTATTATTTGCAATGGTCCTGTATTTTCTCCAGAGTCAACTACGAGATTTTCTGCTTGGGAGACAGTATGCAGTAGCTGATGAAACTGATCCTTATGTACCAATATCACCAGTGAGTAAATACAACCAGGATAATAAAAAGGTACTGATAAATTGTGAGTAAATTAAAGCAGGAGATGATCCTCTCCAAATCACTATAAATGTGATTGTACATTTTCTTTAAAAATTTTTTTAATTTGCTTAAATCTATATTTGCAAAAAGTAATACATTAGAGACTGGCAAGATCTTAGCAGTCAGTTTCTTCCTAGTTTCTGGCCAGGGTCACAGGCACTGCACAAAAATAGGTTATCACTCTAAGTTTCTGAAAAGTAGTTGGAAGGTCTAGGTTGCCAGAATTCTCTGAATCTTTGTAATTGGTAAATTTCACAATTATGGTTTTAAATGACTGATTCTTGGGAGGATACATACAATGGAAAAATCTGTTCTGTCTCCTTTGTGGTAGAATAACTGATGCATCACAAATTGTGATAATAGAGTTTGTTGTACAAATAAACCATGGTGAACAAACCACCTGTTTCATCTAATATAATTTACCTTTAGGTAAATACTATGCTAGGCACCTAATTGAATATAGTAACCCCATACTAACTATGGGAATTATGTTTATGAAAGTTCCTATCGTAAATAAAATCACCATTAACAAAGATAAAAATTTAGGGGTAATGGAAAAAACAGTAAAATTAGGTTCAACATATCTAAATCCATCTTTTTCATTAAGTTAACATATTTGATGAATCACCTTCTTCATTTTGTAGGAAGCATTGCTGAGGCAGATTCTCCCATAAGTCCCATGCCATACAGACAGCTTTTAAGAAATATATTTATTGGGCCACCTGGGTGACTCACGTCAATTGAGTGTCCAGCTTCAGCTTAGGTCATAATTTTGTGGTGAGTTCGAGCCCCTCATCAGGCTCTCTGCTGTCATGCAGAGATCACTTCAGATCCTCTGTCTCCCTCTCTCTCTGACTTCCCCTGAAAAATAAAATAAAACATAAAAACAAAGAAATATATGTATCGCTGCCCTCAAATAAATACCTGTGTACCTACTTCCTAGATTTACTAAGGTGCTTTACATTTGCATTTAATATTTTTTCTGGCTGATTTGAAAGTTAAGTTTCTGACATTATGACCCTTAATGCCTAAAATTCTTTAGCATATTATTTCCTGAAAATAAAGGCATAACCATAACATCAGTATATATAAGAAAACTTAATTATTCTCTAATATCATTTACTGTCTTCCCTATTCAGATTTCTACATTTGTCAGCCAAATGGTTTTATATTTCTTAAGACTCTTTTAATCTAGAAGAATTCCCCTCAGGTTTTTGTTTGTTTGTTTGTTCATCTGATTAATTTCTCCTGGTATTATTTATCTTGTTCTTCTATTTCCAGTAAACTGGAGGTTTCAACTAATAGCTTGCTTAGATTGAGGTTTAACATTTCATAACAAATACTTTTTAGCTGATGGCAAGTATCACATCAAGAGACACAATCTCAAGTTGTCCCAAATAGCCAGATTAGTCTAGGAAAAAGATGTAGTTTTCCCTTTGCTGTCAGCAAAGATCTGTGGGGTAACACTATATAAATATCCTGTTTCCCAACAATCTTACATATCCATTGATGATCCTTATATTAGTTATTTCTGTAGTGTTTGCAGAATGGTGAATTTCTAACCCTGTCATGTCTTTACATTAGTTAGCTTCCATTTTTCAGTAAAGAATAATTTTGTCTTATCAATTGAGAGGAAGTATAGAGTTCCCTAAAAAAGGCAGAGTCACTATTTAACTCTTTCTATTTCATTAATAGCTTAGGAGTTGGGATAATAGTTATTTAAGATGCAAATTAGATTTTTTTCTATTTATCTTTCTCATTTTTTATGAATTTATTACAATGAACTCATGAATTTTTATTTATTCAGAGTTTTATAATCAGTTACAGTCATAAGTCCTTGATGCTAAAATGGAAGATTCTCTTCAAGCTGGCTTCTGTGCCTTTTTTTACATGCTCTATTGGGCTTCTGAGGACTTAACTTTTTTCTGGTAAAAGAAAAATATTCCAATCCCATCTTTGAATGTTTTCTTCCCAGATGTGTTTCCATTTAGTGATTTTTAACTATTTTCTCTTGCTTGAAATTAATTTTTCACTTACATTGTTTTTCTCTCCCGTCCCAAATATTGACAAAATGTTTAACAAATCTCTGGTCTTTTCTCATTGGTACTTAAACAGTACATTCAGGGCACCTGGGTGGCTCAGTCAATTGAGTGTCCGAATTTGGCTCAGCTCATGATCTCACAGTTCTTGGGTTTGAGCCCCACATCAGGCTCTGTGCTGACAGCTCAAAGCCTGGAACCTGCTTCAGATTCTGCATCTCCCTCTGTCTCTCTCTCTGCCTCCCCCCAGCTCTGTCTTTCAAAAGTGAATAAACATTAAAAAAAATATAGAGGTTCCTGGGTGGCTCAATCGGTTGAGCATCCGGCTTCAGCTCAGGTCATGATCTCACTTTCATGGGTTCAAGCCCCGCGTCAGGCTCTGTACTGACAGCTAGCTCAGAGCCTGGAGCCTGCTTCAGATTCTGTGTCTCCCTGTCTCTCTGACCTTCCCCTCTTCACACTGTCTCTATCTCTCTCTCAAAAATAAATAAAACACTAAAAATGTATAAAAAACAGTACATTCATATAACAAGAGACTGGATCACTTACAAATCTCTTTAATTTATCTTACAAGCTCTATAGGGAAGAAACAGTAATTGTTAATTGTGCCTTTTAATGAACAGAAGTGAACTGTATTCTACGTGTAAAACACCTAAGTGTTTATAATTTTGGCTTAAGATATAAAATGTTATATTTTAAAGGGATGTCCATGAAAAAAGATCATAGTATATAGAAACTATATGCAAGCATATCGTTTTCTCATTTAAAAAAACAATGGTAGTTTCATTGGGTTAATCTTCTACTTCTATCTTTTGCCTTCTTGGATTGTTTTTCGAGAACAGTTAGCTAACTGATTAGATTTTATGAGGACATTAAAATTGCAGCCATCCTCTTAACCATTTTGCATTTTACTTACAGATTTCTAATTTTTCTTTTTGCAAAGTATTTTTGGGAGGCAATATATTTCTATTAAAATTCCAAAGTGACTTTTTGGGCTGAAGTCTTGCAAAGATATATTTTGATCACAAAATGTACCTTACTAATGCCACACCAGAGTCATCAAGTAGATGAATGGCATGAATTTGAGAAAAAATACTTTTGTTTCCTTATTTTATTTTTCCTAAGGTATTAAACTGCATTAGAAATTCTGAAGCAAGGAAGGGAAAAATGGAATAAAGGCCCAAAAAGAAAACTTTCAGTTTAATAAAGAATTCTACCAGTATATTAGCTCTAGTCCAACTTTTTGTTGTTGTTGTTATATGTAAGAATTTATGTGTTGGCAAAGAAAGTAAAAAATACCTGTATAAATTGTTAATGTCAATCTAGCAAAAGTAACTTTCAAGCTGAGATTGAATACATTTTAGTAATAATTAAGGGATAGGAAAAGAAGCTTGGACTTGGCAGAAAGCTTAAGTAAGATTGTTCAACTTCTAAACAAACATTGCAAATACTTTGTGGTATGGATTGAATCGGTTTATTAAACAAATAAACAGAACATTATCTTTATTTTTGGTATCTTGGTAAAAGCTTCAGTCTTGTGGATTTTTTCAATTTAGGCCCTTGCTTCTGGACATCATAACTGTATTTATGTGGAATGCTTTTTGAGAGAGCCTCTTTAAAACACACTTGCAAATACAAGAGCAGGGAAACCATAACTGCCATGTTATATGACCATAATGATAGGGATAGATTTCCAATTGTAGCCATGAGTTAAAAGAAACACTCTAACTGTGAGGACTCCAAGATGTTTTTCCCTGATGTTTCCCTAGTATCACAGATCAGAAGGGCAGAATTTGCTAGCCTTAAAGAGCAAGTTGTAGATGGGGTAGTGTAAGTCCTGGTTTGTACCCACTTAGGATCAGATCTATACATACTGTTATATTCTCATTATTTTTGAAGAGCAGAGTCATGGTGAAATGGGTTGAATGAAATTAAATCTAGAAAGACTAGAATAGTTTCTGATTACAGTAGGAATGTCCCTATTTCTGTAATTTTTGACAACTGTGTTATTCTTTTGAAATGTGAAGAGATAAGGTAGAGATTCATATGTTTTAGACAGACTATAGCACTATGAAGTTAAAATGGAAACTTTTGTTTTATAGATTCATATGAAGTATTATGATTTACACTGAAAATAAAAAATAAAAGAACACTTAAAATATAAGCAGAAAACTATGTTATGCTTTATATTATAAAATTTTAGGATGGATCTAAAGGTGATTTTAATTTACTTGTACCTTAGAGTGGTTTTCTTTTTAAGGCAATGTAATAAAAATATGTGAGTGTTTATTTGATCCCAAAAAAGTTTTTTTTTATCAATAATTTTCATTTTGAAATATCTAAAAGGGCTTCATACATGTATTTTTTTTTTCCATTTATCATTGAACAAAAACTGAGAACCTATTAACAAAAATGGACTGGTTACCTGCTCTAATACCAGTCATTCTTTCAGGCTCTAAGAATACATTATTTGCTTTCCTGGAGCTCATGAGGTAGTGGTAGAAAGATTAAGAAAACACACAACGTCAGAAAACGTTAAGATCTATGAGGAAATTATAGTTTGCTGATATGCAGAAATATTACATGGAAGTAAGAAAGGGAGTACATGAATTGCTGTTTTATATGGGAAATCAGGGAGCGTCTCTGCAAAAGTAACATTTGCCTAATATTTTTAATCTTTAAGAAAAAAGTTTCATAATATTAATATTTAAACTTTATTTAAAAAATCAATTTTGTTTAAACTTTGAGTCCATGTTTAAGGTAACCTTCTCCTGTCCAATAAGGTTTTTTCTAAGTATTTTGTTAAGTTTATTTATTTATTTTGAGAGAAAGAGAATGAGTAAGGGAGGAGCAGAACGAGAGGGAGAGAGAGAATCCCAGGCAGGCTCTGTTGTCAGTACAGAGTCCAACACAGGGCTTGAACCGACAAACTGTGAGATCGTGACCTGAGCTGAAACAAAGAGCTGGATGCCTAACTGACTAAGCCACCCAGGCACCCACAATAAAGTTTTTTGAAACTGACCCTGACTGGGGCGCCTGGGTGGCTTAGTCGGTTAAGCGTCTGGCTTTCGCTTAGGTCATGATCTCACGGTTCGTGGGTTCGAGCCCCGCGTCGGGCTCTGTGCTGACTGCCAGCTCAGAGCCTGGAGCCTATTTCAGAGTCTGTGTCTCCCTCTCTCTCTGACCCTCCCCTGCTCACGCTGTCTCTCTCTCTCCTAGAAATAAATAAAAAAATAATTTAAAAGAAAAACTGACCCTGACTGCCTACCATGTTTCAAGAATTTAAATTCATGAAATTTAAATAATCTGAAAGAAAGCATGTCACCTTTAAAAGCACTTTTAATATGTATATGAACTTGAGATTTTCTGAGTAATTGTCTAAGACACTTCTTAATGATTTGTAATTTTTATTTTTCAGTTCTGATAAGTTTTGGCTCTGTACACTTAAACACTTCAAGCCTGTCCAGCTTCAGTGTTCTGCTGCTTAAGCTATATACAGTTGAGGAATGCACTGTTTAGCAAACTTTCCAGCTCATAGCTCTGGTTCCTTATAGCTCAGTCTTTACCGAATATATTTCTTTCTCCTTTCAACCTGCATTTTTGACGGGCCTTCTGGAGTCTCCCCCATGCTTGTGTAGTTTCCCTGTCAACTAGGGATTTTGGCTCTTTTTACTCTCAATTTTTCCAGGGTTTTCCCCTTTAAATTTCTAGCTGCTTTCCCAGCCCTGGAGTCTAAGGACACCTTTCTAGTCACTTCTACCTTTTGTAAACATAGTCATGAAATTTAGGCCAATAAACCACAAACTTAATTCATACCCTTCTTATTTCAGTTCCGTTAAAATTAGTCTTCCAGCTTCTGTCTACCTTCTGGACACCTTTCAGTGTCTTTATAAATAGTTTTTAAAATTTATTACCATTTTATGTTTGTTCTCTGTGAGGTTCACATGATCACTTGAAGTGAAGGAAGTTTAGGGTCTTGAATAATCACAGGCTTGCTATTCTTACCCTTCTTGTTGCAGTTCTTTTTTTTTTTTTTTTTTTTTTTTTTTTTTTTTATTTATTTCTAGGAGAGAGGGAGAGAGAAACAGTGTGAGCAGGGGAGGGTCAGAGAGAGAGGGAGTCACAGACTCTGAAACAGGCTCCAGGCTCTGAGCTGGCAGTCAGCACAGAGACTGACGTGGGGCTCGAACCCATGAACCGCGAGATCATGACCTAAGCGAAACTCGGACGCTTAACCGACTAAGCCACCCAGGCGCCCCTGCAGTTCTTTTAGAATTAAGTTCTCCTCTACCTTGTGTCTGCTTTTTAGGTCCTTTCCAGTGTCTTAATGTATTTGTGTTTTTAAAATTTTATCTAATATTTTATACTTATTTGTGGAGTTCACACTTTCACTTCCCCCATACTAGAAGTTGCAAGGTCTTAAATAGCTATAAATAGCTAATTTTAAAAATAAGATAATTGAATTCCCTGGTTTATTATTTGACTATAAAAGACAAGTACAAAGTACAGTATATATGAAAGAACTGATATCCATATTAAATTTTTGCAAATCTTTATCTTATGTTTTCAGCAGTCATAGCTCTGTTTTAGGCCAGTTAATGTCAACATCAGCTACTTATTATTATTTTTTTTTACATTTGCTTGAATCTCTTCATTGTAATACTTACTTGATTATTTGATATTGTCAAAGCCAGTATCTAATAATTTCCCTCTGAATTTAACCTTTAAACTTCAGCCTATATCTAGCCCTACATGGGTAAAGAACCAATACTGCCAGTTGGCCCATTCCCTAAGCTTCAGGGGGCATCATTACTCCTTGTTATTTAGTGACAATTGTGTGTAGGGGAAAGAGATCCAGCCTTATCAGAAATACAGACTTTGGACTTCATCTTTTTATATCATTTTTTAAGAGACATTTTCAACAATTATGATAATTGTTATTTGCTCATAGATGCTCACTGGTGGCAAGTTGGTTTCATGATCAAGAATCAATTGTCCAAATCAAACTTTTGTTTTATGACAGTTCTCTTTTCCTAAAGAGTCGAATGATATATTGTTATTGGATGGTCATAAGTATTTTTACTGTATATTTAAAAATATTGATTTAGAACCACTTCAATAAAATAATATTTTGTTGTACAGGTGCAGTTACTAGCAAGGAAAATTATCTACTCATATTTAAGCCTGCTAGTGAATTCAAAGAATGACCTGGCTCTGGCTCATATTCTTAATATTCCTGATAGAGGACTTGGACGAGAAGCCTTCACTGACTTGAAACATGCTGCTCAAGCAAAAAAGATGTCTATCTTTTTGGTATGGACATATTACATTTTCAGGATGTTTTAAAAGACTATTAATGCACAGTAGATATATGTACATTAATATAGAATTCTTAATATAGAATTCTTATGATAAAACAACTTTTAAACTGTGAATATATGTTCTTCCTTTGTTTTGAAAATCTGTAGTACTTTTATTTATTACCATATTCTTCAAATTTGACAAGGGAGAATATCTCTAAAACACTGTTTCATGTGTTCTGTAGTCCTGTTAAATTCTCCTTGAATAAACATTTCCAAAGGCAAAAGTGCCTGTTAAATGCCCCTTGAATAAATGTTTCCAAGGGCAAAAAGTTTGGAAATAGTATATACCTTTATTGAATGTTTATATATCAGAAGCTCTGAGTAGTCCTACCGTTAAGAAATATGCTTAAATTAACCATCTTATTTAATCTGTTGTTTTCTAAGTTATTTATCCTTGGAACTTTTTTCCAAATTACTGAAATTTCATAGAATTTGTCTTAGGATTTACTTTGGAAAATACAGCTTCAGAACATTTGATCTTTGATGGAAATGCTCTTAAGTATAGCCATCGTATACATAATTTTATCATTGTAAAGATAAATCTTTTGAACTACACATGATTAAATAATCCTAAAATGTGAAAGCTAGATGGGACTTAGTGATTATTTAGTTTAAGTGTTTAGTTTATAAATAAGGTTTGGAAGAGTTGAATCAATTGCCTACCCTTGAATAAATCAACATAGTTGTTACTTAAAAACCCTTTTGATCCATAGAAGAATTCCAGTTCAATCTATATAAGAAAATATTTGTATACTAATATTCTAGTCAGTGATATTCTCTTATGAATATATTCTTATGCTCTTAGTTGGTTGCCTAACTAGGCTCCTCAGTCTCCACTTGCATTGTTATTACCCTTGCTGGCATGAATTCTGCATGGGATCTGTTTCTTTAATTTTTTTTTTAATTTTTTTTTAATGTTTTATTTATTTCTAGGAGAGACAGAAAGAGACAGGGTGAGCAGGGGAGGGTCAGAGAGAAAGGGAGTCACAGACTGAGACAGGCTCCAGGCTCTGAGCTGGCAGTCAGCACAGAGCCTGACGCGGGGCTCGAACCCACGAACCACGAGATCATGACCCAAGCGAAAGTCGGATGCTTAACCGACTAAGCCACCCAGGCTCCCCATCTGTTTCTTTAATTATTTACTTCTGAATCAAAGTGACCTGAATTGTAAAAAGTGTTTATCTCTATACCCAGAAATAATATAAATGTACTCAGGTTCATAAAGTTTTATTTTTAACTCATTAAATCATGAAACATTTAAACATTAAATCATTTGTTTTAATTCATAGGTGGCCACATCATTTATTAGGACACTAGAGCTTGGAGGGAAAGGATATGCACCATCACCATCAGATCCTTTAAGGGCACATGTAAAAGGATTGTCTAATTTTATTAACTTCATTGACAAGTTAGATGAGATTCTTGGAGAAATACCAAATCCAAGGTAATGACTTTTCATAAGTTAACAAATGTTTGTTACTAATCTAGCTTTAAAACTTACAATATCAGAAGTAGATTTGAATATAGGAGCTATTGAAATGACCAAGCATCTAACAAAACAGTGGGGAGAAGAAACAAAATATCTAGATGAGTAAATTATAACCTCATGGCCTGTCCCCCTAAGTTTCTGCCTGTCTTTGATTCTAAAAATTTTCCCCAAGTCAGATGGCATGTTCAGATTTTCTGTTTGTCTTTTTCTGGAAGAAATAGATTTTTGAGGACTGGACATGACTGAATAGATCATTTCTTTAAAATTTTTATTTAGCAATAAAGGAAACTTATACCTGGAATGAGTAAGGAAATTGACAGAGATATGATGAAATATAGCTTCAACTTCCTGCTACTTTTTTTTCTTTTCTTGGATGTAAATCTTTGGTTCATCTGGAATTTGTTTTTACATTATATTGGAAGTAATATCTTCTTATCTGATAGAATCTCATTTATAATATATGCATATTGGATTAGTAATTTTGAGAGCAATTTGGTGGAACAGAAATACATTGTATATGTTAGCAATCATGGTAGATTACTGTCAGTTTGGTTGGTACACTTTAGCATAGTACTGATAAAAAGAACTGGTATTTATTAAACACTTTTTATGTGTCAGGCATTATACTCAGCTTTTTATGGGGGTTATCTTTTGATCATTACAACAGTCTTCCATTATGGGTACTATATAAACATCCAATTCAGAGAGGAAGAAACTGAAGTACTGGGACTAAGTAATTTACCTCAGTCACATTGTTATTTAAGTAGCAAAGATGGGATCTGAACTCACTTCTGATCCTTGAACCCCTTAATCTCTGTGTCTTATTTCATGAAACTTCTTTTCATCATAAGATTGCAAGAAGAATTTTTTTGTCAGGATTTTATTCTGAATTACATCCTTTTTGTGTCTTTTTTATGGATATCTGTTACAAGGAAGTAAATTTGGAAAAGGTTTTTTGAATATGACTTATCCTCAATATCAGTGATATCTTCTGAACTTTCAAATATATTGGCTGGCTGTTTCTTCTGAGATTGCAGCTAATTTTTAAAAAATATTTTATTTTTAGCAAAGCAGATATAGGTATGTTTTGTTAAAGTCAAGTGGTATATAGACTTACAGTAAAATAATTCTCTACAGATGAATTGACTCTAAGTTTTTTGCTTTTATATTTACCTCATTTAAATGAAATTTTCATGAAGCTATGTTTTTTTCAATTTTAGACATTATTAACTTCCTACCCATTTTTAAGTTCCTCACCAACCTCCCAGTCTCCCCTTTTCTGTCTTCTCCTTCCTGATAGGCACACAGACACGCACAACTTTGTTCGTCCTTCTAATGTAGCTGTACCACAATTTCAGCTTAAGTTACATTTTAGAATTTTTTTTATTACTGTAACTACTCCCTATACCTAAGCTATGTGATATGCTGTGATTATACTTCCTTTCATGTACAAATTTTTGGGCTTTGTTTCTAGAGTTAATATCTACTTTTTTCTTTTGCTTTACTTCCTATATATTTATTATCAAATTTTTATCAAGCTTTCCACAAAACCATACAATTTCTGGTTTTTGCCCTTGAAGACATTCCTTCTGGAGAATGCACTATCTTCTTCATTCAGTGTGTACTTTTTCTTGTTAGTTCTATTTCACAGTGGTAACTATGAAGTTTCATTACCTTATGAATTTTCTTTGCTTCTGCCTTGTTTTCTGAATCTCATGACTTTATTTTTAATTGGTAGGCCCCTTACTTTGTGCACATGGCTTTCTGAGAGAAACAGGAGACAAATATTTTTATTGTATTCTCTCATTTTATTGAATGTGACCTTATATAATGTTTTATTTATCTGAAAGTATTAATTTTTTAAGATTATTTTTGTCTGCATCTTGGATTGTCTTTGTTGTTATCTAAGTTGAATGTTTTCTTTTTGTTTGTTTACCCCTCTTTAATGTTAGAGGTGTTACTAAAATGTATGGTGATTCTGAGTAGCCCTTTCATCATATTTAAGAATGAGACCCTATAGAGCTGATTAGTAGCTCTGCACAGTGGATTTCTTTATAGCCTGGTAGCCAGTTAGTTCCTTTGTTGGGGATTCTCCAAATGTTGGTAACTAAAGGTCTTTTCTTTAGGACTTACCCCAAAATTTCCACAGTTGCATCCTTAGGTCTCTTTTGGAAAGCTCTAAGTGTAGCCAGTCTAGTATTATTCTGAGATTCTAGTAATAATCTAGCTAGTAATTACTAGCTTGTCTAGTAACATTCTGGGATTTGAAGTAGGATAGGAGTTGATCCAGTTCAGTCTATAGACTTTTACTCAGTCCCCGTTTTCAGTCCCCACTGCCTCGAGGTCTAGAGCCTATCTAGCTTACTTTCTTCAGAGTAATCTTGCTTTTTATGCTGAGCGGGGATAAGTGCACTGGCTTGACTACTTAGAATAGGAGAGGAGATTTTGGCGTTCTGATGTAGACTGTCAACCAGCTTTCTTATTTGCAGCCCCTTTATCATAGCCTTCAGTATTGAATTCAATTTCTGAGAATTTCTGGAGTTGCTTCTTATTGGAATCTCTTTTAGCAGTTACATATGTTTTAGCTTTCTCTGTGCTGAGTAGTCAGCTACCACATGTCCATCTGCTTTTCATCTTTCAGTCCTTTCGTTATATGTCTCTGCTGTCATTCACTATTGTCTCCTCTTCCATTCTTTTTCTTCGTGGATTTAAAACATTTGCATTTCTGTCATTTCTCTGCAGCTTTAGGAGGGAGCAGACATAAATGCATACATTCAATCCAGTGTAGTTTGTTATAATTACATTCCCTTTGGAGGAATTTCTGGTTTGGATAAGTTATCTACAGGATAAAAGTACATTTTAGAGGCATTTAGGATGAGAGAATAGAATAGACTTAAATTCTTTAACGTATCAGTGAGTTATTGTGGATATCCTATCTTGCAACAGTGAGTAATTCACTCTATGTTCTTGAGAAGACACTGAAGAAGTAGGTGTTCAAGTAGTGGGTATATTTATGTGAGTGTCTAAATAGTCCCCCTAAGCAATCTTTATTTTTTCTTTATGGTGATATTTGTATATATTAAGTATGTCTTCATTTCCTAATTAAAAAAAAACTATTAAAAGCTAAAGTCATATATCCTATTTATGCAGTAATAAAAGGATGTGTACAGAGGAAAGGACAATTGACCTAGTTGTGGGAGCCAGGGATAAAAGGGTCTGGAATGCTTACCTGGGTGACTGTTACAGTTCAGCTTACTCTTGAAGTATGAACTTGAAGGAGTTAGACAGACATGGAGAATGGGTATGATATGAAGCCCAGAGGGGGAGAAGGGAGGATACTTCCTACAGATAATAATGACTAGCCTATTGGGGGATTGTTTCATTGGTTATTCATTTTGTCTTATAATTTCAACTCCTACTAGTATTTTTGCCGCAGTCCATAAAGATTATAAGAAAAAACAACAAACCATTTTCTGTTTTTGTCACTTCCTTCTCCTTCCTGAAATTCTTTTTTTTTTTTTTTTTTTAATGTTTATTTATTTTTGAGAAGCAGAGAGACAGAGCACAAGCAAGGGAGGGGCAGAGAGAGAGAGGGAGACACAGAATCAGAAGCAAGCTCCAGGCTTTAAGCTGTCAGCACAGAGCCCGACGTGGGGCTCGAACACACACAGACTGTGAAATCATGACCTGAGCCGAAGTCAGATGCTCAACCAACTGAGCCACCCAGGTGCCCCTCCTTCCTGAGATTCTTGAAAAAACAAAATGCTATTCTTTATTCCATTTCCCAATTCTAATGACTTAATATGTATTTCTCACCAGACTGTTAACTCTGTGAGGGTTTTAGTGATTTTCTTCACTAATATCCCTTAGAGTTAACATGGTTTCTGGCACAGAGTAAACACAATATTTATTTACTTGTCTGTACTTAATTGACTGACAGTCATTTGCCGTTCCACTCTATTGAAACTATTCTGCCAAAGATCACTTCTGGTCTAGTTGGTATGGTCTTTTTGGACTCAAAAAGTCCTTAACTTTGATCATTTTCTCTTAGAACCCTTTTCCCCATATTTCTGAGATTCCATTGTCTTATTTTCCATCTACTCCTAGGACTGCATATATGCAAATTCTAAATCTGTATTTCAGTGGGATTCAAACCTCTTTCCTGAATTTCAAAAATACATCTTTGTAGGTTGTGACCATAAAGGCAACTAAAACTTAACGTGTCCCAAACTAAATTTTCATCTTTATCTGCAGACCTTTTTCTCTTTCTAAAGTAACCCAACTTGTTGAAGCCTCTTTCTCAAGATTTCTACCTAAGCAGATTTCTCAAGAAATCTCAAGATTTCTACCTAAGCAGAAATCTGGAACATATCCTAAACTTTTTTTTCACTTTCCCTATCCCTTCTGCCACCAAAACCCATTAATTCTTCTTACTTAACATTTTTTATATTCTTTCTTCTCATCTCTATTACTATAGCTACTATCTTATTTCCATTTTTTATGGAAAGTCTGTTTTCAGATTTTTATCCTTTCTTGCCTGAACTTCTTCACTTCTCTCTGAATTGTTCTTACTGCCTCCAGTCTTGAGTTGCCCCATCCTGTTGTCCTCACTACTGCCAGTGGTCTTTGTAAAACAACAAATGTTACGCCCATGATTAAAATCCTTCACTGATTTCATATTAGGTACAGGATAAGACTCCAGAAACCTCAGTATGATATACAAATTCTAAATTCTAAACTCCTGCTTGTACCTTCCTCTCGCCTATCTCTCAACCTTAAAACTTAGAGGTAAAAATGTATTTAACCTTGTAACTGAGTATAATAGGGTGGAAGTGGTAGGGAAATATAGTGATCTTTGTATCAAAGGGAGGATGGCGAATAGGGAAGAAATGAAATAATTGATTCTCACGCTTCCCTCCCCACTGCCAACTTTTCATTAGGCCATCTTAGCTATATTTTGGTTGTATTTCTACATTTTGCCAGTAGGTGCCACTATAAAATGCATGTACTTTCTTGAAAAATATCTTAAATTAGGGGTTTCAGGTTACATAAATTAGTTCTCTGTTGTTCCAATATTTAAAATTATGTATTTCAAGTTTATGACACAACTTTTAATGGTTTAATTTCGGAAAGAGAGAGACAGCGTGAGCAAGGGAGGGTCAGAGAGAGAGGGAAACACAGAATCCCAAACAGGCTCCAGGCTCTGAGCTAGCTGTCAGCACAGAGCCCGACGCGGGGCTCGAACCCACAAACCACGAGATCATGACCTGAGCTGAAGTCGGACGCTTAATTGACTGAGCCACCCAGGCGCCCCATATGACACAACTTTTAAATGTATACTTGAGTTATACTTATTGGACTATTACACATTCATAGGATGTTAAATCTAATTGAAATCTTCTGGTCCAAAATCCTAATGTTACATTTTTCTCATTTAAAAATATTCTACAAGCATTTTTGATATATCTTATCCAGCAGATTTAATCATACTTAATTTTTAAAGATATGTTTTAGCAAATAGCTTTCTAATTCTTGGAGATAGTAGAGGAAAAGCAATCCATACAGTAAAGTAAGAATATTCAATAATTACACTAAAGTATTACCAATTGTTTGTTTTACTGCTTATTGTTCTCCTTCAGTCACTATGTTTTGAGAGGATTTAATTCTGTTTTCCCTCACTAGCTTTATTTGTCATTTTCCTCCCCAGAGCTCTAATGTGATACATTTGGTCATCAGTGGCTACAGCTTGCCTCTTTTTCACCTAAATTCTTCCTTTTTTTTCTTAAGTTTATTTATTTATTTTGAGATAGAAAGTGCAAATGGGGGGGTAGGGTGGCAGTGGGCAGACAGAGGGAGAGAGAGAGAATCCTAGGCAGGTGCCACACCATCAGTCCAGAGTCCAGTGTGGGGCTTGAACTCATGAACCATGAGACCTCATGATCTGGGCTGAAGTTGGATGCTTAATCAACTGAGCTATCCAGGCACCCCTAAATTCTTCTATTAATGTTTACCCAGCTTTCTCATACGGTTAATTATAACCTCTTGAAGAGAAATATTTTATTCATTGTATCCCCATTGCTTAACACAAATATCCTGGTATCATTTGAGTTAAACACCCCAAAAAAAGTGTTTAAAAAAACTTCAGGGGCGCCTGGGTGGCTCAGTTGGTTAAGCGTCCGACTTCAGCTCAGGTCGTGATCTCATGGTTCATGGGTTCGAGCCCTGCGTCGGGCTCTGTGCTGACAGCTAACTAACTCAGAGCCTGGAGCCTGTTTCAGATTCTGTATCTCCCTCTCTCTCTGACCCTCCCCTGCTCGCACTGTCCCTCTCTCTCTCTCAGAAACAAATAAAACATTAAGAAAAAAAAAAGAGCTTCAAAAGTAAAAAGTACATAAAATAAAAGCTATACTAGTTCCCTCAGAAGGTTCAGACTCAGTGTGAAATTCTCTGGTTGCCCTCTCCCACCCAAGGCTTTGTGTCCTGATCAAAGTACTGCTAGAGATTTTTGCCTCCAGGAAAACCCATTCATTCTGATTGCCTCCCATTTATAGCTCCCAACTTTCTACTCCAGCTCTTGTCTGTTCCTTTTCTGGGGGGAGAGATTAAGTGGTATTTAGAGATTTCCCCCATTCCTGCCAAACTCTGTGAGATGTCCCCCCAGGGTATTTAGTCTGCCAGAGTGTAAGTGGAAAGCAGAAAGCCCCAAAGTACTTTTGTATAACAAATTATATGAATAATCATAAAATATGTATCTTTTGTCTTACTATTAAAAACTTCTTACTGTTGTGTGTGATAGTGGTCATTTATTTAATTAACGTATCAGTCACTTCTTTGTGCCGAGTATAAACTGGTAGTATAAAGATTAGCATTGTTCCTTTTCCAAGGAGCTTTTTCTTTCTTTTAATTGAAATGTTTCCCAAGCTTATATAGTTGTTAGAATCACCTGTGGTACTTTTAAAACAATACAACTATTCAGTACTCTTCTCTGCAGTTTATGATTCAATAAGGTGGGATCTGGAGTTGATTTTTTAAACAAATGTTGAATATGATTCTGATAATCAGGCAAATTTGGAAGACACTGGTCTAATCATACATTTAAGTGTTTCTGCAATTTTCATATAACTTTCCTTCTGTATTTGGACCAGCTGTTTGATTGTAAACAATCATATTTCCAGTGTTTCTTAGGAAAACTGACTTCTTCCCTAAAACATAAAACCTGGCAATAAGGCAATGTGGATTAGAACTTTAATTCATAATTTCCTTTATGCTACTATAAAAGTCACAGAAAAGTTTGGGGCGCCTGGATGGCTCAGTGGATTAAGTTTCCAACTCTTGATTTTGGCTCAGGTCATGATCTTATGGTTCTTGGGATTGAGCCCTGTGTCAGGCTCTGTACTGAGAGTTGAGCCTGCTTGGGTTTCTCTCTCTTTCTCTCTCTGCACCTCTTCTCTTTGCATGTGCGCAGGCACCCGCTCTCCCTCTCTCTCAAATAAACATTAAAAAAAAAAAGGTCACAGAAAAGTTAAACAGAATACCCAAGGTAGAAGGGGGTAGGAGAGGTGCTTTCTTGTGCTCAGGTATTCTGACTTTATAGCCAGGCCATACAACCTTCTCCTTTAGCACTGCACAACCTTTGCAGGGATATCTCCAGGAATGGAGATCTCCTGACTTAAAAAGCCCTCTTCTATTGTTGGACACCTCTAATTTCTTCCTTGTAATAGATCAAACTCCTTCTTCCTATATATTTCTTACATTTTTTTAGGTCAGGCTTCTAGAGCAGGAACTGCAACCTAAATTCATTCAGGCTCAGGCTTAGTATAAAGAAATAATTGATTTCAGGTTTTTTAAACACTTGTCTATTGGACATAGTTGGTCCAGTCTCTGGTTTGCTTTAGATCGGTATTAACTAGCTTAATTTCCCCTTCCACATGATAACAGTTCTCATATTAGAATGCAATACCATGCTTCAGGTCAGTCCTCACTACCTCCTTCCTAGCTCAGATACTGTATTCTTGGACAAGCTATTTAACCTTTTTGAGATGCAATTTTCTCATCTGTGATTTAAGAGTAATAATACTTAGTGAATGAATTTTTAAGATTAAAGTAATGTAGGATTCTAGGTATAAATTGAGAGGTAGTGTTTCTATTACCTTGTATCTAAGCATACATATTTTTAAGTTTATTATGTATGTATAACTGTATCTGAAACTGTTATTATATATCATATTTAACTAAAATATTGCCCTTCAGCTTTCAAATCAAGAAGTAACTTACTTTACTGAAATGACTTGCTTTTAGAAAAACTTGTAAATTTTGTTTCTCATGGTTCTTATCCTTTTCTTAATTGTGTTAGTTTGATTTATAAGACCAGTGTCCTATTTTTTGGGAAGTGTTGATTAACTCTGAGAAGTATATTTTCAAGCTTATAAGCATATTGTCATTTCTAATACTATTATAAAGGTGATCTTATTTCTATTTTCAGCATTGCAGGGGGTCAGATACTCTCAGTGATAAAGATGCAGCTGATTAAAGGCCAAAACAGCAGGGATCCTTTTTGTAAAGCAGTAGAGGAAGTCACTCAGGATTTGGATTTGAGGATTAAAAATATTATCAATTCTCAACAAGGAGATGTAGCTCTTAGTACCACTGACATCAGTCCTGCACGGGTAATGAGCTTTTTATTTTTCATTATCCTTCTATACAAAACATTATCACATCTACTTGTTATAGAAATGGTTTACTTTGCTACTTAAGTCAGAAGAATGTGTTTCCTGTGTTATAGGATGTTGAAAATTTAAGTTTCTCAATAGGATTATATAGGATTATGTCCAACTTGAGTAAATCATAACATCTTTGGGCCAGTTGTCTGTGTTTGTTAAAGAAGGCATTGGATAATCTTCACTATCCCTTGTAGCACTAGAAGTTTATAATTCATAATGGACATTATGGTATTTTGTAATGTTTTTCAATAATTATTCTTATGAAACCATTATTTTCCCATTCAAATATAAAATAAAAGCCAGGTTTCTCAGGTTCTGATCCTTATACTAGGTACTCTGTAGAACAGCAAGAGAAATGTTTTCAGTTTATTTTTCTTCAATAGAATTTTTAAATCTTTATGATGTGTTCTTTTCTACCTCTTACCAGCCTACTGCAAATATTGGGAATTTCTCCTATACTTAAAAATCTTGTAGCTATATATTCCCCGAGTATTTATCTGTTTCTTCTTGTTGCTGTTGTTTTAACATAGGGAATCAAACACTGTATGGTGCAATAACTATAGTGTTATAGGAGAATTTTTTTACCATGTTTTCAGCTCTAGAAAAGAATTTTGGGTCATGTGTTATAATCTATTTGTTGCAGTTATTCAAGCCACAAAAGCCCCTTTTCATTAGGTGTGACTCTAATAATCAGAGCATGAGGAAAGACTTTTGCTTGTATTTTATTCATCTGTTTATTCATAGAACCATTTTTAATTATTTTTCTATAAAAATGCATGTTTTTAGATTAACTTGAAGGTGGGACATAGGGGAGATTCTGGGTTGTTGCTCCATGTGTCTCATGTATGTTAACACCTCCTGTGACTAGCTTGGCTCAAATGACATCCAGGTTATTACTATACATCTAAGTCAGGAACTGTCACAACTCAAGTAATTAAGAGCACCAGTCTCTCCTATTTCCTGTCACAACTAAAGATCCAACCTGATTCTTAATTTTATGTTTTCAGCCAAATCAGAAATCTTTGAAAAATACTGCCCAATAATTCTTAGTGAGTTAACATTAAACAATGTGGACTTCTCACTGGTACCAATGAAAAATCTGTGTTAAGCACATATTATTGTGAGAGGCACATACAGTGTGATAGCAGTCATTATTGTGATAAGCAATTTGTTAAGATTCTAGTGCAGCTATACAGGAAGGTTTGGTCAAGCCAATTAGAGAAAGGAGGCCAACACCATG
The DNA here is from genome assembly GCA_017311185.1 of Proteles cristata cristata. NCBI lineage: Eukaryota > Metazoa > Chordata > Mammalia > Carnivora > Hyaenidae > Proteles > Proteles cristata. Next base: position 547,492 of record JAESUZ010004754.1, read on the forward strand.
TTGATGGAAGCTGATTATAGCCGCAACACAACCGAGGTCTCAGGGTGACTTTGATATTTAGGCACAATGTCCACCATACCATATGGGTTAGGCACTGTCATTACCGCTATTTTACCAGTGATTTAACTGAAGCACACAGCAAGGCTAAAGAACTTTCCCAGAATAAGGCACCTACTACTAGTAAGTTGGTATCAAACCCAGCTAGAAATATCTTCAGTTTGTGTTTACATGTGTCCATATATAATGTTGTATTATCATATATTTTCTCTTATTCTGTCTAGTCACTAAGTTTTTCTAGCTCTCCTCTTTTAATCTGCTTTTTTCTTTATCTCCACTGTTACTGTCTTATTTCACTGCTACTACCTTCTCCTTTTCCAGGCTGGACTATTACAGTCTCTTAATTTGTGTTCCTATCTCCAGACTTTGTAACCTTCTTACCCTGGAATATATTTGATACATTACCATCATTTTTCTAAAATCTTTTTTTTTTTTAATTCTTTAAAAAATTTATTTCTGAGAGAGAGAGAAAGAGAGACAGCGTGAGCAGGGGAGGGTCAGAGAGAGAGACACACACAGAATCTGAAGCAGGGTCCAGGCTCTGAGCTAGCTGTCAGCACAGAGCCCAATGCGAGTCTCGAACCCACAAACTGTGAGATCATGACCTGAGCCTAAGTCAGATGCTTAACCGACTGAACCACCCAGACACCCCCATTTTTCTAAAATCTAAATAGAATCATTGATGTCCTTGCTTAATAAAGCAAAAGATTTTAACTATGTAACAGACTGACTTATAATTTCTTTGCCAGATATACAAAGCTTTCCTAGGTTCATCCTGCATAACTCTCCCTCTGTTATTCTGCTCTTCAGCCATATCGTTACCTGGTTCTTGAAAGTACTAATATCTCTCCTACCCCTATGTGTCTCCTCCTCCATGAAGCCATCTTTGATTCCTGAGTAAATTGTTCACTACCTTTTATGTGCTTCTATTGTACCATGTATACCTTCTGTTAGAAATAGCACATAAGGGTGTGCCTGGGTGGCTCAGTTGGTTAAGCCTCATCCAACTCTTGATTTCAGCTCAGATCATGATCTCATGGTTCCTGAGATCAAGCTCCTATGAGCCCCGTGGCGGTCTCTGTGCTGACAGCTGTGGAGCCTGCTTGGTCTTCTCTCTCCCTCTGTGCCCTTCAGCTGCTTTCATGTGTACATTTTATCTCTCCTTTTCTGTCTCTCTCTCTCCTTCCCCCTCAAAAATAAACATGAAAAAATATATAGCACTTAGTACTTTATAATGCACTTGTTGGTTACTTACTTATTTTGTTTAAAAGACTATGGGTTCCTTGAGGCAGTGGCTTTTACCTTTGTAGCCTTAGCTTCAAACACTGCTTGGGACTTGCTATGTTCTTATCAGTGGATTACTGAGTGAATGAATGTCAACTGATTTTTATTTTTTGCATTTGAATACATCTTTATGGCCATCTGTGGGGTTGGTATTCAGATCAACAGAACCCCATCTCTCTTCGGTATAAAAAAGAAAAATACACAAGGAGTTAAGTCATGAGGCTGGGGTCACATAGCTAGATAGTTACTAAATTTTCTGACTTAAAGCCTGGGATGTTATTTTGTTCAGAACCAATGTTTTCCCTGATGATACTATTTTCTATATTCTTTTGTGCTTCTGGAAGGTGTTAAGATTGATTTTAGTATGACTTGAGGGAGAAATATATATGCCTTAAAGCCATTTCCCATGGCTGATTCTTTTATTACTTGAACTATAAGAAGAGGAGAACGGTGGCATGAGAAATGGAAAAGAATGGCTGATTGACCCAACTTCGATTATTACATTTACTTAATATTATTTTTTGCTGTAGCCAAAATCTTATGCCATAAACCGTGGAACTGCATACTGTGGCAGAGATACTGTGAAAATTTTACTAGTTCTTTTGGATGAGGAAGCAGCCAGTTTGCCTACCAAAAACAAAGCAGAGCTTTTATATGATGATGAAAACACAGTTCATCATAATGGAATTTCTGTTCTTACACTTTTTAGGTAAGTAATGTAGAAGTTATATGTATATGAATGTTATCTCTAGGCTATAAAAGTAATGTTTGAAAGAACACTTCATTAAGTAAAAAACATGCTATGGTAAGAAACTTGTAGACTACACAAGAGTGTGAAGAGAGAAGACAAAAGTTAAAGGGAGATCGAACATTTGGATGTGAGAAAGTTATAGAGAGAGAGAGACACATAGTATCTTCTGAGAGTATGACAGGTAGTTTTGTTTTGTTTTTTATTTTTTTGTGCTTGTTTTTTACTTCGGAAATACCTATTTTCTTTGTCATGTGTGTCGGGAACTTTGCTAACCGCTTTCACTTACATTATCTCAGCTCTCATAACAACCTCTTTCAATAATATCCTCACTTTATAAGTGAAGAATTAGACACTTGAGAGAGAAAAACATTAAGTAATTTGCTTAAGAGAGCATAGTTAAGCAAGCAGTAAAAGTGTCTTGCTCCAAAACCTAAGGTGTCTACACCCTCCAAGGATTGTGCTGTTTTTCATGAGAACCAAAGAGAGCATATATACCAAACTTAAACTGGAATTGGCATCTTTTGGTTCTTCTTCACATTATGAAGAAAAACAGTTACTAAATTAGTGTTGATATTCTGTGCAAGACATTGATATGCTCTAGTTTTAACAACTAGGTCAAACATTGAATAAGTTGGTGATGTTTTTCATTAATGAACATTCATTTATAGAAACATGTAAAACTTTAGAGCAATGATTTTAAATTGTATTTAGTACATTGTAGAGAAACTTTACAAAGTCATTGTATTGTTTGATTTCTTCTATTTTTCTCTTCCCTTTAAAGAGAAATTTTACAATGGTCTGTCATTCAGTGTTGTCCTCCAATTTATTTAAACCCTTTTCACCAGCTTTCAATAATTATCTTTTACATTATGATATAATTCTTCCATATTCTACCTCAAAAGTGTCCAAATATTTTCCTAACAATGAAAATGTATCAACAATTTTTGAAAAAATTATAAAGAAAATGAATCCTTATTTTTCTCTTTTACCTTCTTTTCAGCACAGTTTGCTTTTTAGGTAAAATCATAAATGATTATTTTCTCAGATTCAATTCTACCATTTTCATAAAGTTATTTTGTGTTTATAGAATTTTTTTTAACAAAATTAATCCCTACATCCATTTTAAAGAGGTATTTTTCTCAGTCATGTGGCCAAATATATTTTTTGATTTTTCACTCTTTTATTTAGTAGGAGAAATCTGAAACAGTGGGTAATATAAAATATAGAGTTAAAATCTCAGAATCATAGTCCATGAATATATTTTCCTTGCCAAACAAAATCTACCAATCTATATTAAAGCATTAAGTTTTAGATGATTTTGAAAAATATAGTGAGTAAATATAACCATAACCATAGTGTTTTATCTGATTGCTAATCTTTGTTTTTTCCTCCTCTTTCATAGTGGCCAAACATACTTCATTTGTTTATAGTTACCTTAGTATTTGCAATTGTCATTGTGCAGGCAAGTATCAGTTCTTGGTAAAGTGAATTTTTAGTGGTCTGCATTGAAATGATAAAATTAAGGACAATGTGGTGTATGAATATAAGTCAATGTAAGGTTATAAACGAGTGTTTCTTAGAATAGACTATTCTTTATTCTTATATAACAGTCTTTTGAGTTAAAGAGGTTATGACTCTGGCTCTATTAAGCCAGAAAGGAATTTATTGAGGAATCCAGGTTTGTCTGGCTCCAAAGCTCCAGTGTTTCTTTCTCCATTGTGCCTTCTTTGACCGTCCTATTTCTAAACTGTATTTTTCTCTTGAATTCCCCTGCTATGGCACTTGTCCTTTTTTATTTTAAATTTTAGTTGTATGGATGTCTTATTTCCTTTACCTTAGGCTTCAGGATGCCTGAATTCAGGGCAATGAATGAATCACTTTCTGTCCTTCATAATATTTTACACAGTACCTTACATAGATCAGAAACTCAGATATGTAGTGCTTGTATTAGTTAACTTAGCAAATTATTAATACTTTGAACTTTCAATAGTAATACTGACACTTTTATATAATATTAAACAACTAAATTAAGTTATCTTTTTATTTCATTATTGCTTTGGGATGGGGAGGAGCAAAAACAAGTTTAAAACCTTCTTTGTTTATAAATTTTTGCTTTTTTTGCACATAGATCTCCCATACAAGTGATTAATTCATCAGTGAAACCCCTAAGAGAACGCATCCATAAGTCAGTGCAAGAGAAAAAAACTAAGGTACAGTTTAATGTACTGTCATAAAAATGATTAAAAAAAATCTTTTGGTAGAAGACATAAATATACAAATCTGATCTGGATATTATAATTATACATGGAACAATAGGAATTAAATGGAAAATGAGTTAAGACATTGACATACAGAAACTTTCCTTTTATACAATCTTGGCTAATTGTTCCTTGGCTTATTCTATATGCTGGACCTAAAAGAAGGAAAGGAATAAGCACTTGCTCTTCTAAGTGTTCAATAAATGTCTGTTCAGTGAATGAAGGGGAAAATGAAGAAGACATGGTTTTCTCATTTACATTACTCACATTTTATTTTTTATTTTTCTTAATGTTTATTTATTTTGAGAGAGAGAACAAGACAGGAGGGTCAGAGAGAGAGAAAAAAAGAGAATTTTGAGCAGGCTCTGTGCAGAACCCAAGGTGGGGCTTGATCTCATGAACTGTGAGATCACGACCTGAGCTGAAATTAAGAGTCAGGTGCTCAACTGACTGAGACACTCAGGCATTCATTATTACTCAGATTTTAAACTGAATCCCAAGAGACTATATATTCCATTTTTTCCTGCCTGCAGATATTACGACACAATATAATTAATTGTAGATTGAGACATGGAGGACATTTCATACTGTTTATTGACTAGAGCTATTCCTTATATCTTTATTTGGTTTGAACTAAGTTTTCCTGACCTCATTTTAGATGCTAGTGCCTATAAGTAGCGAGTAATGCATTTTTTAAGTGTTTAAAATTTTCTTGGTCTTATTTTTCAAAAAGAAACCGGTCTTAACTCATTTAGCATACATTTGTTGAGTATCTACTATGTGCTAGATATGCTTCTGTGGTTGGGAATTCATTCATTTGTGCAACAAAATTTTCATGTCAAATTTACAATTAACCTTAAATTATCAAACAGTTATTCATCTTGATACAACTTGAGGAACTCTAATTTGTATGCTGTTTATATTCCCATTTGGAAAGTTAGTCCCAGTTCACAAAAGTTTTAGTTATCGGTTTTTTCTACATACTCAAAAGCCATTTAGTTTATATTAATAAGTTTTGTCTTTCTTTTAGTTACTGTTAGTTGTTAGTACTTAATACGTGTAGACGACATCAGAGAGTTTTATATGATTTTTCTGTGGATAAATTTTGTCAACCTTTTGTTATAGTACTTAAGTACTTGTAGTCAAGGCATAAGATTTTAAACAACAACAACAAAAAAAGTCCGTTCTTTGGACTTGATTAGAAACAGAAATGTAATGTATACATTCTTTAATTTTTTTTACCTGCTATGGATACTGACAGACTTTAATATTTTCATTTAAAGATCATTGGGATATTTTGTTAGAACTAAGTAAATCAAAATGAAAAAGTCTATCTGAAGAATGAAAAGTCTTTTTTTGTTTCTTTTTTTAGAAATTGGTAAGTCAGCTAATTACTATAAAATTTATATACAAACTTAGAAAGTTTGGGAAGTAGAGGAGAGATTGTCTAATCCAGTCTCATTTATAGACATGGAAACCAAAATCTTGAGAAAATACTTTATCTAAGATTTCATAACTACTATGACATCTTTTATACCATGTGCAAAGCCATGGGTAAATACTAATGAAATTAAAATCACATTATTTCTGTTACCTAATAGTGGAGCTGTCTTAGTCTACGTAGCTCTGAAACCGGATGGCAATAGAGACGGGGAGGAATTGTTTATGATAAATATACTGTAAAAAAGCAAGGTGTGAAAGTAATTGGTTTAGCCAGGTATATAGCTGAACCATAGCCAGGTACAGTATTTTGTTGGAATAGCACAAATGTTACAAATATTTACTACTAAGTAACTATGGAAAAGCAGTTTAACAGCTTATTACCTATTATTCTGTAACTTTTGCTCTTTTGGCATATAGTTCTTTTTCTAGTCATGGAAACAATATATGATCTATCCTTGAAATAGTGTCTTGGAAAGAGCACTTCAAGAGTAGAAAATATTAGGGAACTTAGAATTTTGATGTCATAGATGATAAAATATCCATGTCATTATTATTTGGAGCAAATTAACTTTTCTTAGATTTTAGTTTCCTCATTTGTAAATAAAAATAGACATGCCTCTAATCACAGAATCTTGTAAAACCATATTCATTTTAAGTCTTTGAGTTTTATTTCCTATGATTGCTTTTAGAAACTTGTCCATGCCAGTCAAATAAGTTCCCCTTCAATAGAAAGCAGAAGGTTCTTCCGAAACTACATGGTTTTGATAGGAAGCTATTGAGAAGCTTCCCATTGTAACCCCCAGTTCCAAGTAGTTCAGACAAGTATCCTCACACCTCTTTCTCAAAAGGTTTCCCTCCTTATATCCCTGTAAATTAATTAATTTGATTCCTTTCAGCTTGGTTTAACAGATTTCTGCACATCAGGCACAACTGAAAAGTCGCATGTACAGGTCTTTTCCTTATTTTAAGTCTAATGTTTTTGCCCATATTGAATGTATGTCACACAGATGTATAATAGTACATACATAATCATCAGCATTAACTGATTTCATAACTTAAGTTAGCTGATCAGGAAAATACTGGATCTTTAAAACGTGGAATAGCCAGAGCAGTGAAAAGTAGGCCTCAGGTAGTATGAAAAATAGACTGGCTGTAACTCTGGTACCTTCATAAGCAGCCAGGTAGTCCAGTGCTCATACTGTTAGAAAATTCTTAACCTAAACCTCCAACTTTAAACTTTAGAGTGTTACAAACCTCTGAGTCTATCCAGATTAAAATGGTAGATTGAGTTTAACTCATAGAATTTCTCTCTCCTCAAAATGACTGTAAAATAGTAACAGCTAGCAAAAACCTTCACCAAGAGCAAACAAAAAGAAAAATGCAATTAGATCCAATAACTTAAAATACGATGGCTAAGGAAGGAAACGGAAAATTTCAGAGTGAAGACGCACAGTATGACTTAGCAACTTAATATGGCTCAAGTCCCCACATATTACACTAGTCAGCTGACAAATCCTGAGAATTATCACAATTATTTCTCAAATTGAAAAAATTTTTTTTTTCTCCTTTTCAGAGGAATAGTAGAAGTGGCAACTAGATAGTAATGTGGTTAAAATGTAAAAAACAACCCTGGAACTTATACACTTAACACAAATGAAACCTTTAGTGTTACATAGTGAACTGAGGAAATTATCTAAATGATCCCTTTCCATTTGACTGAGTTATAGTCTAAGTAGAGAGAGTGAACTTTCTTATGGTACATATAATGTATAATAAACTCTTAGGAGAGAGTGTAGAACCCAGAAATGTTTTCAGACTGTCTCCTCAGCTGAACACTACTTCTGCCTCCACCATTCCTCAGGCTACTAAAAACTGAGGAATAACAGAAAGTATGCAGCCGTCAAAATGTAACTGAGGAGAAAGTAAAAGGCTCTCAGAGAAGGAGGGAACAGAATCAAGAAATCACTCATCTACTTGGACGCTTCTGTTTCGAACTAAGATATAGTAGGCCATGAGAGAATACCATTTCTGCTACAATAACAAATAAAAAGCAGATAAATTAGGAAGAATATATTTTAAAGACATAGAAAAGCTATGTAAGCAAAGCAATTTAAGTAAACTAAAAGTCTGGGGAGAGTAAAGTCTTTCTGAGGTGATTGATGTTGGCCCACGTAAAGGAACTCTACTGAGGGAAGTAGTAACCAACAAAGACTGGATGTCTTGAGAGGCTGGCAAAAATTTGAAACCTTTAGGAGCCCTGAATGCATGGTTATTTCTACCTAGTGCACATATGCCAGATTTTTTATTTGTTTTTAGAGATAGGGAGAGAGATAAAGAGAGTGCGAGCAGGGGAGAAGGGCAGAGAGAGAATCCCAAGCAGACTCCATTTTCAGTGTGGAGCCTGCCATGGGGTTCAGTCCCACAACCCTAGGATCATGCTGAAATCAAGAGTCGGATGCTCAACCATCTAGGCCACCCAGGCATCCCAACATATGCTCAATTTTGATTTTCTTTTTTAATGTTCTATCCACTTTTGAGAGAGAGAAAGAGAGAGAGCATGAGCAGGGGAGGGTCAGAGAAAGAAGGAGACACAGAATCCGAAGACAGGCTCCAGGCTCTGAGCTGTCAGCACAGAGCCTGACGCGGGGCTCGAACTCACAAACCGTGAGATCATGACCTGAGCCAAAGTTGGATGCTCAGCCGACTGACATATGTTCGATTTTGAAGCTAAGTGGGTGCCTAAGAAGCCTCAATTCCATAGACCAAAATCACTGATGATCTTGAGACAGCTAGAAGACAAGGCCCTGCTTGAGGAGTGGGAACTGCTTTTAATACATGGCTCTCTCCTTTTCAACCTATTTGTCATATTTGGAAATGGAGTAAGTAAGATAGGAGGCCAAAGGGGACAGTGGGTAAACCCCTGAAAGACAAACTGAATTCCCCACACTTTTAAGGTCAGAGACAATAAAGATCCATTGAAAGCCTGAGAAGGACATTCCTGAGGAAGAGATAAGAACCAGATGGCAAATGTAAGTTATGATAAGTGCAACCTAGCTCTTATTCAACTTAGTCCCTGACTGCATTTAGGTTATCAGCCTTTTGCTGTGTCTGCTTAAGAGACAATGAAAACCCTTGTAGACAGAGGAAGTTTCTTCATCTGGAGTCTCTAAAGTTTCTTTATACACAATATTCAGCATGAAATAAAATATACTGGACATGAAAAGAGGTAGAAAGATTTGTCCTTTAAGAGAGAAAACTAACAGTAGTGGCATACTTACAAATAATCCAGATATTAGAACTAACTGACAAGGAATTAAAAATTTTTCAACATGTAAAAGCAATTGTAGGAAGAGATGGGCAAAATAGATGAAAATTGGGGAAATCCAGCAGAGAATTAAAATCTATAAAACAGAACCAAAGAAGCATTCCAGAACGGTTTAACATTATCTGAAATTAGGAACTCATGAGATGAGCTTAATATTTGACCAGACATAGCATTATTAGGTGACAAAAGTAGACTTGGAGATAGGTCATTAGCAAAATCTCCAAACTAAAGCAAAGAGAGAGTAAAGAATTTAAAAATCGATAGAAAAGTGCAGGACACAGAGAAAAAGTCTAACATGTGCCTAATTAGAGTCCCAGAATGAGTGGAGAAAATAGGAAAGAAATAGTATTTTTTTTTTTTATTCATTTATTTCTAGGAGAGAGAGAGAGAGAGACAGCGTGAGCAGGGGAGGGTCAGAGAGAGAGGGAGTCACAGACTGAAACAGGCTCCAGGCTCTGAGCTGGCAGTCAGCACAGAGCCCGACGCGGGGCCCAAACCCACGAACCGTGAGATCATGACCTAAGCGAAAGTCGGACGCTTAACCGACTAAGCCACCCAGGAGCCCCTAGGAAGGAAATAGTATTTTTAAAAAAAAATTTTTTTTTTAATTTCTGAGAGAGAGAGAGAGCGTGAGCAGGGGAGAGTCAGAGAGAGAGGGAGACAGAATCTGAAGCAGGCTCCAGGTTCTGAGCTAGCTGTCCGCACAGAGCCCGACATGGGGCTTGAACCCACGAACCATGAGATTGTGACCTGAGCCAAAGTCGGACACTTAACCAACTGAGCCACCCAGGCGCTCAGAAATAGTATTTTTAGAAGACGTGGAGAACAGATGCGAGGTCTTCTCTACTAATATAAAGTTGCATGTCGTTTCAATATTATGGACCCAGCAAATAAAAAATGTTCTAGAGTCCTATGAGAATCCATTTGTAGCACATAAAAGTGCTACAGGATATAGATGATAATGCTTTGTTCTGGAACAGTGTTGGAACTTTCTGTGGAAATGTTCTGTAACTATGCTAACACATGTTGCTGTCAAGCACTTGGAATGTGGCAACTGCAACTGAGGCGCTGGATTTTTAGTTTTATTTAATTTTAATTGATTAACTCCATGTGGCTAGTATATTTATTAAGAGTTGTAGCTCTAGTGGATTAGAGGTACCCACAAAAAGAATAACTAGAGACCAATAAGTAGAGGAAATGGTGCCCTGACCGTGAGAGATGAGAATAAGATTTAAATAGGCAGAGAGAATGCAAGAGACTTATAAACTGAGCAAATAGCCTGATGAAATTATTGGGTTATCTCACTAGTATAGACTGTGTACTGAGTAGTTGTACAAAATAAGTGACTAAATAGTGTGGGGCAAGGTTAAGGGAAATGTGTGTGACTTTTGTGGTTTTAACGAACAGCTATTTTTTGTAGGGCTTATTGTAGGGATTTGTGTGTGAGAATCTGAGAAGGATGGACTATTTAAGAACTTTAAAGGAACAGTGGATATAATGGGGCTTAAGGACTCTGCTGTATGGTTTTCAGTACTTAAATGTGATTTAGGTTTTCTCTGCATGTATACATTTCTCTTGTTTCTTTATCAAAAGGTTTCATTACTCTGCTGAACAGAATAGGGCTTACTTTGTCTTAAGTGTTTTTTCATCTCAAAGCTTGTGTTCTTAGGGTGATTAAGCTGTTTTTTGCCAGTCTCCTTTTCTCATTTCTGGATCACATGGTTTCCTCTCTATTAAAGAGTAAAATCCTTTCTTTAAATCTTTTTTCTACCTCCAAGGCTTTGCTTATGCATGTTTCTGTTCCCTCATACTTTCCTCTTGCATGTATCTGTTATAGTTTTGTAATTTTATTTGATTCATTCAACAAACATGTTTTATATTCTTCCTGGGTACTAGGCTATATCCTAGGTATATCCTAGACACTGGAGATACATCAGTGAACAAAACAGACAAAAACCCCTGCCTCCATGGACAGGTCTTCCCCAAATATTTGTGGGGCTGGGGCATAAGAATATAAATGGAAGTCCATACATGGTCCACCTCCAGAGTCCCTTTCAACCTTTGTTCTGTTCCATACTCTTAGGGACACTCCTCAAGAGGTATACACATTCCCCTCCCTGTCACCCTTGACATAAACAGTCTGCCCTTAAGCCTAGAGGAAGTGTCCAGCACCACCCCAGTACCTAAGGTAGTTTGAACAGGGAATTCTGGGATCCCAGGTACTTGGAATAGGATCTAAAAGCGAGTCATAGTCTCCAAGTGGGCCTTATAGACTCCTCACCTTGTGGGGCAGGGGAAACCACAGGAAGGCCAGAGCCAAACTAAGGGTTTGCCAAATTAAGGGTTTTGTTCATAGAGCTTACATTTTAGTTGGAAGAGGCAAACAACAAAACAAGTGAATTATGTGGAACATTAGACGGTTATTAGTGCTGTGGAGTGAAATAAAGCTAGGGAGGGGAATAAGGAGAGTGTGTTCCTTTGTATGTGTTTTGATTTTAAATTAGGATGATCAGTAGAGGTCTCTTTGAGAAGGTGACATTAAGCAAAGACTTTGAGAGAGAGCACCATTTTTCATTAGAATGAAAATGGGTTGTTTGTATTAGACTCAACTAAAGTTGAATTAGTTGGGCTGAAGTAACGAAATTGGGATTTATTGAATACCTTCTAAGTGTCAAATGTTAGACATTTTATATCCTTCATCCCAGTATTGAACTATCTCACTAGTATAGACTGTGAACTGGGTAGTGGTACAAAATAAGTGAGCAAATAATGTGGGGCAAGGTTAAGGATGTTCAATTCTAGAAGACCTCATTTTCTAGACCTTACAGTTAGTTAGTAACAGAACAAAGGTTTATATTTAGGTATAAGACTTCAAAGACTTTATGCTCTTCCCAAAGAGTAGATAAAGGTATAGTAATTATAGTGAAGAGTCATAAGAAATTAATGCTACTATAAGTCAAAAATATCTTTCTGCTATTTAATGAAATAAATTCAATTTCACTGATGAAGCAATGGGTTATTTGATGTATTTACAATTCATATGCCATTAATGGTAACAAAACTGGCCTTTCTGAAAAGGCAGTAATGTAAGAATGAAAAGATAAGTTTAGAATATTTGTTTTCAGTTCCATATTTAATGAGTATGTTGAGAATAATTTCCTCTTTTATTGATTTATTTATCAGCATAATGGGACTTAGCACTTTCATTATCTTATTAATACACCTAACTCGGAGAGTGACTGCAACTTTACAGTATTTTGACTCATTTGTCTTAATTTAACTAGAGTCAGGCTTTCCTATGTGAAGTACTATTTTCCTCAAACTGGGAACCTACTAATAATTCCAATTTAAAAAGAGCTTGTGGTAAAAGGACTTTTCTAATTCTTGGCAAGTTTGAAGTTCATTGCAATTTTACTGTGGACAGAAATCTTTCCAAAGGGGGGAAATCACTCTACAAAGGAAAATGTTCAATCTTTTCTCTCATGTGACTTGAACATAGAATGATTTTAACAGCCATGTATGAATCTGGACATTATTCTCAGTTGTTTAGTACTTCAAAAGCAGTTTCAAGAGGGAATTATTTTGCTTGTTTGTGATTCCAAATCAAATACACAGACAGATTTGGAAGATTTGCAACAGGAAGTAATCTCAATTCTATGTAGCCACTAATCCTGTGCAGAAAAATTCAACTTTTATGAACAAAAGAAAAGCAATCTCTTTTAACTTATAAATACAAGCCAACACAGCTTGTATTGTTTTGATAACTAAAATGAAGATGTTGATTGTAAGTTCAGTTTTTGAGTTGCATTCCTAGAATTAATTTTAGAGTCGTCCTGGTCCTAAGAACTCTAACAGATTTCTTACTGTATAGGAAAACTGTCTTCATATATGTTACTATGTTAATTAGTTGCCTGGCATCTACATGGATCTGTAGAACTTATATAGTCCTTTCCTATTTTTAACTTTACTTAATTCTGATAGTTCTGTAAGATTAATATTATTCTCATTTATGTATGGTTCAGGGGTTTACTGGAAATCATCTGGTTTATAAGTAATAGGGCCAGTTTTAGAAGGCAGGTCTTTTAACTGCAAATCTGGAGCCTTTCCAATCACATCACTGTTTTTTTGTGCTTTTTTTTTAAGCTGGACATAACATTGTTGGCTCCAGTAAAGTTCATGATCAATGAGAATCTCTAGGTCTTTTTCATATGTTGCATTTAAGTTAGGTTTTCGTCATCCTCATCTGTAATTGATATTTTGAAGTTAAATCCAGGACTTTGTTTATCCTCATTCATTTTCATCTTCTTATTTTCTACTTATGGTTCTAGTGTTCTGACATATTTTCAATCTTGAGTCTGTTATCCGGTTTACTTATTATTTCTTCCAGCTGTGTGTCAACAGCATGTTTTATAAGTAGAATACCTTTGTGATTATAGAAGCCATCTAAGCAACCTCTTTAGTATTCTGTGTGCCTATTTATCACATAGTTGGAACTTAGTAAGTCATAATTGATAAAAAAAAAAAAAAAAGATTTTTGTACAGGGCAGGAAAGAAAACCCACATATAATCTTTTACAAAAAGAAAAAAAATACCTTCATTGTAACTACTCAGTTATTTCTTTTGGACATAAGTATTCCAAGATTACCATAGAACTATTGCGGTTCTCATGTTTTAATATTTTTATAACTAACATTTTTTTTATGGTGGATATAGTGGTTAACTATTTCCTTTCACAACTGAATCTGTTCTCAGTATTTTAGGAATCCATTGCCTTGTAATTCTGGTTTCTGAAATTACACTACTGTCACTAAGCCTCAAGATTTTCTCTATAGGGGGCCTGAAGAGAGGAAATCTAGTTGTAACAAGAGCAAGGGCACTTATTCTGTAATTGTATTTACGTAGCAAGGAAAGGTTTTTACTTAGCTGTATGTCAATAATAAAAATGACACTGCTTTCTGGGGCACCTGGGTGGCTCAGTCGGTTAAGCGTCCAACTTTGGCTCAGGTCATGATCTTGTGGTTTGTCAGTTCGAGCCTCGTTTTGGGCTCTGTGCTGACAGCTCAGAGCCTGGAGCCTGATTCAGATTCTGTGTCTCCCTCTCTCTGCCCCTCCCCTGCTCACAACTCTGTCTCTCTACCTCTAAAAATAAATAAACATTTTTTTAAAAATGACACTGCTTTCTAAAGAAATGTTTATTTTGCTTAATGTGAGACTGAGAAAACATCAGTTGTCTCTACTAAATAATGTAATTATTGTATTTTTATTTGGAGTGTTTTATGAGTGGAGGTGATGAAGATTTTGTAGTGGGATGCTAAAGTGGTCTAAGCCACCCACAGGTGCTATCACTATCTGGGTACTATGGAAGTGATCCTAGCCAGCCACCTAGCATTCATTTGCCTTCATGGTCTTACTGTACTCTTTATAACTCATTATGGGCAATAAGTTTATAATTCTTTATAAGTAATAACTCTAGTGAAACAAAAGAAATGTTGTATAAAGAGATAATGTCAATTGTTAATACTGGTTTTGTAGATAAAAATAAAAGTTTTTGATAATGTTACTAGATTAATGATGCGATGTAATATAAACTTTACAAAATTCATTTTATTAACAAAATATTTTAATGGCTTTCTCATTTGCTTTAATTCTATATTTATAGCCTTAATGAAGTCCAGAAAGGGCTAGTTAAAACCTTTGGTCATATTTTAGGGCATCTCATGACGGAAACAGTATAATGGTAGTTATATTCATGTGGATTCAGGAAGATACTGAATTATAGTTCCATCATTCATAATTAAGAGCTACTCTCTTGCACTATTTCAAATAGTTTTTGATATTTTACATTTTCACATTTTTTTAATTTTGTGAATTTTTATGTTTAAAACGGAAGATATCAAACCCCAATTATTTAAATTTTCAAACAAATTTAATGTAATTTTTAGCAATAGGGGAACTGGAGCTCTCATAAACACCATTAGAAGCACATAAACTTGTCATTTTGGGAACACTTGCTTTTATGAAGCAACTGGATTAATCTAATTTCTTTTAACCATAGTCTGGATTTCACTGCCATTATCTCTGCAAACATCTAAGTGAGTTAATGCAGTGATCTCTCTGAATGTATAACATCATATTTACTGACTATCAAATAAAAAGTTATACTGTTTTAGACTTTATGAACTGTATCAATCAATATTTTGTAAGTAATGTTCTGCATAATGTAGTTTTTGATGTGTTTAATTTTTAAATTAAGTCCTCTTTATTTACTCATTTATCTGAAATTTCTTAAAATTGTTTTTAAATGTTTAGTTTTAAGAGAGAAACAGAGCAAGAGGAAGGGAGGGACAGAAAGAGGAAGACACAGAATCTGAAGCAGGCTCTAGACTCTGAGCTGTCAACACAGAGCCTGACAGGAGGCTCAAACCTAAGAACCATGAGATCATGACCTGAGCTGAAGTTGGCTGCTTAACTGACTAAACTACCCAGGCACCCCTCATTTATCTGAAATTTAAACATCTGTTTCTGAAAAGGATTTGACATCTCAATTTGGAGTATCTCTCAATTATAACTAATTGTCATTATATATCTACTGTAATTACTGAAATTTGCATTGTCCATATAGATTACTTTGTTCTGAAATAAAACAGCCACTGGTTTTATGTTTGCAGAGTACATTTCCAAAACTACTTCCTTGGCATCTGTTTTACTGGTTAAGAATTAAATTTAGCTTTCTGATTTTCTCCTACTTATGATCTTTGAAGATAAATCTGAGTTTATGTTGAATATTTGACCATTACGTCTCTTCGTGAAATCTTCTTAGAATGATATGTTTGAATCATCTTTCTTATTTTCCTAAATATTCAAGTATTCACATATTCTGGAGTCTCAAGTTGATTTTTCTAAACTGTTACAAAAATTTTTTTAAATGTGCATAAAGAACAAAAATGCCAGTTGTTGCAAAGAATGAGTTTGCAGATTATGAAATATCAAGGGTTAAACGTTCCCAGTGAATAATGGAATTTTTAAGGGCAATTAAAAAAATTATTTTAGCAAGAGAGTGAGCAGGGGAGAGGGGCAGTAGGAGAGAATGAACCTTAAGCAGGCTCACACTCAGCGCGGAGCCTGACATGGAGTTCGAACTCACAATTCTGAGATCATGACCTGACCCCAAATCAGGAGTAGGACATTTAACTGACTGAACAACTCTGGTGCTCCAAGGGAAATTTTTATGATCTCTTGATTAATATAGAGTATATTTCTATATAGATGAAAAAATAAGTCAAAATAAATCAAATCAAATAAATTTATACTTTCTTCTTTCTTTGTTTTACTAGATGAAGCAAACCTTAATTAGATCCCAGTTTGCTTGTACTTATAAAGATGACTGTACAATAAGCAAGGATAAATGGAATGATGTTAATTCAGCATCAAAGCCTTTGTATGCACTTCACATGGAAAATGACCTTCCTGGTAATTGACCTTATTTGAGTAATTAAATAACAATTTAATTCTAGTCTGTTCATTAGTTTTAACTTAAATAAAATTAGATTTTGTTTTGCATAGTATGAAATGTGAAATGTAAAGGCTTATGTTTTAAGACTTGAGTTTCTTTAAAAAGTTACATCTATATATAAATCTAGGAGGAATAGGACATAGTTTGATTTAACTAAATGAATTTAAGAAATAACTTGCAGTATTGATTAAATGTCATGCATTCAAACAAAGCAAATATTTGTTATTTATAGGGATAAAAAGTGATATGGGGAAAATGAAAATTAATGTGATAATAATATAGCTATATTTGTTAATCATGTAATTTATGGTGTTATGTGTTTGCAAATCAAATTTTTTAATATTCTTTGGTGATTTTTAAAGTTTATTATAAAATTTTCACATGTAATAATACTAAGTATTATGTAATCTCTTTCCTCTTTTCATCTTGCATAACAGAAGGTGTAAATTCATCTTTTGGAAGACCAACAATTGGAACAAGTTCTGGAAATGTTCATCTGGACAGAAGTAAAAGTGAAAAAGTTGCAAGGAAATCAAGTAGTCAGACAGGAAATAAAAGCTCAAAAAGGAAACAGGTGGATTTAGATGATGAAAATAATTGTTGTGATAATGGAAATGAACCATCTCACCATAAAAATGTTAAGATACCTAAGACATCAAACAATTTCCAGAATAAATTGTGTGGCAAAAGAGCCAGAGTAGCAAAAATCAACAACTGTACAGCCAAGGACAAATTGATTACGGGCCAGACAAAGTTAACTCAGTTTTTTAGACTATGAATTTGGTTTTTATGTGCTTTAGATTTCTGTATATATTAAGCCAATTCACCAAAGGCATCTACTTAATTTTTAAGAGATCGAGGTATAAATTATGATTCTTTATTATATTGGTCTAGAGTATATATATAAGGTTCGTATGTTAAGCATTTAAAAAATACTAGTAAACCATAATTATGCAGAATATTCACAAAGTTTAATGCACAGGTAAAGCATATCTTTGAAGTTACAGATATATTTTATTAACTACTTTCTTTTAAAACAGACATTTAAAATAATACAAGTCATCATAACATTAAAGGCTTTTTTCTGGACAGACAAGTAAATGATTTTGTTTTCTTCAGAAAAGATGATGTGGTCCAACAGGTTTCAGACTTGCCAACAAGGTCGATAGACTCTGCCCAGCATGCACCTGAGCACTGAAGGAATAAAAAGTTTAAATTGTTTAAAGGACTATTATTATCATTACACAAAAATTTTTTTTAATGTTTTATTTATTTCTGAGAGAGAGACAGAGTGAGCATGGGAGGGTCAGAGAGAGAGAGGGAGAAACAGAATCCAAAACAGGCTCCAGGCTCTGAGCTGGCTGTCAGCACAGAGCCTGATATGGGGCTCGAACCCACAAACCATGAGATCATGGCCTGAGCCGAAGTCGGACACTTAACCGACTGAGCCACCCAGGCACCCCTACTATCACACAAAATTTATTAAAAATAAGAGAATGGATCTTATACAGCTAAATCTGAATAAGTCATAATTACAATAACTCTTAAATTCTTTTTAATCCCACAACTTTGGCAGGGGTCACTTAATGTCAAGAGTATTTGAACCATGGTCTTATTTGATTTTGTTAAGATTGGATCTAAATCCACTTAAACTCAGAATTCTATTTTATGGCATTAAGATATAAGAATTGAATTTTAAAGAGACTACTCACTGTCAAAATCTCTCCTTCCTATAGGAAATTTAGCTGAGTTTTCTTCATCCCCAATTTCTCTCTTTTCTTGTGTTGATTCAGTATTCTGAACTCCATTATCAGCTGGAAAAGCTACAGATCCTTTTAGTGCAAGATAAGGTTTTAAAGCCATATTCAGTGGCAGACCATGATTTAAGAAATTATGTTTGGAGCCTGTGTTCTGTAAAGAAAAGGTTGATTTGTATTTTAGCTGTCTTATTGGGAATAGAACTATAATATAGTTGTATAATATTCTCATTAATCATTTCAAAGATGGCTCTGTACTATTTTGACTCTTTAAAAATACATTAGAAGCATGTTTTGGGGAATAACCTTTTGGATAAGAGGTGTTGTCCAGAATGGAAGAACAACCTGGTATGTATGAAATTTCATCAGTTGTCCTAAAGCATAATGTGACTGCTTGCATATACTTCTGTTTATGAAATTTTACTTTCAAAGGCATTGTAAACATCATTCTAATTTCCACTGAAAAACAGATAAATCCCATTACCACTTACCTTAAAATTTTTGTTTTCTTCCTCGTTCATGAAACTGCTCTCATCATTTTTATATTGTTCCAGAGAAGGAGCAACGACTGATTTTTGAGGAGTATCTTCCTTCTGAAATGCTTTCCCCAGCCTGAATGTATTAAATACCATGTCATCTTCTAAATTTCTTATGGACTTGGATGCTGAAAATAAAATGCCTTGAGAAAACAGAGAAAAAGTTAGTATTAATATGTAGGAAGAGAGACTCATTTTTGCCATTCTTAGTTTGATGTTTGCATAGAGTCAAATAAGAGTATGTAAAATGAAGGAAAATTTCTCAACCTGCTTTGAAAGTGATTCCTACCTTTATATATTTTCCAGTTTGAATAGAAAGCACTTCAAAGATGTAGACTTTCATCATTCTAGAAATGACACATCAGGTAGAGGCTAACCTCTTGTCTAGCTGCTAATACCTGCATTGTTTGGTTTTAGTGGCATATTGTTTATTTTGAGTGTGTATTTTCTCAGAATCTGATTAAGATCCTTGGTAGAATGCTTTCTGTTGAGTAGATTATAGTCTCTTGAAAGTGGATTGTTATTAGGAAGACCACAGGGCACCAAGCTGTCCATATTCTTATTATTTTCTTTATTTTCTGATTAGGTATGGTATTAAAGCTAAAGTTATTTTATTTAAGGATGATAAAGGTTTTATTTACTTTTAATCCTGATTAAATTGAAGTAGTCTTCAAAAAGGATTTTCTTTCATAAATGCTCAATGTAGTCTTTGGTAATTTAAGTATATATGCCTGTCAGTGTGAACAAAAAGTCATTCATGCCTTATCAAAACTTGTCATGTTTTACCTCTGCATTTACAGAAGGATATTACTGATATTTATTAATGAATTTAACAATGAATCAGAAGTCCATGGAAAGAATGTTTATGTGTTCTATAAATATTAATTTTGGGTTATATGATTGTTAATGAAACATTTTGCAATTAACTTCTCATTTTGACCCCTCCAAGTAGGAGAATACATTCTTTTATTTGTCTTCTGGTACGTATGTGCAAAAATTTTCTAGGGTATTCCTGGGTGTGGAGTTACTCAGTCATGGAATACATGTGTTCAGCTTTACTAATGCCAAAATGTTTACAGAATAGTAGTCAATTTAAGTGCCCACCAGTGGGGGTTTCACAATTCCCATTGATCAGCTTGGGTATCTTATTGTCCTTTTAATATGTGCTTCTCTAATTACCAAAGAAATTGAGTGTCTTTTCATATGTTTAGGAGCCATTTGTCATTCCTCTTAATGTAAAATGCCTCTAAAAAAATCTTTGTCCATTTTTCTTTTGGTTTGTTTTTTTAATATTGATTTATGGGAGGTCTTTATCTATCCTGAATGTTATTCATTAGTTATATATGTATTAAATATCTTTTTTTCTTGTTTTGTGACTTGTCTTCTCAACCCTTTATGGTGTCTTCTGGAGCACCAAATTGCTAAATTTTATTGTTTAGATTTTTCCCCTCATAATATGGTTAGTACTTTCAACGTGTTTTTATTTAGAAATCTTTCCCAACCCTGAAATAATTATCATATTTCTATACATTCTAAAGTTGAAATGTTTCTTTTTTTATTTTATAGTTTTTATTTATTTTTGAAACAGAGACAGAGCGTGAGCGGGGGAGGGGCAGAGAGAGAGGGAGACACAGAATCCGGAACAGGCTCCAGGCTCTGAGCTGCCTGCACAGAACTGGATGCTGGGCTCAAACCCATGAACCGCGAGGCCATGACCTGAGCCAAAGTCCTAGGCTTAACCAGCTGAGCCACCTGGGCGCCCCTTAAGTTTAAATGTTTTGACATTGACATTTAAATTCTTAATTAATCTGAAATTTTGTGTATGATGTAGAATAGAGATAGAATTTTACTTTTTCCAGATGTTTTTACATATTTCTTGAATGATTTGTCCTGTGTCCACTAATCTGCACTGCTGTCTCTGCAGTATATCAGCTTTCTATATACATGTGGATCTCTTTCTGACCTCTTATTTCACTGCCAAATCTACACTGTTAATTATTATAATCTTAAAATAATTTTTGATATCTGATAGGTCAAGTTTCCTAGCTCCCTACTCACCCACCAGTTTTTCTTCTATAACAGTTCCTTGGCTATTTGTCCATTTCTTTTGCATATAAATCTTAACATCGTCTTTTCAAATTTTGTGAGAAACTTCAGTGGAATTTTGAAGGGAATAGTATGACTTTTATAGATTAATTTTGGAGGGTAATCCTCCAAAGATAAGATAGTTCATTTTCTCATCTATGAACATGGTACTTTTCCATATTTATTTAGATTTTCCTTAATCTTTTAATAACATTTACCATTTTCTTCATAAAGTTCTTACATATTTTTGTTGAAAGAATTAAAATTCTATATAATTATACTTAAACTATTTTCTTGCCAATGGTATTTTTAAAAAATTTACCTTTTCTAATGTTATTGCTGGTTATACACATGCAGTTGGCTTTTGTGTAGTGCTCTTATAAATAAAATACTTCCTAAATTCTTCTTAATTCCAACTAGTTTATAAAGGTATTAATTCTTTGGGGTTTTCCATGAAGACAATTGATATAAAAAAAATAATGGCATTTTATTACCTCTTTCCAAGTCCTGCTATATTTGTATGTGTGTGTCTGTCTGTCTTTGCTGTGTCTTTGTAAGCATACACACTGATACTGACCAAAACGCCCAGTAAATGTTGGGAATAGAGATAACAGACATCTTTGCAGTATGACTTGATTTTAGAGAGAGTGCTTTTAATGTTTTGCCAATGAGTATATCATTTTTCTCCTTCAATCTTTATAAAGGAAATGAACAGATTTTTCTCATGTTAAATCAACCACGTGTAAATGAAACAAACCTTTTAAAAATATAATTGGAGTCAGTGTGGTAATATTTGATTTAGTACATTTTGCATTTATTATCATGAGTGAGATTGATACGTACTTTCCCTTTCTTATGTTGCCTTTGTCTGGCATTTAGGTTGTGCTATCTTCATAAAATGAACTGGGGAATATGTTTATTCCATTTCTTTTCTCTCCTGTAAAAACTATTTGAGTATGATGTTTTCTTATTTTGTTTTTAATGATTCTCTTTGTTCAGTGACTGTAGGAGCATTCAGCTTCTCTGTTTCTTTTTTAGTTTGTTTCAGGAATGCATATTATTATAGACTTTGTCCATTTCACTAAAGTTTTCAAATTTGCTAGTATAAAGTTATTAATCATATTTTTTCTAAATATTTTAAGCCTTCATCTGTAGTTGTATTTCATTCTAATTATGTTTACTTGTAGTCTTATAGTCTCCGCCTGTCTTTCTTTCACCCCTCATTTTTGATCAAGCTTCCTAGAAGTTTATCAGTTTTGTTAGACTTTTCAAAATTGAACTTTTGGTTTGATGCTCTTTATTATATGTTTCTGTTTCAGTAATTTCTGCTTTTCATTATTTTGGGGGTTATTTTTTAATTTTTATAACTTTTTAAAATTAGAAGAATAAATTATTAATATTTAGACTTTAAGAAAATAAGCTATATATTTCCTTTTATGTATCATATTTGCTAGTTCCTACAGTTTTGATAAGTAGAATATTTAGTGTTTAATTCTAAGTTTTTATTATTTTCATTATTATTTCTTCAGTTACTTAGGTATTTTTAACATTCCAAATATATAGGAATTGAAATTTGGAGGCAGAGAGTACCAATTTTCAACAAAATTTTGTCAGAAGTCTTGGTCTATAAATTATAGAGTATTTGAAATCTAGATTCAACAATATATAATTATAATTTTCAACTGTTTTTGACATATAAGTGCAAATTTCATATAGTTCAACATATAGAAACTTTCCTATAGCCTATAGTATCTTCACTTTACATAAAAGTTCTATCTATTCTTTTTTTTTTTTTTTCTGAGAGAGAGAGATAGTGTGAGCAGGGGAGGGTCAGAGAGAGATGGAGGCATAGAATCTGAAACAGCCTCCAGGCTCTGAGCTAGCTGTCCACACAGAACCCGACACAGGGCTCGAACTCATGAACCATGAGATCATGACCTGAGCCAAAGCCAGACGCTTAACTGACTGAGCCACCCAGGGGCCCCAGTTCTGTCTACTCTTGAAAAAAGAATATGTATACATTATTGTTTAGAGCAGGGTTCTGTATGTGTCCCTAAGATGAAACATGATAATACGTTGTTTAAATCTTGTATGTTTTATTCATTTTTTGTCTACATGAACTATCAATTATAGGAAGAGATATTCACAAATCACTACAATGGACTTATCTCATTCTTTTTATAGTTTGCAATAAATTTTTGCTTTATTTATTTTGAGATTATGTTATTAGGACACTCAAATTAGAAATTGTTTCATCTTCCTTATAAACCGAATTATGTATCATGACCCTCTGCAGCTTTAATAATGTGTCTATTACTATTATTTTTCCTGTATTTTTATGTTTTAGGTGTACCTATTATAAATACCATGTAGCTGAGTTTGGAATTTTTAGTCTGACAGTCTTTGTCTTTTACTTAAAGACTTTAGTCCATTTACATTTATTCTGTTTACTGAATTACTGAGATTCATTACCGTTGTCTTATTTTGTGATTTTTATTTGTTCTAATATGATTTTCTCACCCCACTCTTCCTTTCTTGCCTTCTGGTTAAATTTAATCTATTTTTGTTCTTTTAGAGGCAACCCTAGACATTTTAATATCATCTTTAGTTATTTATGTTTTAATCTGTATTTTTGTCTTTCTCTCAAATAATGTAAATATCTTAGAATCCTTAACTCCAGTTAACATTATTCCTAATTTATATGTTACTATATTTTTTTAATGTTTATTTTTGGGAGATAGAGTCACATGGGGGAGGGACAGAGAGAGGGAGACACAGAATCCAGAGTAGGCTCCAGGCTTTGAGCTGTCGGCAGAGTTTGCTGTATGTGGGGCTCAAACTCACCAACTATGAGATCATGTCCTGGGCCCAAGACAAATGCTTAACTGAGCCACCGAGGCACCCCTGTGCTGTTATTTTCTAACATTTAAGTTCTCTCTTGATTTTTTAATGAAATAGAGACTATTCTGTTGTTTTATACAATTAACATTTGTTTAGATTAACCTACATGCTTACTGTTTTTTTCTCACCATTCCATTTTACATCTGAGATCTTCATTTGACAGTTGTCTTCCTTCTGAAATACAAGTTTCTGAAGTATACTTAGTTAGATGCTAACTTAGAATCTGTTAGTTATGAACTGAGTTTTGTTTTGTTTTAGTTAAGTGTATTTTGCTGTTCTTAAAAAATAGTGTCAATGTCTATACAGTTATTCAGTTGACTATTATTTTCTCTTAGTACATTATTATTTTCAGTTTCTATTTTCAGTGTTACTGGTGAGATACCAATGCTGTCAGTTTTAATCTTGATGTCTTTATAGGTAATCTCTATATTCTGTCTGCTTTTAAAATATTCTCTTTGGCTTTGGTGTTCTGCAATTTCACATGATGTTTGGATTTCCTTTAATTTATGCTAACTTAGATTCTTAAATCTGAGGGTTGAGTGTTTCTTATGAATTCTGGAAAATTATTAGTTATTATTCCTTTGAATATTAACTCTCCTCTTTTCTGGAATTCCCAGTATAATATTGGGCGTATGTGCTTACTCTGTCCTCCAGATCTTGTAACCTCTCTTTCCTATTTTTTCTTTCTACCTCTGTGCATTTTAAATAATTATTCAGAGTTATATTCCAGTTTACCAGTGCATTTTCACTTTTATCTAACCTGCTGTTTAATCTGTGTACTGAGCTTTTAATTTAATTTCTTATATTTTTTAATTTTAATAATTCTGTTTGGTTCCTTTTTAGATCTGCCTTGTCTGTACGGTTTTCCATTTTTCAGCATTTGAAATCTTTTATTGCTTTAAATCTATTTTTAAACATTTATTTTAGATTTGTGTCTAATAATTCCAGTATCTGCTGTATTTGCCTGTTTGATTCTGTAGTTTCTTATTTCTGCTCATAGGGTCTTCTTCATGCATTTAGTGAATTTTCATTTTTTGTATATATTCTTTGAACTGTATCCAAAGGAGTTCTTGAAATTTCTGTGTTGGCTTCTGCCAGGCCTCTGGAGCACTAGCAATTCAGGGCCACTTTAAAATTTCTGCTTGAGGCTTTTCAGGGCACAGTGTCAGTACAAATATCAAAGTCAGTATGTCTTTGTCATTAGGAATTCTCAGGACAGTATATATTTTTTCTCCACTCACCCCATCTCTCTCCCCCTTCTTCTCAGAGCCATTAGCAACATAGGCTTATTTCCTTTTACCGGCTGGATTTTTTTGTAGTTTACTTCCTTATGTGGGTTCCCAGCTTTACGTGGGATTTCCTGATCTGAGCTGTCATTTTACTTGGGGTCCTAAGGTTTGTCTTCTGTCCTAGCTTATGTGGCTCATTAAAACCAGGTGTTAGGCCACCAGGAATTCACAGAATCAATCAGAGCAAATACTGTTTGTGACCCTTGTTAAGTCCTGTGGATTTTTTTTCCTTTTCTAGCTTTGTATGGTTTTTTTTTTACCTTTATTTTACCATGAGTAAAATACCACCTTACTTTATAAAAGATGTTTTTGTCAAGCATTTTGTCAAGATGTTTTTTATAGGTGGTCTTTACATAAGTAGTCTGCCATATTGCTGGAGTTGGGTGTATTCGTACTTTAGTGTAAAATTCTCTCTGCAAGGGAATCTTTGTGCAAAATGTATATATAATGCATATTAAATTATTTTCTTTTTAACTTCTGTCTATAGGGCTATATTTTACATTCTTCAGTGATACTGTTTAATATTTCAATTTCTGTAAATATATTTTGTTAGAGATTGGAAAGAGATAGCTGCTGATTCTTTTGGGGACTGTTTAAACCTTAGTAGGCATATGTTTTCTGAGAATATTTTTAATAAAAGACTCTGAAATCCTCTGACTTGCTCTTAGAGCTTCCTTATCTTTTTAATGTTGTTAGTGGTGCCTTTATTTTCCTTAGAGTTTGACCCTGATTTGGAGGTGCTATTTAATCTACAAAGTCCTTGTTAATGGTAACTTCTTTTTTAGCTGCTGTTCTAGAAGAGTAATAAATATTTATAATTATGTATTTTGTTTTAAATTTCCACTGGATGAATTGGTTTGGGCAATCTCCATGCAAAATTTGTACTAAATTCAAGCCATTTTAACAGTTTAGAAAAGTTAGTTAATGTTTTCCTTTATTTTGCTTAAATTGTCATAGACTCTGAACAGTATGAGATTTTCTCATACCCATTTAATTATGGAGATAGTTTCCAATTTTCTTAAATGATAACTTTTTTTATAACAGTGGTTACTCTGATGTGCAGTGGAGCATAGTAGATTTCTTTTCCACTGATGCTGAAAATTAAGTGTCCCCAAGTGGTAGAAAGGAACTTTGAAGAAGAAAAACTCTTGCCAGATGGGCTTGGGTAGTTCAGAAAACCTTGGAAAGGCAAATGTGATCATCATTTTCTGAAGGACTACTAACACCATACATTGTAAATTGCTTTATCAAATTTTTCTTTTCTTAACACATCTTTGCCATATGATGTCAGTTAAGTGCAATGCAAATTGAAGGGATTGGTCATTGTTTTATTGAGAACCCTGAATTTCTTAATGGCTAATTTTATGAGTCTAAAAGCCAAGATTGCTCACTTATTACCAAAAGATACAAGAAAACTTAAATTCCTCCTCAAATTTGTACCGTGAATAACCCATATACTCCTACCTAAAGTCTGCCATTAATATTTTACTATGCCTGTTTTATTATCTATCCATCTATCTCTCCATTAATCACCTTATTCTTTTTCTTAAGTTTATTTATTTATTTCTGATAGAAAGCAAGGGAATGAGCAAGCAAGATGAGCATGGGGAGGGACAGAGAGAGAGAGGGAGAGAGAGAGAGAGAGAGAGAATCCTAAACAAGCTCCATGCTGCTAGCGTGGCTTGAACTCACAAACCCTTGAGATCATGACCTGAGCGAAAATCAAGAGTTAAATGCTTAAACCAACTGAGCTACCGAGGTACCTTAATCATCTTATTCTTCTAATGCATTTCAAAATATATGTATCAATATTCTTTCTACTAAATAATTCAATGTGCATATCATTAAGTAGAATTTAATATTTGTTTATAAATTTTTAAGGTAAAATTTACAAAAAATGTACAATTCGTAAATGTGCATTTGGTAAGTTTTGACAAATCTATATATCTATGTAACCCAAACTCCTTTCGAAGTAAGATATTGCCACCACCCTGGAAAGTTATCTCTTGCCTCTTCATAGTTAACTGTCATCACTCCCCCACCTGCATGTCTTACCCCAATCGTCTGCTCTGAGGCCATCTTTGTTCTGATTTTTTGCACTGTGAGTCTGTTTTGGCTGTTCTGTAATCACACAGTATGTAGTCTTTTGTGTAAGTTATTTTTCACTTAGCATGTTTAACATTCATCTGTGATGTTGTGGGAATCAGTAGTGCCTTCCATTTTATAACCATTGTTTGGATAAATCACTGTTGGTTTATCCATTCTCCTTTTGATGGACTTTTGAGTTCATTTTGGTTTTGTTTTGTTTTGGTGTGTGCGTGTGTGTGTGTGTGTGTGTGTGTGTGTGTGTGTGTGTGTGTGTTTGCTATTATAAATAAGGCTTCTATTAACATTTTATACAAGTCTTTTTGTGGACATGTTTTTATTTTCTTGGGTAAACACCTAGGAATGGAATTGCTGGGTCATAGAGTATGTATGTTTGATTTTATAAGAAGTTATCAGGCTGTTTTTTAAAGTAATTATACACTTGAACCAAGAATTTATTAGTGCTTCAGTTGCTCCATATCCTCACCAACATTTGATGTTGTCAGTCCTAATTCTAAGTCATTTTGGTAGGTGAAAAATGAAATCTCTTTGTGGTTTTAATATGCATTTCTATGTTGATGAGCACTTTTTATGTCTTTTTTAGCCATTCACGTATCTTCTTTCGTGAAGTGTCCTTTTAAATTTTTTGCTCTTTTTTTATGGGAGGATTTTTTTTTTAATTATTGAGTTGTAGGAAGTTTTTAAATATCCTGAATTCTAATCTTTGCTCTGTTTGTGTGTGTGTGTGTGTGTGTGTGTGTGTGTGTATTTTTTTCTCTCTTGACTATTCATTTTCTTACTTGGATGTTTAGATGAACAGAAGTTTTTAATTTTGA
The DNA here is from genome assembly GCA_017311185.1 of Proteles cristata cristata. Classification (NCBI taxonomy): domain Eukaryota; kingdom Metazoa; phylum Chordata; class Mammalia; order Carnivora; family Hyaenidae; genus Proteles; species Proteles cristata. The sequence goes on from JAESUZ010004754.1 coordinate 575,612, forward strand.
TAAAATTTATCAATTCTTTCCTTTATCATTACTTTCTGTGTCCTAAGAAACCTTTGCTTACCTCAAGATACAACGATACTCCCCTAAACTTCCTCTAGAAGCTTTATGGTTTTAGCTTTTACATTTAGGTTTGTGATCCACCTCAAATTATTTTTTGTGTATGGTGTGAATATGAAGTAGGGTTTTGAGTTCCTTTTTATATATGGGTACACAACTGTTTAGGGACCATTTGTTGAAAAGATTTTCCTACCTTCATTGTGGTGTTTGGTGCCTTTTTAAAAAACTAAGTAACCGAAAGCACATACCTATTTTAGGATCCTCTAATTTGTTCATTGATCTGATTGTTTATTCTTTTTGCAGTACGATATTATCTTGATTACTGTAGCTTTATAGTAATATTGGAGTCGAGTATAAGTGGTTCCTATTGTTGTTGTTGTTTTTCAAAACTGTTTTGGATATTCTATTCTATATTTCAGTAAACTTCATGTTTGAAATTGTAGTGTACATTCTTTTTTTTTTTTTAATGTTTTATTTATTTCTAGGAGAGAGAGAGACAGCGTGAGCAGGGGAGGGTCAGAGAGAGAGGGAGTCACAGACTGAAACAGGCTCCAGGCTCTGAGCTGGCAGTCGCACATAGCCCAATGCGGGGCTCGAACCCATGAACCGCGAGATCATGACCTAAGCGAAAGTCGGACGCTTAACCGACTAAGCCACCCAGGCGCCCCAGAAATTGTAGTGTGCATTCTTTTATCACTCTGGAGTTAAGCCAGAAATGATTAACAGATAAATAGCTGAGACTGTCTACAGATATCTACATATTATACAACACACTTTTGAATAATATATGGTTCAAGAAGGCAATCACAATAGAAATTAGAAGATATTTTGAACTGAAGATAATGAAAATATGGGAAAAGGTGGGGTTTAGTTATGCAGTGCTTATAGAAAATATGTAGCTGTAAAATGCATATTTTAAAAAATAAATGAAAAATTATATAAGCTTATATCTTAAAGAATTAGTAGAAGAACAGCAGAGTAGTCTCAATGAAAATAGAAGGGAGAGGTTACTGAATATAAGAATAGGAATCAATAAAATAGAAGGCAGTCATAGAATAAAAAAATTTACAAAGTTGAAAGAATAATAATTAATGACTTGCTGCAAGACTGATTAAGAAGAAAGACAAAACACACAAGTTACTAATACCAGGAATGTAAAAAGAGAACATTGCTATAGATCTTGCAGATTATAGAAGATAGTAAGTGAATATTATAAAAAACTTTTTGCCAAAAAATTTAGCTGAGTTGGATGAGGGATTGGTAAACTTCTGCAAAAGGCCAGATAGTAAATAGTTTAGGCTTTGTGAACTGTACAGTCATATCTATTCAGCTCTGCCGTTGCAGCATGAAAGCAGCTGTGCATGATGTTTCAAAACTGGGTGTGGTTGTGTCCCAGCAGAACTTTATTTACAAATACAGGTAGCCCAAGGGACATAGTTTGCTGACTCTTAAGACAGACAAATGCTGTAAGAAAGAAGGACATAAGACTGGCACGAGAAATAGGAAATCTAAACATTTCTGTATCTACTAAATGAATTGAATCTGTAATTTAAGACCCTTCATCTCAGAGAAAACTCCAGGCCTAAATGGCTTCATTGGTACATTCTTCCAAACAATAATATCAATCTTACAAAAATTCTATCAGACAATAGAAAAAGAGGAAACAGTTTCTATGGTAGCTTTGTAACATCTCACCTTACCTACGCTAAACTATATTTTCCAAAATTTCCTTCCCTTCGTCTGTATATTTCTAGTTCGAGTTGACCACAAGAGACATTTTTGTATGAGATTTAGAGGACAGTGGTGTGAATCAGCATTCCTTTAGCTTACACATGATGCTGCTTACCTGCTGGCTCATCTGGTTGGCTTAGGCAGCATTCAGGCAGCAGTCAGGATCCCCTGGATCCACTTTCAGTTTCTCTAATTACTGGGCACATGTGTGTAGTTCTGTGATAAAGGGCACTAGCTCTCCTACAGGACATGTCAGATGCAGTAAAATCAGATATGAATTTCAATCTTTTCACTCGTTTCAACTCAAGCTTATGGGTTCCAGCTTACCCTGTTCTTCTCTACTTTACATCTATCTTCCCTTCCCAGTTGTCTGCCCTGGGGACTCCAGTATTGGATGTTACAGTCTTAGGGAAACTGACTAATTAGCTTCCACAATGCATGAGATCAAATCCCTGTAACAAATCCTATATATGTGTGTATGCATGTATATATGTATGTCTACGTGTTTGGTTCTGTTTCTCTGAATCCTGCTATTTCCCCAACGTTTAGTTTGAATCTAGCATAAACTAGGCACCAAAACCTGACAAGGATATTACAAGAGAAAATTATAGGCCAATCCTTCTCGTAAATAAATATGTAAAAATTCTAAACAAAATATTATCTAGTAGGAACTACTTATATGGAAAAAATCATAATTCTTGACAAGGTGAGGTTTATTTCAGGAAAGCAGAATGGTTTAACTTGCAAAAAAATCAAATTTACAACCTTAAATTAATAAAGGAGTAAAAACATGATCGTCTCAATAAACGCAGGAAAGCACAGTGATTAGCTGTGCCAAATGCAACTGGGTAAGTAAGATAAGAACTGAGAATTCATCTTTGATTTGGCCATGTGGTAATCTTTGGTGACCTTGATGAAATTTCAGTGATGCTGGTAGAGACCAAACCCCTGTAGGAGAGGATTTAGAAAGAATTAGAATAAGTGGAGATGTTAAATATAAACAAAATGCCAACAATTTATGCTGAGGAATGCAGAAAAATTGGGCTGTGGACAGAAGAGGGTGTGGCACCAGGGGAATATTTCTATTTAAAAGTGGAAGATATTATACCATGATAATGAAGAGAAAGAAGTGACATTGCTGAATCTGTGGGCCTCAAATAACAGAAGGTTTCACATGTTATTGACAGTGTGAAATAAAAAAGGCATTTGTTCCCTTTCCCAACCCTTAAGTATGTGTGATGGTTAAAATATCAGTGAAATAGAGGAGGGTATAATTGTGTTTATTACCCAGAAAGCATAGTATAAATTGGAGAGGGAGAAAAGAGAAAGCACAGAGCTGTTTGGAGATGACAGTGTGGGAGAGATGGATGACTGCAGGGCTTCCATTTGGATGGAGAACAAGAACAGCAGGGTGAATGGCAAGGTGGATTTGGCTGTCAAGAGATTTAGTCCTAGCACTTCTTAGAAGTGGGTAGTGTTTCTGTCTGTATGGTGTTTATATAGTAGTTAGGAAAGGGTAACTCCCGGTGGGCATTTAGGCCGCTGAATGCAGCAGTGGAAGTGAGAGGTTACACTTCTGAGATTTTGAATTTAGTTGGTGAGTTGATTACAGTTTTTCTGTGAGGAATCAACTTGAGTCTGTCTGTAATTTGAGGGCTTGGGAGAGATTCAAGTCTCCCAGGACACAGGCTCAGGCTCACAGGGAGGATTTAGAGATTCTTCACAATATGGGGCCCAGCTGAGGGTGGGAGGCTGCTATAAAGCTTTTCAGTTTTGCAGATACAGTGGAGGTGAGTAGGGTATCTTATCACCAATGTCAGTGCAGTGGATATGTGGGATGGTAGGTGGAAGATGGGAAAGTTGGTGATGCTCTACTGAAATTAGTCCAGTGAATTGAGACCAGGTGAGTAGAAACATTGGTATCCTCAAACTTTGTTCTACTGTCAGAGCTGCTAATTAACTTAAGTATTTATACCACTATAATATGTATTTGAGTTAAGGGCCTGCCTTGCATAAGGTTTCCTCTTTTTTATTTATGTATAAAGATTTAATTCATCTCTGTCTATGAACACTAGTGGACTGGCTATTTCTCTGAATCTCATTACTGAGTGATGATGTTGCTATTAGTGTCATATAAGCAGAATTAATAAAACTGTTTAAAGAATCAAAGGAAGAGCTTATTCTAGTGAACTATACATTACCAGTTTTTAGAGCTTAGAAAATTGTTGAGAATTGCCTTAACACCTTAATGCCATGATTCAGGATACAAGTAACATCAAGAGTTACATGCTTGAGATTATGTTTGTGGCCAAATTTTTCAGTTGCCTTGCAAAGAAAGTTCTTGGGTATTGTTTTGATTCTTTGCAATTTTGGAGTCATCTGATAGCATGCTTCCAAAATAACAATGTGATGATAACTTTCAACATTGGGTTACCAAAAAGGATTGTTATATTGTATACATTGATTCATAATTTCAGGTTTCTTCACCATTATGGTAAATACTGCATTGAGATTTCATTGTTGCACATGTTTGGAATCTTATGTTTGTACTCCCATGGCTGCCTTCAACCCTCAGACGTTCTTGATTATCACATTGAGAACTCTAGACGCTCAAAACATTTTGAAATGGAGTGGTTTCTATTATGTAGGATGCATATGAGATTCGTTTGTTCTACTTCATTTTCTTCTGTTTGTGATAGAGATGGGATGAGATGGAAACATCTTGATATTGGTATGCATGCTAGTCTTCATTCTGTGTATATACAGTGCTCTTTTTTTACCATCATAACTTTGTTCATGTTATTCTCTGTTCCTAAAATTCCCTCATCTTGTCCTTTCACCCATCTAAAACTAAAATACCTTTCAAGACTCTTTGTAGCTTTCTCTGAGTATTATAGTCAAATACCTTTTTCTGAACTCCTACAACATTTGTATTACATTATTATTTAGAAAATAATTATTTCTTACATTTATTAGTTTACCAAAGCCTTATATCTCTGCAGAAACTTGTCTTGATGGCTTCAGTTGTTCATATTCCCTGTGTCCCTACCATGTAACTTTGTCTTCCCACTGTCTTCACCCTGCCCACTCCTTGACTTTGACCTCAGTCAGGTGACTTGCTTTAAGTATTGAGAAGTTATCACATATTACACAAGCAGAGACTTGAACTTGTCTCGCACACTGAGGATTCTCTGTTGAACCTCTGCTATCACCAGAAGAACATTCATTCCTCTGCTAGCCTGCTGGAGAGAGCGCCACATGGAACAGAGCCCTTGCTACAGCTGAGGCCTTCCTAGATCAGCAGATACCCATTTCAACACCAGACATTAAAGCACATCCAGTTGAGGTCAGGAAGGCTGCCTAACAGACTCTCAGCTGATTCTAGGAGCACAAGCTTTATAAAAATGAAGTTATGTGTGTGTTTGTTACACAGCATTATTGTAGCAGTAGATAATTGATACAAATTTTCAATATTGCCTGGCCTTTGTCTTGCTTACTAAGTTTTTTACTGCTTTCTCCCTCGTTCCACTCTCCAGCCATATTGGCCGCCTCTCTGTTCCTCTGATATACTAAGATAACATTTTTGGCTCTAGATCTTTGCCCTACTCTGTTCTCTCTGTCAGGACCATCTTTCTCCTATTATTTGTGTGGCCATTTATCCCTCATCATCATGAGGCTCAGCTTACCTGTCGTGATTTCTGAGAATGCTTCCTTGATTCCACTGCCTGAAGGAGCCCTCTTCCAAGTCATTCCCTATTCTATCTCATTTTTTAATTTTCTTTACTGTGCTTGTTATTTTCTAAAATTATCTTACTTGTCTATATGTTTATTGTCCATTTTCCTCAATGTCCACAAGGGTAAGGACTTTGTTTTGTTTACTTTTTTATCCTTGGTATTAAGAATAAAATCTGGCATATAGTAGATTTTCAATAATATAAGAGGTAAGTGTATGCATACATTTTTGTTAATCAAAATGGCAGACAATACAATGTATGGTAGGTTCCTCAGGCTGCTGTAACAAATTACCATAAATTTGGTGGTTTGAAACTATAGAAATATATGTCTCGGAGTTCTGGAGGCCAGATATCTGAAATCAATCTGTAGGTAGGGCCACAGTCCCTCCAGAGGCTCTAGGGGAGATCCTTCACTGACTCTTCTAGCTTCTGGTGGCTGTTGGCATTGAGGCTGGCTGCATCTGTCTCTGCTCTGTCTTCATAAGGTCTTCTTTGTGTCTATCCTCTGTGTGTCTGTCCATAATATCCCTCTGCTCCTTACCTCTAAGGGTTCATGTGATGGCATTTGGGGCCCACCCAGATAATATAGGAGTATCTATTCATCTCAGGATCCTTAATTTAGTACAATCTGCAGAGACCCTTTTTTCTCCAATAAGGTGTCATATACATGTGACCATGTATGTAACCTCAGTCTCCTTCCAAAATTCAATTATATAAATAACTGAGTTAAGAAAAGTTCTTTCTGTGATTGAGAAGTACTTGCTTCTGGTCATTAGAATGTAAGCTAACTGAGGACAGGGGAATTTGTTTCATTTCATTTTTTTCCCCTGCCCTCTCCCCCTTCCCTAGCAGTCTTTTCAAAATAGCATCCATTGTAGATCTTTGAAAATGCAAGTCAAATCAGTTCACTTGTCCTTTTAAAAACCTCCAAAAATTTCTTCAGGTTGCATAATGGTGTCCAAACCTCGTGATCTGATGGCTTTAATAAAAATCACATCAGGCTATGTAGCACAAGATGAATAAAGAGTACTAGAGTGTAGTGCACTAGCCACATTTTAAGTGCTTAGATGTCACACATGGCTAGTCACCATCATTTGAACAGTTCAGTTATAGAACATTTCATCATTGCAGAAAGTTCTACTGGACAGCACTGCCCTAGAGAGCAGAAATTGTGAATATTAATCTAGATAAAAAGGTAACAGTTATTTTATGTTTTGTCTCCCCAGAGGAAGTATAAGGATTGTGTTTTGTAATTCTTGTGTGCCTTCATTCATTCAACAAATGGTTATTGTGTATCTAATAATACATGCCAGGCACTGTGTTAGCCATTAGGAATTCAGTAGTTGGCAGAATAGCCTCAGGCCCTTCTCTATGAACCTTATATTCTAATGGGAGAGATACTCATTATATAGTCAATCATACAAATAGCTATAATCTGCATAATTCTGGGTATAAAGTAGCCGTTTAAACAACCATTGGTTAATTAACATTTAATTCGTTAATTAACAAATATGTAGTCTCACCAACTTCTTAGATCCTTACAAAGCATAGGCACAAAAAGTTACATAGTAATGTTTATTTCAGGTGTATATTGTCAAAAGATTCTGTGCAGTCAATAAATTTAGTAATATTCAGACTGCCTTCTGTATTTGTCTTATTTCGGACATAGAGCAAAGATTATGTCAGTTGCCCTGTGGTTTAAAGCCACAGTTATTCTGGGAGTACACAGTTGCCATCATTGAACAGTAGCTGATCCAGAAAAATTCCAGCCAAGATCTTGCCAATGATGGAAACAAATGATGTGTCCTAGTAGTTGCCAAGAAGTATGTTTTTCTTGTTGATGACAATCATTGTATCTTTGAAGCTTTCATATATTGTGATGTACATATATGAATGTTCCTTAGGAAGCAGAGATCATGCTGTCAACTTCATTCAAACACTACTTACCTTATACAAATGCCTCATAAATGTTTTCAGTACTGCTGTTGCTGCTGATGTTGCCAATAACATTCCATAGAAAGTTCTAGAAGTGCTATGGAGACTGGCACTTTATCATTGCTTATTATTTTAATTTAGTTTTTCCCTTCAAAGCAGAAAGTCTAGTTTGTGCTGTTATGTCCTAGAAATTCTTCTTTAATGTGGAAGGGGTTATGAAGTGTAATTCACACCTCTGAGAATTTTCTTTGTGTTGTTGATTTTTGCAACTTCCTTTAGAACTTCTCTAAGGTGGTATGTCTGTGTGTGCTATTATTGACACTGATACTCATAATAATCAAAGGGATTATTGCATTGGTTAAAAATTAGTGGAGTAACAGATTCACAATAGAGGCACTTAAATAAATTGGGAGAGTAGTTTTCCTACACAAAAAGGAGTTTGGGAATAATCAGAGCAAGGCAGTGTGGTGGCTCCGTGATGTCACCAGAAACTAGGTTCTCTTTGTTGTTGGCCATACTTTGTTCTGACTTCCATCTCCCAAGATCACAATGGTAGTTGTTGCAACTCTAGTCATCATATCTGTATTACTGGCTGAAAAGAGGTAAAGGGGTGGGAGGGGAAGGCAAAATATAGCACACATCCATTGAAGCCCCACAAGGGATGTCTGTCCACCTCTCACAAAATCATTTCTTACTGCAAGGCAAGCCAGGAAATAATTTTTAGGTAGATCTAGTTGGCACCCTGAGTAGTATTGAAAGTAAAGAAAATCAGGAGTATATATATTATGTTGGTAGCTTACAGTCTTGCTCACTGTCTAGCACGTATTATTGTTGGTAAACTGGGCAGGTGGAAAAACTATATTAAGAGTGTGAAATTGCTCATGAGTCCACTTTTATGAATATGACTTAAATGTAGCTAAATGAAAGCAAGAAAAATACACTTTCTACTTTTATAAAGGAAAAACTGGTTGAGGTAATGAAATATTTTTGGTACATTTTGTTTGACCTTAGCTAGTCAAGTATTGTTCACTCAGGAAAAAAAAAAATCAGGCACACAATAGGCACCCAATAAATCTTACTGAAATTAATAACATTTACCTATCTTTCCTTGGTAGAAGTTCATTATGTGGTTTCCTTATTAATACAGGATAATGTTACACTAGCATGAATGATTAATGCCACTTGATGAAGGATGTCATCATGCAAACTGGAATTATTTCTTTAGTTCAGTTTTTTCATTTTAGAACATGGCAGCAATACCAAAAACCATGATGCCTAGGAGTAAAGCTAACCAAAGAGGTAAAAGGTCTGTACTCTGAAAACTAAAGAACACTTATGAAAGAAATGGAAGATGACAAAAAGAAATGGGAAAATATTCCATGCTCACGGATTGGAAGAACAAATACTGTTAAAATGTCTGTACTACTCAAAACAATCTACAGATTTAATCCCTATCACAATTCTACCAGCATTTTCACAGAGCTGGAAAAACAATCCTAAAATTTTATGGAACCACAAAAGACAGAATAGCCAGAGCAATCTTCAAAAAGAAAAACAAAGCTGGAGGCATCAAAATTTCGGACTTCAAGGTATATTACAAAGTTGTAGTCATCAAGAAAATGTACTAGCAAAAAAACAGGTACATAGGTCAGTGAAACAGAATAGAAAACCCAGAAATAGACCCACAACTATATGGTCAACTAATCTTCAACAAAGAAGGAAAGAATATCCAATGGAAAATAAACAGGCTCCTTAACAAATGCTGTTGGCAAAACTGGGTGGGCAGTGGTGTGCAGAAGAATGAAACTGGGCCACTTTCTTACACCAACAGAAAAATAAATTCAAAATGGATGAAAGACCTAAATGTGAGACAAGAAATCATCAAAATCCTAAACACAGGCAGTAACCTCTTTGACCTCGGCCATAGCAACTTTTTACTAAACATGTCACCAAAGGCAAGGGAAACAAAAGCAAACATAAGCTATTGGGATTTTATTAAGATAAAAATCTGCACCGTGAAGAAAACAATCTACAAAACTAAAAGGCAACCTATGGAATGGGAGAAGATATTTGCAAATATATAAAGGGTTAGTATCCAAAATCTATTAAGAACCTATCAAACTCAACACCCATAAAACAACTAATCCAGTTAAGAAATGAGCAGAAGACATGAATAGACATATTTCCAAAGATGACATCCAGATGGCTAACAGACACATGAAAAGATGATCAATATCACTCATCATCAAGGGAATAAAAATAGAAATCACAGTGAGATACAACCTCACACCTGTCAGAATGGCTAAAATTAACACAGAAAACATGTTTGTGGGGATACAAAGAATGGGGAAGCCTCTTACACTGTTGGTGGGAATACAGACTGGTGCAGCTACTGTGGAAAACAGTGCCAAGGTTCCTCAAAAAGTCAGCAATTGCACTAATAGGTATTTACCCAAAGGATACAAAAATACAGACTTGAAGGGGCACGTGCACCCGAATGTTTATAGTAGGACTATCAACAATAGCCCAACTATGGAGAAAGACCAAATGTCCATTGACTGATGAATGGATAAAGATGTGGTATATCTATGCAATGGAATATTACCCAGCCATAAAAAAGACTGAAATCTTGCCACTTGCAATGACGTGGATGAAGCTAGGGTATATTATGCTAAGTGAAGTAAGTCAGTCAGAGATAGACAAATGTCATATGATTTCACTCATATGTAGGAATTTAAAAAATAAAACAGATGAACACAGGATTAGAGGGAGGTAAACCGTAAGAGATTCAACTATAGAAAACAAACTGGGCTGCTGAAGGAGGGTGGGCAGGGGAATAAGTGATGGGTATTATGGAGGGCACTTGTGATGAGCACTGGGTGTTATATGTAAGTGATGAATTACTAAATTCTACTCCTAAAACCAATATTGTACTATAGGTTAACTCACTAGAAATTAAATAAAATAAATAAATATGATAGCAACATTTGCTAAGGAGACTTATAAGGCTATTCATATTTACCATGTAACAAATATTTAATGGGTTTTTTTTGCCATTTTCTCTTACTAACTTAAAAAACTCCAAAACTAATGTTTTAGAAGTCTCTTTTTGAAAATAGGTTTCCCCTCCATCTTTTTTGTTTTTACACAATTTCTCTGTTTATTAGCCTATGATATTTGACCTGTAGAATTTCCTACAGTCAGGATTTTACTAATTATGTACTCATGGTGGAGTTCAACATCCTTATTTGTCTTCCTTATTTCATGCAAATTGGTAGTAGGATCCAGAGACTTAATAAAACTCCCATTTGATCCCTTCAGCAAGAGTATAAGTGAGGTTTTTGTTTAATCAAGAAGCACATAATTATTTGTGTTATTATCAGGTATTTATTCTCAATTAATTGGTGGTTTTAAAATGGTGAGATTCTAATTTATCATTTTTTTCATTTATTATTTGAAATACTTTTATAAGAGATGTCTCCCCTTATCTAATATTTTGTTTCTTGATGGTACACTGTATATAAGAGATGAGGGATAAATGCTTGATTTTTCTCCTTATTTACAGTGTTCACAATAATGAATTGGCATCCCTCTCACTCTCAAAAGGTGATCTTTTACTTTCTTTTTTCTAAGTATTAATATGAACTCATTGATTTAAAGATACTTTTTGTGTAACATTCACTGAAATTATTACTCAATTTAGAGCTCAAATTGTGCCATCTTTGGCTAATGGGAGCCTTTTTACATGGGCTCCTGAGTCTGTGATAGCTTTTTTGCCGTCTAGTATGGCCTGTTGTTCCAGGTTCATCTTGTGCATTTCTTTTGCTAGACCTAAGTTTGTCATTTCTTCAAAAAGTCTTGAAGTGAAAGTCGGAATTTCAATGCTATAATCTGGGTAATAGAGCTCTCATTGCTACTGGGTTCGTCATTTTTTCTAAGCCTCTTCAGTGGATAGAACAAATAAAAACAGTAATTAAATAATTTGATGAACTCATATTAATGCTTCCAGTTCAAATTCAACTATAACAATTTGTAACTCAACCTCTTTTGTGTTATATTTGTATGTTTCTTCTCTTCCACTGAAAATCCTAGTTCTCAGGGACACAGGATATTAGAATATCTCATAATTACTCATGTATTCTGTCCTAAATTAAATAATTTCAAATATTAATATGTTCATACTTCCGCTACCCATATAATGAGGAAAGTTCTTAAAAAGGTGTTTTTTTGTTTGGTTTTTGCATGTGTCCACTCCATTTCTTTGAAGTTGTGCAAGAGTTTACCATTGTATGAGCATATAAGCATAACATACTGTTTTCTGTTTTTTAACACTCATATAGTATTAATTTTATGAATATACATTTGTATATTTTTAAAAATGTTTTTAAATGTTTTATTTATTTCTAGGAGAGAGAGAGAGACAGCGTGAGCAGGGGAGGGTCAGAGAGAGAGGGAATCACAGACTCCAAAATAGGATCCAGACTCTCAGCTGGCAGTCAGCACAGAGCCCGATGCGGGGCTCAAACCCACAAACCCGGAGATCATGACCTAAGCGAAAGTCGGACGCTTAACCAACTAAGCCACCCAGGCGCCCCTATACATTTATATATTTAATACACATTATTGGACTTAGGGTGATTTCTCTATAGTCATTTTGAAACTAATTCTCTGGTAGGTCTCTCAGTGGGGCTCATAGGAAAAATATTTCCTGAGGTTTTGCATGTTGCTAAATCATTTGTACCCTTTCTTAGTGAAGAACATTTTGCTGGATATAAAATTTTTAGCTCACAATTTGTTTTCTTGAGTATCTTAGATATGATTGTTTTGACTGATGCCCAAAAGCATTTGATTCAATTCCACAGCTGTTCATGAAAAAAGAAAATCTTAATAAGTTAGAAGTAACATGAAAAAGAACATATGCCACTTACTAACACCAATAAAATAATTAGCCTTAAAACATTTCCATTATTGTCAGGAAGAAGACCTAACGCTCACTGTTATCACTGTTATTCATCATTGTTCTGGAAATTTCAGCAAATGCATTAATAACAAGAAACAGAATATATTGTGGTATTTACCAGAGTAGAGGAGACAAAATTGCCTTTGTTCACAGATGATATATGAGGGTCTAGCTACAAAGACTACAAAAATCAACAAAACAGAATTGGAAACACATATATTCACTATGATAGCTAAAGCCGAGATCTCCATAAACAAAATCATTACCTCTCCTCTTATGCAGGAAAGGATTAACTCAGCAGGTCTGGGTTGCTCAAACCCTGCACATTCCCAAGAAATGCCCATTTTGAGGACTGGCCTTTGGCTGGCCCCTGGGAGCTGAGCTCTTGGAATGTTCTATTAAGAGTGTTCTTTTTTTTTTTTTTTTTTCATGCCTGAGGCCTTGAGCCATGCTGTACCAGTTTGTCCAAATAGTTTATGCTAACAATGTGATTTAAGGTTTGTTTCTGGGAGCTGGAACTTGGGTAACTGATGTTTATCATGCAAGTGCTATGTATCTATATGAATGACCCTCCAGTTTAAAAAAAAAACAAAAACCAGGGTATTCAAGACCTTACCAGGCTGGCAACACTTTGCATGTGTTGTCACACATTGCCACTGGAGGAATTAGGTATGGCCCATGTGATTCCGCTAGGAAGGTACATCTGGAATCTCGAGACTGGTTTCCTCTGGATTGTGTGCCCTCTGTGTTTTTCCTTTTGCTCCTTTTTATTATTTTAGTGTAATAAACCATAACCGTGAGTGTAACAACTTCTAAGTCCTTTGTAGGATCCTAAAGTAAATAATAGAGCTTGCGGATGGTCTTGGGGACCCCTGACACTTCTATATACTGGGAATATTGCTGTGGAAAATAAGACCCTATTTATCAGAGTGATAAAATAGAGTATCCAGAATATATATTTTACCTATAGAATACTCAAACTTTAAGAAGGTTTAAAAGTAAAGACTAATCAATTTTGAAAAGACTTAAAAATTTCACTTTGAAATTTAAGAGAAGACTTGAATATATGGAGAGAGAGGGCTTATAAAAATATTTTCCACCAGATTATTAAAAATTTTAACACAGTTCTAATTAAATCATAATTTAAAAAACATGATCACTTGAGAAAATAGCCTGTACATTTTGAAGAAAAAATTCTGAATAGGACCTTACCTCTAGATACTAAAATTTATTTTTGAAGGGCGTCTGGATGGCTGTTGGTTAAGTGTCCAACTCTTAATTTAAGCTCAGGTCATGATCTCAGTGTTCGTGGGATTGAGCCCTGCATTGGGCTCTGTGCTGACAGCATGGAGCCTGCTTGGGATTCTCTATCCCACTCTGCCCACCACCCTCCCACCTCCAAACCTGCTAGTGTTCTCTCTTTTTAAATAAATTAAACATTTAAAAAATAAAATTTTTTAAGTTGTATGAATTAACTAATTAGTATGGTACATACAGAACCAGAAATAGATAGGTAAATGAATTTAATGGAAACAGATATACCCAAAACATGTATTACAATTTCGTATAAAGATTGTCTTCAAATCAATGAGGAAAAGTTGTTTACTCAAAGAGTGATGTTGAGAAAATGGGCTAACCATTTGGAGAAAACTGAAGTTGAAACTCTATTAGTCCTTAAAGAAAAATGCATTTCAGAAATAAGTAAATATTTAAATTGTGAAAAGCCAAACTATAAAAGGACTAGAAGAAAAGAAGAAAATGGTTAGATAATCTTATGGTAGGAAAATCTATATGTAATTCCAAAGGTATACTGTTAGAGAATGTATTTAAACTTTGTAAATATTTAAATCTGATTTCTGTATGGGAAAACAGCAAAACTACAAAAACAAGCACAAGTCATTCTACTAATAAATGCAAGTTAAGCTGTAATAAGTTCCTACAGTTTTCCTATTAGATTGGCAATGATTTAGAGTAATGATAAAAGCTTGGATTGGTGAAGAGGTAGGTAAATGAGGACTCTAATATGCTGCTAGTGAAAGTATATATTGATACAATATTTCTGGATGGTAATTTGGAAATCTTTGCTAAAATATGTATCTTTTATCAAGTTATTCCACGTCTAGAAATCCTTTTAAGGGAATAATCAGGAAGTGTCCAGAAATATATGCAAAAATATTTTTTGAAAACTTAGAAACTGTTGGGGCGCCTGGGTGGCTTAGTCGGTTAAGCGTCCGACTTTCGCTTAGGTCATGATCTCGCGGTTCGTGGGTTCGAGCCCCGCGTCGGGCTCTGTGCTGACTGCCAGCTCAGAGCCTGGAGCCTGTTTCAGTCTGTGACTCCCTCTCTCTCTGACCCTCCCCTGCTCACGCTGTCTCTCTCTCTCTCCTCCTAGAAATAAATAAAACATTTTAAAAAAATTAAAAAAAAAAAGGAAACTTAGAAACTGTTTAAATGACTGTAAATAGGGAATTGGCTAAACAAATTATGATACAGCTATACTATGTAGTCATTAAGAATGATGATATGTATTTGTGTACATGCAAAGATGCTATTAATATATTAGTTTTTAAAAGTTACAAAGCTATTTTTAGATACCTTTAAAAATGCTATGTAGGGGCGCCTGGGTGGCTTAGTCGTTAAGCGTCCGACTTTCGCTTAGGTCATGATCTTGCGGTTCGTGGGTTCGAGCCCCGTGTCGGGCTCTGTGCTGACTGCCAGCTCAGAGCCTGAAGCCTGTTTCAGAGTCTGTCACTCCCTCTCTCTCTGACCCTCCCCTGCTCACGCTGTCTCTCTCTCTCTCTCTCTCTCTCACCTAGAAATAAATAAAACATTTTTAAAAATGCTATGTATATGTGTCAAAGATTGTACATTGAAATATCAATAGTTGTTTCTAGGTAGGAGGATTATAGGTAGCTAAAATACATGTATTTACTTTTGTGTTTATCTGTATTTGGGATTTTCCATATTAAACTTTGTTATGGAAAAACAGTGAACTAAAAACAAAGCAACTCATCCTACCTGTTTTAATTATATCAGGATTCATATGGGGAATATATTTTGATGGAGGAATAGCTTTAAAAAAAAGAAAGTTTGTAACACATAATTTTTTTTCTGACCATCATGTTATTAATTTTATGATTTCATAACTCCAGATTGAAACTGTACTCCCCACCTTGTCTGTACCAATGCATAATTTGATCTACTTCCTTGACTTTTTTTTTTTTTAACATTCCTGTTTTGTCTGTGACTAACAAGCAGTTTCCCTTTGTCATGACTCTAGAACCCCCCCACACCTGATGATTGCCCTGTGGTCAGTTTTGTTTGAACATGCTTTCCTTCAGAGACTAGTTGGGAATACTGAAGATAATATTTATAAATATTTGAATAAAAGTGTTTTTTATCTCTAGAAATGGGTGGTGAGGGAGAGACTAAGAATCTGAAATGTATACACCAACCTTGCCTTGGTTCAACTCTTTAGAAAAATATTCAGATATATTTGGTTATGGGGTTCTATCAGAAGTGAGGAGGCCTAGGTCCTGGTACTTCCAAGTAGGATGTTTAGCAGGGCTTGTAAAGAATCTCATTCAGAATTCGGCTTGCTTACAAATGACTTCCTTTATGTTTCTTAAGAGAGAAGCTCTGCCTGGGTCAATACGGTATTTGTTTATTAAGCAAAAGTTCATGCCAAACAGCTTCAGATGCATTTGACTTCATATTTAGCCACTGTAGATTTCTGTATGAGCAAACTATCCACCACAGTGATGAAAAACTGAGACAGTGCTGATAATGCAGTGGTTATAGTTGCCCTTTTCATCCTTGATTTTGGTGGATCATGGTTGCTTGAAGCTTCCTCTTGACATGGACCATCAGTATAGAACTCTGAAGCTCTTATTTATGGAGTTGTTTTCTGAGCTGGCATCCACCTAAGCCAGAAACAGACTGTCGTACAGTTACTGATAATGACAAAATTGTCGTTTTATGTCTGAACCATGGCTTACATTATCTTACCACACTAAATAGCTCTGCTGTGAAGTTTTGTTTCTCATAGTTCCTTTACTTCTTGAACTTCTTTTCCTCTTACAATTCTACACTGTTCCCATGGATCTGTAGGATTCAATGAATGTTCCAAGCATTCCTCTTTCTTCCAATCAGTTCCTTTTCTATGATGGCATTGAGGATGTTGTCATGTTTGTTTAATACTTAGTTATTATTGTTATAATATGTAATACCTATTTTATTTCAATTCTGAACTTAAGTTGCTGGCTTGCTTTTATCATTGTGCTATGGTTTTTAGGAACATTGCACTCCAATTTTGCCACTGAATGTTTTAATTAAGTGGTAGGTATTAGGAGAATGGAATTTAAGAGAAGCTTTCAGAGAGAATTAAAAAGAAAATAGTTCCAGAGTTGGCCATCTTACAATATTCCTATCCAGGCCTATCTTTTCTCTATGCAGTTAGTTACAACAGTTGGAGGGCTGCTTCTAACACTGGCACCAAAGAGTTCAGTTTTTCCACTCTCTCTCCCAGAAAAGATCAGGAAGTGCAATAAGGTTCATGAAAATTTAAGCTTGAAGTTTAGAAAACTCAAAACAACCCAAACCCTCAAACATTCAGTTTGGTTTGAATCTTGGACAAAAGTTTGCTATGCAGCTAGTGGAGTCATTCCAACTTAAGGGCTGTAGTAACTTCATTTCAGGGCTAGTGACGGGGAAATTATGAAACCATAACTTGGATCTTATTTTAACAAAACCAAGAAACAAAAACACTGGGGAATCTGCATGGGAAAGGGGACCTACCTAACCCCAATTGCTGCTATTTTACTGTGGCAACTCTTCTTACTATAGGAATTATGAAACCATTCTTTCCAGTTCCTTCAGAGACAGCTGACTTTTGAAAGCAATTGAGTTGTCTGTATCCAATTTTTAAGCCTCCTGATTTGCACAACAGGGAAAGATCTTTCATAGGTGATTAAATCCATCAGGGTTAAGACCTGTCATAGTGATCTCCCTTATGGTCAGCTTTCATTTCAAAAGTCATCCCAAGAGAACCAGTGTAGTTCTTTACCTAGTTGACTTCTGAAACAAATTTTCCACTTCATAGAGAGCCCAATAATTTAGACCCTATCCTCCTTGGATACCGTTTATTTGTTCCAGGGATAAGAATTCCATTTAATGACTATTTCTTGAGTGGCTTCATGGGCTTCATTATATTTGGCACATGAGAATATATTCCAGGCAGGGGTATACAACATAGAAAAAGAATTATCCTCAAAGATCTTATGGACCAGTCTATGATCAGCAATGAAAACATATTAGAACCAAACCATTACAAAAGGATTCATTCTGAAATAATTAAGAAAAAATTTGGGTTGAATTTTAAACATACCCAATAGATTATCTCACCTAATTTACAATTGTTCACTTATCAAATACTGCAGAGCAAAAAGGTCAAGCCTCAGGCTTCGCAGATGTGGTAGACAGCCTGAAGGGGCAAAGAATCATAGAGGCTTGCTGAAGTTCTGAAACATGGTCTTAAAGGATTTTGGAAAGATTTGGGGCCCCAGAGATACTGAGAATTTAATAAAGTACGCATTTTCTTATTTAGGTAGAGATATAATGGAAGTGATTAACTGACAAGGTTCTGGTTAGTGAACAGCATAAATATTCCCCCAGAGTATCCATATTTTTATCAAACTGGCTGCTTTTCTTATTTGCAAATATATGAAGTTAGTGATTTAAGTTGGATTATATTAAGCGTTCACCATTCTTTTAAGTGATTATTTCTGCTATTACATGGAATCATGTTGTGAAATCTGAACTAATTCACATGAAATCTGGAATGAATCACAAACCATTGAACTGGTTAATGATATTTATTACAACTTGAAATTGTTCTTTTTTTTGCATTTCTGTTAAAATATTGTTTAATATTATGTCTTAGTGACATCAGTATCTAATTCTTCTTTATCTTTACTTTAGAACTGCAGGAAGCAAGTCTGTTTCTTAGAATGTAAATATATCTAGTTAACTTTCCAAAATTTGGAGATTCTTAGAACTATTTTCTGAACTAATAATGATGTCATAATTCCACAGTTAACAGTGGAAATATAGGATTATAACATTCTTCAATAACTTGGAATTTAAAATTTTATTCTTGGAATATTTATCAAAGCTATTAATGGGCAACCAGTTAATAGTCTGTGGAAAGTCCTGTATTTTGGGAGTGAACCAGTGGTTGAGGAAATGAAATAAACTTGAGTGTTAAATGTCTACTAAGTGGCAGGGACAGTTTCAAACAAGGAAATAATTTCCAGATGGAGATGGTTAGAGGGTTCATGGAAGATATGATATTTGTGTTCATCATTGAAGGGTTTATGGATTTGGAGAAGAATAAGCAAGTTGTTTAAGATGTGAGGGAACAATGCATCAGACTGGTAAATGCACAAATTGTAGGGGGGACAGAGAGTTAATGTAGGAGAGTAATGGGAAGGATCAAACCACATTTTGGAAGAAGCCAAGGAGTCTGAGCTTTATCCTATAGTTAAAAGTAGCTGTTCTAATTTTCTGAGATAGGGAATGAAATGGTCGCAATGATTTAGGATGATAACACTGGTAGCAACTGGTAGGATAGATAGATGGAAAGGGGAGGTAGTGTTTGAAGACTGAACACTTGATTAGAAAACTTTTTCACTTACCTAAAAAATAATGTCTGGCTTATTATTATACTTCTTATTATACTTATACTGAGCCACTGTAGTGGCTACAGTAATGGAAAGAAAATAATTAGGAAGAGAATGAGGAATCAATATAATTTGAGGGTGTTAGATGTGGGAAGTGAGGAACAACTTGAGGCATCTTTTGGTTTAATGTATGACTTGGGACCTGTGTACCAGGGAGAATGGTTGCAGAGCATTATCATAAATGAAAAATCTGTATAATTAATTAGCTTGGAATTAGGGGAGAAAATACTTTTGCTTTTAGGTGAATTGTTCTTGAGGTGATGGCATGTCCTCTAAAAGCAGTTGGAAATGTAGGACTCAATTTTATTAGAGAAAGTAAAAGACTAAGACTAGTAATAATGGTTTTGGGATTATCCATATGTTAGTAATGGTTGAAGAATTGAACTTGGGTAATTAGAGAAGATCACTAAAGGGGTAGGGAGGAGCCAAGATGGCAGAGAAGCATGGAATTTTTTTTTCATCTTTCATCCCTGAAAGATCAGCAAAGGTGGGGCGCCTGGGTGGCTTAGTCGGTTAAGCGTCCGACTTTCGCTTAGGTCATGATCTCGCGGTTCGTGGGTTCGAGCCCCGCGTCGGGCTCTGTGCTGACTGCAAGCTCAGAGCCTGGAGCCTGTTTCAGTCTGAGTCCCTCTCTCTCTGACCCTCCCCTGCTCATGCTGTCTCTCTCTCTCTTTCTCCTAGAAATAAATAACGTTAAAAAAAATCACCAAAGGGTTTAGGAATAGAAGAACAACTATCTTCATATATGAGCTGTAGGATACATCCATACTTAGGTGATGAAAGGTGGAGAGAAGACAGTGAAGGAGACATAAAGCAGAGAAGAGAATCAGAATATGGTGGAATGACAAGCAAAAAAAAAAAAAAAGCAAAGCGTTTTAAGAATGGTAGTGGTTATTACCCTGATACCAAAACCATATAAAGATGCTACAAAAAAAGAACTACAGACCAATATGTCAAATGGCCATCAGATGTAGAAATCCTCAACAAAATGTTAGCACACAGAATCCAACAATACATTTAAAAAATCATTCACTGCAATCGAGTGGGATTTATTCCTAGAATGCAAGGGTGGTTCAATATTTTCAAATAAATCAGTGTGATACATCATATCAACAAGAGAAAGGATAAAACCATATGATTATTTCAAAATATGCAAATAAAGCATTTGACAAAGTGTAGCAGCCATTCATGATAAAAATCCCTAACAAAGTAGGTTCAGGTACATACCTCAACATAATAAAAGCCATATATGATGAAACCACAGCTAACATCAAAAGTCAATGGTGAAAAACAGAGCTTTTCCCCTAAGGTGGGGAACAAAATGAGGATGCCCACTCTCTCCACTTTTATTCAACATAGCACTAGCCACAGCAACCAGACAAGAAAAAATATGGGGCGCCTAGGTGGCTTAGTCGGTTAAGCGTCCGACTTTCGCTTGGGTCATGATCTCGCGGTTCGTGGGCTCGAGCCCCGCGTAGGGCTCTGTGCTGACTGCCAGCTCAGAGCCTGGAGCCTGTTTCAGTCTGTGACTCCCTCTCTCTCTGACCCTCCCCTGCTCACGCTGTCTCTCTCTCTCTCTCTCTCTCCTAAAAATTAAAAATTAAAAAAAACATTAAAAAATAAAAGAAAAAATAAAAGGCATCTAAATTGGGAAGGAAGAAGTAAAACTTTTCACTATTTGCAGATAACATCATAGTATATATAGAAAACCCTAAAGACTCCTCCAAGAAACTACTAGAACTAATAAATGAATTCAGTAAGGTCACAGGATACAAAATCAAAGTACAGAAATCTATTGCGTTTCTCTATACAGTCATAAGTTGCAGAAAGAAATTAAGAAAACAGTCCTATTTACAACTACACCCAAAATAATAAAACACCTGAAAATAACCAATGAGGTGAAAGATCTGTACTATAAAAACTATAAAACATAGATAATAGAAATTGAAGATGACACAAACATATGGAGATATATTCCATGTTAATGAATTAGAAGAACAACTACTGTTAAAATGTCCCTACTACCCAAAGTGATTAACACATCTATCAAAATAACAATAGCATTTTTTCACAGAACTAGAACAAATAATCTTAAAATTTGTATCAAACAACAAAAGACCCCAAATAGGCAAAGCAATCTTGAAAAAGAAGAATCAAACTGGTATCACAATCCCAGATGTCAAGATATATTAGAAAGCTGTAGTAATCAAAACTGTATGGTACTGGCACAAAAATAGACAGCTCAGTGGAACAGAATAGAGAGCCCAGAAATAAACCCATGATTATATGGTCAATTAATCATTGACAAAGGAGTCAAGAGAATACAATAGGTAAAAGTCTCACAAATAGTGTTGGGAAAATTGGAATACCGTACACAAAAACTCAAAATGGATTAAAAACCTAAATGTGAGACCTGAAATCATAAAAATCCTAAAAAGAGATCACAGACAGTAATTTCTCTAACATCAACCATAACAACATTTTTCTAGGTAGGTCTCCTGAGACAAGGGAAACAAAAGCAAAAGTAAACTATTGAGACTACATCAAAATAAAAAGCTTTGCACAGCAAAGGAAATAATGAATAGAAGTAAAAGACAGTCTACTTAAAGGGAAAAGGTATTTGCAAATGACATATCTAATAAAGGGTTAGTAGCCAAAATACATAAAGAATGTATATAATTCAACACAAAATCCCCCAATAATACAATTAAAAAATGGGCAGAAGACATGAACAGATATTTCTCCAAAGAAGACCTACAGGTGGTTAACAGACACATGAGAAGATGCTCAACATCACTCATCATTAGTGAAATACAAATCAAAACCACAATGAAATATCACTTCACACCTATCAGAATGGCTAAAATAAAAAACAGAAGAAACAACAAGTGTTAGCAAGGAAATAGAAAAGAAGCCTTGTACACTGCTGGTGGGAATCCAAACGTGCTGCTGCTGTGGAAAATAGTGTGAAAGTTCCTCAAAAAAATAGAAACAGAATTTTTATATTATCCAGTAATTCCACTACTGGGTATTTACCCAAAGAATACAAAAACACTAATTTGAAAAGATACTTGCTCACCTATGTTAATTGCATTGCAGCATTATTTACAATAGCCAAATTATGAAGCAGCCCAAGTGTCCATCTACAGATGAATAAAGAAGATGTGTTGTACCTCTATCTATCTATATAATGGAATATTACCCAGTCATAAGAAAAGAACAAAATCTTGCCATTTGGAACAACATAGATGGATCCAGAGGGTATAATACTAACTGAAATAAGTCATAGAAAGGCAAATACCATATGGCTTCACTCATGTGTGGAATTTAAGAAACCAAACAAAAAGGAGATACAAACCAAAAAGCAGACTCTTAACTATAGAGAATAAACTGATGTCTACCACAGGAGAGATGGGTGGAGAGATGGATGAAATAGGTGATAGGGTTTAAAGAGTATACTTACCATGATGAGTACTAAATAATGTATAGAATTATTGAATCACTATATTGTACACTTGAACCTAATATAACACTGTATGTTAACTATACTGGAATTAAAAAATTGTAAATCACACCTAGAAGATTAAAAAAAAATAATGGTAGTGATTGACGGTATCTCATGCTTCAGAGAGGTTCTGGAGAACAGGGAATGGAAAAAGTCATTGATTTTGACAGCTAGGAGACTTTGGATCCAATTAAGAATAATATTCATAGAACAAAAAGCAGAGCCAAAATGTATGAGTAATAAAGAGTGACTTGTAGAATTAAAGAAAAGGCAGGGGTGGGGTAGATGGACAAAATGGGTAAAGGGGAGTTGGAGATACAGGCTTCCAGTTGTGGAATGAATAAATGTCAGGAATAAAAGCACAGGGAATATAGTCAGTGATATTGTAACAGTGTTGCATGGTGACAGATGGTAGCTATGCTTGTGGTGAGCATAGCAGAATGTATAGAGACGGTAAATCACTATGTTGTACACCTGAAAGTAATGTAACATTTTATGTCAGGTATTCGCAACTAAAAAAAAAATTTTTTTTTTAAATAGAGGCAATAGGTTTATATAACCCCTTTAAATAATTTGACTCAGGAGAAAAGGAGGAAAAACAAGACCAGTCCCAGGCCCTCTCCTTTCCTACTCCATGTACTCTCCTCAAGCAGATTCAGTCGGTCTCCTGTAGAATTGCCATTTATATGCCAGTAGCTTCCAGAATTGCATCTCAAATTTAGACCTTGGTCCCTAACTCCCATGTATCAATAACTCTACCTGAGTATTAAATAGACATTTCATTTAAACATCTAAAACTAAACTCCTGATCTGCCCTACCTTCACCAACTACAAAAATAAACCAAAATACAAGTAAAATAAACAACCAGATCCTATTTCAGTAAATGACATGGCATACTGCTCAGTTGCTAGAAACTTTGGGTTAATTTATGGTACTCCTTTTCATCCCATCTAACCCATCACCAAATCTTATGGATATACTTCTCTCCATATCCATTTTTCACCCTAGTTGAAGCTACTGTTACCTCTGCTATCACCACCGGAACCATCTTTCCAAGTGGTTTCTCTGCATCTGCTCTTCCTCCCCATAACAGCCAGAAAGATTCTTTAAATTTGCAAATCTTATCACTATCGCCCTCTTTTTTTAACATCTTTCTATGGCCTCTTGTTTTCTTTAAAGCCAAGCAAGTTTGTTAGGATGGAGGAATTAAAGAAAGCTTCACTAAGAAATCGGCATATGAATAGATCATAAGAGTTTGCAGGTGAAGAATAGTGTTAGGGTGGACAAGGGGGTGAAAGTGGCAGAAGATCATTCCAGTTTAGGAAGTGTCATAGTGCCAAGGCAGGAAGTTAGATGCCAGAGGGTGAGAAGTAGCTATTGAAACCAGATTGTGAAAACCTTTTTGTGTTTTGATTTTATTAAGTTTTTAAAGAAAGGGGTGATGTAAAGAATCAGGCTTTTTGTTAGATAACTTGTAGCAGAGGGAAGGCTTGAGAGGCTGAGAACAGAGAGAGCAGTTCAGAGCCTGTTGCTTTGACCCAGGAAAGGTGATAGAGGCCTCAACAAAGTCCAAGGTACCAGAGAGTAAAAGGGGTAGAGACGTATCTTAGAGTATGGTGAGCACAAGTAGTGTAGCATTTGAGACACTGGTATTATGACTAGATTTATGTGTACAGCCTATTTTTTGACCCTAAATTGATAAATTATTCTGTGACATCACAGAATCCACTCTGCAGAGTGGATTGTTTTTGCCATATATAAAATGTCTTGGAGACAAATTTAACAGTTAGTTTGTGTCC
The DNA here is from genome assembly GCA_017311185.1 of Proteles cristata cristata. Lineage (NCBI taxonomy): Eukaryota > Metazoa > Chordata > Mammalia > Carnivora > Hyaenidae > Proteles > Proteles cristata. Next base: position 600,074 of record JAESUZ010004754.1, read on the forward strand.
TGGTCCAATCTGGATTGAAAATTCAGCCCAATAAAAATATTTTTAGAAATCCAGGTACCTGGATTCTCCATGATTTTTCCTCTGGTCAAATCATATACCTTAGTCTGGGGCTTAAATTCCTCACTTGTAAAACGAGGGTGTTGGATTAGAATTATTAGATAAAATCTAAGGTTCTTTCAAGTTTCTTGATCCCAGTGTCAATTTCTAGGGTAGTTCTCTAATTTACTTGATTGACTTGAGTCTTACCAGCAAGGAGCAGACTGCGCATAGTTTCTTAACGACATAACTCTCTCTTTAGAGATCTGATGGTCCCAAGGGTGTTCTGAGTAGCATTCCTAGACCCATCTTGTTGTGGAAAATATATTTACAATCTTTGTAGAGGGTTTTTCCAGTTTCCAATAGCTGGGTATCAAGAAAAAAAATCTGAATTAATAAAACCTGGTTGTGATGAATTAATTATAGTTCTACTTGGTCTGTTCTCTTCTCTACCAAAGGTTCTCTCCACCAGAAGAAGCTTAAACAGAGATTCATTGTTCAGTCTTTCTTGATTTTTGATTTCAAGAACTTGTGTAGACTAAAAAGTGTATTTTTTAAAGTACAATCAAATTGCAAAAGGTTGGAAACATATCATTTAATTTAATAAATTTTAAGCTTCCATCAGGTATGAAACATTGTAGAAAAGAAAAATAGGTGAAGGAATGTCTTAAGATGAATAAGGTACAATTTATGTCTTCAAGGAAGTATACTGATTAATAGAAGAGCCTGGAGTATAAACAGCCACTCCATGTGAGTGCATGAAAAGAGTAGTCAGCAGACAGAAGTGCCTGGTATAGGACGAGTACAATTCTGTTCTCAGGGTTGTAAACTGGAATAACTCTTCTGGTGTTTGCTGTTCTGAAGTTCTGCCTCAGAAGACAAAGTAACCTGTAAGTGTTACTCAGGTCTTAGGTCTAAAGAAGTTGATCTATCTGTTTGGCATATACATATCTTTATGTATATATGAGTTTTAGTCAATTTCATGAACCAACTTAGATCATAACATATCATTCATGCAAGACATTAAAAAGGACTGACTCACTGAAAATAGTTGATTGGTTATAAATAGACACTGTCTAAGTTTTTGGCAAGATTGAGGTGAAAGCTTTCATGAAGTTATGTAATTGTGGCAACATATTGTCAGCTGTTACACTAGTAGTCAAATCTTTAGAAAATCACATCAACAGATTTAGTATACTACTTAACAGACAGGCATGCTAGCATAAACAAGTTATCAAGCTACAGACTAAACTGAAGACCCATAAAATAATGATGCTTTACTGTACATTCTATGAGTATTACATTTGCTATGTACATCAGATCTGACTTCTGGATGAATGCCATCCTTAGATTTTATGTGTTAAATTTAACATAAAGGTGACAGAATTAGATTTCTAAATTTAGGCATTTATGTCATTCAAAGTGCTTGCTAAAATGTTCTATAATGTCACTCATCTTAATGATAACTGTCTTCTGGTGATGAAAAGGTGTTCTTTCCTGTTTTGTCTTTGAACATTTTTTCAGCTTAACACATCAAATGACAAAATTAGAATACCAAAAATAAGTGATCTTGGGTGCTTTGAATAAACTTTCAGGTTTAAAGAGCATGAGAAAGCTAGTAAGCCAGGAAAGTGATTTTGTGGGGGTCTGGGGGGTAGGGTTGGTTTTATACTTCAGCTAATCATGAAAGCCTTTGAAAGACTTGATTGTTTAATGTAGGGATAAATCTATCTAAACTGTGATAGAAGTTCTGATCGCAGATTTGTGTCACTAGGTTTTGACTAGGAACAATCCTACAAATAACTTTCAAGATATGTAACCTGAATGAAAATATTGAAATTTTTCCTTGGCTCTAAGCCCTCACACCCTGCCTCCAGTGACTCTGTGTATGTTAAGGCAATGTATTTAAAGAATCCTTGTTAAGATAAAGTATATCTGGCAGGCGAAACTCATTAGTAATATTAGCTAACATTCAGGTGCTTAACTTGTGGCTGGCATTGTGCTAAGCACCGTATGTTGGTTATTTTAGTTAATACTGAGAATAAACTTACGAAGTGGATACTATCATATTTAATCACTTTTAAGATGCACTCCCTCCCCCCCAATTTAGCACTCTGAAATTGGGATGTGTCTTATAATCAACCGCGTCTTCCATGTATAATTTAGGACATTCTTTTCTAGCCTAGTGGCTTGTAAATCATGGTGAAACTGACAATAGAAGGCACCATAGATTAGATGAAATGTGCTATTAGCCACCATCATCCTTTATCCAATCTTACATAAAAGGAAACTGAGATATGAAGTTGAGCAAGCTATTCTAGGTCACAGAACTGGTAAGTATTTGAGCCAGGATTCTACAAAATTGTCTAACTCAATCGAGGACCAATTCTTATAACTTGCACACCATGCTGCCTGCTGGTAATTTAGCAAAATTGGTATATCTGAATAGTCATCCTCAGAGAGCTCCATACTTGGGAAGGTGGAGCTGGGGAGAAAGAATTTACAGGAACAATAGTGGACTGTTTAGTGAAGGGGCATACATAGTACAGGACTCTTGGAAGCTAGAGTAATCATGCACGAAATGGACCCTGAAAGGACGGAAAAGCTACAGGAATGTCGGGAACCCTTGTGGAAGGGCCCCACTCACTATTTTGTCCAGGACCAGATCTACATGTGTAGAAACTTCTAAATGGGATGCAGAAAGAAAATCCTTATGTAGCTTATGTAGCAGAGAGACTTCTTTATCTATGGCTATCATCTGCTTATCTGTATACCTATACTGATATGTGTAGATCAATCTATATTGAAAAAGAGATTTGTGTCATGCTTAAAAATTTTTTTAATGTTAATTAGGTTTTTGAGAGACAGAGCATGAGTTGGGGTGGTAGGGTGTTGCAGAAAGAGGAAGTCACAAATTCTGAAGCAGGCTCCTGGCTCTGAGGTGTCAATGCAGAACCTGACACAGGGCTTGAACCCACAAACTGTAAAATCATAACCTGAGCCAAAGACCAATGGTTAATCGACTGAGCCACCTAGGCATCTCCGTGGAGTTCTTTTTTAAAAAGCACAATACATGGGTGCCTGAGTGGCTTAGTCGGTTTAAGCGTCTGACTCTTGATTTCAGCTCAGGTCATGATCTCATGGTCATGAGATTGAGCACCACATGCTGAGATTTTCTCTCTCCCTTTCTGTCTCCCTCTCTCTCTGTCTCTTTCTGTGTGTCTCAAAATAAATAAATAAACATTAAAAAAAGAATTCTACATTAGTAACAAACATTTTCTTACCCTACAGTTAGATTTTAAAACTTTGTGTGTTATGCTTTGTTTTTTAAATTTATTTTTTCCAGAGACTAGCACAGCTCCATGTAAATGGAAGTTCATTTTTTTGAATAAATGAATAATAACTTTCTCTCTTATCTCAGTGCTACACAGAATTGAAAGCATATTTGGGTTTAGAAGAAAGTGCTTTGGTGGGGATGGGGAGCCTCTTTGAAAGAGTTTTATCAGTTGCAGAAATAACAAACACCAGTGCCCTTTCTATTCCTGCTTGTCAAGGGATGAGGTAGGTGAATTAAAGCGAGCCAAGATCTAGGACTGCTGCTTTGCCTCCAGTAGTAAAGATGAGCCAAGGAAAAGACAAGCCAGTGAAAATACTCTGTCATGGCTCTCTGTCAGCCCCAGTGACAATTCACACAAACACGACACAGACCCACATGTACACACACATGTATATAAAGTTTTGGATTTTCCTTTGCCTGTGTCTAGTCAGCTCAAATGGGTTGACTCGTGTTTTGGCTCATGTAAACAAACCAGACTCTGGCTCAGCTCTACCTGCAGACTTTCTGGCCTGCTTGAGTAGAGCGAAGTGGTTTGAGTTTCTGAGAACAAATAATTAGGCTCCAGAAGATGGCCATTAGTTCCTGCCTCTGTGGGTTCTGTGATCTTGTGAAAAGGAAAACAAAGTTAGAGAAGCACAACACTCAGCTACATGGGCTTCATGATATTCTTCCCTTTAATGTTATCAGAACACTTGTTGTTATTCTGAACTTGATAAGCTTATGAATTAATATTTTAAAATTATTCCTCCTTTTCATCAACCAAATTTGATACATAACACTCAGAATCAGCACTGGTGTGGCAGAAAGTTCACCTTATGTTTTTTAAATTTATTCTGACCCTTTGGGTTCTGAGGTAATGAAGTTTTAAGTGAGGCCTAAGAGCATCATCCCATCTAAGTCTATGAGTAAGATATTTGCTTATTTTATTTTGTACTCCACTTACTCCTCCTTTTTCTACATCTTTTCATGATATTTTTTTTTTCATTCCATAAAAATATCAGAGACTTTTGTCATTGGGAAAATCACTTAGTTATAGTGCAAACTAACTGAGGTGTTGACTCTGTCAAGTAAGTTTTGGTAACCAGGAGGTAATGATTAAGCCAAATATAAGCCTTCTTTCCTTGAAGTTCACAGGGATAGCATTTAAATCAACTTTTAAGTGGTTTTAAAATATAGCAGAACATGAATCTCACTTTGTAGGTATTTTTCCTTTATTAGGGATGTAGCATCTAGAAAGTCTTATGTATTATCATATTTAGGCCTTTTTCCAAATTATGAATCATCTTACTATAGTTATTTACTAATATATACTCACTCAAATCACTTTCCATGACCTGTTTGCATGTCCATTTACCCAGAGGCAATTACTAGTACTATTTTTATAGAAATTATATACATTCAATTTTATGAGAAAACCACAGCCTTGTCTGTTAAGCTTGAGGTAGATAGGGAAGAAGGTGAGATGCACCTTTCTCATACTAAGTTCAGAACTTCTATCCAGAGGAAATAAAACAGAAACCACCTTCCCATGGTGAAGCTTTTCGTTTCCTAAGGGAAGCAGTGAAAGAAAGAGTAGTGACCTCAGTGAGCTAACTTTCTGCTCCCCGTTTTATTTATCAGATGGCATGTTAGGATACAGAGATTTCAGTATCACCTATAAGTTATTAATAGCACTGAAAGTTACTTTGATGAGATAGAAGAGAGATGATAATAGGATTAAACTGCTCATATTGTGGAATTGGGAGATGAGATCACAGGAAAATAAAAACAAGGATTACATAAAAGTCAACTATATAACTATTATTCCATTCCTACCCTCCATAATTTTTTTATAATCACAATTCCTGTAATAGGGGTAAAACTGTGCTGAGAAACTAGTTGAAAACCAATAATTGGGTATTAGGAAAACTGGAGAAGTGTGTTTTTTCTTTTATTCCCATGTTTATCTTTACCCTTTGCCTTTTCAAACCACAGGAAACAGCTCTACCACCTTTAGAGATTCTGGCAAACCTACTCACTTGAGTCTTTCCTTATCTTTTAGTTTTGAAACTATCCATTACTTTTCAATCTAATATATTCTGGAACTTGGTACTGAGAGTAAAGAAAAAACAAGTAAGAAAACATCAGATTTTAAGTTTGTAAGTAGACACTGGACATATCCTTTATAGTATAAGCATAATGTTAAAAGTCTTTAGTAGTGATTTAACAACAGTTTAATTTTTTTTAATGTTTATTTATTTTGAGAGAAAGAGAACATGAGTGGAAGAGGGGCATAGAGAGGGAGAGCGAGAATTCCAAACAGGTTCTGTGCTGTTAGTGCAGAGCCCAATGTGGGGTTTGAACTCACAAACTATGAGATCATAGCATGAGCCAAAATCAAGAGTCATATGCTTAACTGACTGAGCCACCCAGGCATCCACAACAGTTTAATTTTTCTTTTATTTCCGTGGTCTTATTCTGCTTTGCTCTTTGGAATGCCATAGACTTTTGTTTGAGTCCTTCAATAACCAACTTGGCTTGATCCCCATGACACAATATAGTAATTTGGGGTTTGTATATTTCATTGGAACCCTGAAAACTTACAGTTTGGCAAAGATCAGGAGAGTAGTTCCATTGAAATCACACCAACACAGGTCATCAGCCACATGAAGACAGTCAGATCTTCCACCAGAAATAGACACATGATGAGGTTTGGAATCCCAGTGATGGGGTCACTCATAACTATGGAAAACTTCTGAAAACAGTTTGATTGCATGGCCTTTTGACTTCTCTACAGCTTTCATGATAGACTTATAGACCCTGAAGCTTATGGGAACAAAGAGAACAAACAGGATGATGTAAGAGGCCACAGTAACGAGCTAAGATCTTCAGGGAAAATAGCACTATCAGCATAAGATGAAAGACAAGCTCAGCTTTCTTCAAATTGTGCCACAAAATCAGATGGTGGTTTGTACAAGAGACTTCAGAGCACGTTCCCAGGCAACACTTCCTGTATGTCCTTCCTCCTGTCAGTAGGCATGGATGCCTGGACCCCAAGATCAGAGAGCGGTTAGATGGAAGAGAACATGTCCAGTGGCTCTACAAGGGGGTTTTCCAGCAAGGTCAAGAGAGAGGGAGAGATGGCAAATAAAATATTCACACTGTTAGCTCTCCCAATCACCTTCCCTCTTTCCGCTTTGTGCTTCGACCCTGACTACTAGTAATGTTTTGATATATGGCCTTCCAGACTTTCCCTATTATTTTATATGCTAACTGAAACTTTTCTTGTTTAATATTTCACTTACAAATCCCTTCTGCCCTTGCATTTTTTCCCTACTGAAAGTGTTCTCCAATTGTTTTCTTTTGTCCCTCTATCCCTGCCCTAATCCCATTCCCTTGAGGTCTCCTCTAGTAATGTTTTGATATATAGCCTTTCAGACTTCCTCAATTATTTTATATGCTAACTGGAATCATAGACTGTTTTCACTGGAAGAGAGCTTGAAGATCATCTTTCCATCTCCCCTACCCTCCACTGTCCCCTCACTGCAGGCTTCCAGTAGCTACAGAGGCTAAATGACCCCTCCCCCACCCGCTTGAAATGCCACCTCAGCTAGTAATTGAGAAAACTGGGACTAAAACCCAGGCAGGTTTCTTTACTTCTAGTTAAATGACCTTTCTATTGCATCCCACGATTTTATTTTCTTAGTCTGTTTCATGCCTTGAAAAAGTAGTTTCCGTAAGATGAGTTTAAGTGAGTTGTGGCTAGATTTAGTTTATGAGGTGACCATTTCCATATGGACAACAATCTGGCAAACAAACTTCTAACTAAGTAGAAATGGCTATAGTTTGTCTCCTCTATTCCCCCTCTGGCCTTAGTGAATGTAGCCCACAGGCCCAGGGCTCTGCTTTACTGGAGCAGCTTTCTTGTGCTAAGATCGTCCTTAGATACATATATAGTCAGCTTTTGCCTCCTTCTCTTACTGGTCACTTGCTTTGGGCAAAGGCACATCTCTCCCTGCTTTCTCTTCAAGTGCTTCTAGAAAGATGGACTTAAACCAGCCAGGCCATTTGAATTGCTGATTTTCTGAGTGTCTTCTAGGTATTCCCCATAAAAACCAGGATTCACCCCTGGTGTGGGACATCATGCTTTTGACTCACGTACTCTCAACTGAAAGTCACAGCTTCATCAGTAAATTCTGACCTACCTCAAACTTGTAGTCTTGACTTTTTCTTTAAAATTTTAAACATACCCTTCTCCAGGCTTTCTAAGTTCAACATGAGAGCACACATACATACCCTTTTATAGGTAGAGAATGCACACTTTCACAAAATAATGTCATGAAATCCCTGGGGTCTCACTCTGCCTCTGTACTTCTTCCACCTTGGTCATACCTGGAGCTTCTAACTCACCTGGTCCACCTGCAAGTCCCAGGATTACTTTTCTCCCCACTGGGCCCAGATCTTTGGTCTTTCTTTCAAGTCCATCATATCTTCTGATTTATAATAAATTTACTTTAACTATAGTCGGATCTCTGACAGAATTCATAGCAATTTTTGGATGAGAGACTTTTTTTTCTGCCAGGGATCCAAATTGAACAAACTCAAGTTTTGAAGGAAGAACATGTCAGGGAATAGATGCCAAAGAGGCCCACTCTGCAAATATATTGTGCAATTAACAGAGTGCAAGTGAGCTCTTCTGAGTTTGATGGCGGTAATTGTTTCTTGGGGCTCTCTTTTTTCACAGAACCTTCTGCCTGTTGTTATTTTCCTTTGAATGTGCTTGTGAATGTGATGTGGGGGATGTTAAACAAGCACCATTTTACTCCATGGGATTGTAGTATCATGCTTTCATGTTTACCTTTCATATCCACTTTAAAGATGGAATCTGTTTTACCACTGGGACCGCTGCTATGACCAGTTCTGTAGCATGGCCTTCAGTTTAGGCACATGCCTCTGAAACCGTAATCACTAACAGATGCTGCTCTGAATCAAGAATTCCCCTCTCTGGCTACTCAGCCTGAGCAATGAGCTGCCTAACTTGGATCCTACTAGCTTCTTGAAAAACTCCATGGGCTGCCTTACTAGCACACTGGTAACATGCAGAAGATTGATATTTTCCAGGCCCAAACAGGACTTTGAAATAATACCTAGCAGTTGTAGAGAGCTATTTATTTTCCCCTCCTCCCACAAATGTTTTCACATACATGATCTCATTTTATCCTTCACATAGTCCTTGGAGTTCAGTAGAGAAAGCAGTATTTTTCCCCTAGGAACCTGAGGTCCAAAGATGTTAAGTAACTTGCTCAAGTTCACACAATTAGCCTTGACTCCTAGTCTAGTGTTCTTTCCACCAAAATGACACTAGTATTTACTTTGTCTTGTGTCAAAGTTGTCTAAAGTCTTGTTGGGTGCGGCATGAATCCAAGCTATCATTCTTACAGTTTAGATTTAAGTTAAATTTGTAACAACTTTTGGTCCCCCCCCCCAACATCCTTAAGTTATAAGTCTCAGGCAGCTGTTTTATGGCCTAAAAATTATTTGGGAGTCTTGTTCAGTAGATCAAAGTTGTAGACTCAAACTCAGCATTAAAAAACAAAACCAAAAACAAACCACCCAGTGATTCTTAATAAGGAAGTCTGTGTAAACACTGTTCTAAGAGCTAAAATAAGCAAGCCACTTAAGATCCCTAAGCCTCAGTTTCCTCATTCAAAAACAAAGGAAAGCAAGACTAGAATCAATAAACTATTTCCAGAAATTAACATGGATCCTAACCTTAACAGCTTGCATCAGAATTCCTCTTAGGGAAGAAACAGTACTTGTCTGTAAAAATACCTTGGAGGTAGACAGGAAAACCTATGGTGTTTCTGAGGTTTTCTGGACAGGGCAGAGAGTAAGAATAGAGGGGAGTTTATGGAAAGACATGAAGTTAGGTGCTGAGTATGTTAAAGGCCAACAGAGGAATCCCCAGTGGTGAGATTGCCAGAAAGGACTCTGGAGAAGAGGAATGGTTGATATGGAATTCCAAGGTGTTTATTCTGTGGTATAGGCTGTGGTCCTTCCCTGTGGTCCCTATATATTGAGGAAAATATATATTGTATGTGAATAGAGGCTTTTCTATGACAATCAATTAAGAAGCTGGATTTAAGTCTGGATTACTATAATATAGAATGGAGTAGAAGAGATCATAAAAACATAAGTCTTGGGATTTTGCAGAAATCTTAGAACTTTGGATTTCTATAGACTAGAATTGGAAGCTTAAACCTGTTTCACCTAGTTCTTGGGATAGATGTAACCAGGGGACATCTGGGTGAATATATGACAGTGATCAGGAACACATAGAAAATACTATTTCTGAAATATTCCCATGGCCTTAGAAGAACTAGAATGTGATTAGAGGTCTTGTAAGCAAGGTGCCTATCAAAAAAGTGAATGTGAACAAGGATGTTTACAAATAGGGTCATTGAAAGATTAAGAAATTTGAGGCATAGTTCCAGCATTGGCCTAGTTTGTGGAATAAGTTTAACTGAGTTCTAGTGCCTTCATTCCCTTTCCTATGCATTGCATTATGGTAGAACACATGGACTGTTGATGCTTTTAATCTAGAATCCAGAGCCAAAAAAAAAATGTGGGAGTTTTCTTTACCTGGAAATATTTACTTCAAGATTTTGAGAAAGAGTTGTTGGTCTGAAGGAGCAGATGATGGGTAGGTGCAAGTCAGAGGGCAATAGAACCAAGGCATTGGTTTCCAATTCAGAAAAGAACAGATATTCTACATGAATATAAGGAGGAAAAATGCCCTCTTTGCAAAGAAGTAGAAACCTAGATATGCAGCCTTAAAGATGAGGCTATGTCCTCATCTGTGATAGGGTTACTAGGAAGTCCAATCTTCTTCTCAACTTAGAGGCTGAGATGACAAGATTCAATGAGAATGTTTATGTTGAATTGTTTCAATCCTCTTGGTAAAGAAAGGGAAATAGCATCATCTGCTGAAAAAATGAAAGTTGGGATTATAGAAATTTGTGGGATTTATAAGAGAGGTCTGTACTAGTTCTGGAAGAATTAAGCGAGGTAGTGATAAATCAATGACAAGACTGCCTATGAGTGACTAGGACCAAAGAACCCCTACACAGTCATATACAAATTTCTCAAATAAAGGCTCCCTTACTATCAGCAAAATTTAGTTCCCTTTGAGAATTTTGCTTAAATGGGTTTTTCATTTTCCCCTTCTTTCAGCATCAGGGGACCAGGAAGAGAAAGCAGAGAAAATCCCAACATTCTTCTGGCTTCCCTTTTATCATTTATTCTTACAATCAGAAAATATTTGTTGAGGAGCTCATAGTCAAGGTGCTCTGAGTAAGGTGCTGAGGATACAACCATGAACAAAACAAATAGACTGATTATGGAAATTATTTTGTAATTATTTTAATTCCTTCTATAAAAATGCCTCCTTTGAAACTTACAGTGTATATAGAAAGAAATACTACCCTTTCTTGTTGCTCTCATTTACCAAATTACCCATATGTTGAAGGTTTGGATGCCTGTCCTTCAAATCTAGCTTATGGGTGTGAGGAGAGCTGAGCATTCTTTGAGCAGCCTCTCCATTTTTCAGATGATGGAGATGGTCTAAATTTATTTTTTGTAAGCCATTTCATGTGACTGAAAAGATTTACTGGTATCACAACATTGCTTTGGGACATCGTAACCTATTCAGGAAAATTTAACAATGAATGTGATAGCCATACCCTTGATTTGATCTTTGCCTTTAGGCTGAGTTTTATCAGCATTTGTTGCTGAATTGTATGTTTTATTATTTGGGATGGAAAAGCAGTTGCTTTCTCTAATCAAGTATCTAAGTTCCTGGACTTATTCCCCATTATTCCTGTTTGCATATTGGTCAATTCTTTTCTGAGTTTATCTTTCGTGTAATACCTTGCTGTGCTAGTTTGTTAGGGCTGATATAACAAAGTACTACAAGTTGGATGACTTAAATAAACACCAAAAATGTATTGTCTCCCACATCCAAAGGCCACAAGTCCAAGATCAAGGTGTCAGCAGCATTAGTCTGTTCTGAGGGCTGTGAGAGACAACTGTTCCATGCCTTTCTCCTAGCTACTGGTGATCAACTGGTAATCTCTGGTGTCTTTGCTTTTAGATTCATCACCTAATCTCTGCCTTCATCTTCATATGGTGTTTTCCCTGTTGTGTGTTTTTGTGCCTGAATATCCCTTTTTAATTTTGATGCAATTATATTGGATTAGGGTTCACCCTAATGGCCTCGTTTAAACATGATTATATGTATTTCCAATATAAAGTCACATTCTGAGGTTGTGGGGTTAGAACTCCAATATATCTTTTTTGGTGGGGGGGGGGGCACAATTTAACCCACAATAGTTGCCAGGCACAACAAGAGCATCTATATCGTGCTACTCACTTTCCATTTTCCAATCTTTTTTCCTAGGGTTACAAGTTCATTTAATGCATGACCCATCTTCCAGGTTATCACAAGCAACAATTTTACCAAATGTTAACAAATAGTTTTAGCCTCTTACACATCTTATCACAACCCAAAGAGAAGCTTCTTAGACAATGCCACCTTTTCTTTTACATTCCAATTTGTGGTTCTGGAGACACTCACAGATTAGCACAATATTCACAATGGTTGCTCATGGAGGCCAAAGAACGTTTACAATATTGGGCAATTCATATTATTCTTAATTTTTAAAGTAGATCTATTTGTATGCTTGCCAATTCCCTACAGGTAATAGAGGAGGCCATGTTCTCTGTGTCTCCAACTCTTGATGCTTTTTTGACTATATCAGTTCTTTTAGTCCCTGTCCAATTAATTTTGTCCCAATATATTAGTTCACTTTTGGCTCCCAGGCCATTTTTCCCCCCTGCAATCCACTCCTTCAGTTTGTCTTTCTCCATTATCCTCAATAGTGTTACCTCCTATTCTTTTGTCCTTCTGATCCTAAAAAAGCCCAGTACCAAAGTATATCTAGTCATTCCAGCCCTCCTCTGACTGGAGGAGCACATACACATTAAGTGCTTGTGTAGGAAACCACACAGAGTCCCTACAGCTTCTTGGTTCCTAATCCCTCTGTGTCCTAAACACTGCCGAGGAATTTTCCACAAATTTTCTCTCTCTCTTCTACTCACAGATATGCCATATAAGCTTACAGATCTTTGGAAAGCATAACATTATTTTTTAAAAAATTCTGCTATGCAAAAAATGATCCAGTGAGTAATTCCATAACTTTTATCTATAACTTCTACAACATTCTTTCCATTTGCACCCATTTGTTCTATTTTCCTTTTTTGTTTCAATATCCTGCCTCTTTTTCAATTTTGTCCTTTGCCATTGTGTTCTATCCTACTTTTTCTACCTCTTCAGGTAGAAAATCTTACTCCATCAATTGCCTCTTCTTTATCCTTGATTTTTAATGTTTATTTATTTTTGAGGGACAGAACACAAGTGGGAAGGGGATGGAGAGAGAAGGAAACACAGAATCCAAAGCAGGCTCCAGGCTCTGAGCTCTCAGCACAGAGCCCAACTCTGGGCTTGAACTCAATGAAATGTGAGATCATGACCTGAGCAGAAGTCGGATGTTTAACTGACTGAGTCACCCAGGTGCCACTCTTTATTCCTGATTTTTAACTCTTACTCTGACTGAGATTTTCACCTCAGCATACCCCTTTGCTTAGTTTGTCTCTATCTTAAAAATCATTCTTGGGCTTTGTACTTTGTTTTGTTTTGTAAAATATCTTCATATGTTTTTCCTATGATCTGCTTCCCTTGACTCAACTCCTTTCTCCTCTACACTAAAACTAACATGACAGTCTTTGCAGCCTTTTGTTTTCTCACAGTTAAGAATAGAAGCCACTAAATGCCTCATATTTTAAGCTTAGAGGACCTCTTGGTTGAGACAATCTCTCCTCCAGTAAAATATCAATGTGCAAATAACAAACTATAATGTTAGGATGTAAAATGATTAAAATATCACATTCTGAATATCAGACAATTTTTATGGTTTTATATTGTGTGATGTCTGTCTTGGCACTAACATTCAGAGATTCGCATTCCATATTTTAACCCTCCTTGAGATTTATAAACTAATACTATTCTGACAATCTTTAATTGTATTTGGAATACAAATCAAGAGTTTCCTGCCTATCATTTTGGTAAAAATGTATGAAGGCTTTATGAAGCAACTATTTAATTTCCTTATATAAGCTTTGGCTAGAAAATGTTGTATTGGGAGATTCACAGATCTATGAAGTTTGGTTGTTAAAATCCAAGATGTTTTGTAAGGAACATACTAACTAGGGAGGTATTCTGTGGAATCACTTAAACAGGGCAGCCTCATTTTTGCTAACTACTATATAGTATTCTATTTATATGTTTGGTCATAATTTGACTTCAATTTAGCCATTCTCCTTGATGACCATTATAATCATTTTCTATCATAAACAATTCTGTAGTTAATATTTTTATATATGTATCATTTAATACATAAGCAAGGATACTTGTAGCACAAATACCTATAATTAACATTCCTGGGTCAAATTTTATGTGCATCTCTCATCCTTGTAAGTGCTGCTAATTGATCTTCATCAAATTGTACCAATTTACTTGCCTACTAACAATGTATGAGAGTGGTTGTTTCTTCACAACTGCATAATAGTTTTAGCAAACTTTTTTTTTTTACCAATTCTGAAAAGTTAAAAATTACTTCTGATTGCAGTTCAAATTTGTATGTATTTTATTATGAGTTAAGTTAATGTATTTTTCAATCTGGAAATTTTGGTCTTTATCTGGGATATTCAGAAAATATATATTGAATGTAATATTGAAATGATTGCACTTGATTCTGTTATCCTGCTTAGATGTGTCCCATCTATTCCCTTTATTTTTTTTCTCTTTTCCTGTCTTCTTTTGGATTGAAAATTTTTAAAATTTTATTATGTCTTCATTATTAGTTTTAGCTAAACCTCTTTATATCTCAGTGATTGCTCCAGGGTTTGAAACATGCATCTTTAACTGATAACAGTCTACTTTCAAATAATGTAACCCACGTCACATGTAATGTAAGAACAGTATACTTCCATTGACCTCTATTTTTATGTTATTATCATACCCTTTACTTACACATGTTATAAATTTCATAATACATTCTTATAGTTTTTGCCTTAACCAGACAGTTATCATTTAAAGAAATTTTAAAAATGAGGTAAAATTTTTACATTTATCTACATCTTTACCATTTTTTTACTCTTTATTCTTTTGTGTAGATCCAACTTGCCATCTGGTATTATTTTTCTTCTCTCTGAAAAAATTTCATATTCTTTTAATACAGATATCCTCATGATAAATTCTCTCAACATTGGATGATATATTTAATTAAAGTATGTTTATTTCATCTTTATTCTGGAAGATATCTTTACTACATGTAGAATTCTAGATTGACAAGTTCTGTTTTGTTTTCAGTAGTTTAAAATTTTGTTTCATCCTCTTCTCTTCAGTTACTTTTACTTCTGTTCATTATGTATTGTTTTAAAAGATTGGTTTTAAAATTTTCTTTATATCACTTTTTAGTAATTTATTTATGGTAAGTTTGCTTCTATCTTTGACATTATCTCTAGATCTCATACAATTTCTTTGTGTGTGTTTTGCTTAAATACTTAAACATAATTACAGTAGTTATTTTAACACTCTTGTTTGCTAGTTTCATCATCACTGTCATTTCTGATTATGCAGTTTTTAAATTTTTCTTTACATTTTTAAATTTATTTTTGAGAGACAGAGTGAAAGCGTGAGCGGGATAGAGGCAGAGAGAGAAGGAGATACAGAATCCGAAGCAGGCTCCAGGCTCTGAGCAAGCGTTCAGCACAGAGCCTGACACGTGGCTCAAACCCACTAACTGTGGGATCATGGCCTGAGCCAATGTCGGACGCTTAACTGACTAAGCCACCCAGGCACCCCTGATTATGCAGTTTTTAGTACTTTTTCTTTTATGGATCACATTTTTCTGCTTTATGGCATACTGAGTAATTTTATTTTAATTACTGGTCATCATGTGGTTTGCACTGTTGAGTGTCTTTATTTTTATGGTCTTCCTTTAATGATGGTTAGGCTTTATTTTAACAGGTGGTTAGTTTACTTTCAAATCTATTGGGTATCTTTGAGCGTCCCCCTCCCTTTTTTTTTTTAAATTTAAATTCAAGTTAGTTAGCATACAGTGTTGTCATGACTTCAGGCATAGAAGCCAGTGATTCATCACTTACATATGAGGCCCTTTTGAAAACTGGTGCATCTAGATTAGAACTCTGAATCTCCAATATTCAAATAGTAATTCTGAATTTTTTCCTCTTGGTTTTCAGCTATTTTTTCTATTTCTCTTTACACTTTGTAATTTTTTATCAAAAGACAAATATTTTGATAATATTTTTTATCAAAAGACAAATATTAAAAATGAGAAAGTTTTAGAATTTGAGTCTGAATACTGTCCTTTTCTTCAGAGAAGACTTGTAGTTGCTTCTGACAGGAAGTTCACCTCAGTCTAATCTGGGGTTGAACTGGTTCAAAGATGGATTTCAGTGTACATGAAGGCTAATTCTATATCACTTTGCCTATAAGAAGTAATCTTTTGGGAGCACTAACTAAATGCTTAGCGTGTTTACTAGAGTTTCTCCTCCTTGATGGGACTTGAAGTACAAGTTTTGTCCTTCTAATATCAGTAAACTACCTAAAGTTTTGCTCTCGTTCTTAGTATCTGTTATAGGCTGAATTGTGTCCTTCCCAAATTCCTATGTCCTAATCTGCAGTCCCTTAGAATGTGACTGTGTTTGGAGATGAGATCTTTAAAAAGTTAATTAGATTAAAATAGGGTCATTATGGTGGACCCTAATTCAATGTGACTAGTGTCCTTTAAAAAGAGGAGCCTAGGACACAGACATGCACAGAAGGCAGACCATGTGAAGATAACAGGGAAAAGATGGACATCTACATGTGAAACAGAGGGGCCTCAGAGGAAACCAATACTGTCCATACTTTGATCCTAGACCTCTAGCATCCAGAATTGTGAGAAAATAAGTTAATGTTGTTTAAGCCACCCAGTCTCAGGTACTTTGTTATGGCAACCCTAGCAGACTGATATAGGATCCTACCTGCAACTTTCTGCTTACCTTCTTCTGTTCTTAGCTCCATGTTATTTATGAATTAATGCCTGGAGGTTAATTACATAGTTGAATGTTGGGCTCATCTTAATACATTTCCATTCCCTATGAAATTCTCAAGGCTTAGCTGTCTTGTTGAATTCCAAGTTTTTGTCTTCAGTCTTGCAGAGCTACAGAAAGTTCTGCTCAGCTTCTCACCCTCATGGCCAACTTTTTCTACACAATTCTCAGAAGCTAGACCCTTGTAAATCAGCAAATGTGTTCAGAGGAAAGTGGAACAGAATGTTAAGTTTATCTCAGTACCTCTTGACTCTTGGAGAGTCTTGCCTCTCAAGTTCTGGCTGCCTCAAGAGTTTCTTTTTTTTTTTTTTTTACTCTGTTGGCATTTTATTTTTATTTTTATTTTTTTTTAGAAATGCTAATATGTTTATTTTTTTTTTATTTTTTACAAATAGTTTATTGTCAAATTAGTTTCCACATAACACCCAGTGCTCATCCCCACAAGTGCCCTCCTCCATGCCCCCCCTCCTCCCCCCCACATCCACCAGTCCTCAGTTTTTGTCAGCATTCAAGAGTCTCTCATGGTTTGCCTCTCCCCTTTTCCCCCACCATTTCCGCCCTTCTTCTCCCCCTTGGTCCTCTGTTAAGTTCCTCCTAATCCTCCTATACGTGCACACATATGATATTTGTCCTTCTCTGCCTGACTTATTTCACTCAGCATAACACCCTCAAGGTCCATCCATGTTGCTACACATGGCCAGATTTCATTGTTTCTCATTGCCATGTAGTATTCCATGGTATAGATAAACCACATCTTCTTGATCCATTCTTCTGTTGATGGACACTTAGGCTCTTTCCAGGTTTTAGCTATTGTGGAGAGTGCTGCTATGAACATTGGGGTACATGTGCTCCTATGCATCAACATTTCTGTATCCCTTGGGTAAATTCCTAGCAGTGCTATTGCTGGGTCATAGGGGAGTTCTATTGTTAGTTTCCTGAGGAACCTCCACACTGTTTTCCAGAGGGCTGTACCAGTTTACATTCCCACCAACAGTGTAGGAGGGTGCCCGTTTCTCCACATCCTCGCCAGCATCTAGAGTTCTCTGATTTGCTCATTTTAGCCACTCTGACTGGCGTGAGGTGGTATCTCAGTGTGGTTTTGATTTGTATTTCCCTGATGAGGAGCCATGCTGAGCATCGTTTCATGTGTCTGTTGGCCATCTGGATGTCCTCTTTGGAGAAGTGTCTGTTCATATCTTCTGCCCATTTCTTCACTGGGTTGTTTGTTTTTCGGGCATGTAGTTTGGTGAGTTCCTTGTAGATTCTGGATATCAACCCTTTATCTGATATGTCATTTGCAACTATCTTTTCCCATTCCGTTGGTTGCCTATTAATTTTCTGGGTTGTTTCCTTGGCTGTGCAGAAGCTTTTAATCTTGAGGAGGTCCCAACAGTTTATTTTTGCTCTTGATTCCCTTGCTTTTGGGGATGTGTCAAGTAAGAAGTTGCTGCGGCGGAGGTCAAGGAGGTTGTTTCCTGCTTTCTCCTCTAGGGTGTTGATAGTTTCCTGTCTCACGTTCAGGTCCTTTATCCATTTTGAGTTTATTTTTGTGCATGGTGTGAGAAAATGATCTAGTTTCATTCTTCTGCATGTTGCTGTCCAGTTCTCCCAACACCATCTGTTAAAAAGGCTGTCTTTTTTTCCATTGGATATTCTTTCCTGCTTTGTCAAAGATTAGTTGGCTGTATACTTTTGGGTCCACTTCTGAGTTCTCAATTCTGTTCCATTGGTCTATGTGTCTGTTTTTGTGCCAATACCATACTGTCTTGATGATGACAGCTTTGTAGTAGAGGCTAAAGTCTGGGATGGTGATCCCTCCCGTTTTGGTTTTATTTTTCAGGATTACTTTGGCTATTCGGGGTCTTTTGTGGTTCCATACAAATTTTTGGATAGTTTGTTCTAGTTTTGAGAAGTATGCTGGTGCAATTTTGATTGGAATTGCATTGAATGTGTAGAGTGCCTTAGGTAGTAATGACATCTTAACTATATTTATTCTTCCTATCCATGAGCATGGAATGTTTTTCCACTTCTTTGTGTCTTCTTCAATTTCCTTCATAAGTTTTCTATAGTTTTCATCATACAGATCTCTTGTATCCTTGGTTAGGTTTATTCCGAGGTATTTTATGGTTTTTTGTGCAATTGTGAATGGGATCAGTTTCTTGATTTCTCTTTCTGTTGCTTCATTGTTGGTGTATAAAAATGCAACCGATTTCTGTACGTTGATTTTGTACCCTGCAACTTGGCTGAATTCTTGGATCAGTTCTAGTAGGTTTCTGGTGGAGTCTGTCGGGTTTTCTATGTAGAGTATCATGTCATCGGCGAAGAGGGAAAGTTTGACTTCCTCTTTGCCAATTCTGATGCCTTTGATTTCCTTTTGGTGTCTGATGGCTGATGCTAGGACTTCCAGCACTATGTTAAACAGCAGTGGTGAGAGTGGGCATCCCTGTCGTGTTCCTGATCTCAGGGGGAAGGCTCTGAGTTTTTCCCCGTTGAGGATGATGTTAGCTGAAGGCTTCTCATAGATGGCTTTGATGATGTTTAAGTAGGTTCCTTCTATCCCAACTTTCTCGAGAGTCTTTATTAAGAAGGGATGCTGTATTTTGTCAAATGCTTTTTCTGCATCTATTGACAGGATCATATGGTTTTTATCTTTTCTTTTATTGATATGATGTATCACATTGATTGATTTTGCGAATGTTGAACCAGCCCTGTAACCCAGGAATGAATCCCACTTGATCTTGGTGGATGATTCTTTTTATATGCTGCTGGATTCAATTTGCAAGGATCTTGTTGAGAATTTTTGCATCCGTATTCATCAAGGATATTGGCCTGTAGTTCTTTTTTTTTTGCTGGATCTCTGTCTGGCTTGGGAATCAGAGTGATGCTGGCTTCATAAAATGAGTCCGGGAGTTTTCCTTCGATTTCTATTTTTTGGAATAGCTTGAGAAGAATTGGGATTAATTCTGTTTTAAATGTCTGGTAGAATTCCCCAGGGAAGCCATCAGGTCCAGGGCTCTTATTTGTTGGGAGATTTTTGATCACTGATTCAATTTCTTCACTGGTTATGGGTCTGTTCAGGTTTTCTATTTCTTCCCGTGTGAATTTTGGTAGTGCGTGTGTGTTTAGGAAATTGTCCATTTCTTCTAAGTTGTCCAATTTATTGGCATATAATTTTTCGTAGTATTCCCTGATAATTGCTTGTATTTCTGAGGGGTTGGTTGTAATCAGTCCATTTTCATTCATAATTTTGCCTATTTGGGTGCTCTCTCTTTTCTTTTGGATAAGTCTGGCTAGAGGTTTGTCAATTTTGTTTACTTTTTCAAAAACCAACTCTTGGTTTCATGGATCTGTTCAATTGTTTCTTTGGTCTCTATGTTGTTTATTTCTGCTCTAATTTTTACTATTTCTCTTCTACTGGGTTTAGGGCGTTCTTGTTGCTCTGCCTCTAGTTCCTTTAGGTGAGCTGTTAGATTTTGGACTTGCGCTTTTTCTAATCTCTTGAAATAGGCCTGGAGAGCAATGTCCTTTCCTCTTAGGACTGCCTTGGCCGCATCCCATAGATTTTGAATTGTTGTGTTTTCATTTTCATTTGTTTCCATATATTTTTTAATTTCATCTCTAATTGCCTGATTGGCCCATTCATTCTTTAGAAGGGTGTTCTTTAACCTCCATGCTTTTGGAAGTTTTCCAGACTTCTTCCTGTAATTGATTTCAAGTTTCAAAGCATTGTGATCTGACAGTGTGCATGGTATGATCTCTATTCTTTTATATTTATTGAGGGCTGCTTTATGTCCCAGTATGTGATCTATCTTGGAGAATGTGCCATGCGCACTTGAGAAGAAAGTAAATTCCCTGGCCTCAGGATGTAAAGTTCTAAATACATCCGTCAGGTCCATCTGGTCCAATGTATCTTTCAAGTCCATTATTTCTTTAGTGATTTTCTGTCTGGTTGACCTATCCATTGCTGTAAGCGGAGTATTAAAGTCCCCTGCTATTAGCACATTCTTATCTATAAGCTTGTTTCTGTTTGTGATTAATTGTTTTATATATTTAGGTGCTCCCATATTCGGTGCGAGACATTTATGATTGTTAGTTCTTCCTGATGGATGGACCCAGTAATTATTATGTAGTGCCCTTCTTCATCTCTTGTGATTGTCTTTAATTTAAAGTCCAGTTTGTCTGATATAAGGATCGCTACTCCGCTTTCTTTTGATTTCCTGTAGCATGATATATATTTCTCCATCCCCTTACTTTTAATCTGAAGGTATCTTCCCGTCTAAAATGAGTTTCTTGTAGACAGCATATAGATGGATTTTGTTTTTTAATCCATTCTGCTACCCTATGTCTTTTGACTGGAGCATTCAGCCCATTTACATTCAGTGTTATTATTGAAATATGTGGGTTTAGAGTCTTTGTATCTTTTGTAGGGTTCATGTTTGTGGTGGTGTCTCTGGAATCTTTGTTCCTTGCAACCTTTCCTTCAGAGCATCCCCTCAGGATTTCTTGTAGGGCTGGCTTCGTGGTGACAAATTCTTTCAATTTCTGTTTGTTTGGAAAGGTTTTTATCTCTCCTTCTATTTTGAATGACAGGCTTGCTGGATAGAGGATTCTTGGCTGCATATTTTTTACTGTTCATCACATTGAAGATCTCTTGCCATTCCTTTCTGGCCTGCCACGTTTCAGTAGATAGGTCTGTCACCACTCTGATGGGTTTCCCTTTGTATGTGAGGGCCCTTTTCTCCCTAGCTGCTTTCAAAATTCTCTGTCCTTGTATTTTGCCATTTTTACGATGATATGTCGTGCAGAAGATCGATTCAAGTTACGTCTGAGAGGAGTCCTCTGAGCCTCTTGTATTTCCACATTGACTTCCTTCCCCAGGTCGGGAAGTTCTCTGCTATAATTTGTTCCAGGACTCCTTCAGCACCTTTCCCTCTCTCTTCCTCTTCTGGGATTCCTATGATACGGATATTGTTGCGTTTGACTGTATCGCTGAGCTCTCGAATTCTTCTTTCCTGTTCCTGGATCAGTTTGTCTCTTTTTTTGTCAGCTTCTTGTTTTTCTAGAATGGTGTCTTCTAAATCACTTATTCTCCTTTCTGCCTCTTCAAGCCGTGCATTGGAGGCCTCTAATTTATTATGGATCTCATTTATCGCATTTTTTAATTCTTCATGCCTATTTTTATTTTCCATTCTGTCTGTAGCCATAGTTTCTTTGATGTCGCCTATGTTTTTTTCAAGCCCTGCTATTAATTTCACCATTATTATTCTAAAATCTTGTTCACTTATGCTGCTGATATCTGTTTTGAGCAGTTCATTAGCTGTCATTTCTTCTTGGAGTTTCTTTGGAGGAGAGCTCTTTCGTTTCGTCATTTTAGTTAGCTTTCCGGCTCTTGTTGGTTTTAAAGACCTGTTATGCTCTCTGTTTCTATGAGCACTGCTATATCCAAGAAACTCTTTGACTTTCCAGGGCCTATCCTTTCAGAGATTGTTTTTTGAATGGTATCCCTCGGTCACTCTTGTTGGGACCTTAGTTATTTTATTTTCCTATTCGTAGTGATATTTGGGACTCTTCACCTTGTGTACTCTAGCTTGTTTCTTGAGGTAGCCCTGGAAAAGAAAACAGACAGACAAACACACAGGGAGCAGGAGCACACAAACGCACAGGCTGATTCAACTAACATGAAAAGCGAGAGGGAAAACGAAAAAGTTAATAGAAAAGACGGAGGAGGGAGGGCGAATAATAGGGAGCATAAAATACATAAAAGGGTCAAAAAGGGGAAAAGAAAAGGAAAAAAGAAGAAACCGATGGACAAAGAATGGTTTAAAGCATATACCTGGATTTCCCAGCTACAGTTAAATAGCCGTGTGTATGCAGTGCTGGTTGAAGAGCACAGAGAAAAAGAGAGAAGGCAGGGCGAGACAAGGCAGATTTGGAAATAGAATGAACAAGCAGAAGGGATAAGAAGCTTTTTTCAAAGAGGTAAAGGGTAGAATATGGTTGGATAGGTGAGAGAAGGATGCTGGAATTATCCCGAGAAACTATATAGTCTAATTACTCCTGAGAGAAATAGCTGAAAAAGTCGGTAGGTGTAGAATTTACATTTACAGAATGGACTTGTTGTGATTGTTTAAGCAAGCTGGCAACCAGAGTTAATCAGGTCAGTGTTTTGGGGAAAAAAGCGAGAAAAGAGAAAGAAGAAGAAAAAAAGAGAAAAGAAAGGGAAAAAAAAAGAAAGAAGAAAAAAAAGGAAAAAAAAAAAAAAAAAAAAAAAAGGGAGGAGGGCACCTCTCAGGCAGGGATGGGCGTACTGTGATCCGATGCCTCAGGCGGGGGTTCTGCCTTGGGGATTGTGGGGAGGAGAGTGACCGTGCTCCAGTCCCTTCTTGAACCCCGCGCTGCAGCTCGCTTTTTTTTTTTTTTTTTTGGCGTGTCAACTCCCCGTTCCGGGGACGCAGCCGAAGTTGGTTGCACTCTTCAACCCAGGCCAGTTCCAATCTCCAAATCCCAGCCCGCGCCCCGCTGAAGTTGCCTTAGACACAGCTTCCCAGACAACCCCCTCGGGCTATTCCAGGCTCCCTGCTGAGCTCTGGGGGCGGAGTCAGGATCGCTGCTTCCTTCTCTGGTCGGCTCTGGTGCGCATGCGCGGGGGCTTGCCTGCCGGGTCCGCATAGCCTGAGCCAGCTGGAGTGAGGAAAACCGGGTCTCTCTATGGCTCGTCACCCGAAACACGAACTCACAGGCAAATTTCCCAGTTTTTAGCTCTTTGCCTTCCCTCTCGAGTTCCAGCCAGCCAGGAGCGCGGACGCCTGGTGTCTGCGCGTCTCCTTCAGGGGTCCCAGCCGCCCTGGAGCTACAATGGCGGCAGGCGCGCCGCCGCTGGAGTGAGGAAAACCGGGTCTCTCTATGGCTCGTCACCCGAAACACGAACTCACAGGCAAATTTCCAGTTTTTAGCTTTTTGCCTTCCCTCTCGAGTTCCAGCCAGCCAGTAGCGCGGACGCCCGGTGTCTGCGCGTCTCTTTCAGGGATCCCAGCCGCCCTGGAGCTACAATGGCGGCAGGCGCACCCGCTCCGCTTTAAAACCCAACCTCCAGGAGCGGCACAAAGAAGCAGTTTGTGTGCTCAGCCTCCCCCAGGACCAGTTGTCGCGAGGGGACCTGGTGTGCAGATATTTGGCAAGTACGGTCTTTCTATGCACCGAGCGGAGATTTTTCTGTCTCGGACTCTCTCCTTTTCCCCTCTCACTCCCCGTAGAGGGTAGAGGGGGATCGCCTCCCACCCTGGAGGCTCCGATCCCGGGCTGATTTTACCTTCCCCGGTTCGCACTCACGTTAGAAGGCTTTCTCAGTGGATTCTGCGTCCTTTTTTCACCCAGTCTCTCAGGTTTTGTATGGTTTCCAATGGCTTCAGATCTTTTCTGTGTGATGTATGGGCGCGAGTGCAAGTACGGAGCTCCTTACTTCTCCGCCATCTTGCCTCAATTGCCTCAAGAGTTTCTAATGCTTTCAATCATGTTGTTTCTATTTTATCCAACTTTTCTAGTTTTGTTTTTGTTTTTCTTTTTTGTAGGGAAGTTTGGTTTGATACAAGCATGTCTATCAAAGCTGTTAGTGGAATTATTTTTATATTAATTTTGATCCTAGGCATTTCATTATATTAAATTATGTTGCTTGTAACAGCTTTCTGATTGGATCTTGTTTGTGTCAGGATCCAAATTTTTTTTAATGTTTTATTTATTTCTGAGAGAGAGAGACAGCATGAACAGAGGAGAGTCAGAGAGAGAAGGAGACACAGAATCTGAAGCAGGCTCCAGGCTCTGAGCCTGCTGTCAGCACAGAGCCTGACGCAGGACTCAAACCCACGAACCATGAGATCATGACCTGAGCTGAAGTCGGATGCTTAACCGACTGAGCCACCCAGACACCCCAAATTTAATATTAATTAGGAAAACCTAATTCCCAATGCAATTGGATTTAAAGGTGGGAATTTGGGGAGGTGGTTATATCATGAGGGTGAGCTTTTATGGATGGGATTATTGCCCTAATATAAAGAGACTCCAGGGAGAACCTTCACCTCTTCTGCCATATGAAGACACCGAGAAAATGGCTGTCTGTGAACCTGGAAGTGGACTCTCTACTGGCACCTTGATCTTGGACTTCCTAGCCTCCAGAGCTGCAACTGTGAGGACTAAATCCCTGTTGTTTATTAGCTACCCAGTGTGTGCTTGTTCTGTTATATGAGCCTGAACTAAGACAATTAAGTATTATATCTGTCTTTAAGCATTGAATATTGTTGTGAAGTATGAGGCCAGTCAATTTTTTTTCACCTTTGCATTAAGTACAAGAGAGAATGTGATACTCTATCAAACCATAAGGTACAACGATTTTAATAAAATTGAACTTTATGTCTCTTTCACATATCAGTCTGGCTGGTCTACTTAATCAGACAACTGCTGCATAAAGTCATCCAGGGAGCAACTTCTTCTGTCTTGTTGTTCCACCATCCGCTTAGTGCATTGTTTCCACAAGATTGGAGGTGGGACCCTGGCACATCTACAGTCTAGCTTGCAAAAGAGAAAAAGAGCCAAAATTCAGAGAAAGCAGCTTTTCTTTAAATTGTAGATGACTTCGCACACCTCATTATAGTGCATATCCAGTTGTCCAGAACATATTCATGTGTCCACCCTAAGTAATTACAAAGATAGCAAGGAAATGTATTGTCTACTGGGTGGCCAGAAATAAGAGGAAATTTAGAGGAAACAAGGAGTCTATCTCGGACTTGTTGGTGACTTACTCATTTTGTCTGATGCCCAGGGTACCTTGGTTTTGGTTTTGTTTTGTTTTTTTTTTTTCATCTTTGAAGTCCAAAACTATCACTAGAGTATGTTTTAGTGTTGTGATCTTATTGAATTAGCTTTTTTTATGAACTGCTCTATCAAGTTATAGGTTTAAGTCTCAGGTTTTCAAAATTACATCTTTAAATTATTTTTTGTGCTTTTTTTTTTTCTGTTATCATTGTAGTCTACACTTCATATCTTTCATTTTGCTTTCTTTTCTTAATCCTGTTTTGTTCCTTGGTGTGATTTCAGTGATGGCCAGTTGTGCTGCTCAATGTGGCCCTGATTTCTTGAATGGATTTATTTTTTTCTTCTGTTTATTTCTTATGTCTGCCAGCTCATGTTTCATCTCCAGTTCTCTGCTTTGAGCTCTTTGATTCATTAGGTGTCTTTACTCATGACCATATATTTGGTCATGATTTTTATCTGAGTAGTGGCCATATTTTTCTAGTGTGTATTCATCACCTGCCACTTGTTTCTCCCACATTTTTCTTCCTTTTCCTGAAAGTAACTTTGCATAGATACTTGGCTGGGTTTTTTTTGCTTATTACTTTTGTGAATGAGGTGAATTCTTCCAGTCACTTGTGGGTGGTTCCTTCAGGGGAGAGACTGCATCAGTGTTCCAGGCAAGCAGTAACTTTCTTTGGTTCACAGCAAAGCTCTTTATGACTCAGTGGTGTGTGTGTGTGTTTGTGTGTGTGTGTGTGTGTGTGTGAATTCTTTTAACCTTTCTTTCTGCCTAGTTCAAAGAAATCAATAGTTTCTGGATTTTTCATAATTCAAGATCTATTGCCTTAATTCTTCCACAAGGACACATTGATTCTCTCAAAACTGTAGGTTTCCTTGTTTAGTCCCACCTCCTTTACCTATTCTGTGGGGTTCTGTGGGGTTCAGTGAAGCTCCCGCTAAAGGACCATGCCATCCTGTTCCCATTGTTTCAAGAAACACATGTGGTTCTGCCACATATTTTGAATAACTGTGCTCTCTCTGATTTGTTTGAGATTTTTAGCCACATATGTGTTTTTAGGCATTTCCTGGCATCAGGTAGCTCTTCCACAGATATTATAGTACAGGGTTATAGGTGTCTCCTAGCTTTATCAAAGATCATTTTACTCTCTTTTCATTGTCACTGTGATTTTATTTCTTAGTGAAAACTAGGTAGAGGTATCTTTTGTCTGGAATTTTATAAGCAGGTACTATGCATAGTCCATTTACAGAAATCCATTATTATTTTTTAGTTAATTTCTTTAAGTGGTACATTAACAAAATTTCAAGAATTCCAATATGTTTTTCAAAAAAGTTACACAGGAGTGCCTGGTTGGCTCAGTCAGTAGAGCATGTGACTCGGTCTCTAGGTTGTAAGTCAAGCCCTACATTGGGTGTATGTTAATTTAAAAAAAAGTCTTAATTCTTACCTGGCAGGGGCAATACGATGATCATGAAGGTGATTTTCCCAGGGTGAGGTTTATCCATTGCACTCCAGATGTGCATGATTTGTGGTAGTGGGGGTCTGTGTCCATGCTTTCCCTTGGTTTTCTTTTTACGAAAGTGTCTCTTGGGGCACTGAGGTGGCTCAGCTGGTTGAGCTTCTGACTTTGGCTCAGGTCATCTTCTCACAGTTCATGAATTCAATTCCAGCATAGGGCTCCATGCTGACAGCTCAGAGCCTGGAACTTGCTTCTGTTTCTGTGTCTCCATCTCTCTCTGCCCCTCCCCTGTTCCTGCTCTGTCTCTGTCTCTCTCTCTCTCTCCCTCCCTCTCAAAAGTAAATATACATTAAAAAAAATCTTTAAAAAATGTTATACTAACCTAAATGCCTCCATTAGCATATGAGTGTTTCTATTTTCCTATTCTTTTTAAAAAGTATTTATGTATATATGTATGTTTGAAGGAGGGAGAGAGAGAGAGAGTGAGGGAAAATATGAGCAGGGGAGGGACAGAAAGAGAGGGAGAGAGAGAATCCCAAGCAGGCTCCATGCTGTCAGTGTGAAGCCCAGCATGAGGTTTGATCCTATGAACTGTGAGATCAAGACCTGAGCCAAAATCAAGAGTCAAATATTCAACTGACTGAGCCACCCAGGCACCCTTTGTATTCTTATGTAGTTAAAACTTTGATATTCTTCTTAAGTTTTACTTTTAATTATTAGGTGGAAAATAATTTTATCTTTTTTTTTATAATTTTCTCTTATTGTCTATTAGTGATTTCTGTTTTCTTCTCATGACTCTGTCAACTTTCTATGGATTAATATAAGCTTTTTCTTAAAGATATGATGCATATTTTTTTTTTAGTCATTTGCCTGTTTTAGTTTTATTTCTAATGTGATCTTTCACCAAATAAAATATATTTTTGTAGCAAGTTTAATATTTTCCTATATGCCTTAGGTGACATTTTCTTTACTACTCCGAGATTATATATTCATAAATATATTTCTTTAGTGCTATAGATTTTATTTTTTAATTTAAATCTCTAATAATTCTAGAGTTTGTTTTAAATATGATCAAAAGTAGTAATCTAGCTTATTTTCTCCACAATTGTTAGTCATGCTCTCCTTCACTATTTAGAGATTATTTTTCCCACTGATATAAGATAGCAATATTTACACATTAATCATAGTTCTAAACTCTAAATTTTGGGGTGCCTGGGCTCAATAGGTTAAGCATCGGACTCTTATTTTCAGCTTAAGTCATGATTTCACAGTTTGTGATTTTAAGCCACACATTGGGCTTTGCACTGATAGTGTGTAGCCTGCTTGGGATTCTCTGCCTTTCTCTTTGCCCCTACCCTGCTCATGATCAATCTCTCTCTCTCTCTCTCTCTCAAAAATACATAAATAAACATTAAAAAATGAATAAATAAAATAAACTCTAAATTTTATTCCATTGGTTGCTTGTTTTATGGCAGTACTATAATATTTCAATTATCATTTTACATACTAATATATTTTATTTTCTAGCAGGTCAAAAATTCTATCATTACTATAATTTTCAAAATCTCTTACTTAGGTTCATGTATTATTCTTCCAGATGAACTTTGTAATCATTTGTTGAGTTTCCAAAAATATATCCTCAAACCCACTGCGATTGCACTCAATTTATTTATTTATTGGGAAGAATTGACATCTTGATAATATTAAGTCTTCTTAGTTGGTAGCATGATATAATTCTCCATTTAGACATATTTTCTTTATATCCTTCAACAACAATATTGTGGTTTTCTTCACAGAGAGTCTTCACATTTCTTGTGAGTTTAACTCTTAGGTGTTCTATATTGTTTTGCTATTAAGAATCTAATTTATTTTCTAATATGTAATTGCTGTAATATTGGAAAATATTGAGCTTTATTCTGTAATACTGCTCTACTAATCTTTTTTATAAATCCTAATTGCTTTGCAGATTATTCTTTTGAGTTTTATACATAGACAATGATGCCATCTACAAACAATATTAGTTTTTCTTCTTTTTCAGTATTTGTATTGCATTTGTACAAATATTTGTATTTATTAATTTGCTTTCTTCCCCAACTGCATTGGCAAATTTTCTAGAATAATGTTAATTAGTAATAGACTAGTAGGCATACTTTACTTGTTCTTAATTATAATAGGAACACATCTACTGTTTTACTGTTAAAGTGGCTTTTTTGTAGACCACGTGTAGTTGATTCTATTAAAAATATTTTTATTTTCCCATCTAATCACTGTCTTTTAATTGATATGTGGGTCATTTACGGTTAATGTAACTATTAATAGTTGCATTTAAGTCTACTTTATTTTACTTTTTTTTCTTTTTTTGCTCATCTCCTCTGCTTCTGTTCCCTTATTTCCTTTTCCTATCTTTTTCTTTTCTTTTTTTAGTAGCACACTTAATTTATTGGCTTGTTTTCTATATCTCTTTGTATTTTTTTTAGTGCTTGCTTTAGAGACTATGATATATATCATATATATATATAGCTAAGTTAGTATCTTTCCAATTCAAGCAAAATGCAGAAGCAAAACTTGGAGCTATAGAGTGTTTTGGACAAAAAGTGAAATTAATCTAGTTGTATTTTAACAAGATAACTTTGTTGCTCTGTTGAGAATAAACTCTAGGGGCACAAAGGCTAAAGTAGGAAGACTATTGCAAGTATAAGGAGTTTCCTTCTATTACTATTTTGCTGAGGGTTTTTATTAAGAAAAAGTGTTAATTTTGTCAAATGTTTTTTCTGCTTCTACTAGAGTAATTATTGAAGTAATCATTTTATCCTGTTAATGTGGTGATTTATTTTTCAATGCTAAATCACCTTTTCATTCCTGGAATATGCCCCATTTGATCATGAGGGGCATAACATTATCCTTGTTATGGCTTTGTTAATTTAACATTTGCTAAGTGGAATATAGGTGCTGGTTGGTGAGCTATGGTTCTACAAAAGACCAAAAGAGAAATTGAAATAGAGGGTTATTACTCATAGGTCCTGAAGCAAGTATACAGTATGTCTCAAGGTGTCACAAAGGGAGATCAAGACAGGGTGTAGGCAGAGAATGAGACAGGATCTAGGGCACATGCGTTTATTATAGTCCATTGGTGGGGGAGTGTTGGGGAGTTCCCAGGCTAAGGCTGGATTGCTCAGTTGAAACCAAAAAGAATGGGGTTTTGATAGGCTCTATGAAGGTCTTATCTAAGGGGCATGCAAGGAAGACCCTGACAGGCTGAGGAGAATATTAATTGCAAGGACTGTTGGAAAACTCAAATGAGGAACTTATATTTGTTTGCGGGGTATTATCTGGGGCATGTGCTTGCAATGAGAGGACTAGTGTCTGTTTAAGTAAACAAAATGGATGCTGAGGCAGCAATACCATGAAGTAATTTAGCTAACTCTCGACAATTTTTTTTTATATATTCAGATTTGATATGTTATAATTTGTTAAAGAATTCTGAGAGTGTTCATGAGAGATATGGGTTTATAATTTTGGCTTTGCAAAATTCTTGTCTAGTTTTGGTATTAAGATTATTTTAGTCTCATACAATGAATTAAGCAAATTTTAAAATGTGTGTCTTCTAGGGTTCCAACTGAATGCTTGGGTATTCAGCCAAGTGTCTTCTCTGGGCTTGTCAAAACACAAAACATCTCCTAGTATTGTGAGAACTTTGGTATCTGCATTGGTCTCATGGCCCTTGAAGAGTTGTTTCCTACAAGACCTCTTGAAATCTTGCTCTGTACATGCATAACATAGTATTTATCCAGAGACTAAGGGGAATCTCCATGCAGATATATGGAGCTATTATTTTAAACAGCTGCGGTACCTTTCTTCACAAATTTCACGTTGATTTCTCTACTCAGCAAGGTTTCTGCTCTCTATTTGTGATCCACTGTCTGTTGCTGCTACTTGTAAAATGCTTCCAGGCAGAAAGCATTGTTTTTCCTCTCAAGAATAACACCTGTATTGTTTTTGTCCAATGCCTAAAGCAGGTCCTTCATTTATTTTTGCTTAATTTTTTTTATGGAGGTATAATTGAAATATTAGTTTCAGGTTTACAATATAATTATTTAATTTATATATTGTGTAATTATTTTTGTTCAATTTTTGGGTTATTGTGGGAGGATGGATCTGATACCACTTACTTCATTATAGCAAAAATTCTATATCTAGACCTGTCAAATTTGAGATTTCTATTAGGTAGTCAGACAGCAAAGTATGGTAGACTAAAATGCATGAATTTGGAATTCATGGATAAGGTCCTTGAATGGATAAGGTCCATAAAGGTTCTTTCCTCCAAGTTTCTCCTGCTTTTTGGTTTGCTTATGTTTTTCTCTTTAGGGTAATAGGCTTTCCTTAATTGTCTGTTGATCTTGGTGATTCCATCATATTTAAGAGCTAAGAGGCTCTGTTTCTGTGTGTCCATAGGTTTTAAATGATATGCTTCATGGTTGGGTGATAGAAGTGGACCATTTCTTTGGAAGAAAGATGCACATACATATAAACATATATTAAACATACATGTATATATTTTTTTCAGTGAGTCAGTTTCTCCAAAGCACAGTTCTTTAATCCATTGCCTGAGAGTTGTAAAAGCCTGACTACCACTATCCTGAGAAGCAAATTAAAAGTGGGGGCTCCCAATATAAAATATCACCATTTGGTAATTTCTCTCCAATATTAACCCTCTTTTTTTTTTTTTTTTTTTAGTATGAACCTTACCCCGATTCTCAATGAGCCATATGTCCCTAAGTCCAGGATCAAATCTAGGATTTGGTTTAGTGTGTAAGAGAAGAAGGCCTTCAACAACCTGCCAAGGGGAAGAGTAGTCACCCAGCTGGTAGCATGAGCTGGTGGTCCAGGAATCCTACTGCTGCTTCTTTGGACTTTTCAGTTAGTTTGCCCATATTTAAGTCTCCCATCACTATCTTTCTGGGATACCTGAGGATCCCAATTATTGAGGCTGTTTTGGATTCTGCATGATAAGAAATGGTGAACATCAATAAGGGAATGTTAAGAACACCATAATATATTCATGTGATGATTATCTTTGTTACTAATAAAAGAAAATTCTTAGAGGAATTTCACATGAAAAGTTATGTGATAGTGTTGTTTATCTTTTAATTTTTAAAATGTTTTATTTCTGAGTGAATGACACACACACACACAGTGTGAACAGGGGAGGGTCAGAGAGAAGGGAAGATACAGATCTGAAGCAGGCTCCAGCTAGCTGTCACCACAGAGCCCCACGTGGGGCTCGAACCCATGAACCTTGAGATCATGACCTGAGCCAAATTTGGACGCTTAACTGACTGAGCCACCCAAGTGTCCCTAGAGTGTTAAGTTAAAAAAGCAAAATATAGGGCGCCTGGGTGGCTCGGGCGGTTAAGCATCTGACTTTGGCTCAGGTCATGATCTCACCTGCGTTCGAGCCCAGCATCAGGCTCTGTGCTGACAGCTCAGAGCCTGGAGCCTGCTTTGGATTCTGTGTCTCCTCCCCTTCTCTCTGCCCCTCCCCTGCTCTCTCTCCCTCTCCTCCCTTTCTCTCTCTCAAAAATAAATAAAACGTAAGCAAAATACAAAAATTTATATGCTGTTTATTTTTTTAAAAAACTCTATATACAGAAAAATATATTAGTTGTCTTAGGGTAGTAAAAATATGGGTGGTTTTCTTATATTACTCAGGGTTTTAATAAAAAATATGTACTCTTTATAGTAAAAAAAGAAATTTTTAAAAATCATGAAAATGGGAAAATTTGTTATAGTAAGCTGAGTACTTTCTAAGTCACAATCTAATGTTTATTGAGAGGGAGGGCAGGAAGAGGGTTCAGAGGTATTTATTAGAGGTCAATGAGGGAAAGGCTTTAACTGAGTGAAAAGAACATGTACATTGTGTTGTGAGGAAAAACCAGTAAATGACCTTAGATGGGAAAGCAGTCATGTAAACTGAATATCAATGAATTCTCTTTTGAATCATTCCATTTTAAATTGAGCTTCAAAATTCTTCCTGCTGCTTACTGTCTCTTTTAAGAAGGGGGCTATGGTTTAACATGAGGCCTGTTGGTTTGGGTAGCATTGAATGAAGTTATCAGGTATTGAGCTCAACTGAGGATGGATGGATGAGGCTTTTGTGTATTTCTGTATTGATAAAAGAATTTAGTGACTGTTTTATGTAATATATTGGGTGGTGGTTAGGAAAGAGAGTTTCTCTAGAATTCCTACTTTGGCTCATAGTGCTTGCCATGATCTAAATTCCTTTATAGTGCTTATATTTGATGTATAGGAAAGGATAATTATGTATCCAGTTTCAATGAAACAATACTTTTTGCCTAAAGCATATGTATTGACTGCATTGATAGACCCAAATTTGCCTAAGAAAAGCGTGTTTTGCCTAACTTTGTAGTTTTTGCTGTGATCTGTTAGCGTCTCTTGACCTGTTTAGTGCCTTGGGCCTTTTTGGACATCTGGTAAAGATTAAATGAAGATAATAAGGTATATTGAATTATAAAGAGAACATTATATACAGTTATCAAAATATAAAATTTATAGAACAGTCATATATGTACCTCTATATCAATACATGAAGTTACAAAACAGATCATTTAAAATATAGCTAAGTTAATTTTATTTATTAAAGATACTATAAAGTCTGCTGCTTAGCTTATGCTTATATGAGAACATTAAATTCTGGGGTAGTCTCGTGTCCATCTCTTTCAATGATTAACTGATAATTATAGGTAGGCAGTACTGGAAAGTAATATGGATCTGGGTGCCCTATGTGAGAAAATGCAACTTTAAAGTGAGAACATGTGAGGATACAGTGGACAAGTCACTATGGCATGCACAATATTTGTTCAATAGTTGGTTATCCATGTTGCATGCTGAGTATTTTAGGCAGGAAGATAGCAACAAGTTAGCTATCACCATAAATTTGTAGTGATACATGTAAATGATATTTTTAGGTATCTGTAGTAACTATAATGAGATATAAAAATATTTGTGATTCCTGTTGGTGCCGAAGTTATAGATGCTGCTGATATTGCTGTGATTTGTTGCCTATATTTATACTCAAGGGAGATGTCAAGTCACAATCTAGTAAGGAAGAAAAGATATATATTTTTCACCTACTCATGGTCATGAAACTCTTGAATTCTACCCTTGAATCCAAGGTTAAGCATGTTTGACTTAAATTCTTTATTCTAGTCTCACTTATGTCCCTCAGCTATATTAGTCACGGATTTTTAGACAGTAACACTAGAGGCAATCTTAATTCTTTCTCTGCCATAGTATTTTAGTTTAACTGGTATTGAATCTTGAAGGTGTTTTTTGCAAAAGTATCTCATTCTAGATGGTGAAATCTGAGAAGAGTGAACTAAGCAAGAAACCATGGAGCCTGGTTGTTTTCATATCTAAAAAGTGACTTGCTCTAAGAACAAACTTGCCCTGCTTTTCTTCAGGACTTTAGAAAAGTGGAGCCCAGTTTTGTTTTCATTTTGAACCTTTGTGTTGACCACAAGAAAAGATCTGAATCAGAGACACGTGGTGTGATGTCTGGCCCCCAGAGGTATAGTTAGCACAACAGAGCTATCCTGCAATCATAGCCTGAATTTATGGTTTTAATCAAAGCAACTAGTCTGGATTTGTTTAGTTGTGTGTGTGTGTGTGTGTGTGTGTGTGTGTGTGTGTGTGTGTGTGTTAATAGAGATAATGTGTTTGGGGAAAAAGAATCTTTATTTCTGCTTTAGGCTTAGATCCAGTCAGAAAGCTATAGTGAACCCTAATCCTGTAATCTCCATGGAGTTTTCTAAATGTGTAAATTTAAGATATGTATATTTGAGCTATGTATAGTATCAAACATTTTAATGGAAAATAGTTTTCTATGCTAGATCTAGTATTTCTTCCAAATATCATGGCTTTGAAGCCATTCTTAGAATTTAAAATTGCAAAATTGAACACATTTTTCTCAAGTGAACACATCGTACCTACTTCTCTATGTGCACTTTTCCTAGGATTTAGAAAAATAACAGACTTATTTTGTGTGGGATTCTCAACTGAGAACAAGGAATAGGGACTTAAAGTTTGAGTTTGAAAGTCCTCCAATTCTACTTTTGTTACACAGATAAGTCCTCATAATCAGTGCAAAATGGGTACTAGAAAAAAAACTGCTTTTAAGAGAAATCATTTTAAATGGTGACAAAAATTTTAAGATAAATAGTGAAAAAAGCTTTAATTAGAGCATTATTTGAAAAAGAAATACATGGGGCGCCTGGGTGGCTTAGTCGGTTAAGCATCCGACTTTCGCTTAGGTCATGATCTCGCGGTTCGTGGGTTCGAGCCCGGCGTCGGGTTCTGTGCTGACTGCCAGCTCGGAGCCTGGAGCCTATTTCAGAGTCTGTATCTCCCTTTCTCTCTGACCCTCCCCTGCTCACGCTCTCTCTCTCTCTTCTAGAAATAAATAAAAATATAAAAAAAAAGAAAAAGAAATGCAATCCCTAAAACAAATTTATTTTATCTAGCTTTTATCTATGCATTGATTTAAAACAAGAAATGAATCAAATGTAATTTGACATGCATTTTCTGACAAATGGTATGTTAGTAGGATATGGTGTATTTATCTTCTGGGTTTTTTGGTGTAATCACATAGTCCTTTTTTTTGACAAAAATTTTCAAGTGCTTTCCTACTTTTCCAAACAGCTTTATTTCATACTTTTATATTCAAATTATTCTCTTTTAGCAGCCTACTTTGTTTTTCATTTTGCAAGACCTGAATTTCCCTTTTTAATCTATTTGCTTTGTGTTGTCAAATGTAAAGGAGTCTGAATTTCCACAAGGGTAGATGTTAGTGTATTATACGGGAAGGAATGTTGAGTGGTAACTAATTTCATAGGTGACAAGTTCTTCAGTGAAGAATTTTAGGTTATAAATATTATTGCCCTATACATCTCCTAACTGTGTAGAGGGGCTCTCATCTCCCAATTCCCCTTTTAAATATTATTTAATGAAGACACTTGAAGAAATAAGAAGTTAAAGTAGTACTAACTCCCTGGCTTATTGGCCAAAGATTTGGCCTATATCAGAAGGAATTTCTAATAATCAAATTGTGGAAAGGTCTCTGAGGAGGAATCTGGGATTGAGCTGGTAAATGGTAGGATATGTCTACCCGTTCCCATAATGTTGTCTACCTTGGAGAGAGGGAGCTTTCACTGACTAGGGGGTAAAAGTGAGTAAGAGAGTGTCTTCTGCATTCTGTCTTTATATCTTCTCCAAAACCACCCAGGGCATTAGCTCTTTTATCTTGAACTCCTGTCATCTCTCTCTCTCAAATAGTATTTTTGAAATTCATTCGGTGTGAAAATTTGCTATAATACATTCTATTGTGCAATGGACAACCAGAGGTGTTTTGTGAGTAGACATGTGAAGAATTTAACAATAATGATTATATATAACAACACAACTCTTACAGCTGATAACAATAGTGGCTAACATTGAACACATATGTAGTAGGCACTCACTAAGGAACTTACCATGTCTTCACAACAACCCTAAAGATAGGCTACTGTTGTTATTTCTATCTTACTAATGAGGAAACTGATAACATAGAGAGGTTTAGTGACTTACCCATAGTCACATAACCAATAAACAGAAGGTCAGAATTTGAACCTAGGTATTTGACTTCAGGGTCCATAGCATAACCACTATCCTGTTGGCTCCCTGTAGAAAGAAAGGGTAATTCACAGAGGAATTCCTTTGCTCATTTTTCTTTTGGCCTGCTTCTCTTTTTTCTTTCTTCCTTTTTAAAAAATTATTTAAATTTTTAAAAATGTTTTATTATTTATTTTTGAGAGAGAGAAACAAAGTGCAAATGGAGGAGGGCCAGAGAGAGAGGAAGACACAGAATCCAAAGCAGGCTCCAGGCTCTGAGCTGTCAGCACAGAGCCTCATGCGGGGCTTGAACTCAAGAAACTCTGAGCTGAAGTCAGATGCTTAACTGACTAAGCCACCCAGGTGCTCCTTGACTGCTTTTCAAAGTCAATTTTCAAATTCTTATAAGGTTGTTAGAATTCTTTATATTTTTCCAGTTATTAATCCTTTTTACAATATTTGGGCTGCAAACTGTTTTATCCATGCTTATGGATTATTGCAATTTCTTTCGAATATGTGGATTGGTATCTTTCATCATCTCTGGAAAATTATCTATCATCTTTCTCTTCAAATATTATTACACAACTCTTTTCTACTTCTCCAAACAAATTAATCTTTGACCTCTATCTTCTTTTGTTTCTTCATTCATATATTTTATTTTCTGTATTTTTCTTTCTCTCTATTCTACATTTTGGGTGACTTATTATGGTCTGTTTCCCAGTTTAGTAATTCTCTCTTTTGCTTTGTTCAGTCTGTTGCTAAAAACATCTAATTGAGTTTTTAAAATTAGATTTTCTATTTTCATCATTTTTTCATATCTTGTAGTTTGCATTATATAATTTTCACTTCTTTTCTGATATTTTTAATCTTGACCTTATTTTTTTAACCTTTGCAGGACTATTTGTTATATAATCTGTGTCTGATTATTCCAGTATGTGACATTTTTGTGGATATCTTTTTGCTGGCTGTTTGTGTTTCTGTTCTCACTCATGGTATCATGTTGCCTTGTGGGCTTGCTTATTTTTGATTATGTACTACCAACTGTCCTTGAAAAATTATTTGCAAGGATTCCCTAGGGCATAGAGTAATGTTTTCTCCTCTAGTTAAAATTTGCATTTGTGCCTGTCAGAATCCCAGAGGCTTAAACAGTGTAGAACCACTTTAAACTAAATTTACAGCTTGCGGTTTCCTGGACCACCCCATTGATGTAAGTTAGGGCTGAAAATCTATGCAAGAGATCATTTGTGGTTACCATTTTTAAGAAGCTGGTTTTTCTTATTCTGTTTTCCCTCCTCTGTTTTGCTCAGCATGAAATCCCACCCTCCTCAAGTTCCCTGCTTGTGGGTTGTGGTTAGGAAGGTGCATTTACATGCTTCAGAGTTTTATTTAATGCTTATCTCATATATGGTTCCTCAGGTCTGGGGGAGTCTGGACTTTGACTCATTTGTGTCATCTAAACTGCAGCTCCATCTTTTCTGGATCAGCAGATGTCCTCAGGGAAAAAGGAGCCTTATGGCTGTTTACTTTTCTAGACACCTACTTCCTTCTAGAGTTTGCCTTGGCATCTCATCCTATCTTTTGGCCTATTTGATTTTAAGAAAATAATTTTAATGGGACACCTGGGTGGCTCAGTTGGTTAAGCGTCCGACTTCAACTCAGGTCATGATCTCACAGTTTGTGAGTTGGAGACTCGCATTGGGCTCTGTGCTGACAGCTAACTCAGAGCCTGGAGCCTGCTTCAGATTCTGTGACTCTCTCTCTCTCTGACCCTACCCTGTTCACGCTGTCTCTCTCTCTCAGAAATAAATAAAAACATTAAAAAAATAAATAAATAAAAACAATTTTAGCAATTAGAATTGGTATGAATAAACCTTCCACTTCTGAAATTGGAGGTTGTAGGAAGTCTTTTAAATTTGCCTGATTGCTTATAGAATTCTTTCTTTTTCCTTGAAATTTGAAAATATCACCACAATGTTTTAAGGTGACAACTTCTAAAAGCTAATTCTTCCTCGTATAAAGTAACTCATTTTGTTTTACTGATTTTCAGGTTTTGTTCCCCCTGGGAAATAAGATCTTCATTTTATTGTACCTTTATTTATCACTGCTGTTTCATTTCTCCAATCATTGCTTTAGAAACTGAATCCCTCATGTCTATCATTTTCAGTTTTTGATTCCTTTATGTTGTAGCAAGCGTTTCTCAAACTTGTCTACCACGTAAGTGATTTTTCCTCCATGTAGTGTTGTTAACTATTTTAATTTCTACTTCTAGTCATGTATAAGATATTTATGGCATTATTTACTTTATTATAACTTTTAAGAATTTTTTGCACCTTTATTATGCCTTAATATTTATATGTTTTCAAGTCATGTTTCTTTACATACTTACAGATATGATGATTTTTGTAACTTTATTGGGTATTATGTCCCAGTATAAATCTTATATGAAAATAGTTTTATCTTTATATTTTTACATTTTTTTTTTTGAGAGAGAGAGAGAAGGGAAAGGAGAGAGAGAGGTTGAGAGAGAATCCCAAGCAGACTCTACATTGTCAGCACAGATTCCTATGTGGGGCTCAATCTTATGACCATGAGATCATGACCTAAACTGAAATTAAGAGTCAGACACTTAACTGACTGAGCTACCCAGGAGCCCCAGTTTTATCTTTATTATTAATCACAGTCTCTATATCTTTCATTGTGGAGAAATCTTTATATTGGTTTATTGTGATTTTATTTATTCATTTCAAAATTTTTTATCATCATTAAAAAACATATAACAAAGTATTTAAATGGTGAATTCTATTTAAAAGAGTTAACCAAGGAAATGAAATGTAGGCATCTACCGTACAATAAAAGGTAAAACAGTTGAACTGTAACATTTAATCATGCAAACATGGGCATCTAGGTAGCTCAGTTGGTTAAGTGGCCGACTCTTGATTTTGGTCCAGGTCATGATCTCATCGTTTTTGGGACTGAGCATTGTGTTGGGCTCTGTGCTGGCAGTGTGGAACCTGCTTGGGATTCCCTCTCTCAACCTCTCTTTCTGCCCCTCCCCCATTCATGCTGTCTCCCTCCTCCCCCCAAAAATACTAAAAAATTTAAACATGCAAAGAATTTTTTAACATAAAGATAAGGAAGGAGAGACTTAATTCTTAATTATACATAGCCATTTTTAGTAGTATATAAATGTGAGAAATCATCTGGGTTTCAAAAGAAGATAGAAGTGGAAATTTCTAAGATAAACCTTAGGAATATGAATTTTTAGATATTTTCTGTTCCTCTAATTCCTCATTTATGAAAAGAAGTGGAGAAATGAGTATAAATGAGCATCAAGACAACATGTGGATATACCTATTGACGTCACTTGTAAGAAAAATTTGTTCTGGATGGTTCAATTGGTTGAATGTCTGACTCTGGGTTTGGCTCAGGTCATGATTCCAGGATCATGGGACTGAGCTCCAAGTCAGGCTTCATGCTGGTCATAGAGCCTGCTTAAGATTCTCTCTCTCTCTCTGTCTGTCTGTCTGTCTGTCTGCCCCTCTACTCTGCTTATGTGTGCTCTCTCTCTTTCTCAAAAAACAAAACAAAACAGACAAATAAAAGGTAAATTTATTCTGAAACTCCTTGTCCAGTCAATAGAAAGATACATTCAGTAAACCATTTTAGAACTCAGGTGCAAAGTTTTTATTCTAGAGAAGCTCAGAGTCTAATTTGGGACTGATAGGTAGAAACATTAGGTAAATAATTACAATGTGGTGTTCTCTTTCTCTTTTTCCCTTCCCAACCAGTAGATGTAAAAAAATGATTTATGCAGATGTACAGATAATAATATAATAATTATATACTTGTATATATAATTTATTTGTATATATCATATATCTTGGAATATACAGGGAAAATGAAGCATCTGTGTATACAAACTGAAGTTGGTAACAAAGATAACATTTGTGTGAAATATTTTGCCTTTTTAGTTTCCTCTGGAACCCAGAAGCCATTGGATCCCTGAATTTTTTTTTTCACAAATAGTTTATTGTCAGATTAGTTTCCACATAACACCCAGTGCTCATCCCCACAAGTGTCCTCCTCCATGCCCATCCCCCCTCCCCCCACATCCATCAGTCCTCAGTTTTTGTCAGCATTCAAGAGTCTCTCATGGTTTGCCTCTCTCCCTTTCCCCCACCATTTCCTCCCTTCTTCTCCCCCTTGGTCCTCTGTTAAGTTCCTCCTAATCCTCCTATACGTGCACACATATGATATTTGTCCTTCTCTGCCTGACTTATTTCGCTCAGCATAACACTCTCAAGGTCCATCCATGTTGCTACACATGGCCAGATTTCATTGTTTCTCATTGCCATGTAGTATTCCATCGTATAGATAAACCACATCTTCTTGTGGATCCCTGAAATTTTAAACCTGAACTCAGATATGCCAATAATTGCATATCAAATACCCACTAGAGCTAAGCATCTGCTATACAATAGCATAGAAAAATCTGGAAGGTGATAAAAATCAAATGGTGTAAATGGGTTCCCCATTTCTTTTCCAAGAAAAACCTCCTAATGGGCTGCTGCTGATCTCATCAGGTCAAGTGCTCTCTGAGTGGCCCTCTTTATACAGAGTCAGCAAGCATAACATTTTATTAACCTATTGACACAGAGGAAATTTGTTTTCCATCTGACCTTTTACAGTAACTACTCAAAATTACTTTCTCTTCAGCTAACAAAGTTAATGAATAAATTATCCAGCTGTAAAACTCACAGACAGGAGCATTTACAATTTCTTATTTTTATTCCTGATCATTTGGTTTTTGCTTTCAGCATTGCTTCTTTCCCTAGGAAAAAGCTTTAATTTTTATTGAAAATTTGCAGTTGTGCTTTAGAAAGTAACTCTTGAACTGTTTGGAACCAATCACGTATTCACAAAGTAATTTGTTATTTTGCAGATATTACGATTCTAGATGTTGAATGATAATTTTGTGATCCATAGAAATGCTATTAAGAACGTGTAACCACTTGTATAAGATAGAATAAAAGCTTAACTTTGGGCTACAAATAAATAAAGGATTTCCTAAGGAAAGAGTTATTAAAAATACATGGGGCATTTTAAACCTGAGAATAAACTCTTTTCCAAAATGGAAAAATAAATTATGGGTCTTTGCTTTCATTCTTTATTAAATCTCAATTCTCAAAATTTCTACTCACCAAAATTTTGTGAAATGTATTCATTCAAATTACTAAAGTTTCTTAAAAATGATAGCACTTAATTTTGAATTATTCTCAAGTCTAACCTTTTAACTGTTTCAAACTGATCTTTCCCTAAATAGGTCCAAATAGGAAGTTTACTCTAGTAAATTTGTTTTTTTAATGATTTCCTATATTCATTATAGCTACAAAGATGGGCATCCAATTCAGTTCAAAAGGTAAGCCTGCCTTCAGTTGTTGGACCAATTCTAAATACTTCTTAGGGAATGAGATTATGTATATTTTCTCTGTGAATTATTCTAACATTTACTGTCCTATGAATATTATTTAAGCCTTATTAGATTCACTTACCTCTTCCAATTTTCAGCAAATTCAAGCTTGCTCATATTTCATTTACATGAATAAGCACACAGATTATTATTTTAACATTTTCCATTAACATAAACATATAGCAATATTATTTTATACTTGTTAGAAAAATTCTACAGACTTGAAAGATTCAAGAGCACTTTGGATTATGATCAGCAAATGGCCATTGTTTTGTTTTGTTTTGGAAGCTGTTCCTGATCACTAAAAAGTATATTCTTTTAATACAATTGTTATTTTTAAAAAAATTTTTTTTAATTGTGGTTAAAACACCACAACTCATTAACCTGGATTTAAAAAATCACACATTAAAAAACAGTAGCATTTCTTAACAGTTGAATATGCAAAGTGGGTTTTTATTCTTGCCGTGTTTATCTACCTTGAACAGTCTTATAATGGAACTAGTCAAAACACCATTAAGTATTCTTATAAAGGGGAAGTAACTCCTTTATGAAGCAGACAGCAATGATTAAGTGATAACTACTTTTGTTATTAAGTACTCTTAACATTTTTTTCCTAAATTTTAATTTAATTTGGGGGGATGGTGAGTAAAAACTCCTTTAATTATTTACAGACGCAAGCACCCAACAGTCATAATGTCTCTTAGTTTCCTTTAAAGCAGAAAAACATAGGCCTTGCATGGAAACTCTTAAGAAATGTCAAAGAGCTGGTCCTGTTGAGAAGGTTAGTAGTTATAGAAAAATATCTTAAAAACATAAATGCAGCAGTTTTAAACATGGCTTAGTGCCCAGAATAACTTGTTGGAGTTTTTCTTTTTTTCATTTTTAACATAAATATCAACTGCCACTGTGTAATTGAGTCGCAAACACATTTGAATTCAGGAATTTTTATACTGAAATATTTCTCTGTGAACAAATCCCATCTCACCAAACAGAAAGATTTTGTTACTGTTTGTGTATTTTAAAAGCAAGAAAGCCTTGTATTATACAGTACTCCATTGGATATTTTATGTATCTGTGTACTTATTCCATTCCCCCTCTCATTTTTGTGTTCCTCAAAATATCTAGGACAGCATTTTTGCATGCTTGCATATACTTAAGAATATAGCTTAGTGGTTAAAAACTTGTGTTCTGGAGCCAGACTTCCTGGGTTCAAA
Organism: Proteles cristata cristata; assembly: GCA_017311185.1. NCBI lineage: Eukaryota > Metazoa > Chordata > Mammalia > Carnivora > Hyaenidae > Proteles > Proteles cristata. Next base: position 643,274 of record JAESUZ010004754.1, read on the forward strand.
TCTTGTTCTGCAATCTTCAGCTCTATTACCTTTACAATTCACTCAAAGCTCCCATACCTCAGTTTTCTCACCTATAAACAGGAATTGCAATAAATGTTTGTGGATTAAGTGAAACAACACTTGTAAAGCACTTAAGATAGTGGCTGGCACATACTAAACTTTTTTTTTTTTTTTTTTTATTATTTCTAGTAGAGAGAGAGAGAGACAGCGTGAACAGGGGAGGGTCAGAGAGAGAGAGGGAGTCACAGACTGAAACAGGCTCCAGGCTCTGAGCTGGCAGTCAGCACAGAGCCCGACGCGGGGCTCGAACCCACGAAACGCGAGGTCATGACCTAAGCGAAAGTCGGACGCTTAACCGACTACGCCACCCAGGCGCCCCCATACTAAACTTTTAATAAGTGTTACCTATTATTTTTAACAAAAATTTATCAAGCACCTTTTACAGTGATATTGTGCTATAAGTGGTGGAGATACCTCAATGAACAAGACAGGCATATTTACCCTTCTCATAGAATTTACGGTTTACTGGAAGATTCAGACAAATACACAGGTCATTATAATATAGTACAATAACTACTGTAATGGTGTAGGGTGCTATAGTTGCTTAATGGAAGACACCTTACGCAGATGAAAAAAATCAGGAAAGTGTTTTCTGACCAAATTATGTATAAGCAGAAAGCTGAAGGATGGGTAAGAGCTTGCCATGTGATAGTGAATGGGTTGGAGGAGTAGAGTTTCAAGTGGACAGATTATCCAGAGGACCCATTATGAGAAAGGTACACAAGGGAAAAAGAACATGGCATATCTAAGGCCTTAAAGACACTCAGGTAATATACTATACAGTTTGGTGTGGCAGTGGTGCACAGGGTCACTTAATTCTGAGTACAGGTCATCGAAGTCACATAAGTCATTAAAGAGACTTAAGAGGAGAGTGTCATGTTCTGATTTTAGATTTTTAAAGATCCTTCTTTATATATCTTTAAATATATTTGTATTTAATATATTTAATATATCTTTATAGATATTTAAAATATATTTATATTTCACTCCCTCAAAAATAAATAAAAAAATTAATAAAAACAACTTTAAATTTCCCTCTGAGCACTTCCTTAGCTGCCTCTTATAAGTTTCTGTATGTTGTATCTTCATTCTTCTCAACTTGCTTTTTAATGTTGGCAATTATTATATACATTTGTGATTTGTCAGATTTTATCTTTGATCTATAGGTTAATTAGGAAAGTGTTGTTTACTTTCCACATATTTGTGAAGTTTGTGTTTCCAAATTTTCTCCTCTTATTGATTTATCATTTTATTCTATTGTGATCAGATAGCATATTTTGCATTATTTCCATCATTTTAAATGTGCTGAGTTTTGTTTTATAGCCTGGTACATGGCCTGTCCTGGAGAATGTTCTTTGTGCATTTGAGAAGATTGTATATTTTGCTGCTTGTGGGTAGAGTGCTCTATATGTCTATCATGTAGCTATATGGTGGTCTATATGATCTATATGGTATTATAGCTATATGTCTGTATAGCTATGTGGTCTATATGTCTATTGTGGTTTACAGTGTTGTTCAAATCTCCTATTTCCTTTTCTGTCTAGTTGCTCTATCCACTTTCAAAAGTCAAGTATTGAAGTTTCTAACCATTACTGTTGAATTTTCTACTTTTGCCCTCATTTCTGTCAGTTTTTGTATCACTGCTCTGTTTTGGTGCTCTGTTGTTAGATGCATATATAATTTTAATGGAATGTATCTTCCTTATTGATTGATTTGTTATAAAATGTTTTCCTTTATTTCTGGTAACATTTTTTGTTTTAAGATCTATTTGTATTGCTACTTCAACTTTCTTATGGTTGCTGTTTGCACGATTTCTTTATCCATATTTTTACTTTGAGTTTATTTGTATTTTGAGTTTCAAGAGTATGTCCTCTAGACAGTATATATTGGGTCTTATTTTTTATCTAGTCTGACAATCTCTGTCTTTTAATCAGATTATTAAACTATTCAAATGTAATGTTATCACTGATATAGTTGGAATTATGTCTGCCATTTTACTTTTTGTTTTCTATATGTCTTAGGTATTTTTTGTTCTTCTATCCCTCCTCTACTGCTTTCTTTGGTATTAAGTAAATATTTTCCAATGTAGCATTTTATTTTTTAATGATTTTTTTCACTATATTTTTTGTTATTTCCTTACTGATTGCTCTAGAAATTACTATATATATTATAACTTATCAGAATCAGCTTGAGATTTATACTAACTTAATTCCAGTGAAATAGAGGAATGTTATTTCCCTATACCTCTATTTTCTGCCTTCCTTTTATGTGGCATTATTGTTATGCACATTACATCTATAAATGTTACAAACCCAGCAATACATTGTTATAATTATTGCTCTATATACTTTTTTTTTTTAATTTTTTTTTTATGTTTTATTTATTTCTAGGAGAGAGAGAGAGACAGTATGAGCAGGGGAGGGTCAGAGAGAGAGGGAGTCACAGACTGAAACAGGCTCCAGGCTCTGAGCTGGCAGTCAGCACAGAGCCCGACGCGGGGCTCGAACCCAAGAACCGCGAGATCATGACCTAAGTGAAAGTCGGACGCTCAACCGACTAAGCCACCCAGGCGCCCCATATTGCTCTATATACTTTTATCTTTCTAAAGAAACTGAGAGAAGAAACAAGAGCAAGTATATATACTTTCATATGAGAGAGACAAGAAGTACATTTTTGTGTAGAACATATATAGAGAGCAAGTTTATATATATATAAAATATATCAATTGTATAGATCAATAAAAAGGCTACTATAACAAAAAGATATATTTACATGTGTGTTATATGTACTCTATATCTTTTGTAAATATATTTACACATATATAATAAAAGATATATACGGGGCGCCTGGGTGGCTTAGTCGGTTAAGCGTCCGACTTTCGCTTAGGTCATGATCTCACGGTTCGTGGGTTCGAGCCCCGCATCGGGCTCTGTGCTGACTGCCAGCTCAGGCCTGGGCCTGTTTCAGAGTCTGTGATTCCCTCTCTCTCTGACCCTCCCCTGCTCACGCTGTCTCTCTCTCTCTCTCTCTCTCTCCTAGAAATTAAAAAAAAAAGATATATATTACATATAATATATGTGTGTATTATATATTACATATACATATGTGTAGTAATATATATCTTGTAAATATATCTTTTGTATAATACATATTATATGTAATATATATCTTTTGTAAATATAGATATTTACATATATGTAATAAGTAAATATATCTTTTGTTTTAGTAGCCTTTTTATTGATCATTTCTGCTTCTATTCATTTGTTTCCATGGATCTGAGTTACCATCAGGCATCATTTCCTTAGCCCAATGCCACCTATCTCCCACTCATCTCCTTTGTTCTGTTACTGGGAAATCTATTACACTTCCATATATTATAGGCTCAACAATACATTGTATATGTGTTGTTTTTAAAGTCAGTTAAGAGAAGAAAGAAGAAGAAATGTGCTGCCTTTTATAATTATATAGTTAGCTTCACTGGTACTTTTTGTTTTTTTTTCATATAGGTTGTGATAATTGTCAGGAGCCTCTTGCTTGCAGCCTGAATTTCTTTTAGTACTTCTTATAAGGTGGGTCTGCTAGGAAAACATTATTTTTATTTATTGAGAAATATCTTTATTTTGCTTTTTTTTGTTGAATATCATATTTGGTGGGGCGTCTGGGTGGCTCAGTCGGTTAAGCGACCGACTTGGGCTCAGGTCATGATCTCACAGTTCATGGGTTCCAGCCCCGCTTCCGGTTCTGTGCTGACAGCTAGCTCAGACCCTGGATCCTACTTTGGATTCTGTATCTCCCTCTCTCTGACCCTCCCCTACTCACATTGCCTTTCTCTGTCGCTCTCTCTCTCTCTCACTCTCTCAGAAATAAATTTTTAAAAACGTAAAAAAAATTGGGGCGCCTGGGTGGCTTAGTCGGTTAAGCGTCCGACTTTTGCTTAGGTCATGATCTCGCGGTTTGTGGGTTCGAGCCCCGCGTCGGGCTCTATGCTGACTGCCAGCTCAGAGCCTGGAGCCTGTTTCAGTCTGTGACTCCCTCTCTCTCTGACCCTCCCCTGCTCACGCT